>CM033475.1:235629763-236288776 GCA_019447015.1 Hymenochirus boettgeri
TTAGGTCCCAATCCCACATTGACATGATTCACAGTAACGTACCTGCGATTGACATGATACACAGTATGTACCTGCATTGACATCTATCCAGTATTTACCAGCATTGACCAATAACAGTATGTCCCAGCATTGGACATATATCAGTACGTACCTGCATTGACACAGATCATACAGTATGTACCGCATTGATATGATACACATATGTACCTGCATTGACATGAGATACATTATGTACCACATTGACATGATATACAGTATGTAACCCCCAGTGCATGACATGATTACGTTGTAACGGCGACAGCTGTGACACTGATAATACGTAATGGTACCAGCATTGACACTGATATCAGTATGTAACCAGCATTGCAAAACGATATACATGCATATTCCATGATTGACATGATATACAGTAGTACCTGCATTGACAGATATACAGTATGTACCAGCCATTGGACATAATATATGTACGCGTGACATGATATACAGTATGTACCAGCAGTGACATTGAAATTAAATACAGTATGTAACCAAGTCATTGACATGATATACAGATAATGTACTCAGCACTTTGCACGATATATACAGTATGTACCAATTGACGATGATACAGTATGTCCCATTGACATGATATACAGTGTGTACCAGCTTGACATGATATCAGTATGTACCCCGCATTGACATGATATACGTAAGTACCGCTTGACAGATGTACAGTATGTACCAGATTGACATGATATACAGTATTGTACCAGTCATTGACAGATATACATATGTACCCCGCATTGACCATGATATACAGTAGTGTACCGCATTGACATGATATACAGTATGTACCGCATTGGACATGATATACAGATGTACCAGCATTGACATGATATACAGTATGTTACCAGCATTGGACATGATATACAGTAGTACCTGCTTGACGACGATATACAGTATGTACCAGCATTGACAGATATACAGTAGTACCAGCATGACATATATCCGTATCCACGAAGCATTGACTATATACAATGTACCAAAGCATTGACAGATATACGTAGTACCATTGCATTGACAGATACACAGTATGTACCTGGCATTGACATGATATACAGTATGTACCAGCATTGACATGATATAACATGTACCAGCATGGACATGATATCCAGTACGTACTGCATTGACACATATATACTGATGTACCAGCATTGATATGATACCAGATGTACCTGCATTGACATGATATACAGTATGTACCATCATTGACATGATATACAGTTGTACCAGCATGACATGATATACAGTATTTGACCAGCATTGACACGATATACAGTATGTACCTCATTGACACGATACAGTATGTACCATTTGACAGATATACATTATGTACCAGCATTGACATGAATATACGTACTCGTCCTGCATTGACACGATATCATAGGTACCAGCATTATACAGTATGTACCTGCATTGACATGATATACAGTATGTACCAGCTTGACACGATATACAGTATGTACCAGCTTGACAGATACATGTACCTCATTGCCAATACAGTATGTACCGCATTGACACGATATACAGTATGTACCTGCATTGACAGATAATACAGTAATGTACCGCATTGACATGATATACATTATGTACCAGCCCCATTGACATGAATATACACAGTACGTACCTGCATTGACAATACATATGTACCAGCATGGAATTATATACCAGTATGTCCCTGCAGTTGACATACTTACAGTATGTACCAGCATTCGACCACGATATATATCATAGGTACAGCATTGACCGATTACAGTATGTACCAGCATTGACAATATATACCAGTATGTACCTGCATTGACATGATATACAGTGTAGTCCCAGCATTGACATGAATAACTTACGTACCTGCATTGACCATGATATACAGTAGTTACCTAACATTGACATGAATACAGTTGTACCAGATTGACATGATATCCAGTAGTACTGCATTTCATGTATACAGTATGTACCAGCATTGACTGATATACAGTATGTACCAGCATTGACATGAATATACAGTATGTACCGCAATTGACATGATATACAGTAGTACCAGCAGGACATGATATACAGTACGTACCCTGCATTGACACTGATATACAGTATGTACCAGCATTGACATGATATACAGTATGTACCGCATTGACATAATATTAACAGTATGTACCATGCATTGACATGTATACAGTATGTACCAGCATTGACAATATACAGTATGTACACCGTTGACATGATATACAGTACATACCAGCATTTGAACAAGAATACATATGTACCTGCATTGACATATATACAGTATGTACCAGCATTGACATGATAATACAGTATGTCCCCAGCATTGACACGATTATACAGTTGATGTTAACCAGCATTGACAACGATCTACAGATATTACCCATTGCCATTGTGAACATATATACAGTATGTACCAGCATTGACATATATACAGTATGTACCAGCATTGACATGATATACAGTAGTACCGCATTGAACATATATACAGTATTAAATACCAGCATTGACATGATATACAGTATGTAACCAGCATTGACATGATATACATTATGTACCAGCATTGACATATACTCAGTTAATGTACCAGCAGTTGACACGATATACAGTATGTACCTCGCATTGACATGATACTACAGTAGTACCGCCTTGACATGATATACAGTATTACCTGCATGACATGATAATACATTGTACCCCCAGCATTGACATGATATACAGTAATGTACATCGATTGACATTATATACATATGTACCACATTGACATGATATACATATGTCCAGCATTGACTATTACAGTATTAACGTGACATGATATACGATGTACCTGCATTGACATGATATACAGTATGTACCACATGACAGGATATACAGTATCCGATCATTGACACTGATATACAGTAATGTACCGCATTGACAGATACAGTGTACCAGCATGACGTATACCTATGTACCTGCATTGACACATATACATTAATGTACCCAGCATTGACACGATAGTACAGCATTGATGTACCCGCATTGACCATGATATACAGTATTACCGCCATTGACATGATATACATATGTACCACATTGACATATATACAGTATGTCCAGCATTTGACCGAGATACATTATGTACCACATTGACACGATATACGTATGTACAGCATTGACACGATATCACAGTATGTACCGCATTGACATGAGATACAGTATGTACAAGCATTGACAGATATACAGTATGTACCAGCATTGACACGATAATAATACAGTATGTACACAGCATTGACACGATATACAGTATGTACCAGCATTGGACAGATACAGTATGTACCGCCATGACAGATATACAGTATGTACCAGCATTGACATGATATACATTATGTACCCACATTGACACGATATACAGTATGTACCAAGCATTGACCATACACAGTATGTACAGCAAGTTACACGATATAACAGTATGTACCAGCATTGACACGATATACTATGTACCACAATGACACGTAACATATGTACAGCATTGACGATATACAGTATGTACCCTTGACATGATATACAGTATACCAGCATTGACACGATATACAGTATGTACCACATGTAACATATACAGTATTACCAGCATGACACGATATACAGTATGTACCAGCATTGACACGATTATACAGTTAGTACCAGCATTGACATGATATACAGTATGTACCAGCATTGACATGATATACAGTATGTACAGCATTGACATGATATACAGTAATGTACCAGCATTGCACATGATAATACAGTATTAACCATAATGACAGATATACATATGTACCAGATTGACACGATATACAGTATGTACGCACCAATTGACACGATATACAGTAATGTACCAGCATTGACACTATATAGTATGTCCATCATTGACACGATATACAGTAGTACCCGCATTGCACGATATAACATAGTACGCATCATTGACACATTCATTATGTGACCTGCATTGACACGATATACATTAGTGTACCAGCATTGACACGATTACAGTATGTACCACATTGACATGACACTATACAGTATGTTACCATCATTGACACATATACCGTATGTACCTGCATTTGACACGTATCCAGTATGTACCCACATTGACAGATATACAGATATGTACCCAGCAATTGACATGATACACAGTATGATACCACATGACACGATATACATATGTTACCTGCAGTGCACGTATACGTTATGTACCAGCATTGGGACATATACAGTATTACCAACCAGCATTGAGAACATACATACCAGTATGAACCAAGCATTGACCGATATACAGTATGTACCAGCATGACAACGATATACAGTAAATGTACCTGCAGTGTACACGAATACAGTATGTACCGCATTGACATATATACATATGTTACCTGGCATTGACATGACGATCATACAGTATGTACCAGCATTGAACAGATATACAGTATGTACCACTTATTTGACACGATATACAGTATGTACCTGCATTGACACGCATATACAGTATTACCAGCATTGACCCGATATAACAGTATGTACCAGCATTGACACGATATACAGTATGTACCTGACAAATTGAACACGATATACAGTATGTACCCATTGACACGATATACAGTATGTACCTGCATTGACACGATATACAGTATGTACCAGCATTGACACGATATACAGTAGTTACTGCATTGACAACGATATACAGTAAGTTACCATCATTGACACGATATACATATGTACCAGCATTGACACGAATACAGTATGTACCTGCATTGACCACGATACTAATGTACCTGCATTGACATGGATACTACAGTATGTACCTGCATTACATGATACAGTATGTACCAGCATTGACAGATATACACGTAATGTACCCAGTATTAGACATGATATACAGTATGTACCAGCATTGACACGATATACCGTAAATGTACCCCATTGACACGATATCAGTATGTCACGCATTGACACTGATATACAGTATCGATACGCACATTGACATATACATATACATTGTACCAGCATTGACAGATCACATTATATTACCAGCGATTGACATGATATACAGTATGTACCAGCATTGACATGATATACAGTATGTACCAGCATTGACATGATATACAGTATGTACCAGCATTGACATATATACAGTATGTACCAGATTACATTGACATGATACAGTATGTACCAAGCATTGACATAAATACAGTATGTACCAGCATTGAACATATACACAGTATGTACCAGCATTGCATCGATATACAGTATGTACCAGCATTGACATATATACAGTATGTACCAGCAGTATGTACCCATTGACATTGACATATACAGTATGTACCTAGCATGACATGATATACAGTATGTACCAGCATACATGAATACAGTATTACCACATTGACAATTATACAGTATGTACCAGCAGTATGTACCAGCATTGACATATATACAGTATGTACCAAGCATTGACTGATAATACCAGTATTACCAACATTGACATGATATACAGTATGTACCAGCATTGACATGATATACATTATGTACCGAGCAGTATGTACCAGCATTGACATGATATACAGTATGTACCAACATTGACATGATATACAGTAATGTACAGCATTGACATGATATACAGTAAATGTACCCATATGCCTGGACATATATACAGTATGTACCAGCAGTATGTACCAGCATGTGACATGATATACAGTATGTACCAGCATTGACATGATATACAGTAGACCGCGCATTGACATGATATACAGTATGTACCAGCATGGACATGATATACAGTATGTACCACAGTTGACATGATATACAGTATGTACCAGCAGTATGTAACCATTGTGCATTGACATGATATACAGTATGTACCAGCATTGACATGATATACAGTATGTACCAGCATTGACATGATATACAGTTGTACAGCAGATATGCATTATATAGCAGTTAGTACCTGCATTGACATGATCACAGTATGTACCAGCATTGACATGATATACAGTAACGGTCCCAGCATTGACATGATATACAAGTCGTACCAGCATTTGACAGATACACGTATGTACCAGCATTGACATATATCAGTATGTAACCAGCATTGACATGATAACAGTAGGTACCACTGACATGATATACATATGTACCAGATTGACCTGATATACAGTAGTCCCAGCATTGACATGATACACAGTATGTACCAGCATTGACATGATATCACATATGTACCACATTGACATGATATCAGTAGTACCCAAGATGACATGATACACAGTATGTACCCAGCATTGACATTAATGACACATGTAACGTCCAGCATTGACATGATCTACAGTATACCGCATTGACCATGATACACATGTAGTACCAGCATTGACATGATACACAGTAATTACCACATTGACACTGAATACAATATGTACCAGCATTGACACGATATACATATGTACCGCATTGACATGATATACAGTATGTACCAGCATTGACATATGATACCACAGTATGTACCTCATTGACATGAGTATACAGTACGTACCAGCATTGACATGATACACAGTACGTACCTTATCATTGACATATATACAGTACGTACTGTACCAGTTGACATGGATATACAGTATGTACCACATTGACATGATACACAGTATGTACCAGCATTGACTATATCACAGTATGTACCACAGCATGACAGGATACAACAGTATGTACCAGCATTGACATGGATACAGATGTACCTGCATTACATATCACCTATTACCGCTTGACCATGAATACATTACGTACCAGCATTGACATGATATACAGTATTACAGCATTGCATGATTACACACATATGTACCAGCATTGACACGATATACAGTATGTACCAGTATGACACGATATACAGTATGTACCGCATTGACATGATACACAGTAATCCAGCATTGACATGATATACATAGTATACCTGCATTGACATGATACACAGTATACCAGCATGTGACATGATATACAGTATGTACCTGCATTGACATGATATACAGTAAATGTACCGACATTGACACTGATATACAGTATGCATACCAGCATTGACAGATATACAGTATGTACCGACATTGCCATGATATACATTAGTACCAGCATTGACACGATATACAGTATGTACCAGCATTGACATGATACACAGTATTTACACAGCATTGACACGATATACAGTATGTACCCAGTATTGACAGATATACGGTATGTACCTGCATTGACATGATACACATATATATACCATCTGAACTGATATACAGTTATTACCTGCATTGACATGTACACAGTATATACACATTACATGATATACAGTATTTACCTGCATTGACAGATGAGACACTAATATACCAGCATTGACATGATATACAGTATGTAACCTGCATTGACACGATATACAGTATTGTACCACATTGACATGATATACAGTATGTACCAGCATGGAACATGAATATACATATGTACCAGCATTGACATGATATCCAGTGTTAACCAGCATTGACACCATATACAGTATGTACCAGCATTGACATGATATACAGTATGTACCTAGCATTGACATGATACACAATATACCAGCATTGACATGATATACAGTATTACCCTGCATTGACACCATAACAGTTGTACCAGCATTGACATATATACAGTATGTACCAGCATTGACATGATCACAGTAGTACAGCATTGACATGATTACAGTATGTACCGGCATTGACACCATACAGTATTTTACCGCATTTGACATGATAACAGTATGTACCTGCATTGACACCATATCAGTATGTACCACACATTGACATTGACACAGTATGTACACGCATGACAACCTATACAGTATTACCAGCATGACATGATACCCAGTAGGTACCAGCATTGACATGTTATACAGTGTGTCACTGCTTTCTGTCTCCTCCATTGAATTGTCACTTCTCACCACCACTCTAAGTTCTAATTGGGAGTGGATGAAGGAAGAAGAAAGGGGCAGGGATAGGGATCTCATGCTGCTATCACAGGTTCACTGTTATAAAGTCTGCAGCAGCTTTTACTTGCCATTTTTAGAACTGTTCTCCTCAGTCCTATTGGACTGATCTCATCCTCCCCCCTCCTTCCTTCACCTTCAGTTCATTGGGAACATTGTATCACAGTAGAGGGCTGAGTTCAGGCTCTGTACTAGATTTACCAATGTACAAATTACAGTCAGAACAAGGAGAGCAGTTCTAACGACACAGCAATAAAAGCTGGCAGGGAGATTTTAGGAGATCACTGGGCGCCCTGGTTTACATAGGGACCTGCTCTTTAACCTGGTGGCTTATGCCTAAAAAATGGCCCTGCATCCATCTAGTCCACCCTTTATACCCTACCCATAAGCCTGTGGATGGGCTATCATGTGGTTAATCAGTAATATTGGCATTTGAACATCTGGGATGCAGCTTTTTAGTCTACAAGAGACATAAATTAAAGACATTAGGGCAAGGCCACAACCGCGCTGCACACAACAATCGTTTCCGGTGCGATTTACATGTGATTGCGCCTGTGATTTTAACCTTTTGAGATTAGAAACGCATGCGCAAAAAATGTTGGAACGCATGTTTTACCAAACCACAAACAGATGCGCAATTTGGACGCACCTGAATCCGCACGATTTTGCTGTGTTGTTGCGATTTTAAAAAATGTAAGAATCGCACTGCAAACTGAACGCAAACCACACAAAAATTGCGATAGTGCGGCCCTAGTCTGTAGCCGTTAACTATTGGAGAGAGATAACTGATATTGTCTTCCGTTACCTTTTCACTCTGTGTCCCTGGGCCTTTTTCTGTGCAATCCTGTTAAAGGGAAGTTCAGTGTAAATTTCATTATTTTTAAAATTCTTAGGGGCCGATTTACCCAGACGCGCTGGGCAAATATGTAAGCAAAGCCGTGAACCGGTTACCGTGACTATAAAACCGCATTAGCGTCGGATGCGCGGGTTACGCAAAAATCACCCACGTATACCACCGTCGCAATTCAATATCGCATTTGCGCTATACACCAGCAAATAGCGGGCATTAAAATCCCGCGTTGGAAAATCCTAACCGGGATTTATCCAGATTTCGCAAACGCATTGAATAGCGAAAGAGCATTCCCGACGCGATAGCCGGCTCTCGGTAAATCTAGCCTGTTAGTTATATTACACATTCTTAGTTTTCTACATATTCTCTCCCATTTCAAAAAAGGCGTTGATTTCATACCCATCGCTATTTCCTGCTGTTGCCATTAGTGAGCTGACATTTCAGTTCCTAAGGTCACGCCACATGCAATTTCATGTGTGATTTCGTTGCCTTTGCGCATTGCGTTTTCTTCATTAGTATAGGAAAACGCACGCGATTGCATTAAAAAGTCGGCGAACCCAAAGGCAATCGCAACACACCCGAAAACTCGTGTTTTCGGTGCGTTGCCGTTTTTAATGATCTGGGAAAAACACATGCGCAACACGCACAAAAACGCAGGCAGTGTGGCCGGCCCTAACGGTCCTTCTTCCAAATGCACCACTCCTTGGAATGTCCTAACAGTATTTTTCTACTTGAGTGCTGTTGGATGGGTCAAACTGCGCAGATCTCTACTGAGCAACTGAATCAAACCCAGGCTGGGTCAAAGGGCAAGACAATAACGTCTCTACTAGGGGTCCTGCAAACAGGAAGTCAGTATTTCCGTTGCTTTATTTATCAACAGACACACTGCTGACATGGCAGGTTAAGTCATAGGATGGGAATATACTGCTCTATTTCTAAAAAGTTTATGTATTGCACTGAACTTCCCCTTTAAAGTTACAACTACTCAGTGAGGGACGTTCCTACCAGCAGCGATATTTTACTCCCATTACCATCTCCTGTAATTTCATCATTCTTACCGCTAATCACACAAGCGTTGATTTGTTGTAGTTCTGGGCCCTGGTTTATTTTTATTTTGTGTTTAGCTGGTGATTTAGGCAACGGCCACACTGCAACGCAAAACCAATCCACACAGAATTGCATGCGATTTCGTTTCATTTGCGCATGCGTTTTTTAATTAAGTATTGAAAAACGCATGCGATTGCGATTTAAAATGTGACGCGCACATCGTAATCGCAACGCACTCGAAAACGCGTTGCGTTGCTGCATTTTCAATGATATGCAAAAACCGCAACACAAAGCGCAAAAAAAAAGCAGCATGTGCCTAGCCCTTAAAGGGGTTTTTATCTGGTTTCTCGCGTCCCCTTAGATAAATTGGCGAAGGAAGGCGTGTGTGAGAACCTCTTTGTCTGACACTTATTGAAAGTGATAACGAATGGAGTCGCCTTGAAAGTGAGAATTAGGCAATATCCTCCTGTGTCTGTACAGCACTAGAGGGATGGTTTGTTATTCTAACTGGATAGAGAATACGAGTCTGTAATTAAATATACAAAGCGTGGCCCTGGCTATAAAACAAACAGCGCTGTAGCATTTTAGGGCCAACTGTGGCCATTTAAAATAACCGACACGCGTTACCCAACAGGCAGATCCCCAGACATGCAATGTGCAGACACTACCCTTTGCAGAACTGGCGCGGTCCTTTTATCTGTGGTTCTCACTTTCGCAGTGCTGGGCGATAAACAATCCTATTAATATGCAACTGCACGCCCATTAAGTCACAACGGGAGATCGATCGTCATTGTGGCAGTCACAGTACAGGCACTGAGATTGCAGACAGGAACATGATAATATGGATTCCACCCCACATATTACTCCTTTGAATAGTGGTAGACAATTTGACCCTTATCCCTGTTAACTACAATTCCCACATCCCCTGACAGGTGAAGTATAGTTTTTTAATTAGACTCTTATGCGACTATAGCACTAAATTCCTTATAAATAAATGATGGACAATCAGTCAGCCAAACACTTTCGCTTGGGCATCGCTGATGATTTGTGACCAGGGCGATCATTAAGGATGCCCAACCGAGCTCCCATACACTTACCATTCATCACCGTCCCTCTCCTTTAATCTTAATCTTTAATCCCTGCACATCCCACCCCTTTAATCTCTGCAATCCACCTCCTTTAACGTCTGCACATCCCACCCTTTAATCCCTGCACATCCACCCCTTAACTAACCTGCACATCCCACCCCTTAATCTCTGCATATCCCACCCCTTTAATCTCTGCCATATCCCAACCTCTTTAAAACCTCTGCACTTCCCACCCATTAATCCCTGCACATCCCACCCCTTTAACCTTTGCCACATACCACCCACCCCTTTAATCTCTGCGCATCCCACCCCTTTATCCTCTGCACACCCACCCCTTAACCTCTGCCCATCCCCCCCTTTAACCCCTGCACATCCCACCCTTTAACCTCTGCACATCCACCCCTTTAACCTTTGCAACAACCACCCCTTTAACCTCCTCACAATCCCACCCCTTTTAACCTTTGCCAAACCACCCCCTTAATCTCTGCGCATCCCACCCCTTTAACCTCTCTCTGCACATCCACCCCCCCTTTAACTCTCCCATTCCACCCTTTTAAATCCTCTGCACATCCCCCCCGCTTTTAACTCGGCACATCCCACCCCTTTAATCTTTGCACATCCCACCCCTTAATCTCTGGCACATCCCACCACCCATTTACTTGCAATCATCCCACACCCCTTTAACTCTGCACATCCCACCCCTTTAAAACTTTGCAACATACCACCCTTTAACCTCTGCACATCCCCCACCCCTTTAAACCTTTGCACAACCACCCCTTTCATCTCTGCCGCATCCACCCCTTCACCTCTCTCGCACATCCCACCCACCCCTTTAACCTCTGCACATTCCACCTTTTTAATCTCTGCACATCCCACCCTTTAACCTCTGCACATCCCACCACTTTAATCCCTGCCATCCCACCCCTTTAACCTTTGCACATCCCACCCCTTTAATCTCTGCACATCCCACCCTTTACGCTTTGCACATCCCACCCCTTTAACCTCTGCACATCCCACCCCTTTAACCTTTGCACATCCCACCCTTTATCTCTGCACATCCCACACCCTTTAACCTTTGCACATCCCACCCTTTATTTACTTTGCACATCCCACCCCTTTAACTTTGCACATCCCCCCTCCTTGTACTCCCTGCACATCCCCCCCTTAATCCCCTGGCATCCCACCTTACCCCTACCCTTTAAATATCCCTGCACATCCACCACCTTTAACCTTGCACATACCACCACTTTAATATCTCGCTGCTGCGCATCCCCCCCTTCAACCTCTGCGCATCCCACCTCTTAACCTCTGCAAATCCCACCCCCCTTTAACCTTTGCACATACCACCTCCCCTTTAACCTGCACATCCCACCCTTTAACCTCTCTCTGCACATCAAACCCCTTTAACCTCTGAAATAATAAGCACTTGACCTCTATTTTACCCAAACTGAGCTAAAAGATTGCTTGAGCACAGAAAAACATATGGGCAACTCCCACTCTTTGTTATATCGACATTATATATTCACATACACACCACATATATTTAACAAATTACAAACATATAGGCAAAGTTTCCCCCCTTAAGTCGAAATTCTGTGGGTATTCTCCATCGCTATATGATTTATGGTGCAGGTTTCATTGTGTAAAAGCTGCAATGGCATCAGGCCATCACCATGGAGAGTATCCCAGGGCGCTGGTGGATCTTGTGCGTAATCTCCCCACCTCACTAGTGCGTAAACACAGGGCATACGCATCTTAATTTCTCCCCGTACAGCCGTGATCTGGGCTCGGCTGGTGTGGCTGAATAACTGCGCCTGTGCGCTCAATCTCATTTCAACAGATCTTTATTCTGCGGGAGAATAACTAAAAAATTCCACGCTGCTAAAATAGAACCGTGCCCCATCCCCGCGCGCTAACACAGGCCTGCCGTGCTCTGGGCTACACTGAGCTGTGTCCTTTTAAATGTCCCTCCATGCTTAAAACGCTTACTCTGTGTGCCTTTTTCCTTTTTGTTTCCGCTTGACTTGCCTTTTTCTCCCCCATCTCCATTAATCTTTAACGCTCTCTCCTGTGCCTGGTCTCTCTCACATTCCGTCATGAGACCAAGATCTCAAACCACAGCTCCTCCTCCTCCTCCATAGAAATCACAGGGGATGGAAAGGAAACACAGTGCTGATTCAGGGCTGGGAATGGTCCCATACTGCACACAGTTATTTTACTATGGATTATATAGCCCACATCTTCCATGGCACGTACGATCTTCATAGCTGACACAGATTATTATTACTATGGATAATAGCGCCACATCTTCATGGCACAGTACCTGGTCTGTCATACTGCACACAGTATATTATTACTATGATTATAGCGCCAACATCTCTGGCCACGTACTGGTCTGCCATACTGCACACAGTATTATTATTACTATGGATTACTATAGCGCCAACATCTTCCATGGCACAGTACTGGTCTGTCAACTGCACCAGTAATTATTATACTATGGATTAATATAGCGCCAACATCTTCCATGGCACAGTACTGGTCTGCCATACTGCCACAGTAATTATTATACTACTGGATTATATAGCGCCACATCTTCCATGGCAACGTACTGGATCTGTCATACTGGCACACAGTATTATTATTACTATGGATTATATAGCGCCAACATCTTCCATGGCACAGTACTGGTCTGCCATACTGCACCACGTATTATTATTACTATGGATTATATAGCGCCAACATCTTCCATGGCACAGTACTGGTCTGTCCATACTGCACACAGTATTATTATTACTATGGATTATATAGCGCCAACATCTTCCATGGCACAGTACTGTCTGTCCTCTGATATACTGCACACATATGTATTATTTTACTAGGTGGATTATATAGCGCCAACACTTTCCATGGCACTATAGGTTGTCATACTGCACCAGTATTAATTATTACTACTATGGATTATATAGCCTAACACTTCCATGGCACAGTTACTGGTCTGTCATACTGCACGCCGTATTATTATGACTATGGGTTATATACGCTAACATCTTCCAGGCACAGTCTCGATCTGTACTACTGCCCACAGTATTATTTTATACGGATTATATAGCGCCAACATCTTCCATGGCACAGTACTGGTCTGTCATCTGCCAACAGTTATTATTATTACTATGGATTATATGCGCCAACATCTTCCATGGCACAGTACGAGTTTTGGTCATACTGCACACAGTATTATTATTACTATGGATATATAGCGCCAACATCTTCCATGGCACAGTAACTGGTCTGTCATACTGCACCAGTATTATATTATTGGGTTTATATAGCGCCACATCTTCCATGGCAACTAACTGGTCTGTCATACTGCCACAGTATTATTATTATTATTTGGATTATATAGCGCCAACATCTCCATGCACGTATGGTCTGTCATATGCACACAGTATATTATTACTATGGAATTATATAGCGCCAACATCTTCCATGGCACAGTACTGGTCTGTCATACTGCACACAGTATTATTATTATTATTATGGATTATATAGCGCCAACATCTTCCATGGCCCAGTACTGGTCTGTCATACTGCAACACAGTATTATTATTACTATGGATTATATAGCGCCACACTATTCCATGGCACAGGTACTGGTCTTCTACTGCACACAGTATTATTATACTATGGATTAGTATAGCCCAACATCTTCCATGGCACAGTAACTGGTCTGTCCTACTGCACACAAGTATTATTATACATGGATTTATTAGCGCCAACATCTTCCATGGCACATACTGGTCTGTCATACTGCACACAGTATTATTTTTACTATGTTTAATAACGCCACATCTTCCATGGCACAGTACTGGTCTGTCATACTGCACACAGTATTATTATTATTATTATGGATTATATAGCGCCAACATCTTCCATGGCCCAGTACTGGTCTGTCATACTGCAAACAGTATTATTATTATTATTATGGATTATATAGCGCCAACATCTTCCATGGCACAGTACTGGTCTGCCATACCCGTATTATTATTCTGCTGAGAACGCCTGTATATTGGCGCTCATTGGCGCTACATCATCCACCCCTGAGACCATACACTGATGATTCCCGCCTGGAATGTGCAGTTGGCTGTGTACCGAACTTTATACAAATCTTTCTAAGTCAGACAAACAAAATTAAATTTTAATAAATATCTGGTCAGTATGTATGTGATCTTAAGGTTGAGCTGGTTGCCGTTTTTCGTAGAATTGTCCTCTGGGGTGAATATCCCTTTAATATGTTTGACAGGGTCAATTAGTACAGCACATCTAAAAGCTGGACCACCTGCAGTATCTCTGACAAGATGACACAGACAGTACAGCGGTTTCTTCCTCCTATGAACATCATATACACATCATATAAACAGCATATACACCATATAGCACATCATATACCATCATATACACATCATATACAGCACCATATCACACACCATATAACACACGATATACACATCATAGTACACATCATACTACACATCATAAACACCCATATCCACATCATATACACATCCATATACACAACCACATATACCACCAAATACACGTCATTTACACTGTCATATACACATCATATCACACCATATACACATCATATACACATCATATCACACCATATACACATCATAATACACATCATATACACAACCATACACACCATATACTCATCCATATATACACATCAAACACATCATATACACATATACACATCGTATACACACGTATACACACCGTATACACACCGTATACACATACCAAATACACCCATATACAACTCTATACACGTCCATATACACACCAGATACACATCATATACACAGCATAACACACATATACACACTAAACACACCATATACAACATATACACAACCATATACACACACATATACCACTATACACAGCATTACACATCATTATCACATCATATACACCGCATATACACACATATAAAACACACCATATCACATCATATACCCGCGCTTACCACTATACACAGCTTACACATCATGTACCACATGTACACACTCATGACACAGCAGTACACACAAGTCACACTTACACAACATCATATACACCATCATATACACACCACCATATTCACATCATATACACACCAATAACACATCTGTAATAACACAGCATATACACATCATGTACACAGCTGTACACAGCAAACCACATCATATAACTACAAAAACCATATACAACATCATATACACATCATATACACAGCATATACACATCATGGGAGAACGTTCGGACTGTGTGTTTCCCTCTGCCATGGCAGACTCCTCATAGGGAGTCTAAGCGCGGCCGATGGAAATTTCGGTCTTTCCGAAAGAGCGTTCCGGCCGACAATCGTTGGCGGGCCGCACCCCCGCTCAGAAAACGAAGGTACCCAGTACCGATAAACCCTGATTACGTCAGATCACGTTACTTTGTGTACCCAGCTTTACAGGTAACAATAAAAGGGCAAGTGTAGTTGCCTAAAGCGTTTTAAAAATGACAGTAATGTTGGTTGGCATAGATATCCTACCTCCTATTTAATATTCCAGATTACAGCTGACATACTCCTGATCATCCCGTTAGCCCTGCATCATTCTCTAACATCAGACAGTCAGCATGTCCAAAGGGTTGGAGTGTGAGCTGTACGTTCTGACCAGGGGCACCCCAGTTAACATACAGAAATCTTGCAACAGTAAGTAAAAACAGAAGGTAGGAGTGGACACAGTATTTGCCCTTTCGGCTGGGTACACACCAGCCGATATTTTCGGCCGACCGACTGATTCACTAACACTTTCAGTCTAAAATATCGGCTGGTGTGGGGCGAGTGGCCGCGACGGAACGATCGGTCCGATCGGTCGAACAAACGCTGGGGCATGTCGGAAAATTCCTATTGATCGTGCGGTTCCCTATTTTGCCGCGACCAATGAAAATTGTCCTGGCCGAGGGCCTTAGCGGATCGGTCGGTCGGACATTAGTCCCTTGGTGGTGTACCCCCCTTAGATACAACAGACTGGGGGTTAGGCCCAACTTTAGGTTGTTTCCGGTCGCGTTTTGTGATCCGATTTGCGCTAGTGGAGTGCAGACATGTAATAGACTATTGGAGAGGCCCCACTACGTGTGCTGCACTTCCATGCGTTATCGAGGCCAATCGATCTTCAATGTTGGTCCGTACGCATGGACTTCCGATAGGGTTAAATTCCAAGCAGATCGCTCAGCACTGCACTTGTGCATTCTGTCCATGCTTCCTAGTGGGGCCCGATCTAACAGATTTTTGTAATTAAAATACCAAGACATAGCAGATGTCATTTCATCTAAGTGACTAAAACAGGGAGATGTCATAAAAGTTCTTATCCTAAAAATGGTGGCTAATTTTGCCCCAACCAATCAATTTTAGCACCATTTTACGATGAATTTTTTTATTCTATTCCCTGTTAGCACATTGGCTGTAATATATAGAATATAATATATAACGCTGAAAAAACAAACATTTAACCTTACAAACTTGTCCCTTTAAATCCAAGCTGTGCCCATCACATTAAACTCATTCCCATCTATCCTGCACAGAGATTACCCCTTTTCCCTCTGATATTCCCTACAGATTAACCTCATTATAATCCCTCCATCTCGTAGCGTTGTGATGGTCATAAGCCAGGAAATATATCTTTTCTCTGGGAAATCAACAGCTTGCTAACACACCCTTGTATATAGATTTTTCCATACATAATTATTATCTCTGAGTGTTCCTGTAAAAGCAATAAAGGGGCCCCGCTAGATGCTTAGATCTTGTAACCTTGGGGAAGTCTGATGGCCCAATTCTACTCTATTGTAGTACAATACATATTAATAAAGGACTATCATTCCTAGCGAGCAAACCTTGATTCTTATTGGCTCATTTGAAGGATCAAACCAGAGGCTCAATTCTTGTTGACAACCACAAACATAATTCTTTATTGGCTCCTTTGAAGGTTCAAACCAGATTACAGAATTTCATTGGTTTGAATTTATCGATAGGTTAAGCCAGCGGCAATTCAATAAAATAATCCCCAGGGCACAATCTGTTCGCCCCATTGCCCTACTCCCTAATCCATCGCTAGAAGAAATGTATTGAAATATAATAGGCTCTTTGCGAATATTCTGGGCATTTCACAATATGATTAGTACGTAGCCGGTTTGAATTGAATCATGATGATCGCACATTACTATGAGATCTTTATTCAGGAAACATCACTATTCTATTTTATTAAACCGGGGGTGAGGTGACCACTGGGTATATTAAATGGGAAGAGGTTTATTTTTAAGTTTAGTTCCCCTTTATGTGCCATCCACTCACTGTCCTAATGAATCTAATCGCTGCATCACAAGGGATAAAGCCATAACAGGTTGATTTCTATACCAGCTATGTGTAGGGGAAGCTGTACACGTACATGTAAGGATTTAATTGAATTAATGTAAAGTAGCATACACCACTATATAAAAATACATTTACAAATAAATATAATAAGAATAAGGGTCTGTGCACATAAACTGTCTGGTTCAAGGAGACATAAAGGTTGAAATCTATTTTGTCAGTGTGGTACTGCCTGTGTTCGTTTGAACTCATTGCTGTACCATTGTTGCTTTATAATCCATCTGGTCCAGAGACCGATCCTGTCAACTTTGAATGAACACCTGACATTCTGCGTCTTCTTAAAATTCCTCTACCGGGTTTACTTTATGATCCAGCCTCACTATTGTTCAATTTCCTCTGCCCGTCCACACCAAATCGCTGTTTACAAAATCTGTTTTACTGTTATAGAAGTGACACTGAATACAGAAATTAACCCTGTTGTGACGAACGTCAAGTGCTTCAAAGATTTACTGGCTTTGGAACCCAAAGTGACAATCTAATTCACTAGTTCCTCTCCCCCTGTTTACCTTTCAATGCTGAAAACCTTCTTCAAAGGATGTTACTTGTGTCAGGGACCAACCAATGTAAAGAAGCATCTTCCATCGGCTAGGTCCTGGACTGAGGTTGGGGGCGGACGATCAGGCGTTGAAAATCTAGTTATAGGTCTAATCCCGGGTACTTTTAATGGGAGGAAGTGGTTAAAGAAAATTAAATTAAGATTTATACTTTTCTTTATGTTATTGGGAGATATTTCATCTGAAGGGAAGCGACTGGGCAAAGCTGTTATATATTATTACGGAACGCTGCCTTATGATCAGTTTATGTATTTATATGCATTATAAGTAGTTTGAGTATTTTAACTACGTGGTCTAAAGAAACGATATGGACCCAAATTCAGTCATTAAGGGCTAGACACACTATAACGTGTTTTTTAGCGCGATTTGCGCACACATTTCGGCACATGATTTTGGTTAAAATGGAAATCGCAGAATGGCAAAATTTCCGCACGATTTCCGATGCGCATGCGTTTGTATATTTAATATTATAACAAATGCGTTTTGTAAAAAACAAAAAACGGGGCACACAAAACGCATGCGTTTTTATAATATTAAATTACAAAAAGCATGCGCAAACGCGAGCAACGCATACAAAACGCACAGAAATCGCATTTTTGTGCGTTGCTGTGTGAAAACGCTTGGGCGATTGTGTGCACGATCAGTGCGTTGTCAGACAGCAAAGCACTTCACCGCGCTTACCATCTTGCTGCGATCCCGCGCAATAGTCCGCAATAGGATCCACAAAAAAATAGTGATCGCAGTCTCCTCCGAATGTGTCGCCAGAATTTGAACCTAGTTTTCATCTAAAACCAACAGATTTTCTAATAGGAAGCAAACAAATCCCAAGATACTGATCCCCCTCTCTGTATATGTCAAAACCCTCCACCACGAATTATTTTATTGTAACCCCCAAGGTTAATTTTATTAATAACGTAAATGTGACACAATGATATCACGACGCAGCGAGCATCCAGCCACTGTGACAAGATTAATAAATATGTGTAAAGAAAAGGCGACTATAGCACGCCAGCATACATGAATACAGGGTTTATTCAATGTAGATAGTTCCTTTTTTATGTCAATATATTTTATTCCATATAACTGTTAAAAACGATAGTGAAAAGCCTAGAGAATATTTTCAGGGAGGTAGGAAACCAACATCCTACCTCCTAACTTACCTTAGCATTGTTTACGCTCTCCTTCAACGTCTACCTTCCTCCCCCACACTCAGTGACACAAACCTTTCTCAGATATGGGGGCTCAGGTAGTGAGGTGGATTTCGGAAGAGCTGTCATCACAGCAGAACGCGGCTATCTTTAAAATGTTAGAATGCTGCATACTGTAAGGGAAGTAGGAGTGTAGATTGTCGGCTTAAGTTTAGTGTGTGAACTTTCACTGGCTGTTGGTTGGCTTTCATTGTCCACTTAAATATTCAAAAAGGGGGGTAGAGATCTAACTGTGGTGGCCCCTACCTGTGCTGGATTTATAAATAAATCTGTGTACAAGGCATATTTTTATGTAGGGAACAACAGGGCTTTGGGATGGAAAGTTTATCGAATATTTACCCATCTAGGTAGGAGCAGGGCGATAATCTATTTGGAAATGTGGTGACAGTCCCAGCCAGGTCTTTGTACCAAACGTTGTTTATTACGTTGTTTAGGGATCACACGACCCTCCCACACGACAAGGTGTTTGGACTAGTGAACTGAGGCTTTGGAGACACAAGTTGGCGTGAGTTTAGCTCTCTGGTTACTGATTCTGACACACAGATACTGACCACACTCACGAAAACCTTACTAATTATTGAATGTTTTCCTATATTCCCTAATTTTGTCCATACGATATCCTACTGTATTTTCCATTGATTATTATTTCTATCTTATTATTTACCGACTCGGTCATTATAGAAGATCCTCCGCCCAACACAATTTAAACTGATATTCACTTTACGCCAACAGAAAAATATGTCCGCAACCGGGGTTAATTCACGGATGAAACTAAATTCGGATAGATTTTGTGTTTTGTTGGTCGTTAGCCATGATTGACTAATTATTTACTTATTAAATATCAAGACCCAATCAGAAAACTCTAAAAACCATCCACACTTTTGTGGGAGCCAAAAAATCCCATAAACATACAAAGAAACCCCATAACTTGATCTCCTGGAATATTTTTTGAGCTCCATAAGGAAAGTAGTCAGCAGAATTGTGAAGCCTTGAAGCGTAATCTACATAGGATTAAATCTCTTGATGTTTTACCCTTCTGATATAAACAATAACCAATGGGTGTTGTCTACTCCTATAAACCTAAATGTGTATCATTTTCCAACAGTGTGTTATGTTCCCTTTAAAATGCAATCCCCCTTCTCCCACCCATCCAGAATTAGCAAACACCAGGACAATAGCACATGAATAAGGTCTGAGATAGCGGTTAATTCCGTTTGCTGATACATGACAAGGCTCATGTATAACTTACTGATCGAGAGATAGGACTAACTTACCCAAAGGTCCATGACTCTTCTAGAGTTTCTTCTCTGCTGGCGCCTTGATAGATCATTCTCAGTGATATCTACGATCTCTCCACCAACTAGTTTCTGTTTGGTCCAACCTTATTTACCTAAAGTATTTTCCCGAAGAAGTCATTGAGTCCAGGCTAATGACGTCTGGCCTACACTCTCTTCATTCTAGCTCAGAATAGGTGATCCTCGGATCTACGGCGTCTCCCACCTCCGCCTTCCTGATTATGACGGTGCTTCTACCGTCCACAGAAATCAAGGGGTATTCTGTCGGTGGCTGGCACTGTGTCCACCAGAAGATGACCTCACCCCAGCTGACCCTCTCGGGGCCATTGGATTGGACGATAAGTCTCCCACCTCCCTGGCGACTCCTGACGAAACAGAACCCAGGGACTTGGCAATGAATATTCTGGGGTGGTGGGGGTAAGATGGGAAGGATAAGGGATGTTCTCTGTGGGAATGGCCATGCTAGAGATCTGCAAAGAACCCGAAGCAAAAGATAAGGGGGGGGAGAGGGGAAAGAAGAGGGGAAGGGGAAGAAGCAAGTGGAGTTAAAAGCTGAGTAGCTCGACTGATCCATTCATAAGTAGGGGGAAACAGACACAAGACGAATGTAATACTCTCGTAGTTCCTTCATCACAAATGCGGCATAAATTAAATTCTGTATTAAATTTATGGAATGATTTGGGAAAACAATGAATCCCCCAAACACAGAGGAAACAGTGATTGAGGGAAAGACAGACAACGAAACTGTAGTCAGACAGAAATACTGGACCGATCATAAGTGTAAAACTGTAGGGGAGTTGAGGACATCACGACCTGGCTGCTCCCCCTCCCCCAGGGGGCGAGCAGAGCTCAGGACAAGGAGGGGAAGAAAGTATCTGCACAGACTCAAAGAAATGACAGATGAGTGTGGGCCTACCAATCAGACAGGAATTGGATCACGCATGCTAAAAGCTGTGGAAGCAGAAATGTTTAGTATTATATTGCGCTTAACCTTCCAGCAATATAACTTCTCACAATTATTTTACTAGAGATGTGATCCAGGGATCATTTTAAAGGTACAATGGGAAGGTCTTTTATTTGATCCTAAATTGTTCGAGACCACAGTTGCCCTGTAGGATTGGATTTCTTTTGGTGCTCTGAAATATCATCACACTATCTCTCCATGTAGTTTTTATAACTAAAGCTGCCACATCTTAATAGCAGGTCAAACTGCCTGCAGACATGTGGCACTGATTTTTTCTTTCCTACCCCAAGGATTCGGATGAATGAAAGAATGATTAGACTACACCCGTGTACACGCATAGAGAACCTCTCACTTGTTCACAGCTGCGGTGAACCCTAAACATATTGCAAACCCATTATACCCAACCACTCAACACATCAGAGAAAGCAAAAGGAGAACCATTGGACCGTTCACATTAAATAGCTTATTTCCCTCTCCAAGTATTTGTAAAATCCTTAATACCTCCAATTCCTTTCAACGTTATCATGGACACATCTTTCAGTTTTACCTGCCCCTTCATTATTTCCCTGCAAACCTCAAGGCAGCTCCCTTTTTTTTACCCTCCATCTCTACTTTAGTGTGTCTCTGTTCCTATCTTGCTGTGACTCGGCCCTTTAAAATCCTTGCTTGAGCGTCGTCTCTCCCAGGGAACCTTGAGTAATTATGGCACAATCCTAATCATCTTCACCATAATGAATCACGGGTATTAATTAATGACATTTGTAACATGTCAGAGTCTCCTTCTTTGGGATATTCTCTATTACTGGGGGACCCTCTACCCGCAACCGTTTTCCCCATCTGTAATATAGGAATCTCAGGGCTGAATTTACTATTTAATATGTATATTAATCTATACTGAATAGACAGGGCCACCATCAGAATGATATGGGCCCCAAGCAGTTACATTCTGGGCCACCACAGAGCCCTTAAACCAATAATCGATCCATGTCTCAAGGAGTGGGAATTGAGTTACAAAGAACACCTTACCTGTGGCCCTGGGAATTGTTTCGTCACAGTCAGAGCATCTCAGGAATGCTGGGATTTGTAGTTTTCCTACACCTAGAGGGCACTGGGTTGGGGCATTCCAGCGGCCAAGATAACAAACACTGGATGTGCAATCCTCAAGATTAATGTCATCATCAGACCAACAAGGCAAATGCAAAAACAATCCGAATCTTCTAATTCTCTATAATGCGGTCCCGGCTGTCATCTATATCTCTTCTGTCTTGTCAGTCTATATCTCCGTCTGTCCGTCATCTATAATCTCCGTCTGCCCTCGCGTAGTCTATCTAATCTGTCCATCATTCTATATCTCAATCTGTCCGTCAGCATGCTCATCTGTTCCGTCATCTATATCTCAGTCTGGGGGTGGGGAGGGTGGCCCTGGCGGGGGTCCTGTTGGGGTCGCTGGGTCTGTGGCGGGGGGGGAGAAACTGTGAGAAAAATGAGTGTCAGGGAGTTTGTTCAGGGGTCCCGACAAGGCGTGTCAGTCAGATCTCAAAGCGGGCCCGTGCATCCTTATTCTCGAGGTACGGGCCGTACGTCGCTAGATCAATCAGCTGATACGCAGCGATAGCGCAGGCTGCCGGCGTCCGATAGCTCAGGGCGCCGGCAGCGATATCTCAGGCGGGCCGTCATCATACGCAATCTGGCCTGTCAGGCTAGGCGCAGGCTGTCCGCAGTCTATATCCAGTCATGTCCATCAGTGCGAGATCTCAGTCCGGTCCCTCAGTCTATGCTCAGTCCTGGTACTTATCCGAGATCTCAACTGTCGTCAGCAGAGTCGCAATCTTCCGCATCCTATCCTCGCTGTCGGGTCCAGGCTATATCGCCCCCAAGCAGTTCTTCCAGGCGAATCCAGCGGGCCGGCAGGCATACGTCAATCTGTCCTCAGTCTATATCTCAATCTGGCCGTCAGTCTATAGCGCATCTGTCCTCAGCAGTAGCGCAGGCGGGGCCGGCAGGCGAGAGAGCACGGCCTGGCCGGTCAGGCGAAGGCAGGCCTGGTGCCGGCAGCTAGAGCTCAGTCGGCCCGGACAGGCGAGAGCTCAGGCTGGCTGGCAGGCGAGAGGGGCAGGCGGGCGGTCAGGGCTATAGCGCAGGGCGCGGGCAGGCAGAGCTCAAGCGTCGAGCAGCCGAGAGCGCAGGCGGGGACGGGGCAGGCGTATCGCCTCGGGGCCGGGCAGTCTAACTCAGCTGGCCGGCAGGCTAGATCGCCCACTGGGCCCGCAGGCTATATCTCAATCTGTCCGTCAGTCGTAGCGCAATCGGGCCGGGGCATTCGATATCGCAATCGTCCAGGGGCGGTCTAGAGCTCATCGGGCCGGGCAGTCTAGATCTTCCAAGCAGCTGGCAGGCGATATCTCAGGTCGGGTCCGGCAGTCTATATCCTCAGTCTGTCCCGGCAAGCGAGAGCGCAAGCTGGCCGGGCAGGGCGAGAGGCGCAGCGGACCCGGCAGCAGACGCAAGCGGGGCCGGCAGGCGGAGGCAGGCTGGCGTCAGCTAAAGCGCAGTGCTGTCTGGCAGCGAGAGCTCATCGGGCAGCTAGATGCCGCAAGGCGGGGGGGGGCGGGCAGCATAGCGCAGGACGCGGGCAGTCGAAGCGGCAAGCGGGCAGGCCAGGTCAGTCGGGCCCCGGCAGGGGGCGAAGGGCTGGGGGGCAAGTCGGTCGGCAGTCTAGCGCAGCCGGCGAGGCAGAGAGCGCAGCGGGCGGGCAGCGATAGCTCAGTCTGGTCCGCGCAGTCCTATAGGGCCAAGACGGCGGCAGCAGAGCGCAGGCGGGGCGGGGCCCGCGAGAGCGCGAGGCGGCGGTCAGGCGAAGAAGCGCAGTAGGGCGGGCAGGCGAGGCGAAGCCCTGGCTGGCAGGCGAAGAGACTCAGCCGGGCGGGCATCGATATCGCAAGCGGGGGCCGGTGCGAAAAGAGGGCCGGCGTCAGAGAGGCAGGCGAGAGCGCAAGGGCGGCGGCCGCCGAGAGCAGACGCAATCTAGGCGGGAGGGGCAGCGAGACGGTCGGAGGCGGGGCACTGGGCAAGCCGGAGGAAATCGCAATCGCTGTCGAAATAGCAGTCGGTCGGTCATGCAAGCGCAAGCTGCCGGCAGGCGATAGCGCGGCGGGGGAGGGGGGCCGCGGGCGAAAGTCGAGAAAGCGATCCAAAAGCGAACATGCAGTGCGGCCCGAGGCGTGTCGAGACTGCCAAGCGGCTGGCGAAATGTAGGCAGGCGGCAGCATATCTCCGGGTCGGGAGGAACGATCGATTGCTGAACACAATAAAGGGAGCGGGCATCGAGGAGCAAGGCGCGGTCGGCAGTCAGATCTATAGCGTCAAGGCTGCGGTCAGCGTCAATGAGCGCAGGCTGGCGGTCAAGCTAGAGAGTCAGGCGAGAGGGCAGGCTGACAGCAGCCGGCGGAGAGCCGGGAGAGGGGCAGGCGAGAACGCAGGCGTATAGCAGGGAGGGCAGGCCAGAGAGGAGGGTCGAGACCAGTCCGGGCGAGCAGGGGCGGGCAGCTAGAGAGCGTGTGGGATAGGCGGATAACAGGGGCAGGCAAGAGAAGGGGGATGGCCGAGAGATAGGGGGAGAGGGGCAGCTAGAGGCAGGCGACGGGAGAGAGCAGGGGAGGGGCAGCTGGAGAGCAGCGAGAGAGCAGGCCCCTAGAGGAGGCAGGCGAGAGAGCAGGCCTAGAGAGCAGGGAGAGGAAGCACGGGAGACGAGACAGAGGGGAGGGCAGGCGAGAGAGCGGGGGAGGCAGCGAGATAGCAGTGAATGCAGGCGGATCCAGTGGGGGGGGGCGGCGACATAGCAGGGTGAGTGGCGCGAAACGGGAGACAGCAAGGGATGGGCAGCGACGGGGAGATGCAGGTGGGGCCAGGCTATAAGCGGTGGATAGGGGCAGGCGAGAGCAGCTAGCAGGGGGACGAGGGCGGCGAAAGGAGAGAGCAGCAGAGGGATCGACATGTCAAACTTTAAGGGAATGCAGAGGGTGGCGAGTTTAAGCATAGAGGTGGAAGAAAGGCGGGGTAAAATGGGGGGGGGGTCATGGCGTCCCCCAGACAGGGGGGGGAAGGAGGGGGGAGAAGAAGGGGGGCGCAGGACAAGACGGGGGGCGTCAGTGACATAAGCACTGATGTCGTGCCGACGCAGAAGTCCTGAGTTCGAAAACCATGCTTAAGACAACATTCAGGCAAGAAGTTTGGGATTGCTGCCTGTGCTTGCTGGGTTCCTTCCAGGCACGCGGTATCCCCCCCAGTCACTACATGTGATAGATTGGGTAACTCTTCGGGGCAGAGCCTGATGGTGAATGTATCCAGGTAATTGGCAAGCTCCATGGAAAGAGGTTTCGCTGAATATTTTCCAAATACTAAGAATAATTAAGGACAGTGTATAAGCAATCGTTGGGGGACTGTTAATACGTTACTTAACAGCTAAATGCACTGAACGTACCAAACAGTGGAACACAGTTCCAAGGACAAATTGGGCTAATGCCTCGTCTTGGTTAATAGGCTAATTTGACCCTGAACGTTTCCCTTCTCTGATTGGCTGTAACACTGTACCTCTCGTGTCCATAATACAACCCCCCAGAACTCCTCTATCTCAGTGCGGCACGGAGTTGCCTACCCCAACCTCTGCAAGATCTCCTGAACTACAGCTCCCACATGCCTGGAGCTACACTAAACACCTACCCGTTAATCCTATACAAGCACCTCCGAACAACTGTAGCTATACGATCTGCACTGCAGCATCCACAGACTCCTGCAATACAAACATGCTGAGGCCCAGCAGGGAGACACGTGCACCCGGATGGTTTAAAGAATTAAAGGAAACATTGAACTGTTTCCACACAAAGTCAAGAAAAATCTAGTTAAACCACTGTAAAAACGTCACCATATAGGAACCCTCCATCCTGTAACCAGGGACCCCATCTTGTACCTTGTGTGTCCCCCGTGGGCCCCTGGCATGAATGATTAATGTTCCACCTACTGTAATGCCTCGTCTCATGGGCCCTTTATGGTATGGGAGGGGGGGGAAAATAGTCCCCCAGAGCAGGAAACCCACCAGCACCACAAACTGACCATGGGTGGAGGCAGAGAGATGTATTTCAGGAACAGCTGCAGACACTGGACACATTGAGAATATGGACCCCCAATCCCCACTAACATGTGTCTCTTATCTCTGATTCATATTTATATATAAATACATGTTTCCTCTCTCATATCCTGGTAATATAATATATATAGGGGGGGTGTGTCTATATCTACATCTGTAATAGTAGATACATCTCCTCTCGCCTCTCGCCTCATCTCTCTCTCTCATCTCTCTCTATCTATATATATATATATATACATCTATATAATAGATATATAATAAAATATGGCTTCGGTACGTTGTCTGTAGCGGGATCGCTATCTGGTATCTGTGGCTGTATCGCATCTCTAGCGCGATCTCTGTATCTATCTGTATCTGGTTATCTCTCTCGCGGGTCTGTATCGCGTCGGTATCGTCTGTTAGAGGGGATCTCTATCTGTGTAATCGAGCTGTAATCGATCTCGCATCTGGTGATGTAGCTGTATCTCGATCTGCTCTATGATGTAGCTGTGTCATGTAAGCTCTATCTGTAGCTTTTCTTTTCCGATCTCTATCTGTATCGATCTGGATCGGGAGCTCTCGTGTCCGGTATCGCGAGCGGGAGCGGTCTGTGGAGGGACTCCTACTCGGGTATCGAGCGGTATCGCGAGCGGGTGGAGGTAGCGGGAGCGCGACGGGCGCTAGGGGGGGGGAGCGGGTCGTGGAGCTCTATCTGGAGCCGGAGCTGTGGCTTGATGCGGTAGCGCATATCTTATCTGATCGATCTGTAGCTCTAACCGTGGGGCGGGACTGGTCGCTAGCGGGAGCGACGGATCGCGAGCCTGGGGGCTGAGCGAGCGGGATCTCGAGCTGGGTCCCCGGGAGCCGGAAGCGCGCAGCTGTATAAGGGATAGGGGATCTATCGGAGCTCGATCTGGGGAAGTGGCAGCGGTAGCGCTATCGGTCGCGTGCGGTATCTGCAATCTAGCTCTCTATCTGGAGCTGCGAAAGCGCTATCTGGTATGATCGGGAGCGCGATCGGCGCTAGCGGTATCGCCGAGCTGAGCGCGAGCGGGGGGCGGGAGCGGGAGCGCCGGCCAGCAACAGGCCGCGGGCTAGCGCACCGGGAGTTCATGCCGGGGGGCTCGGTGGGCAGGAGAGGAACCCGGGAGTGCCGGATACACGCGGGGTGCAGAGTGGCATCAGGATCCCGGCGACGCAGGCCCGCCCGCCCCCGCCGTCGCCCGCTACTAGTAAACACACCCCTGCCCGGGTCCTCGACAACGAGGGCTCCTCCCCTCCGCAGGGGGGGCGTCGCGCCGTAGCCCTCCGATCCCGAGCACGTGGTGCTCGGGCGCCCTTTAGCTCTCCTGCCCTGGCCTCCCATCCGTCTTTTTCCCCGCGGCTCGCGAACGCGCGTCCGCACCCGACTGGAGCGGGGGGAGCGTGGCTCGCGCCGTCCCGGTCACGCGCGCCCGCCGGGCTCTCCCTCTCGCCCCCCCGGACGGTATCTTCTGGTGCGCGCTCCCGGCCCGTCTCTCTCCGTTTGTAAAAAAAAAAACTTCCCTGGAACGTCTCCCCCTGGCCGCGTCTCGTCGCTGAACCCTGGGGAGCAATGCTGGGGGGCCCGGCCCCGCTTACGGTCCACCCGCTCGCGCGGCCCCCCTGACCGGTCCGCGCCGCCGCTCACCCCTTGCCTTGACTTGTCTCCCTCGTCTCGTCACTCCTTCCCAGCCTGTCTATCCCAATACGAGATCTCAGGCACTCCTGTCCCAGGAGCGTGGTCTCGAACTCGCCATGGGGTCTCGTCTCTCGCCGCCCTGTCATCTCGCCATCTCGTTCCCCCTGTCTCTCTCCCTAACTGTCTCTCGCCCGCCACGTTCGCCCTCTCTAATTGTCCTCCTGGCTCTCTCGCCGTCCCGACTGGGAGCTTTCTGGTCTCTCTCCCTCCCTGCCTTCCCTCGCCCCCTCCTTTTCCGTTCTCCCTCCCCAGACTTCTCGTGCTCCGGAAACTAACTTTCTCTCCCTCCTCTTCTCCTCCCCGACCGTCTCTTTCCTTCCCTGAACTGTCTCCGCCATGTCTCCTTACGCATATTCTGCATTTACCTGTATATCATGTCAATCTGGTAATACTGTATATCATTGTCAATGCTGGTACATACTGTATATCATGTCAATTGCTGGGTACACTGTATATCTGTCAATGCTGGTACATAGTATCATGTCATGATATTATTCATCAGTGTACAATTTGTGCCATGTGTCAAACTGTGTATCATGTCAATGCAGGTACATACTGTGTATCATGTCAATGCAGGTACATACTGTGTATCATGTCAATGCTGGTACATACTGTATATCATGTCAATGCTGGTACATACTGTATATCATGTCAATGCTGGTACATTATACTGTATGATCAATGTCATGCCTGTACATCCGTATATCAATAGTCAATGCTGGTACAATACTGTATATCATGTCAATACTGGTACATACTGTATATCATGTCAATGCGGTACATACTGTATATCGTCAATGCTGTACATACTGTATATCAGTCAATACTGTACATACGTATTCATGTCAATACTGGTACATACTGTATATCGTGTCAATGCTGGTACATACTGTATATCATGTCAATGCTGGTACATACTGTATATCATGTCAATGCTGGTACATACTGTATATCATGTCAATACTGGTACATACTGTATATCATTTCAATACTGGTACATACTGTATATCGTGTCAATGCTGGCAGCTGAAAGTGTATAATGCCAATACTTTTGGGGGCTGGCCACACTACTGCCCTGGATGGACGTATGTCTTTATACAACCGCCAATACTATGTTACTATGTAACTGTTATACAGACATTATGGGTAGGGTAATAAGGTTGGACCTAGATGGACGTATGTCTTTATACAACCTCCAATACTATGTTACTATGTAACTGTTATACAGACTTAGGGTAGAGTATAAAGGTTAGACTAGATGGGACGTATGTCTTTATACAACCTCCAATACTATGTTATACTGTAACTGTTATACAGACATTATGGGTAGGGTATAAAAGTTTGGACTAGATGGACTATGTCTTTATAACACCTCCATACTATGTTACTATGTAACTGTTATACAGAACATTAGGGTAGGTAATAACGTTGGACTAGATGGACGTATGTCTTTATATCAACCTCCAATACTATTTACTATGTAACTGTTAGTACAGAACATTATGGGTAGAGTTAAGGTTAGACTAGATGGACGTATTCTTTTACAAACCTCCAATACTATGTTACTGATTAACTGTTATCAACATATGGGTAGAGTATAAGGTTAGACTAGATGACGTATTCTTTTATAAACACCCCAATACTATGTTACTATGTACTGTTATACGACTTATGGGTAGGGTATAAAGGTTGGACTAGATGGACGTATTCTTTTATACAACCTCCAATACTATGTTACTTGTAACTGTTATACGCACATTATGGTAGGGTATAAAGTTGGACTAGATGGACGTATTGTCTTTATACAACCTCCAATACTTGTTACTATGTAACTGTTATACAGACATTATGGGTAGAGTATAAGGTTGGACTAGATGGACGTATGTCTTTATACAACCGCCAATACTATGTTACTATGTAACTGTTATACAGACATTATGGGTAGGGTAATAAAGGTTGGACTAGATGGACGTATGTCTTTATACAACCTCCAATACTATTTTACTATGTAACTGTTATACAGACATTATGGTAGGGTATAAGGTTGGACTAGATGGACATATATCTTTATACAAACCCTCCAATACTATGTTACTATGTAACTGTTAAACAGACATTATGGGTAGGGTATAAAGGTTGGACAGATGGCATATATCTTTATACAAACCTCCAAACTATTTACTATGTAACTGTTATAACAGACATTATGGGTAGAGTTTAAAAGGTTATGACTATGATGACGTACGTCTTTATACAACCGCCATATACATGTTCTTTTGTAACTGTTATACAGACATTATGGGTAGGGTATAAAGGTTGGACTAGATGGACGTAGTTCTTTTAACAACCTCCAATACTATGTTTACTATGTAACTGTTATACAGACATTATGGTAGGGTTAAAAGGTTGGACTAGATGGACGTATGTCTTATACAACCTCCAATACTATGTTACTATGTACTTTTATACAGACATTATGGGTAGAGTATAAAGTTAGACTAGATGGACCGTATGTCTTTATACAACCTCCAATACTATGTTACTATGTAACTGTTATACAGACTTTACATGGGTAAGGTATAAAGGTTAGCTAGTGGACGTATGTCCTTTATACAACCGCCAATACTATTTACTATGTAACTGTTATACAGACTTAGGGGTAGGGTATAAAGGTTGGACTAGATGGACGTATGTCTTTATACAACCTCCAATACTATGTTACTATGTAACTGTTTATCAGACATTATGGTAGGGTATAAGGTTGGACTAGATGGACATATATCTTATACAAACCTCCAATACTAGTTACTATGTACTGTTATACAGACATTATGGGTAGGGTATAAAAGGTTGACTAGATGGACATATATCTTTATACAACCTCCAATATTATGTTACTATGTAACTGTTATACAGACTTATGGGTCGGTATAAAGGTTGGACTAGATGGACTTGGTCTTTATACAACCCCAAACTATGTTTACTAATGTAACTGTTATACACGCATTATGGGTAGTGGACTAGAGGACGTATGTCTTATACAACCACCAATACATGTTACTATGTAACTGTTTTAGACGACATTATGGGTAGGGTATAAAGGTTGGACTAGATGGACGTATGTCTTTATACACCGCCAATACTAATGTTACTCTGTAACTGTTATACAGACATTATGGGTAGTGTATAAAGGTTGGACTAGATGGACCTGTATGTCTTTATACAACCACCAATACTTTTACTGTACTATGTAACTTTTATACAGACATTATGGGTAGGGTATAAAGGTTGGACTAGATGGATGTATTGTCTTTATACAACCTCCAATACTATGTTCTATGTAACTGTTAGACAGACATTATGGGTAGGTATAAAGGTTGGACTAGATGGACGTATGTCTTTATACAACCTCCAATACTATGTTACTATGTACACTGTTTAACAGACATATGGGTAGGGTATAAAGGTTGGACTAGATGACGTATGTCTTTATACAACCGCCAATACTATGTTTACTATGTAATGTTATACAGACATTATGGGTAGTGTATAAAAGGTTGACTAGATGGACGTATGTCTTTATAACAACCACCAATACTATGTTACTAATGTAACTGTTAGACAGACATTATGGGTAGGGGATAAAGGTTGGAACTAGATGGACGTATGTCTTTATACAACCGCCAATACTATGTTACTATGTAACTGTTATACAACATTATGGGTAGTGTATAAAGGTTGGACTAGATGGACGTATGTCCTTTATACAACCCCAATACTATGTTTTACTATGTAAACTGTTATACAGAACATTATGGGTAGGGTAATAAAGTTTGGACTAGATGGACGTATGTCTTTATACAACCTCCAATCTAGTTACTACTATGTAACTGTTAGACAGACATTATGGTAGGGTATAAAGGTTGGACTAGAATGGACGTATGTCTTTATACAACCTCCAATACTATGTTACTATGTAACTGTTATACAGACATTATGGGTAGGTATAAGGTTGGACTAGATGACTGTATGTCTTATAAACCTCCAATACTATGTTACTATGTAACTGTTATACACAGACATTATGGGTAGGGTATAAGGTGGGCTAGATGGACTATGTGTCTTTTATACACCTCCAATCTATGTTACTATGTAACTGTTAACAGACATTATGGTAGGTATAAGTTACTAGATGGCCTATGTCTTTAACAACCTCCATACTATGTACCATGTAACTGTTAGACGACATTATGGGTAGGGTGTATAAAGGTTGGACTAGATAGACGTATGTCTTCACAACCTCTAATACTATTGTTACTATGGAACATGTACGGTATTAACTGGTACAAATCCAGACACATGTCATTGGCTCAGAGACGATGGATATAGGGAATTGAGCGCTTTTATGTGCTGTTTTCCGTTCCAGTGATCGAATATAAGTTATCTCTGCTGCCTGTAGGGTTGGGAATCTCAGTGACTACAAAAGGATGGTGGCAGACAGATGTCCTTGGGAATATTTACAATCCCTGGGTGTAATTATGTAACTGACAACACTGGAGACACAAGAGGACCGAAGATACCATGGCTTATTATTGATTCTCCTGGATTAAAGGGCATGCCCCCTCCGAACACAAACATCATTGTCTGTGTTGATACCATTTACAATAAACATTTCACTCTCTTCTCAGCAAAGTGTTTAATCCAAACGTTCCTCCCATCCAGTGACGTATGGACCTTTAATGTTAAGGGATGAACAGAGAACAAGTGTTGGGTCTGAACATCTCTCTGTTAATATTAATTCATTAATAAAAAATAAGCGTTTGTCAGGATTCCAAGTCCTTTCCCTTTGTTTCTCAATGGAGGTCACATTGACCTTCGAACCACATCTCATCTCGTGTGTGTGAACCATTAGTCTCCATTTCTCCAGGGCTGTAGCTGGCCCGCTCTTTGAGACCGCGGACAGGAATTAATCTTTTCTCCCACTCTTCCTTTCGCTTCCATTATCTAACAGAGTAAAGTCATCAGAAAGGATAAAGACTTTGTCAAATAAATTGGAAGGGCTAAATCACCTAAAATGGTCACAATGCGAGGGGCCTCTGAAAAAAATGGATCACTTGCACAGAGTTTCTGGGAACTGTTGACTGGGCTGTTTTAAATCTGACACTATTGCTCATCTGTCAGGAATGTTTGTTTACAGGGACCCAACTGGTCTCCTCTCGATGACATGGTAGAGTATTACCTTAAAGGGACACTATACTGAAAAATGACTTTGCCTCATCTTAATCTATAATTGAATACTTAGTAGCACTTACTCTTATTTGCGTGTGTTGCTGCATGCCTTCAATCCAGCACACATTTTGTTTGGGAGCAGTATCCCCCCTCCCTATTTTAACCACTCCCACATCCATCTGACCTGACTTTTCCCCCACAACCAACTGTCAAGCCTGCACGCAGCACACACGCATTCCAACTGTCAAACCTCTGTCACCATTCCAGCTACAGTAAAACTACTTACAGAGAATAGTTTTTGAGATCAGGGAACTTGATTGACAGATGAAATATAAGAAGTTTTACATTGGATATCTAAAGAATAGGGGGCGATCAACAACAAAATATACAGTGGGGTTGGAAAGAATTATAGTTTCCAGTAATGGTCAATTAAAATAACCTATTTTTTGGTATAGATGCCCTTTAAACAGAGATACATCTTGTAAGACTTCCCTTTAAATGTAAAAACTCATTGAGTGTTATCTACAACTTTTTTATATTACGGTAAAATATTTCGCTGTACGAGACGAATGGAAACCTCTTCTTGGAGGTCTATCATTTAATAGTGGTGGTGGACTCTTCCTTCTAATTAAAGGAACGCTACTGTTTACAATTAATGTCATGTGTGATTACCCCTTTAAACAATAGAGCACTGATACACACTTTACATTCTGCATTTACTGATTAACTAATTATAGCACCATAAAGCTGTAGTTTGGAATTCCGGAGATATGGATGGGAATACATTATGGGTACGGATAGAATAGGAGGGGTCCTGTCTAGATATTTCTGATTGGGCAAAAGTTTTAACCAAATGTTTTTTTGTGAAAATTTCAATTCTCATTATCAACTCTTTACCCAGAAGCCTCTGTGTATAAGGGACAGGATCTTATTTTATTCACTTTGGATGGATTTTTGTAAAGTTTTGTTCCAAATCTGTTTTGTCTAAAATAATTACCACCGGCTCCATAAGAACATGAAAATGATCTGCGTTGTTACCCAAAGGTGGATACATAGAGTACCGTATATACTCGAGTATATACGGTATATGTTAAAAACGTGCCCCATATGATTTAATATTAAAATGGCCACAAACGCCACAAATTGATTCTACAATCTCATATAATCTACCATAATTGTGCAATATAGGGCCCTACAACCAGTTCCAATCGATTCCCACTTTGATAACCCTAACCATTTAGGTGGTCACTTTGGATAAGGAGGGGGTGGTTTGGATCACTTAGAAAATATTGTTGTCCTTTGACACCAACTTAGGGTTTGGATTTCGTTAACCTTTGTTATTTTTTAGGCTTTTCTTCCCCTTTAACACGTCCTTGACCCTTTCAGACTCATAGATGACTTTACTATACAAAACATTCCAGGTCATGTTTGTCTTCTTGACCTTTGACTTGGATCTGGGTTTTCTAGGACACATAATAAAGATTGCATACAATAACATTGAGTGCTGCTTTTCAAAGGGGAAGTAAACCTTTTCAACAAAATTGTATTTCAAACCATACCAGGATTTCACTGCGTTCCATGTGGGGAGATGTGATAATGTAGGTGGAACATTGTTTGAGCTATCTACTGATAGTGGTGATGATTCCCGTACAGGTGGTCTACATATGGCTGGTACATGACCCCTACTTCTCTGTGGTCTTTACCTCTTCTTTGGTGTTGAGTTGCCCTTGGCCTGACATTGACAACATTCCTCCTGCCACCTGTCTAGATAATTGTTGTTTTCTCCCTCCATGGTGTCTGTTATTCTTCTGACCTAGTCCTTGTCTGCTGGAAGCTCCGACCTTTGCCAATTCTGTGCCTCAAAGATTGTTGGATTTTGCCTGGCAGAATCTGTGAACATTGAATTGGGATCTGCTTGTTTCTAGCTGGTTACTGCAGGCTGGTAAGGCTGATCCCAGACACCCAGTTAGAAGGTTCTTTGTCAGGGTCTTTTTAACTGGGGAAATTAGGAAATTATCTAAAAGCTCTAAAGCTCTAAATTGCATTAGGATAATTGTGGTGCATTGTTGTCAATGGTGCGGCAGTGTCTATTTGCTCCGCAGTGCTGTACTTTACAACATGGGCGTGTATCAATATTTTACATACACCCGTGGGGTTGTATTACAGCAGTGCTGTATATGGCAATACGGATTGCAAAGTCTTAATTTCCCATCAAACCCGCCAGCTCATTTTTTCAACATAACATTGTCCGTGGAAGTTGTCATTTGTTGTTTGTTTTGCAGTTTGGACCGTATTTGTTTTTTTTTAGAATTTTCCTCGGTTCCATTTATTTTTATTTATTAATGTGACTGAGATCCTAATCATTTTTTTCTTCACTAAAGCAAATCCCAGAGAAGCTCCCTTTAAGTGCCGTGAAGCGACAAATCAGCAATTTCTACTTTCCCTTCCAAGAATTCTCTGGACTGTTCATTAAGACCTGCTCATTGCTTCCTCTTCATTAACGGAAAGCTCAGGGCGCATAGGTACAGAGTACAGTAGGGCGCACGGTGGCTCAGTGGTTAGCACTGATTCCTTGCAGCGCTGAGGTCCTGAGTTCGATTCCACCCTTGGACACATCTGCAAGGAGTTTGTATGTTCTCCCTGTGCTTGCGTGTGTTTCCGCCAGGCACTCTGGTATCCCCCACAGTCATAAAGACATACTGATAGGTTGTATGTGTCAAATAAATGTGATTAGATTGTAAGCTCTTCGGGGCAGGGCCTGATGGGAATGTATGCATGTAATGGTAAAGCGCTACGGTATGTTACGCAGTATAGTAAAGAGTAGTAAATGGTGTAGTACAGAGTATTACAGGGGAGTGTGGGGCACAGTGTAGTACATTGTATTACAGGGGAGTGTGGGGCACAGTATAGTACAGATTGTTACAGGGGAGTGTAGGGCACAGTATAGTACAGAGTGTTACAGGGAATGTGGGGCACAGTATAGTACAGAGTATTACAGGGGAGTGTGGGGCACAGTATAGTACAGAGTATTACAGGAGAGTGTGGGGCACAGTATAGTACAGAGTATTGCAGGGGAGTGTGGGGCACAGTGTAGTATATAGTATTACAGGGGAGTGTGGGCACAGCATAGTACAAGTATCACAAGGGGAGTGTGGGTTACAGTATTGTAAAGGGTATTGCCAGGGAGTGTGGGGTACAGTGTAGTACAGAGTATTATTGGGGAGTGTATGGCATAGTGTAGTACAGTATTTAGAGGGGAGTGTTGTGGCACAGTTAGTACAGAGTATTACAGGGGAGTGTGGGGCACAGTATAGTACAAGTATACAGGGAGTGTGGGGCACAGTATAGTACAGAGTAATTACGGGAAGTGTGGGGCACAGTATAGTACAGAGTATTACAGGGGAGTGTGGAGCATAGTATAGTACAGAGTATTGCAGTTGTAATACAGAGTATAGTGCAGAGTATTACAGGGGAGTGTGGGGCACAGTATAGTACATAATATTACAGGGGAGTGTGGGGCACCATGTAGTAAATAGTATTACAGAGGGGTGTGGGGCGCAGTATAAGAAAGAGTATTACCAGGGGCACAGTGTAGTACAGAGTATTACAGGAGAGTGTAGGGCACAGTATAGTACAGAGTGTTACAGGGGAGTGTAGGGCACAGTATAGTACAGAGTGTTAAAGGGGAGTGTGAGGCACAGTATAGTACAGAGTATTTCAGGGGAGTGTGGGCCACAGTATAGTACAGAATATTACAGGGGAGTGTGGGACACCGTGTAGTAAATAGTATTACAGAGGTGTTTTGGGGGCGCAGTATAAGAAGAGTATTACCAGGGCACACACTATTACAGAATATTACAGGGGAGTCAGTATTGTAAAGAGTATTGCCAGAGAGTGTGGGGTAAGTGTAGTACAGAGTAATTATTGGGGAGTGTATGGCATATGTAGTACAGAGTAATAGAGGGAGTGTGTGGCACAGTATAGTACAGAGTATTACAGGGGAGTGGTGGGGCACAGTATAGTACAGATTATTACAAGGGAAGTGTGGGCACAGTATAGTAACAGATTATTACAGGGGTGTGGGGCATAGTATAGTACAGAGTATTAGGGGAGTCTGAGAGCATAGTAAAGTACAGAATATTGCAGTTGTAATACAGAGTATAGTGCAGAGTATTACAGGGGATGTGGGGCACAGTATAGTACAGAGTATTACATACAGAGTATTACAGGTGGGTGTGGGGCACAGTATAGTACATAATATTACAGGGGAGTGTGGGGCACCATATAGTAAATAGTATTACAAAGGTGTGTGGGGCTCAGTATAAGAAAGAGTATTACCAGGGGCACATTGTAGTACAGAGTATTACAGGAGAGTGTAGGGCACAGTATAGTACAGAGTGTTACAGGGTAGTGTAGGGCACAGTATAGTACAGAGTATTACAGGGGAGTGTAGGGCACAGTATAGTACAGAGTATTACAGGGGAGTGTGGGGCACAGTATAGTACAGAGTATTACAGGGGAGTGTGGGGCACAGTGTAGTACAGAGTATTACAGGGAGAGTGGGGCACAGTATAGTACAGAGTATTACAGGGGAGTGTGGGGCACATGTTACATCACCCCTTATGGTGAAATAATAATGTTATAATGTTACATTACCCCTTATGGTGAAATAATAATGTTATAATGTTACATCACCCCTTATGGTGAAAGTAATGAACAATAGATTTGTCTTTTTCCACCTCACCCCATGCAAAAGCTCTCACCGACCGACCAATATTTCTGTGTATTGATTGGTTTGCCAGAAATACTGTATGGTGTGGGTGGGGGGCACCAGTGACCAATCTTGGTTGCCCATTCCTCCAGATAAGGGCCTGTTGGTAAATCATGGACGATCGTCCGCAACTACTTTTGCCGCGACTGACAGTCCCAGCTGAACGATCGCTTGTGGCGAACGGTTGACTGTGAAAAATCTCAGCCCATGTGTACCCAGCCTAAGATTAAATCCCCCAACGGTTTGACTGGGGAGTCAGGATAGGGACCAATAAATCTCCACCCCGGATCCACGGGACAAAGCAAATAGTTCCGGGACACTGGGACAGACTAGAGCTCAGATTAGAGATATCGAACTATAACATCAAGGGAATGTTGGGAGTTGTAGTTTTCACACATCTGGAGGGCAGAGCAGGTTGGAACTCCCTAGTACAGACTGTGGCCTTCTAGTGATCAAACCCAGTCACCACCCTGGTGATTGACATGCGAACCATGGCCTGCTGTTTTATGCAATCTATTCTGCATAGTGTATTGAATTGTCATACAGTGTCCTCTAGTGGTTGAAGATGGGTATTGCCAGATGTACTGTCTGTACATGGTAGAACAGGATAATAAAATAAAACATAACAAATGTGATGTAAAGGCGATGGGAACTGTGCCAAGCGTTCACAATATTGCAGTTGCATTGCAGTGGTTAGTGCTTATACTTGCTATGGTTGTCATCTGTGCTTGCTATAGTTATCTTAGTTTATGACACACAAGTGTATAATCTACTGATTTCTTGGTTAATGTTGGCAACTGGATTGTCACCTATCAGAAATGTGCCCAGTGCGTATTTAATAAGAGGCGCAACAACTTTGCCTGCGCTGTTAATCTGCGGCAGCCAATCGGATGTTATCAAAAGTTTCCTGCAAAAAATGTTTTGTGCAAAATGTCAATAACCGATTGTTTTTGTTCCATCCAGTGCCGTCCTGCTGGGGAGGATGTGTGGAGGTGGATTCAGAAACAGAAGCCGTCCTGGGGCGTGAATTTAAGATCCGGTGCATCTCTTGTAAGAAGCGAGGGGAGACCAAGGCAGTGACCTTCGTCGAGTGGTTTTTCAGGCAGTCAAAAGATGAACCATTCAAGATAGTAAGTGTAACGGGAATCTTTACCCTGAAACCCTCCCTTGTCCACTCATTGATGCTCTGTGAACCTTATCCAGGGAAATAGAGAGAACTGTCCAATTAGCAACTCCGTCTGTGATAAGGCGAGGGGCTTAGTTAGGAAGTGACTGGACTGTTTGCTCCTGCCTTTACAATTGTATTTATTAGACGTAAACGCTCAAAAAGCCACGTGGTACCTCATTTTCATCAGCAATTTCTTCACCTAAAATGTAACGTTTCTTTCAGATTTATTTCTATCAGAAATCCAATCGGGATATCAAAGACAGCCGCTTTGAAGACCTTGTCAAATGGAACGGCAGCAGCAACACGGAGGACCTGCAAGACATGTCAATAGTTATCACCAACGTGACGTACGAACACCAAGGAGAATACATGTGCCGGGTCAACCGAACTCTCGAATTCGAGACTCACTATTACAATACCAACGATACCAAATTTGTCACCATAACGGTAGTGGCCAAAGGTAAGGTGACATTAAATATCAATGAATTTGTATGTAAATCTTTAGGTCTATACCACGGCTAGGGAGTCCAATATATAAAACGTGCCACATAAGGTCCAATTATGGGGTTAACGTTTCTTCCTTCCAACTCATTCGTTAAATGAGCTTTACATGGTTTAGAATGTCCGTAACATCGGTGGTGCCTTTTCTGTTTCTTCTCTGCAGCCAATCGGGACGTTGCTTCCATAGTGTCTGAGATCATGATGTACGTTCTTATCGTGGTGCTGACAATTTGGCTGGTGGCAGAAATGATCTATTGTTACAAGAAGATAGCTGCGGCTGGAGAGGAGGCGGCTCTGGAGAATGCGTGAGTAGAAAGAAATGAACGCTGATTGGGCTGTAGGATTGAAAGGGAAAATAAAGATTTAATACAAGATTTAATTAAAGGAAAACTATAGTACATATAAAGTATAAAGGGGTAGAATTGGTAATTCCTACCTCCCAATACAATTTCTGTGAAGAGGAAGGAAAATTGGTTCTGCCAGGCTTCCTGGGTGCTTCAGCACTATCTGTAATAAAGGACACTAACCTGGCAGATGAAAACTGTATGTGATGGCCACTGCTCAATGAAATGGTATTTGGAAGTATAAATAATGATTCCTGCCTACCTACCCCGGGTATTTTTCATTTTCTACTATTTAATTAGTACAGTGTAATTGTCCTTTAAGGGAATGTTCATAGGTCCCCCAATGAAATGTTAACATAGTAACATAGTAATTAAAGTTGAATAAAGACATACGTCCATCAAGTCCAAACTTTTCACCCTCCTTTTTTAACCCTACCTAACAGTTAATCCAGAGGAAGGCAAAAAAAGGTACAGTTTAAAAGGGGAGGGGGGGGGAGTCCTTCCTGACTCCAAATGGCAATCGTAAAGTATCCCTGGATCAACCAGAACTACAGTATATGTATTAATACCAGTAATTCTTAATATTATATAGTATCCCTGTACCAACCAGAACTACAGTATATGTATTAATACCAGTAATTCTCAATATTATATAGTATCCTCCCCCGTACCAACCAGAACTATAGTATATGTATTAATACCAGTAATTCTCAATATTATATAGTATCCCTGTACCAACCAGAACTACAGTATATGAATTAATGCCAGTAATTCTCAATATTATATAGTATCCCTATACCAACCAGAACTACAGTATATGTATTAATACCAGTAATTCTCAATATTATATAGTATCCCTGTGCCAACCAGAGCTACAGTATATATGTACTGTACAGTTTACTCTTTTAAACAATGTGTGATATTAAAATACCTTGATTTTTCCTTTTATTCCTTAATTTTCTTAACCTTTTAGGGCAGGGACATTTTTAATTGGATGCTGCTATGTCTTTTTGGGGCCAATGGAATTTCCCTTAAAAAAAGGATTACTTTGGTGTAGGAGACATACCGTATATACTCGAGTATAAGCCGACCCGAGTATAAGCCGAGGTACCTATTTTTACCTCAAAAAGTAAGAACCCATGATTGACTCGAGTATAAGCCGAGGGTTGAAATTATGGGAACTCTGCTGTCGATAAAAAAGCCTCATTCCTTGGCACTCCAGATGTTTTGGAAACTACAACTCCCAGCATGCTTTATTAGCTGGGAGTTGTAGTTTCCAAACCCCTTTAGTGCCAAGGAATGAGGCTTTTTTATGGACAGCACCCCCCAGGAAAGGCCCAAAAACATTCCCCCTTAGAGAGCCCCCCAGTTCAGGGAGTGAGGTGGTACTCACATGTGGTAAATCAGGGTAAATCTTTACAAAATCTGCTGCTGCTTACCGGTACTTCTCTATGTAACCAGCTACCGGTAACTTAATTCTTTCGATCCTGCTGGCACTCTGCAGGATGCGCTGCATGTCCGTACTCGGCGGCTGTCTAACTTACTGCCCGGCGCCGAGTAGTGACGTCACTACTCGGCGCCGGACAGTAAGTTAGACAGCCGCCGAGTACGGACATGCAGCGCAGCGTGCAGTAGTGCCAGACGGATCGAGAGAATTAAGTTACCGGTAGCTGGTTAAATAGAGAAGTACGGTAAGCAGCAGCAGATTGTGAAAATTTACCATGACCCGAGTATAGCCGAGGTCGGGTTTTGAGGCTATTTTTAAAGCCTGAAACCTCGGCTTATACTCGAGTATATACGGTATTGACTGTTGGTATCTGTCCCGGAGTCTGGTCAAATGAATGTGATGACATCATTTAGCATGCTGGAGAACTGCAGCCATTTATCTGTAGGATAATCACAGCTAATACTGGCATTGCGAAATCGCAGTGTGCCCTCTGTATTAGGAAATCATGGGCCATATTTATAAAGACAGGTTATCGCTTTTTTGCAATACCGTGGATTGAACGGTTATAAAATTACGATCTCGTTTGTGCAATTATGGTCGCGATCTTACAGCCGAATGATCGATGTACAAACACGGTCATACTTTAATGGAAACCCGCAGTATCGGAACGTTCCTGGCTGTTATTTGTATATATCGGTAGCAATTGCCACTTATTAGGTACAATAATCACTTCCTGTACTGAAGAACAGTAGTTTTATATAGCTTTAGATTGTTTTACTTAGTTGCGGTTGACTCTGCCATTTTGTTCTGCCCACAGATCTGACTACCTAGCAATAACGGCAGAAACGAAAGACAACTGCTTGGGTGTCCAACCGCAGGAATAACCGACAGGTCTTGTGGGACTCAGGAACTGACAAGTAAGTTACTTTGCAGCTTACCTTGCAGCTTTCCTCCTTATGGTTCTCCTGCAGTGCTTGTCCTAAAGCACAGGTGCGAGGCAGCCAATGGGAAGACGCGCTCTGCAAGGAGGCGTGTCTTCCCATTGGCTGCCTCCCGGACTGTCACTGACAGTACCAGTGGGGAGGATCCGACCGGAGCAACGAGGGAGATTACTTCAGGACTTTTGTAAAGTACCCAGAGGTGAGAACTTAGCTTTTAGGTCCTCACCCTGGGTACTTTGCAGGAGTGGATCAGGGAAATGGTAAGTATAATTGTCCTTTAAATAGGGCCCTATTTATAAAAGATCGATATCGTTATCGAAAAAATAATGGATGTTATCGTAAAATAGCGATCGTTACCGTAAAATAATGGTATTTTCCAATAACGAACGGTATTTTCCGATAACAATCGGTATTTTATGATAACGATCGGTATTTTCTGATAATGATCGGTATTTTATGATAACGAACTGTATATTCCGATAACGATCGTATTTTCCGATAACGATCGTATTTTATGATAACGATCTGTATTTTCCGATAATGATCAGTATTTTATGATAACGATTGGTATTTTATGATAATGAACGGAATTTTATGATAACGATCAGTATTTTCCGATAACGATCGGTATTTTATGATAACGATCTGTATTTTCCGATAACGATTGCTATTTTCCGATAACGATCAGTATTTTATGATAATGAACGGAATTTTATGATAACGATCAGTATTTTCCGATAACGATCGGTATTTTATGATAACGATCTGTATTTTCCGATAACGATCGCTATTTTCCGATAACGACCGGTATTTTATAAATAGGGCCCATAATGTATTGGGTATTTGCAGGCGGGAATACTTAAACTTTCTATTTTACTTTCAGGTGAGGAAATGACACGTGCGGAAATCGCCGACTCGACCGAAAACTGTAACGGGTCAAAAACCTTTAAGATGAGCCGAATCCCTCTACTCAACCCTTTCACTTCCAGCCCAGCAGCAAGGGCATTCCGCACACTGTCCCCTAACCTTCAATGCTTTAAGGAGAGACTTGACGGGTGTAGCGTTTTCTCTAACGCCTTCTTTCCAACGTCCCAGCAGGGAAGGTGTTAACGAGGCCTTGCATGATGTGTACGAGCGATTAATCCGCATTTACTTTCTACCTTCAAACTACGTTGCATCTTTTTTTATTTTACTAAGATCGCAGAACATTTCTCTTTTTTTTTTGACTTCTTCTCAAACCTTTCGGAATGAATAGAGAACGTGAGAACGTGCCCTGAACGTGGACTTTGTAAACAAGGACTGGGTGCAGCGTGGGAATTTAGGTTCATTTCTATTCTACTGATCCCAATGTATGAGGTCATGGTCTGTAACCAAAATGCAGAGCAGGGTTAACACCAAAGGAGCTGCCACCCTGTCTTACGTGACATGTCACTTGTAATCTGTATAGGTTGGGATTCAATGCCAGAACAGGGCTATCATTACCCATTGGAACTGATGCTCTCGTATTAACCTCCTTCCAGGCCTGTATGGAACACCCTTGGATAAAAGGGGTTAAAAGGACATTTTTTTAAGAAGCATGTTATTTATTTTTTAATACAGAGGTAATTTAGATTATATTACGTAAAAGTGAACGAGGAAGATTTGGAATATGGGTCATATCTATATGAGGCTTTACTATTGGCTGGAGGAGTTAAACCGCTTGGTGCAAAAAAAAAAAAAAAGGGTCAATGCAAAGCAGCAAACAAAGAGTTAATCATTTGGGGTGTTCGTATCAGTGATGCAACATTATCCTTTAGATTCTTAATATACACGTGTAACCTCCCTGCTGTAAATTATAAGGATATTGGAAGTTCTATGAACATATAAAAACACGCGCCCTCAGGCCAAGTCTTTTAATACAGAATATAACAATGATATAGCTAAGCACTGTTTATAAGGATATTATTTACAGGATATCCATGGCTTTCGCACAATACCCTTAAAAACAGTGCGTAACGTTGTCATAAATCTCACATGCCCCCTATATTTGTAGCTGGACGAATCAGCTTTGTCCTGTAAGAGGAGAAGTTTTGATGGGGTGAATTTTTGGCATTTTGTGGGTGGAGATGGTCCAGAAGCGGACAGAGGGTGCCCGTGTCTCACCCCACTACCAGAAAGAGAGCTGCAAACACTGAGGGCTAGGCCACACTTGCGTGATTTTACCGCGTTTTGCGATTGCGCCCACGATTTTGTCTTGAATGGAGTGTAAAAATAAATGCGATTGCGTGTCCGTTCGCGTTTTGGTAACGCATGCGTTCATGATTTTTGGTGCGTTAACGCATGCGTTTCCATAACGGAAAACGGCAAAGTCGCATGTGCAGAACGCACGCACAAACGCAAAACGCACAAGAATCGCGAACAAAATCGTGTGCGATAATGCTCGCGATTGTGTCCGCGATTTGGTGCGTTGTAGTTTGGCCTTACTGCATGTTGGACACCAGTGTTATATTGAATAATGCTAATTACACTAGGGAATAGATTAAATGTTATTGGCAGTGAATGGCTTTGTCATTATATAGTGGATAATGCACCCCCAACTGTAAATTATAAGGATATTATTTATATAGTGGATAATGCATCCCAACTGTACATTATTAGGATATTAGAAGTCGCAGAGGAGTTCTGTGACCATATAAAGTACGAGGCCGCAGGCCGAGTACCTTTTATACAGGGAACAGAACTCCAAGGTGACTTCTAATATCCCTATAATTTACAGTTCGCTGTGCATTATTTATTATAACCTACCCCTTTGTGGCTTCTGGTTTCCTTCTCTTCCTGGAACTGTAAGATTATAAGGCTATAATCTTACAGTTCCTCTCATAGAAATCCACTACAGGGGTAGGTTATATTACAATCACAGCCATGTATGAAAAATGCTGGCGCAGTCGGTAAAGACTACACCACGCGGACACAAAATCCTGCACGGTATCGGTATTTAGCAGTGCAATTTGTATTTTACAACCAACGTAAATACAGAAACCATATTTTACAATGGCATTAAAGGCACACCATGACAATTTGCCAAAACCACCCCTCTAAATGAAGTGAAACGGAGGCTATTCCCTGCATAGAAGAGACCTTACCTTTAATAACCGAACCTTACCTTTAACAGAAGGTTTCCGATTGGTATGCTGCCTGTTTAGCAATCTAGGCAATGAGTTTCTATACAGATGGTTGTAAGTTCATGCAGTTTCTAAAGCTCTATATGTAACTGTAGCAATTTCTATGCAATATTTGTATGCATGGTCGTGAAGTTTAAAAATCAGTATTAAAAGAATTTAATACAAAAGAATTCCATTTAAAAAACCCTTTCTAGCTGAGCTGATGAACCCCTATCGGTAATTGGGATAACCGTGCGACTGTGTCCTTTCATGTTGTGTCGTTTTATGTTCATGTATCTGATTGGATTAACTTGGTGTTTTTTATTTTGTATGTGACTCATTATTCACCTTTTTTCCTTAAAAAATGACCTACTATCTGATTGGTGGGTTAACTTGCCCTTTGTAATCTCTTATCCATCTGTCATATTTCTCAATCATTTTCTGATCAGTAATGGTAGTTCCTAATGTAGAATTAAAGGACATGTCCACCCTTAAAACAAAACATGTTCACATGTCAGTTACCTGCCCCCCAACCCCAACTGATATATTCAGCGCAGTATTAGATTCATTACTAACCAGATATTTAAGGATAATTATTGTCCCCATTCTGGCACAGTAAGCTGGCTCCACCCTCCATGCAGTCAATCAGGCTGTGACAGCTGACATCACAACAAATGATTGACTGCTGCTTCACCTGCTGACTCCTCTGCACATGTTCAAGCTTATAAAAAGCTCATTGAGCAGAAGGGAGAGTCAGATACCTTTTGCAGAAAGGAATAAAACATATCTGGTTATGAATTCATGTAATAAACTGGTCACCAGTTTTTTGTTTTAAGGGTGAACATCTAAGGACAAAATACCAAGAAACCAAAGTCATTTTACATAACCGGTTCTGTCTTTAACATCCTATTCTTTGAATGACCTGTATATCGTTTCCCAATATTCCCAATAAAGGGGGGGTTATTGTTCCCCGATATAACATTTTGCTGTTTAAAGGCCAGAGGAAAGCCTCATAGAGAAGGCGCCATGACTGCATAATCTTCCTCCGTAGAATATAATTTAGTAGGGCTACTGAGTAGCTGTAAAGTTAAGTACGATGCATGCTGGAATCTACTGTAACAGCATTGGCTGCAGCTTCTAACGTCCGGTATTGTGCCTGCTTCTTAACCCTTTCCGAACCAGTCAGCGCTTGTGTCGATTTCCTACTGGGAACGAAGGGGTTAAACCATGTCTGTCTTTGTCTGTTGTCACCCTCCGTAAATAATATTTGTTGTAAGTGGCCATTAGATCCTTCCTATCTGCCTTGTAATGTACGTGGGATTTGCGTTTGCGTTTGCATCCGACCTTCGAGAGGGCGTGACGGGCTGTGATATCATTTCTGTTTGTTTTTGTTTTTTTTGGAAAAAAATAAATCAATTTATTTGAATGGAGGACAATAAAACTTTGTCAAACCGTCCATCCCGGAGAGAGAAAGATGTCTGGTTATTTCTAATCAACTAGTCCGTGCTGCTGTCCTGCAGGAGCCAATCACTTATCTTACTGCAGAAAAACAGTAAAAAGCTGACATCTGATAGGTTGTTGCAAAAAAAGCTTCTTAGGGTGATTTAATAAATCTAATGTTTCATTTTTGATAATGAACTTTAAAGGGTATCTTTACTCTAAAAAAAATAGATTTTCAAAAATTGGACCTTTAGATACAGCAAGATCCCATTACAATACAATTTTTTGGGAACTAAAATCTGAGCTGTAGATCCTGAGAAATCGTAGTTTGAAATCACAGCATTTACAGGAAAAGACCTGTCACTCCAGAAGCAGAAATTATAATATGTGGCCCCTCCCCTGCTCCTTTACTAGGATCTTTGGCTGCCTGCCAGCACACTTTCTGCAACAATTAAGAGAATCAGCAGAGAAAAGAACAAAGGTGCGGGGGGAGGGAGGGGGAGATGTGTAAGCAGAGCAGGGTCCATGGTGAGGCTGTGCAGAACTTATAAGTGTCGCAGACACTACAAGGAGGCAGTGAGTAAGGAAGGGGAGGGGGGAATAAGGAACACTCACTACACATTAATAATTTAATGACAAAGCAAGCACAGATAAATATGTGAGTACCACCATTTTACATCTCTCACATTGTAGTTTCACATAATGTAAAGTTGTTTGAGTGAGTATAGTGACCCTTTAAAGTTCCTTTTTTTAATATGCGATCCGATCACGTTTGTGATCCGATCGCGTGTTAAAAAGCGTGCAATAGTGGGGCCCAATTGGAGTAGCCACACTAGGGGCACTTTGCCAAAAAGAACGCCCATACATGGACTTACCGTATCGGCTCTCCCTACTTGAAGTAAAGGGAGGTGAAAATCAGAAAAAACTGATCCTGTAGGGCACTTTACACACCATATCACGTATGTGGCGTTAGAGGAGACACGTGTGTAAACATTACATATTGTGAATATTATTTATAAACAGTGTTGACTTTAGGTTTGTGCATTGCTATTATATAACTACAATAGGAACCGGTACCATAGCTGTTTGTATGGTAAATATCGCCATAATATGCAATAATAGTGGTTAATCATAAAATGAGGATCGTGGCCTTACATTTACGGATTGGCCGTTCGTACAATACAATGTGGTAGTAGACTACCGCGATGGTTTTGTATCGGCGATCGCCAAATAGTAATAACATGCCTTCATAAATACGGCCCTGGGTATAAATTAGATCATGAATATTTTTCTTTATTGTTTGGCTCTCCAGATGTTTCAAAACTACAACTCCCAGCATTCCCCGGCTTCCCTCTGTAGTTAAAGATTTCTGCATTAAATGAATCACTACGGATTTTGTTTGTAATTCAAGCGATTTCCTATTGTCCTTGTGAACTATACGGTTATAGAGTTAAACATATATCTGGGTTTTATAATAAAAGTTCTTATCGTTAAAAATGGTGCTAATTTTGCCCCAACCAATCAGATGTTAGCTTTCAAATGTTAAATAAGATCTGATTGGTTGGGGCAAAATTATCACCATTTTAAACGATAAGAACTTTTATTGAATAACCCAGATTGTGTTGTGAAATATTGTTTTATTTCTTCGGTTCCTGAATCAGATTCCACAATCTGGATTCCAGCCTAACACGATGCACAATTATATCTCCCCTTCGAGGCAATGTAAATTGTAACTACAACGTGTGTACAATAGAGAATCACAGTCAATGGCAGTGCAGTCTGGCAGCACCGTTCTTCTGCTTTAGTTGCACTGTAAGTCTGATTGCTTCTAAATGACAGATAAGGAACAATAACATGTTAATGTTTTCTTTATCGGTTTATAAATAATCCTCGCCCTTGATATCCCTGCCAGGCACAAATATGGCTGCTTATGTCGTTCAGTGCAACACGCGACTTACAGTCTCGTTCCAAAACAAACAAAATAAAACTAACTAGAACAAACACACAGCTGCTGCCAAGTATAGGAAACACCCCAGGGTGCTGGGATACAAACTAAATACAAATAATGAGGAAATAATCACGATCCTTTATGGCTCTGCCAATAACAAATATGGCACCTGATGTCACTGCCTCGTCCAATCAGCAAGAAAGAAACTTCAGGTGTCGCACTTAAAATATAGTTGGCGCCAAAATGTTTACGGAGGAAGAGATTCCCGGGACTAATTCTACTTCCCCTTATCAGTCACCATCAGTTTATATCGGAGAGATGCAACACAGGGTTTCTCCTCTGGTATATTTAACCCTATGGAGTAAATTATAGTTAGATATAGTTACACTGAGACCATGAAGTGAGACGTGGGTGTTAATAGATTCCAAGTAGCAGGATTAATTGTGCATCAGTTCTATTGGACATTGGTAAGAAACTTCATTTTATTTTCTTTACACAGCCTGGTTATCCTAACACTGGGATAATAATAATAATAATAACAACAATGATAATAATAATAATAACAATGATCATAATAATAATAACTATGATAATAACAATAATAATAATGAGAATAATAATAATAATAACAATGATAATAACAATAATAATAATAATAACAATGATCATAATAATAATAATAATAATCATCCAATCCTTTTACAGGACTAAATAGGCAAGGGGGTGGGGTGGGCAGTCACTATACAAAGACAGTTATTTTTAATCCAGCTCTCCAAGTGGTAACATTGTCCTGCTGTCCTTGTTCTCTCCCTTTCTGGCAGAGGTGTGCAGGAGGCAGAATGGGGGCAGGCAGGGCCGGATTTCCCACTAGGCCACCTAGGGTGGCACAAAATTAAAAAATGTTCAAGTTAGGCCGTATTGCAGTTAGGCAGTATTGCATCCCCATATTAAATTTACACAACGCACATTCAGGGTTATTCAATAAAAGTTCTTCTCGTTTAAAATGGTGCTAATTTTGCCCCAACCAATCAGATCTTATTTAACATTTGAAAGCTAACATCTGATTGGTTGGGGCAAAATTAGCACCATTTTAAACGATAAGAACTATTATTGGATAACCCTGATTATTTGACACACAACAGAGCCTTACCGATTTCTTTTAACTGTGCAATGGGCAGCAATTGCTGATTTGCTTAGGGAAGGTCCCTCTCCCACTCACAAAGCTCCGCTTCAGCCAATAAATGACCGCGAACGGGTGGGGGGGTGGGGAACAGGAAGTACAAGTTAGCTGGACTGGGGGAGAAAAAAAAGTATAAATCCGGCCCTGGGGGCAGGTAACAGACAAGTGGTCCAAATAATTCCAATAGAGTACACTCAAGCACACCTCCCCTGGCACAGACTTCAATTGATAGGTGCAATCCTCCCAGCCCTCCACCTCAAGGGCCACAGCAATACGGCAATGCAAATAAGTTGGAAGAGCACACTACTTCATTTTCATACTTTTTTTGCTCAATAAAACACTGAAAATGAAGTAGTGTGCTCCTCCAACTTATATGCATAACAGACAAGTGGACAGGTTTTTATTTAAGGGTGAACATGCCCTTTAAATGACAGAAATGAAAACATATAAATGGATCAGAGAATTTACTTATCTTTATCTATTTATAAATAATCTTCCCTGCCAGACACAAACATGGCTGCTCCTGTTGTTCCGTGCAAAACACGACTCACAAAAGGTTTTGTTTTCCAAAACGAGCAAAAAAACCCCAACAAAACACTAAAAGTAACAAGTCCATAGGAACGCTGCCAAGGATAGGGAACACCCAAGGGTGCTGGTATTACTAAGGCAACCAAACAGGAAATAATCCAGATCCTTTATAGCTCTGCCAATAACAAAGATGGCGCAGTGTTCGGTGAAACATGTGAGTCACAGGATAGTCCCGTCAGCAAGATTAAAACTTCTAACTTCGCGCCCAAGAAATAGTTTGGGTGTTTTGGCGCCAAGAGGAATAGGGGGAGGTGTAAAGAGCCTTCCGGGGTGTAACTTCCCTTATCCGTCCCTTACCTGTTCATATCGGTCGTTAGGGTCATGGGAATTCTCCTGTAATCTTAACCCTATAGTGAATTACAGTGACATCTAGTTACATTGCGTCAGAACCACTGGACGTTGGTAAGTAACCTTTCATTTCATTTACACAGACTGGTTAATCCCACACGGGGCTATAGGGGCTCATCCCCATATGTCAACACTTGTTAGTATATATTCTAGCAAGGTTATTCAATAAAAGTTCTTATCGTTTAAAATGGTGCTAATTTTGCCCCAACCAATCAGATGTTAGCTTTCACATGTTAAATAAGATCTGATTGGTTGGGGCAAAATTAGCACCATTTTAAACGATAAGAACTTTTATTGAATCTCCCTGTATGTGCGGTATTTTTACCATTATTGTGGCTCGATATCGGCCATGTTGGTATTTTATGGTGTGGCTGGAAAATAATGACTCCAATACTAATCAATTATTGGCCAATTATAGACGAATGGGAATCCTGCACAGTATTGGAAATGTGCACACACGGGCAGATTTATAGGTCCAATCAACCAATACTTCCATGTATTGATCAGTCAGGCCCAAAAATCTGCTCTGGGTTCTGCCACAATTAATGCCAGTCACCCCAATGTCCAAATCAGAGATCGGACCTGTTCCCTATGGGACCACACGATCGGTCGCTTGAACTTTCAACAGTAATTTGTCCTGGTTAAGCGCTTGCTAGTAGCGAACACTAGGTTGGGACAAAAAGGCCCTTCGTTTAGTACACGGACATGTCTTTAAATTTTGTACAGATTGTGCGGACTTTGTGGTGTCACACAATTGGTCATGTCCCAATGTCAGCTACCAATCGATTTATTGGTCAGTAGCCTTTAAGTCCGATATTAGACCGTGTGTACCAGGTTTTAGACTAGTCAGGTCATCCTCAAAACCTGATTGGATTTTGAGGATCCATCCCATTTTCCCATAGACTATAATGGTAACAATCCTCAAATGTGGATATTTCAAAACAGTTTGTTTCATGGTCATAAACACAAATGCTGATACCCTCAACCCCCCCCCCCCCATACACACAGGTGCACCCACCTACTGACCTACCTTTCCATTCCTGTGGCAGCCATACTTAAAGAGTAAATAAAGTAAAAAACATTAATTTTAATATATATGCTCAATAAAAGTTAGTTATATGGTCATGCATGGAAAAACACATATCCCCAACCTCACAAGGGTACACACACCTACTGACCTACCCTTTCATTTCCATGGCAGTCATATTTAATGGGTAACTATAGTCAAAAAACTAATTTTGATCAATAATCAAAAAAGTTTGTTTTAACCCCCAGCCATACTTAAAGGGTAAATAAAGTTAAAAAAAAACAATTTTGACCAATCAACAAAAAAGTTGTTTTTTTTTTAACTCCCAACCTGACACAGGTACACACACCTACTGATCTATTTATCCATTTCTGTGGAAGCCATACTTAAAGGGTAACTATAGTCAAAAAACAAATTTTGATCAAAAATCAAAAAAGTTTGTCTTTTTTAACCCCCAACCAGACTACCACCACTACACTTCCACTTCCCTGGAAGTATACTTAAAGGGTTACTATAGTGAAAATAACAAATTTTGACCAATAAACAAAAAAGTCCACCCCTTTCACTAACTTTTTGCCAAATAATAGTTCACCTTCCCCCAGCCCCAACCGCTATAAATGATTTGTTAAAAAGTGCCCCGATAGTTACTTACCTTCCCTCTATCCTCCGCCGCACAGTCCCGCCCATTTGCTTGCATAGAACTGGAAGCAGGGGGCAGGACTGGCAGCCGTGTCTGTGATTGGCTGAGGGTCAGCCAATCACAGACGCGGCTGCCGGCTGCACAGAACGCCGGAGGATAGAGAGAAAGTAAGTAACTATCGGGCACTTTCTCAGAAATCATTTATAGTGGTTGGGGCTGGGGAAGGTAAACAATTATTTGGCAAAGGGAAATTACACTAGGGGGAGGGATCGCAAAACGGGAGGGGTAGGGAGGGGGAGGGAGGGGGAGAAGGGTTGCAGTACGCATGCCAAACTACTCCCGGAGGGGAGACAGGAGGCAGAGTCCTATATGGATTCTGCTAACCTCCTGGAGGGCAGTTTTTGGGACTTTGGTGGGGGGGGGATTACTGGAGAACCATTTGGGATGTAAGGTAAGGATTTTTATTCACTACAGAGTGGTGCCAGTAGTGGGGGGAATTATAGGTTTGGGGGTGGACATGCCCTTTAACTCCCAACCTGACACGGGTACACACACCTACTGAACTGGCCCCCATTACTGTGGCAGCCATACATAAAGGGTATATATAACGATAGTCAAATATTTTTTTGATGAACAATCAAAACAGTTTTTTTTTTTAACTTCCAACCTGACACAGGTACACACACCAAATGAGATAACCATTCATTCATTTGGCAACCATATTTAAAGGATAAGTATAGTCAAAAAACACATTTTGACCAATCATCAAAATAGTTTTTTTTATCCCCCAACCTGCCATGAGTACACACTAACTGACATACCCATTCATTCCTGTGACAGCTATATTTAAAGGGTAAGTAAAAATGTCCTCATCATTGCCATTATTGAGTTTTAAAATCTGCAGCAGAAACACACATATTTCCTTCCAAAATGCAGCCTTTCAAGCCAAATTCAAAGTTTGTACTTAAACTTTCCCATTAGTTTGATTATACTATAATTACTGTTTTTGTAAAATCTTATCACTGTGACCCAGGTATATAAATAGAATTACTGCCCAAGAACCCAGTAAAATTTCATAATGAATAGACTTGGTTTAAAATATAACTACGTCCTCATGATCTGTAGTAGGTAGTTAGTTGTTACCTTCTGACTATCCCGGGACATTGTGATAACCACCTGTGAGGTTGGGTCACTGTACGGCCAACATATCAGGTATTGAACTTGCACCCTTTGTGTTTGTAACCAGGGCCGTCTCTAGACTTTTTGGCACCTGAAAAAAATTCCAAATGCTGCCCCCCCCCTCGCCGCCGGAAGGGGTGTGGTTTTATCATTAAAAGTGGGCGATGTTTTGTCTGGAAGTGGGTGTGGCTTGCCCAGAAGTGGGAGGGGCTTTATACACATCACTGATAAATAATGCCCACAATGGCTAGTGAATGATTCCCACAGTGACTGGTATTAGATGCCCACTGTGACTAGTAAATGATGCCCAACATTGACTTTCGTTCTGCAGGGCTGACAAACATTGATTTTGATTAAATTAATTGCCAGTCAGAAGGGAGGGGGGGAGTTGTTGCTGCATTCTGTTGTGCAATGTAAGTCATGGCTTCCCCTGCTATTTAAAGTGACAGTACCTCCCGAAAACGTGTTTTTTTTTTTTTTTTTTACAAATGGCATTTTGGGATCCAGGCACATGGGAAAAATGATACCAGGAAAAGAAAAAAAAATGTAATCAGGCATTTATGGAGATGCTATTAATGCTAATGAAAGAGTGAGGAAGTGACTGGGCTGTCTGCATATTTTAATAATGGTTTAATCCAGGTCTATATATTTTTAGAGATCAGTTATGATGCTTGTTCACGTAACATTCGCTCCTAAACTGGGTGTATTTTAATTTAGTTTTCAAATGAGCTTTTTCATGTTAAACAGCTATGTAAAATAATTACCCTGGTTAATTATTTCTTACCAGGGGCAGTGGCACCATGAACCCAGGCTCTGAAAAGACTCCCATACAAGAAGAAAGGTAAGCGGCACATGTTATTACTTGTGTAGACCCTGGGGGATAATATTAAAGGGAACTTTAAAGGGCAAGTTTACCCTTAACAAACTTTTATCTTTTATATTCACCCACCCAAAACCATATTTTTCCAATACTAATCTTATCGGTCCTCCTAGAAGAACATATTTACCTTGAAGTTTACTGGTCAGTTGCTGCATTTTGCCGCCTTCTTTATGGATTTTTGGGCTTGTGCGGCTGTAAGGCTGGCGGATTGTGCGGCTGTTATATGTCATTGGCTGTACAGGGCTTCCCGGCAATTATCTATTTTCAGGAACGCCAGGGAGAAAGGGAAATATAGGAAATAGGGTTTTGGGGGTGTTGACGTTTGTTAGGGGGTGATCATACCTTTGAACTTTTGGATAAAATAAAGCAGAAATCCAACACTTAGGATGGAGGTCCAGTGGTGTAATTAAGAATCAATGGGCCCCCCAGCAAAATGATAATGGGGCCCCTATCCATGCTCATCCACTGTGGTTTACTTGGAGAAGGCTATATCTGTCATAGGACCCCTGTCATGGGCCCCCTGCTCCCCTGGTAGTTACATCCTTCCATAATAAACAATATATTAACTCTTTATTAACTCTTTATATGGAAGCCTCATTTTCAACATGTCATGCCTCGCATGAAGTGTGTAATAACACGAAACGCGTCAGGCGTGACCCCATTTGTACTTTATTTATTTATGTAACTGTACCTCAATAAATTGATAATTTCCATTACGGAGATGTGATTACCGTCTATATTAGGTTGCAAAGCTCTTTTATGTTTTGTTCCATTTGCTTGTCCTGCAATAGATAGTGGACCTGCTCTCGGGGAAGTGTGGAACTTCACGATGTCACTTTAAGAGTCATTATGGGGGAGGGTGTTGAATTTAAAGCTGTATACACACTGTTAACATTCTGTTTTGCTGCATATACAGAGATAAAGGCATTTGAACACACACACACAGAACCAGCAGTACAAGAGATGAAACCCCTAAAAAGAGTAACAGATTTACAATCCTTACACGGCTAAGTACCATATCCCCTCTCTGTTCTATGGGGAACATACCTTTACTTTGTGCTTTGTGGTTACATTTATGTCTATGTCATTTTTGTATTTTTATTTTCTCTTTTGTGCAACTGTCAATATATCAATAGATAACCCACTGAATCTGCATTTAATTCCCACTTTTCTTTATCTGCTGGCTGTACAGTTAGTCTAATCCGTGCTGTTTTCTCTCTTATTTAGAAAGTGTGTAAGTATACAGTTTGTGTGAATGTAATAAGACTATAATCTGCTCTTTCATGTTAAAGTAGGTGATAATCTCTGTGACTCTTATCCCTACAGGGCCCATTGATATTTCTCTGACTTTTTACCAGTTTGTCTGTCCTGATGTCCCAGTAGTGAGTTTGGAATTTCATGGTTGGGCAGTTCAGGGCTAGGCGGCATTTAAATATGCCCCACCCGAATCTGTATCAGTATCAGTAGCACCTGACATCACTGCGGTTGTTTTTCAATCCCTTGCACATGGGGTTCATTTATGTATCTGGTATCGATGCTGATATGCCCTTTATTTGGTTGATGTCAAATAAAAGATTAAGGGGGTATTGGACCATCCACATTCCTTCTATGCTGGAGGCTTTATTGTGTATGTACCTGTATTTCCGTGTGTGTGTGGCCCTGTGGAGTGAAAACTGGGAACCCCCAAAACAATTATTTACAATTAGTTTAACATGAACCATTTTTTCTGTTCCAGAGATTCTACAATCACAGCTGAGGTCCCTGATCATCCTCCCTTACAGGAAGAAGGGTAAATACCGCATTAATCTATTCCGAGGTTACACCTTTAACGGGACTTACCTTTATAGGTCTAAAAATGACATGCAACGGGAATCCCCACCTCTCATTGGTGATTGGCTGGCTGCAGGGGGAGATGTGTTTATGTATATATTTATTTCTATACTGCCAGTGAACATAGCACTGTTCAATATTATAAAGCAAAAAGCCATACAAGTGGGCCCACAAATACACACTAATACATAAATATGTGCATTATTAAGTATACAAGAGCTTGAACCATGTAACATGAGGAAATAGGAAGACCTGAAAGCAAAAAGTTACAATAGTCCAGGCGTGACAGGATGAGAGCATGAATAAGCATAGTGGTAGTCAGAAACGGGAGGAACCTACGGATTTTCACAATATTACAAAGAAAAAATTGACAGGTTTAGGCAACATAGTTAATGTAATTAGAATCAGTAATTGTACAGTAATAGTATAGTATAATAATAGTATAGTATAGTATAGTATAGTAAAGTATAGTATAGTATAGTATAGTATTAAGGTTGAATAAAGACACACGTCCATCCAGTCCAACCTAGTCAGCAATACCCACATTTCCTCCCTAACTGTTGATCCAGAGGAAGGCAAAAAAAAACCCACCAAATTTATGAAGGGGGAAAAAATTTCTTCCTGACTCCAAGTGGCTATCGGAAATTTCCCTGGACGAACTTAGCGTGAGGGTGAATAAGTATATTTGAGGACAGAGCCCTGCGGGACCCCAACACTTAGGGGAACTGGAGAGGATGTTTTATTATAATATGACACAGAGAAGGTTCTTAGTCTAATACGTGCTGTTTTCTCTCTTTTATTTAGAGCTGCTGGTGCCACAGTGCCAAGGGCTGAACATTTTTATGCACAAGAAGGAGTGTAAGTTTACAGTTTGTGTTAATTTAATTTTACTATAAACAGCTGGTACATGTATAATGTTTGTATAAATTAATTTATAAAGGGTCACTGTACACAGCACTGTACATAATATAATACACAGAGGGAGATTCAATAAAAGTTCTTATCGTTAAAAATGGTGCTAATTTTGTCCCAACCAATCAGATCTTATTTGATATTTGAAAGCTAACATCTGATTGGTTGGGGCAAAATTAGCATCATTTTAAACGGTTTTTGAGGTTTTAGTTGCCCTTTAAATGGACAGCAGAATTCCCATATAGTAATAGCCAAATCCAGTATGGTTATTACTGTATGGGACTACTATATAGGAATTCTGCTGTACATTTAAAGGGCAACTTAAGCCTAAAAACAATACAGAATCAGAAGGCAGTAGTTGTCATAATTTCTACCCTCGGCTTATACTCGGGTCGGCTTATACTCGAGTATATAGGTATATAGATAAATAAAAATGATGTACAATATCATAGATAGGTTAGGAATACACATATATAAATTATGGATGGATTGATATATAAATGTGACGTGCCTTGAATCGTCAGGAATGAGATCCATGCACCATGCTTACAGTCTAAGCTTTATAAGGGAATGAGGGTTTAACTAGGTGTCGATATGGTTACCAAATGTGACTCTTTATTACCCCAATGTCAAACCCTCCAACATCACCCCTTTTACAGTTACACTTATAGAAACAACACATAGCATGGGGAATGTTGGAGGGTAGGTTAGTGTACCTATTTAAAGGGGAATATTGGAGGGTAGGTTAGTGTACGTATTTATTGGGAATGTTGGAGGGTAGGTTAGTGTACCTATTTAAAGGGGAATGTTGGAGGGTAGGTTAGTGTACATATTTATTGGGAAATGTTGAAGGGTAGGTTAGTGTACCTATTTAAAGGGGAATGTTGGAGGGTAGGTTAGTTGGGTATCCTATTTAAGGGGAATTTTGGGAGGGTAGGTTAGTGTACCTATTTAATGGGGAATTTTTGGGGTAGGTTAGTGTACCTATTTAAAGGGGAGTTTGGAGGGTATTTAGTGTACCTATTTAATGGGGAATGTGGAGGTAGGTTAGTGTACCTATTTAAAGGGAATGTTGGAGGGTAGGTTAGTGTACCTATTTAAAGGGAATTTGTGAGGGTAGGTTAGTGTGCCTATTTAAAGGGCAATGTTGGTGAGAGTTAGTGTATTTAAAGTGTTTTTAGGGAATGTGGGAGGTAGGTTAGTGTACCTATTTAAAGGGGAATGTTGGAGGGTAGGTTAGTGTACCTATTTAATGGGGAATGTTGGAGGTAGTTAGTGTACCTATTTAAGGGGAATGTTGGAGGGTAGTTAGTGTTTAAGTGTTTTAAGGGGAATGTTGGAGGTGTAGGTTGTGTACCTATTAAAGGATGTTGGAGGGTAGGTTAGGTGTACCTATTTAAGGGGAATGTTGGAGGGTAGGTTAGTGTACCTATTAAATGGGAAAATGTTGGAGGTAGGTTAGTGTACCTGTTTAAAGGGATGTTGGAGGGTAGGTTAGTGTACCTATTTAAAGGGGAATGTTGGGAGGGTAGGTTAGTGTGCCTATTTAAAGGGAATGTTAAGGTAGGTTAGTTTATTTAAAGTGTATTTTAAGGGGAATGTTGGAGGTAGGTTATATACCTATTTAAAGGGGAATGTTGGAGGGTAGGATAGTGACCTATTTAAAGGGGTTTTGAGTAGGTTTGGTGTACCTATTTAAGGGGAATGTTGGAGGGTGGTTAGTGTTACCTATTTAAAGGGGAATGTTGGAGGGTAGTTAGTGTACATTTTATGGGAAATATTGAGGGTAGGTTAGTGTACCTATTTAAGGGGAATGTTGGAGTTGTTAGTGTACCTATTTAAAGGAATGTTGGAGGGTAGGTTAGTGTACCATTTAAGGGGAATGTTGGAGGTGTTAGGTGTACCTATTTAAAGGAATGTTGAGGTAGGTTAATGTCCCTATTTAAAGGGGAATCGTTGGAGGTAGGTTAGTGTACCTATTTAAAGGGGAGTTGGGGGTGTTGTGTACATATTTAGGGATGTTTGGAGGTAGGTTAGTGTACCTATTTAAGGGGAATGTTGGAGGGTGTTAGTGTACCTTTTTGGGGAATGTTGGAGGTAGGTTAGTGTACCTTTAAAGGATGTTGGAGGGTAGTGTTGTGTACCTATTAAGGGGAATGTTGGTGGTAGGTTAGTGTATTTAAGTGTATTTAAGGAATGTTAAGGGTAGCTTAGTGTACCTATTTAAAGGGGAATGTTGGAGGGTAGGTTAGTGTACCTATTTAAAGGGGAATGTTAGAGGGTAGGTTAGTGTACCTATTTAATGGGGAATGTTGGAGGTAGGTTAGTGTACCTATTTAAAGGGGAATGTTGAGGGTAGTTTAGTGTACCTTTTAAAGGGGAATGTTGGAGGGTAGGTTAGTGTGCCTATTTAAGGGGAATTGGAAGTAGGTTAGTGTACCTATTTAAAGGGAATGTTGGAGGGTAGGTTGTGTACCGTATTTAAAGAGGGAATGTTGGAGGGTAGGTTTTGTACCTATTTAAAGGGGAATGTTGGAGGGTAGGTTAGTGTACCTATTTAAGGGGAATGTTGGAGGGTAGGTTTAGTGTCCTATTTAAAGGGGAATGTTGGAAGGGTAGTTTTAGTTTACCTATTTAAAGGAGATGTGGAGGGTAGGTTAGTGTACTATTTAAAGGGGAATGTTGGAGGGTAGGTTATGATCCTATTTAAAGGGGAATGTTAGTAGGTAGGTGTGTACCTATTTAAAGGGAATGTTGGAGGTAGGTTAGTGTACCTATTTAAAGGAGAAATGTTGGAGGGTAGGTTAGTGTACCTATTTAAGGGGAATGTTGAAGGTAGTGTTAGTGTACCTATTTAAAGGGAATGTTGAGGTAAGTTAGTACTATTAAGAGGAGATTTGGAGGGTAGGTTAGTGTACCTATTTAAAAGGGGAATGTTGGAGGTAGGTTAGTGTACCTATTTAAAGGAGAATGTTGGAGGGTAGGTTAGTGTACCTATTTAAAGGGGAATGTTGGAGGTAGGTTAGTGTACCTATTTAAAGGGGAATGTTGGAGGGTAGGTTAGTGTACCTATTTAAAGGGGAATGTTGGAGGGTAGGTTAGTGTACCTATTTAAAGGGGAATGTTGGAGGTAGGTTAGTGTACCTATTAAAGGGAATGTTGGAGGTAGGTTAGTGTACCTATTTAGAGGAGATGTTGGAGGGTAGGTTAGTGTCCTATTTAAAGGGGAATGTTGAGGTAGGTTAGTGTACCTATTTTAAAGGGAATGTTGGAGGGTAGGTTAGTGTACCTATTTAAAGGAATGTTGGGGTAGTTAGTGGTACCTATTTAAAGGAGAATGTTGGAGGGTAGGTTGTGTACCTATTTAAAGGGGAATGTTGGAGGTAGGTTAGTGTACCTATTTAAAGGGATGTTGGAGGTAGGTTAGTGTACCTATTTAAAGGAGAATGTTTGGAGGGTAGGTTAGTGTACCTATTTAAGGGGATGTTGGAGGGTAGGTTAGTGTACCTATTTAAAGGGAAATGCAGGTCCTGCTCGCCCCTGGTTGTTATGCCCGTGATGCATTGATATCTTGCTCTTACACTCCAGTGCAAATGAATGGTAACTCCAGCCCCATTATTTTTAAGATGTCATTGTTTCTGTTACAGAGATTCCAGGATTACACTTGAATCCCAGAACATCCTCCTATACAGGAAGAAGGGTAAGTAAGAGACGTATTAAAGGTAATATCTGGATGTCTGTAGGAATATACACGAGGGATCTGGGGAATATTTTGTAAAGGGGATTAAACGTTGTAAAAAGTTCCAGTGTGGGGATCGGAAAGGCTGAAATAAAAATAATATTTAATATTCTGTGTCGAGGTTCAAAAAAACAAAACAAAAAAACGAAAGAAAAAATTAGAAAAAAAAAAGAAATGTCATTAGAGAGATCAGTTTTTAATTAAGATTGACTTTGGTTTTCGGACTATATTTTGTTCAACACATTTTTATTGGGTATTATTTTTATTTTTAAACTATATTCTTAATGAAAAGTGCAAATTGTGCACACTTTATAACACAGCTTCATTGGTCCATAGTGAACAATTACTGATTGGACATACATGTTCGGACATTATACCATTGGTTACATCCAGAGGTGCCATTCGCTAAATGTTTCAATATTACCCATTCTAGATAGTTATTAATATATAGCCAGTCCAAGGCAGTCAGGGTAACCCCCTCATTGGCACAAAGATTTTATTATTTATTATCCCCTCCCATTCTTAATCAACGGGTTAACCCGCTTGGTGATCCGTTCCTGAGTCTCCATTATTAGTGTCCATATATCCCTATTTCACTCATTTGTATATTGAGTTATTAAGGGTATGTGCTAGATATTCGTTATTGTGAATCCACCATATTTTGTCTGTTAGTGCTTTTTGGAGGGGCTTGGTTGTTTCCAGTTGGATGCGTATTGGTATAATAGACATTTTACTCATGGATTCGAGAATTCGATATTTACTCGCGTATTGGTATAATAGACATTTTACTCGCGGATTCGATATTCGATATTACTCGGGTATTGTATAATAGACATTTTCTCGTGGATTCAGAATCGATATTTACCGCGTATTGGTATAATAGACATTTTACCGCGGATTTATATTCGATATTTACTATTACTCGCTATTGGTATAATAGACATTTTACTCGTGATTCAAGAATTCGATATTACTCGCGTATTGGTATAATAGACATTTTACTCGCGGATTCGATATTCGATATTTACTCGCGTATTGGTATAATAGACATTTTACTCATGGATTCGATATTCGATATTTACTCGCGTATTGGTATAATAGACATTTTACTCGCGGATTCAAGAATTCGATATTTACTCGCGTATTGGTATAATAGACATTTTACTCATGGATCGTATTCGATATTTACTCGCGTATTGGTTAAAATAGACATTTTACTCGTGGATTCAAGAATTCGTATTTATACGTCGCGTATTGGTATAATAGACATTTTACTCATGGATTCGATATTCGATATTTACTCGCGTATTGGTATAATGACATTTTACTCGCGATTCAAGAATTCGAGATTTACCGCGTATTGGTATAATAGACATTTTACTCATGGATTCGATATTCGATATTTACGCCGTATTGGTTAATAGACATTTTACTCGTGGATTAAAGAATTCGATATTTACTCGCGTATTGGTATAATAGACATTTTACTCATGGATTCGATATTCGATATTTACTCGCGTATTGGTATAATAGACATTTTACTCGGGGGATTCAGAATTCGATATTTACTCGCGTATTGGTATAATAGACATTTTACTCGCGATTCAAGAATTCGATATTTACTCGCGTATTGGTATAATAGACATTTTACTCGCGGATTCAAGAATTCGATATTTACTCGCGTATTGGTATAATAGACATTTTACTCGTGGATTCAAGAATTCGATATTTACTCGCGTATTGGTATAATAGACTTTACTCACGGATTCAAGAGTTCGATATTACTCGCGTATTGGTATAATAACATTTTACTCGCGGATTCAAGAATTCGATATTTACTCGCTTATTGGTATAATAGACATTTTACTCTGCGGATCAAGAGTTCGATATTTACTCGCGTATTGGTATAATAGACATTTTACTCGCAGATTCAAGAATTCGATATTTACTCGCATATTGGTATAATAGACATTTTACCTCGCGATTCAAGAATTCGATATTTACTCGCGTATTGGTATAATAGACATTTTACTCGCGGATTCAAGAATTCGATATTACTCTCGCGTATTGGTTATAATAGACATTTACTCACGGATTCAAGAATTCGTATTTACTTGCATGTTGGTATAATAGACATTTTACTCTGGATTCAAGAATTCGATATTACTCGCGTATTGGTATAATAGACATTTTACTCGCGGATTCAAGAGTTCGATATTTACTCGCGTATTGGTATAATAGACATTTTACTCGCGGATTCAGAATTCGATATTTACTCGCGTATTGGTATAATAGACATTTTACTCGCGATTCAAGTATTCGATATTTACTCGCGTATAGGTATAATAACATTTTACTTGCGAATTCGATATTCGATATTTACTCGCGTATTGGGTATAATAGACATTTTACTCGCAGATTCAAGAATCAAATAACTCGCGTATTATTATAATAGAATTTTTATCGCGGATTCAATTTCAATATTTACTCGCGCATAGGTATATAGACGTTTAACTTCGGATTCGATATTTACTCGCGTATTGGTAAATAGACTTTTACTCGCGGATTCAAGAATTCGATATTTACTTGCGTATTGGTATAATAGACTTTTATTTGCGGATTCGTATCGATATTTACTTGCGTATTGGTATAATAGACATTTTACTTGCAGATTCGATATTCGATATTTACTCGCGTATTGGTATAATAGACATTTTACTTGCGGATTCGATATTCGATATTTACTCGCGTATTGGTTATAATAGACATTTATTCAAGGAATCGATATTCGATATTTACTCTCGTATTGGTATAATAGACCATTTTGACAACCGACATTTAAAGGGATAGAGTTATAGGACAACCGACATTTAAAGGGATAGGGTTTTAGGACAACCGACATTTAAAGGGATAGGGTTTTTAGGAAAACCGACATTTAAAGGGATAGGGTTATAGGACAATTTAAAGGGATAGGGTTATAGGACAACCGACATTTAAAGGGATAGGGTTATAGCACAACCGACATTTAAAGGGATAGGGTTATAGAACAACTGACATTTAAAGGGATAGGGTTATAGGACAATTTAAAGGGATAAGGTTATATGACAACCCAACTTACATTTAAAAGGAAATTGTTATGTGACAACTAAACAGACATGTAAATGGATAAGGTAATAGGACAATAAAATAAAACGTTTTCTTTTGTATCTATAGACTCTGTCATTGGCGGATAGAATTATTCAATACATGGATGGTATAGAAATACTATAACTATGTATATTTGATAACGGCGATTTTAGGACTAAACATTTAAAGGGCATATCCACCCCCAAAACTAAAATTTAACCCCATACTGGCTCCACCTCCCACCATCCAGATCCATACTCTGCAGCTGTGGCACCTAGAGTGAAATCCTTTTAGAATAAGGTAGGTACCCCCCCCCCAACCGCTGAAATATGTTTTTTTTAAAAAATGTTTAGATCGACACCACGGAAGTGTAAGGGCTGTAAGTATCGATCTAGGCATTTTTGGGAAGAAATATATCGGCACCTACCTTATCCTAAAAGATCAGTCTCAGGGTAGACATACCCTTTAAAGGGGAATGTTGGAGGGTAGGTTAGTGTACCTATTTAAAGGGGAATGTTGGAGGTAGGTTAGTGTCCCTATTTAAAGGGGAATATTGGAGGGTAGGTTAGTGTACCTATTTAAAGGGGAATATTGGAGGGTAGGTTAGTGTCCCTATTTAAAGGGGAATATTGGAGGGTAGGTTAGTGTCCCTATTTAAAGGGGAATATTGGAGGGTAGGTTAGTGTACCTATTTAAAGGGGAATATTGGAGGGTAGGTTAGTGTATCTATTTAAAGGGAATATTGGAGGGTAGGTTAGTGTACCTATTTAAAGGGGAATATTGCAGGGTAGGTTAGTGTCCCTATTTAAAGGGGAATGTTGGAGGGTAGGTTAGTGTCCCTATTTAAAGGGGAATATTGGAGGGTATATCTGTTGTATTCAATTAGATCAACTGGACTTAAAATGTAGTTCTTGAAGACGTTTCGCTAGTCATCCGACTGGCTTTCTCAATTCAGAATGACTTGTACAAGAATCTGTGGCAATTATGTACCTTCTCGATGCAGCCAACTGGGAAGACGCGCTCTTCGCAAGGGCGCGTTGGTCTTCCCATTTGGCTGCCTCCGGGACTGTCACTGTACAGTACCAGTGGGGAGGATCCGACCGGAGCAACGAGGGGAGATTACTTCAGACTTTTGAACAGACCCAGAGGGAGAACTTATCTTTAGGTCCTCCCCTGGGTACTTTGCAGGAGTGGATCAGGGAAATGGTAAGTATAATTGTCCTTTAAATAGGGCCCTATTTATAAAAGATCGATATCGTTATCGAAAAAATAATGGATGTTATCGTAAAATAGCGATCGTTACCGTAAAATAATGGTATTTTCCAATAACGAACGGTATTTTCCGATAACAATCGGTATTTTATGATAACGATCGGTATTTTCTGATAATGATCGGTATTTTATGATAACGAACTGTATCATTCCGATAACGAGCGTAGTTTCCGATAACGATGTTATTTTAGATACATCTGTATTTTCCGATAATGATCAGTATTTTATGATAACGATTGGTATTTTATGATAATGAACGGAATTTTATGATAACGATCAGTAGTTTCCGATAACGATCGGTATTTTATGATAACGATCTGTATTTTCCGATAACGATTGCTATTTTCCGATAACGATCAGTATTTTATGATAATGAACGGAATTTTTATGATAACGATCAGTATTTTCCGATAACGATCGGTATTTTATGTATAACGATCTGTATTATTTCCGATAACGATCGCTATTTCCGATAAACGCCGGTATTTTATAAATAGGGCCCATAATGTATGGGTATTTGCAGGCCGGGAAAAATACTTAAACTTCTATTTTACTTTCAGGTGAGGAATGACACGTGCGGAAATCGCCGACTCGACCGAAAACTGTAACGGGTCAAAAACCTTTAAGATGAGCCGAATCCCTCTACTCAACCCTTTCACTCAGTCCACCAGCAGCAAGGGCCATTCCGCACACTGTCCCCTAACCTTCAATGCTTTAAGGAGAGACTTGACGGGGTAGCGTTTTCTCTAACGCCTTCTTTCCAACGTCCAGCATGGAAGGTGTTAACGAGGCCTTGCATGATGTGTACGAGCATTAATCCGCATTTCTTTCTACCTTCAAACTACGTTGCATCTTTTTTTATTTTACTAAGATCGCAGAACATTCTCTTTTTTTTTTTGACTTTTCTCAAACCTTTCGGAATGAATAGAGAACGTGAGAACGTGCCCTGAACGTGGACTTTGTAACAAGGACGTGGGTGCCAGCGTGGAATTTAGGTTCATTTCTATTCTAACTGATCCAATGTATGAGGTCATGGTCTGTAACCAAAATGCAGAGCAGGGTTAAACACCAAGGAGCTGCCACCCTGTCTTACGTGACATGTCACTTGTATCTGTTAGGTTGGGATTCAATGCCAGAACAGGGCTATCATTACCCATTGGAACTGATGCTCCTCGTATTAACCTTCCTTCCAGGCCTGTATGGAACCCCTTGGGAAAAAGGGGTTAAAGGACATTTTTTAAGAAGCATGTTATTTATTTTTTAATACAGAGGTAATTAGATATATTACGTAAAGTGAACGAGGAGATTGGAATATGGGTCATATCTATATGAGGCTTTACTATTGGCTGGAGAGTTAAACCGCTTGGTGCCAAAAAAAAAAAAAAAGGGTCAATGCAAAGCAGCAAAAAAAAGAGTTAATCATTTGGGGTGTTCGTATCAGTGATGCAACATTATCCTTAGATTCTAATACTACACGTGTAACCCCCTGCTGTAAATTATAAGGATATTGGAAGTTCTATGAACATATAAAAACACGCGCCCTCAGGCCAAGTCTTTTAATACAGAATATAACAATGATATAGCTAACACTGTTTATAAGGATATTATTTACAGGATATCATGGCTTTCGCACAATACCCTTAAAACAGTGGCGTAACGTTGTCAAAATCTCACTGCCCCCATATTTGTAGCTGGACGAACTCAGCTTTGTCCTGTAAGAGGAGAGTTTTTGATGGGGTGAATTTTTGGCATTTTGTGGGTGGAGATGTCCAGAAGCGGACAGAGGGTGCCCGTGTCTCACCCCACTACCAGAAAGAGAGCTGCAAACACTGAGGGCTAGGCCACACTTCGTGATTTTACCGCGTTTTGCGATTGCGCCCACGATTTGTCTTGAATGGAGTTTAAAATAAATGCGATTGCGTGTCCGTTCGCGTTTTGGTAACGCATGCGTTCATGATTTTGGTGCGTTAAACGCCATGCGTTTCCATAACGGAAAAACGGCAAAGTCGCATGTGCAGAACGCACGCACAACGCAAAACGCACAAGAATCGCAACAAATCGTGGTGACGATAATGCTCGCGATTGTGTCGCGCGATTGGTGCGTTGTAGTTTGGCCTTACTGCATGTTGGGACACCAGTGTTATATGAATAATGCTAATTCACTAGGGAATAGATTAAATGTTATGGCAGTGAATGGCTTTGTCATTATAAGTGGATAATGCACCCCCCAACTGTAAATTATAAGGATATTATTTATATAGTGGATAATGCATCCCAACTGTACATTATTAGGATATTAAAGTCGAGAGGGATTTCTGTGACCATATAAGTACGAGGCCGCAGGCCGAGTAACCTTTTATACAGGGAACAGAACTCCAAGGTGACTTCTAATATCCCTATAATTTACAGTTCGCTGTGCATTATTTATTAAACCTACCCCTTTGTGGTCTTCTGGTTTCCTTCTCTTCCTGGAACTGTAAGATTATAAGGCTATAATCTACAGTTCCTCTCATAGAAATCCACTACAGGGTAGGTTATATTACAATCACAGCCATGTATGAAAATGCTGGCGCAGTCGGTAAAAGACTACACCACGCGGACAAAAATCCGCACGGTATCGGTATTTAGCAGTGTCAATTGTATTTTAACAACCAACGTTAAATACAGAAGAACCATATTTTTAAATGCATTAAAGGCCACACCATGACAATTTGCCAAAACCACCCCTCTAATGAAGTGAAACGGAGGCTATCCCTGCATAGAGAAGAGAGACCTTACCTTTAATAACCGAACTTACCTTAACAGAAGGTTTCCGATTGGTATGCTGCCTGTTTAGCAATCTAGGCAATGAGTTTCTATACAGATGGTTGTAAGTTCATGCAGTTTTCTAAAGGCTCTATATGTACTGTAGCAATTTATATGCAATATTGTATGCATGGTCGTGAAGTTTTAAAAATCAGTATTAAAAGAATTTAATACAAAAGAATTCCATTTAAAAAACCCTTTCTAGCTGAGCTGATGAACCCCTATCGGTAATTGGGATAAACCGTGCGACTGTGTCCTTTCATGTTGTGTCGTTTATGTTTTCATGTACTGAATTGGATTAACTTGGTGTTTTTTATTTGTATGTGACTCATTATTCACCCTTTTTTCCTTAAAAATGGACCTACTATCTGATTGGTGGGTTAACTGGCCCTTGTAATCTCTTATCCTCTGTCATATTTTCAACATTTTCTGATCAGTAATGGTAGTCCTAATGTAGAATTAAGGACATGTCCACCCTAAAACAAAACATGTCACATGTCAGTTACCTGCCCCCAACCCCAACTGATATATTCAGTCGCAGTATTAATTCATTACTAACCAGATATTTTAAGGATAATTATTGTCCCCATTCTGGCACAGTAACTGGCTCCACCCTCCATGCAGTCAATCAGGCTTGGACAGCTGACTCACAACAAATGATTGACTGCTGCTCACCTGCTGACTCCTCTGCACATGTTCAAGCTTATAAAAAGCTCATTGAGCAGAAGGGAGAGTCAGATACCTTTTGCAGAAAGGAATAAAACATATCTGGTTATGATTCATGTAATAAACTGGTCACCAGTTTTTGTTTTAAGGGTGAACATCTAAGGACAAAATACCAAGAAACCAAAGTCATTTTACATAACCGGTTCTGTCTTTAACATCCTATTCTTTGAATGACCTGTATCTGTTTCCCAATATTCCCAATAAAGGGGGGGTTATTGTTCCCCGATATAACATTTGCTGTTTAAAGGCCAGAGGAAAGCCTCTAGAGAGAAGGCGCCATGACTCTGCATAATCTTCCTCCGTAGAATATAATTTAGTAGGGCTACTGAGTAGCTGAAGTAAGTACGATGCATGCTGGAATCTACTGTACACAGCATTGGCTGCAGCTTCTAACGTCCGGTATTGTGGCCTGCTTCTTAACCCTTTCCGAACCAGTCAGCGCTTGTGTCGATTTCCTACTGGGAACGAAGGGGTTAAACCATGTCTGTCTTTGTCTGTTGTCACCCTCCGTAAATAATATTTGTTGTAAGTGGCCATTAGATCCTTCCTATTGCCTTGTATGTACGTGGGATTTGCGTTTGCGTTTGCATCCGACCTTCGAGAGGGCGTGACGGGCTGTGATATCATTCTGTTTGTTTTTGTTTTTTTGGAAAAAATAAATCAATTTATTTGAATGGAGGACAATAAAACTTTGTCAAACCGTCCATCCCGGAGAGAGAACGATGTCTGGTTATTTCTAATCAACTAGTCCGTTCTGCGTCCTGCGAGCCAATCACTTATCTTACTGCAGAAAAACAGTAAAAGCTGACATCTGATAGGTTGTTGCAAAAAAAGCTTCTTAGGGTGATTATAAATCTAATGTTTCATTTTGATAATGAACTTAAAGGGTATCTTTACTCTAAAAAAAATAGATTTCAAAAATGGACCTTTAGATACAGCAAGATCCCATTACAATACAATTTTTTGGGAACAAAATCTGAGCTGTAGATCCTGAGAAATCGTAGTTTGAAATCACAGCATTTACAGGAAAAACTGTCACTCCAGAAGCAGAAATTATAATATGTGGCCCTCCCCTGCTCCTTACTAGGATCTTGGCTGCCTGCAGCACACTTTCTGCAACAATTAAGAGAATCAGCAGAGAAAAGAACAAAGGTGCGGGGGGAGGGAGGGGGGAGGATGTGTAAGCAGAGCAGGGTCCATGGTGAGGCTGTGCAGAACTTTAATGTCGCAGACACTACAAGGAGGCAGTGAGTAAGGAAGGGGAGGGGGGAATAAGGAACACTCACTACACATTAATAATTAATGACAAAGCAAGCACAGATAAATATGTGAGTACCACCATTTTTACATCTCTCACATTGTAGTTCCATAATGTAAAGTTGTTTGAGTGAGTATGTGACCCTTTAAAGTTCTTTTTTTAATATGCGAATCGATCACGTTTGTGATCCGATCGCGTGTTAAAAAGCGTGCAATAGTGGGGCCCAATTGGAGTAGCCACACTAGGGGCACTTGCCAAAAAGAACGCCCATACATGGACTTACCGTATCGGCTCTCCCTACTTGAAGTAAAGGGAGGTGAAAAATCAGAAAAACTGATCCTGTAGGGCACTTTACACACCATATCACGTATGTGGCGTTAGAGGAGACACGTGTGTAAACATTACATATTGTGAATATTATTTAAACAGTGTTGACTTTAGGTTTGTGCATTGCTATTATATAACTACAATAGGAACCGGTACCATAGCTGTTTGTATGGTAAATATCGCCAATATATGCAATAATAGTGGTTAATCATAAAATGAGGATCGTGGCCTACATTACGGATGGTGGCCGTTCGTACAATACAATGTGGTAGTAGACTACCGCGATGGTTTGTATCGGCGATCGCCAAATAGTAATAACATGCCTTCATAAATACGGCCCTGGGTATAAATTAGATCATGAATATTTTCTTTATTGTTTGGCTTCTCCAGATGTTTCAAAAACTACAACTCCCAGCATTCCCCGGCTTCCCTCTGTAGTTAAAGATTTTCTGCACTTAAATGAATCACTACGGTTTTGTTTGTAATTCAAGCGATTTCCTATTGTCCTTGTGAACTATACGGTTATAGAGTTAAACATATATCTGGGTTTTATAATAAAAGTTCTTATCGTTAAAAATGGTGCTAATTTTGCCCCAACCAATCAGATGTTAGCTTTCAAATGTTAAATAGATCTGATTGGTTGGGGCAAAATTTACACCATTTTAAACGATAAGAACTTTTATTGAATAACCCAGATTGTGTTTGAAATATTGTTTTATTTCTTCGGTTCCTGAATCAGATTCCACAATCTGATCCAGCCTAACACGATGCACAATTATATCTCCCCTTCGAGGCAATGTAAATTGTAACTACAACGTGTGTACAATAGAGAATCAACAGTCAATGGCAGTGCAGTCTGGCAGCACCGTTCTTTCGCTTTAGTTGCACTGTAAGTCTGATTGCTTCTAAATGACAGATAAGAACAATAACATGTTAATGTTTTCTTTATCGGTTTTAAAATAATCCTCGCCCTTGATATCCCTGCCAGGCCAAATATGGCTGCTTATGTCGTTCAGTGCAACACGCGACTTACAGTCTCGTTCCAAAACAAACAAAATAAACTAACTAGAACAAACACACAGCTGCTGCCAAGTATAGGAAACACCCCAGGGTGCTGGGATACAAACTAAATACAAATAATGAGGAAATAATCACGATCCTTTATGGCTCTGCCAATAACAAATATGGCACCTGATGTCACTGCCTGCGTCCAATCAGCAAGAAAGAAACTTCAGGTGTCGCACTTAAATATAGTTGGCGCCAAAATGTTTACGGAGGAAGAGATTCCCGGGACTAATTCTACTTCCCTTATCAGTCACCATCAGTTATATCGGAGAGATGCAACACAGGTTTCTCCTCTGGTATATTTAACCCTATGGAGTAAATTATAGTTAGATATGAGTTACACTGAGACCATGAAGTGAGACGTGGGTGTTAATAGATTCCAAGTAGCAGGATTAATTGTGCATCAGTTCTATTGGACATTGGTAAAACTTCATTTTATTTCTTTACACAGCCTGTTATCCTAACACTGGGATATAATAATAAAGAATAACACATGATATAATAATATAACAATAATCATAATAATAATAACTATGATAATAACAATAATAATAATGAGAAATAATAATAATAACAATGATAATACAATATAATAATAATAACAATGATCATAATACTAATAATAATAATCATCCATCCTTTTACAGGACTAATAGGCAAGGGGGTGGGGTGGGCAAGTCACTATACAAAGACAGTTATTTTTAATCCAGCTCTCCAAGTGGTAACATTGTCCTGCTGTCCTTGTTCTCTCCCTTTTGGCAGAGGTGTGCAGGAGGCAGAATGGGGGCAGGCAGGGCCGGGATTTCCCACTAGGCCACCAGGGTGGCCACAAAATTAAAAAATGTTCAAGTTAGGCCGTATTGCAGTTAGGCAGTATTGCATCCCATATTAAATTTACACAACGCACATTCAGGGTTATTCAATAAAAGTTCTTCTCGTTTAAATGGTGCTAATTTTGCCCCAACCAATCAGATCTTATTTAACATTTGAAAAGCTAACATCTGATTGGTTGGGGCAAAATTAGCACCATTTTAAACGATAAGAAAATTATTGGATAACCTGATTATTTGACACACAACAGAGCCTTACCGATTTCTTTTAACTGTGCAATGGGCAGCAATTGCTGATTGCTTAGGGAAGGTCCCTCTCCCACTCACAAAGCTCCGCTTCAGCCAATAATGACCGCGAACGGGTGGGGGGGTGGGGAACAGGAAGTACAAGTTAGCTGGACTGGGGAGAAAAAAAAGTATAAATCCGGCCTGGGGGCAGGTAACAGACAAGTGGTCCAAATAATTCCAATAGAGTACACTCAAGCACACCTCCCCTGGCACAGACTTCAATTGATAGGTGCAATCCTCCCAGCCCTCCACCTCAAGGGCCACAGCAATACGGCATGCAAATAAGTGGAAGAGCACACTACTTCATTTTCACTACTTTTTTTGCTCAATAAAACACTGAAAATGAAGTAGTGTGCTCCTCCAACTTATATGCATAACAGACAAGTGGCAGGTTTTTATTTAGGGTGAACATGCCCTTTAAATGACAGAAATGAAAACATATAAAGGATCAGAGAATTTACTTATCTTTATCTATTTATAAATAATCTTCCCTGCCCGACACAACATGGCTGCTCCTGTTGTTCCGCAAAACACGACTCACAAAAGGTTTTGTTTTCCAAAACGAGCAAAAAAACCCCAACAAAACACTAAAAGTAACAAGTCCATAGGAACGCTGCCAAGGATAGGGAACACCCAAGGGTGCTGGTATTACTAAGCAACCAAACAGGAATAATCCAGATCCTTTATAGCTCTGCCAATAACAAAGATGGCGCAGTGTTCGGTAAACATGTGAGTCACAGGATAGTCCCCCGTCAGCAAATTAAAACTTCTAACTTCGCCCCAAGAAATAGTTTGGGTGTTTTGGCGCCAAGAGGATAGGGGGAGGTGTAAAGAGCCTCCGGGGTTGTAACTTCCCTATCCGTCCCTTACCTGTTCATATCGGTCGTTAGGGTCATGGGAATTCTCCTGTAATCTTAACCCTAAGTATACAGTGACATCTAGTTACATTGCGTCAAACCACTGGACGTTGGTAAGTAACCTTCATTTCATTTACACAGACTGGTTAATCCCACACGGGGCTATAGGGGCTCATCCCCATATGTCAACACTTGTTAGTATATATTCTAGCAAGGTTATTCAATAAAAGTTCTTATGTTTAAAATGGTGCTATTTTGCCCCAACCAATCAGATGTTAGCTTTCACATGTTAAATAAGATCTGATTGGTTGGGGCAAAATTAGCACCATTTTAAACGATAGAACTTTTATTGAATCTCCCTGTATGTGCGGTATTTTTACCATTATTGTGGCTCGATATCGGCCAGGTTGGTATTTTATGGTGTGGCTGGAAAATAGGACTCCAATACTAATCAATTATTGGCCAATTATAGACGAATGGGAATCCTGCACAGTATTGGAAATGTGCACACACCGGGCAGATTTATAGGTCCAATCAACCAATACTTCCATGTATTGATCAGATCAGGCCCAAAAATCTGCTCTGGTTCTGCCACAATTAATGCCAGTCACCCCAATGTCCAAATCAGAGATCGGACCTGTTCCCTATGGGAACCACACGATCGGTCGCTTGAACTTTCAACAGTATTTGTCTGGTTAAGCGCTTGCTAGTAGCGAACACTAGGTTGGGACAAAAAGGCCCTTCGTTTAGTACACGGACATGTCTTTAAATTTTGTACAGATTGTGCGGACTTTGTGGTGTCACACAATTGGTCATGTCCCAATGTCAGCTACCAATCGATTTATTGGTCAGTAGCCTTTAAGTCCGATATTAGACCGTGTGTACCAGGTTTTAGACTAGTCAGGTCATCCTCAAACCTGATTGGATTTTGGGATCCATCCCATTTTCCCATAGACTATAATGTAACAATCCTCAAATGTGGATATTTCAAAACAGTTTGTTTCATGGTCATAAACACAAATGCTGATACCCTCAACCCCCCCCCCCCCATACACACAGGTGCACCCACCTACTGACCTACCTTTCCATTCCTGTGGCAGCCATACTTAAAGAGTAAATAAAAAGAAAAACATTAATTTTAATATATAGCTCAAATAAAAGTTAGTTATATGGTCATGCATGGAAAAACCATATCCCCAACCTCACAAGGGTACACACACCTACTGACCTACCTTTCATTCCATGGCAGTCATATTTAATGGGTAACTATGTCAAAAAACAATTTTGATCAATAATCAAAAAGTTGTTTTAACCCCCAGCCATACTTAAAGGGTAAATAAAGTTAAAAAAAAACAATTTTGACCAATCAACAAAAAAGTTGTTTTTTTTTTAACTCCCAACCTACACATGACACACCACCTACTGATCTATTTATCCATTTCTGTGGAAGCCATACTTAAAGGGTAACTATAGTCAAAAAAACAAATTTTGATCAAAAAAATCAAAAAGTTTGTCTTTTTAACCCCAACCAGACTACCACCACTACACTTCCACTTCCCTGGAAGTATACTTAAAGGGTTACTATAGTGAAAATAACAAATTTTGACCAATAAACAAAAAGTCCACCCCTTTCACTAACTTTTTGCCAAATAAAGTTCACCTTCCCCCAGCCCCAACCGCTATAAATGATTTTGTTAAAAGTGCCCCGATAGTTACTTACCTTCCCTCTATCCTCCCGCCCACAGTCCGCCCCATTTGCTTGCATAGAACTGGAAGGGGGCAGGACTGGCAGCGTGTCTTGATGGCTGAGGGTCAGCCAATCACAGACGCGGCTGCCGCTGCACACAGAACGCCGGAGGATAGAGAAGTAAGTAACTATCGGGCACTTTCTCAGAAATCATTTATAGTGGTTGGGGCTGGGGAAGGTAAACAATTATTTGGCAAGGGAAATTACACTAGGGGGAGGGATCGCAAAACGGGAGGGGTAGGGAGGGGGGGGAGGGGGAGAAGGTTGCAGTACGCTGCCAAACTACTCCCGGAGGGGAGAGACGAGGCAGAGTCCTATATGGATTCTGCTAACCTCCGGAGGGCAGTTTTGGGACTTTGGTGGGGGGGGATTACTGGAGAACCATTTGGGATGTAGGTAAGGATTTTTATTCACTACAAGAGTGGTGCCATTAGTGGGGGGAATTATAGGTTGGGGGTGGACATGCCCTTTAACTCCCAACCTGACACGGGTACAACACACCTACTGAACTGGCCCCCATTACTGTGGCAGCCATACATAAAGGGTATATATAACGATAGTCAAATATTTTTTTGATGAACAATCAAAACAGTTTTTTTTTTTAACTTCCACCTGACACAGGTACACACACCAAATGAGATAACCATTCATTCATTTGGCACCATATTTAAAGGATAAGTATAGTCAAAAAACACATTTGACCAATCATCAAAATAGTTTTTTTTATCCCCCAACCTGCCATGAGTAACACACTAACTGACATACCCATTCATTCCTGTGACAGCTATATTTAAAGGGTAAGATAAAATGTCCTCATCATTGCCATTATTGAGTTTTAAAATCTGCAGCAGAAACCACATATATTCCTTCCAAATGCAGCCTTTCAAGCCAAATCAAAGTTTGTACTTAAACTTTCCCATTAGTTTGATTATACTATAATTACTGTTTTTGTAAATCTTATCACTGTGACCCAGGTATAAATAAATTACTGCACCCAAGAACCCAGTAAATTTCATAATGAAATAGACTTGGTTTAAAATATAACTACGTCCTCATGATCTGTAGTAGGTAGTTAGTTGTTACCTTCTGACTATCCCGGGCATTGTGATAAACCACCTGTGAGGTTGGGTCACTGTACGGCCAAACATCTCAGGTATTGAACTTGCACCCTTTGTGTTTGTAACCGGGCCGTCTCTAGACTTTTTGGCACCTGAAAAAAATCCAAATGCTGCCCCCCCCCCTCGCCGCCGGAAGGGGTGTGGTTTATCATTAAAGTGGGCGATGTTTTGTCTGGAAGTGGGTGTGGCTTGCCCAGAAGTGGGAGGGGCTTTATACACCTCACTGATAAATAATGCCCACAATGGCAGTGAATGATTCCCACAGTGACTGGTATTAGATGCCCACTGTGACTAGTAAATGATGCCCAACATTGACTTTCGTTCTGCAGGGCTGACAAACATTGATTTTGATTAAATTAATTGCCAGTCAGAAGGGAGGGGGGGAGTGTTGCTGCATTCTGTTTGGCAATGTAAGTCATGGCTTCCCCTGCTATTTAAAGTGACAGTACCTCCCGAAAACGGTTTTTTTTTTTTTTTTTTTTCAATGGCTTTGGGATCCAGGCACATGGGAAAAATGATACCAGGAAAAGAAAAAAAATGTAATCAGGCATTTATGGGATGCTATTAATGCTAATGAAAGAGTGAGGAAGTGACTGGGCTGTCTGCTATTTTAATAATGGTTTAATCCAGGTCTATATATTTTTAGAGATCAGTTATGATGCTTGTTTCACGTAACATTCGCTCCTAAACTGGGTGTATTTTAATTAGTTTTCAAATGAGCTTTTTCATGTTAAACAGCTATGTAAAATAATTACCCTGGTTAATTATTTCTTACCAGGGCAGTGGCACCATGAACCCAGGCTCTGAAAAGACTCCCATACAAGAAGAAAGGTAAGCGGCACATGTTATTACTGTGTAGACCCTGGGGGATAATATTAAAGGGAACTTTAAAGGGCAAGTTTACCCTTAACAAACTTTTATCTTTTATATTCACCCACCCAAAACCAATTTTTCCAATACTAACTTTATCGGTCTCCTAGAAGAACATATTTACCTTGAAGTTTACTGGTCAGTTGCTGCATTTTGCCGCTCTTTATGGATTTGGGCTTGTGCGCTGTAAGGCTGGCGGATTGTGCGGCTGTTATATGTCATTGGCTGTACAGGGCTTCCCGGCAATTATCTATTTTCAGGAACGCCAGGGGAAAGGGAAATAGGAAATAGGGTTTTGGGGGTGTTGACGTTTGTTAGGGGGTGATCATACCTTTGAACTTTTGGATAAAATAAAGCAGAAATCCAACACTTAGGATGGAGGTCCAGTGGTGTAATTAAGAATCAATGGGCCCCCCCAGCAAAATGATAATGGGGCCCCTACCATGCTCATCCACTGTGGTTTACTTGGAGAAGCTATATCTGTCATAGGACCCCTGTCATGGGCCCCCTGCTCCCCGGTAGTTACATCCTTCCATAATAAACAATATATAACTCTTTATTAACTCTTTATATGAAGCCTCATTTTCAACATGTCATGCCTCGCATGAAGTGTGTAATACACGAAACGCGTCAGGCGTGACCCCATTTGTACTTTTTTTTTATGTAACTGTACCTCAATAAATTGATAATTTCCATTACGGAGATGTGATTACCGTCTATATTAGGTTGCAAAGCTCTTTTATGTTTTGTTCCATTTTGCTTGTCCTGCAATAGATAGTGGACCTGCTCTCGGGGAAGTGTGGAACTTCACGATGTCACTTTAAGAGTCATTATGGGGGAGGTGTTGAATTTAAAGCTGTATACACACGTTTAACATTCTGTTTTGCTGCATATACAGAGATAAAGGCATTTGAACACACACACACGAACCAGCAGTACAAAGATGAAACCCTAAAAAGAGTAACAGATTTACAACCTTACACGGCAGTACCATATCCCCTCTCTGTTCTATGGGGAACATACCTTTACTTTGTGCTTTGGTTACATTTATGTCTATGTCATTTTTGTATTTTTTATTTTCTCTTTGTGCAACTGTCAATATATCAATAGATAACCCACTGAATCTGCTTTAATTCCACTTTTCTTTATCTGCTGGCTGTACAGTTAGTCTAATCCTTGCTTTTTCTCTCTTATTTAGAAAGTGTGTAAGTATACAGTTTGTGTGAATGTAATAAGACTATAATCTGCTCTTTCATGTTAAAGTAGGTGATAATCTCTGTGACTCTTATCCCTACAGGGCCCATTGATATTTCTCTGACTTTTTACCAGTTTGCTGTCCTGATGTCCCAGTAGTGAGTTTGGAATTTCATGGTTGGGCAGTTCAGGGCTAGGCGGCATTTAAATATGCCCCACCCGAATCTGTATCAGTATCAGTAGCACCTGACATCCACTGCGGTTGTTTTTCAATCCCTTGCACATGGGGTTCATTATGTATCTGGTATCGATGCTGATATGCCCTTTATTTGGTTGATGTCAAATAAAAGATTTAAGGGGTTATGGACCATCCACATTCCTTCTATGCTGGAGGCTTTATTGGTGTAGTGTACCGTTATTTCCGTGTGTGTGTGGCCCTGTGGAGTGAAAACTGGGAACCCCCAAAACAATTATTTACAATTAGTTTAACATGAACCATTTTTTCTGTTCCAGAGATTCACAATCACAGCTGAGGTCCCTATCATCCTCCCTTACAGGAAGAAGGGTAAATACCGCATTAATCTATTCCGAGGTTACACCTTTAACGGGACTTACCTTTATAGGTCTAAAATGACATGCAACGGAATCCCCACCTCTCATTGGTGATTGGCTGGCTGCAGGGGGAGATGTGTTTATGTATATATTTATTTCTATACTGCCAGTGAACATAGCCTGTCAATATTATAAAGCAAAAAGCCATACAAGTGGGCCCACAAATACACACTAATACATAAATATGTGCATTATTAAGTATACAAGAGCTTGAACCATGTACATGAGGAAATAGGAGACCTGAAAGCAAAAAGTTACAATAGTCCAGGGTGACAGGATGAGAGCATGAATAAGCATAGTGGTATCAGAAACGGGAGGAACCTACGGATTTTCACAATATTACAAAGAAAAAATTGACAGGTTTAGGCAACATAGTTAATGTAATTAGAATCAGTAATTGTACAGTAATAGTATAGTATATAATAGTATGTATGTATAGTATATGTAGTATAGTATAGTATGTTAGTATAGGTTGAATAAAGACACACGTCCATCCAGTCCAACCTAGTCAGCAATACCCACATTTCCTCCCTAACTGTTGATCCAGAGGAAGGCAAAAAAAACCCACCAATTTATGAAGGGGGAAAAAATTTCTTCCTGACTCCAAGTGGCTATCGGAAATTTCCCTGGACGAACTTCGTGAGGGTGAATAAGTATATTTGAGGACAGAGCCCTGCGGGACCCCAACACTTAGGGGAACTGGAGAGGATGTTTTATTATAATTGACCAAGAGAGGTTTCTTAGTCTAATACGTGCTGTTTTCTCTCTTTTATTAGAGCTGCTGGTGCCACAGTGCCAAGGGGCTGAACATTTTTATGCACAAAAGAAGGATGTAAGTTTACAGTTTGTGTTAATTTAATTTTACTATAACAGCTGGTACATGTATAATGTTTGTATAAATTAATTTATAAAGGTCACTGTACACAGCACTGTACATAATATAATACACAGAGGGAGATTCAATAAAAGTTCTTATCGTTAAAATGGTGCTAATTTTGTCCCAACCAATCAGATCTTATTTGATATTTGAAAGCTACATCTGATTGGTTGGGGCAAAATTAGCATCATTTTAAACGGTTTTTTGAGGTTTTAGTTGCCCTTTAATGGACAGCAGAATTCCCATATAGTAATAGCCAAATCCTATGGTTATACTGTATGGGACTACTATATGGAATTCTGCTGTACATTAAAGGGCAACTTAAGCCTAAAACAATACAGAATCAGAAGGCAGTAGTTCATAATTCTACTACTCCTCGGCTTATACTCGGGTCGGCTTATACTCGAGTATATAGGTATATAGATAATAAAAATGATGTACATATCATAGATAGGTTAGGAATACACATATATAATTATGGATGGATGATATTAAATGTGACGGTCCTTGATCGTCAGGAATGAGATCCATGCACCATGCTTACAGTCTAGCTTTATAAGGGAATGAGGGTTTAACTAGGTGTCGATATGGTTACCAAATGTGCTCTTATTACCCCAATGTCAAACCTCCAAATCACCCTTTTACAGTTACACTTATAGAAACAACACATAGCATGGGGAATGTTTGGGAGGGTAGGTTAGTGTACTATTTAAGGGGAATTTGGAGGGTAGGTTAGTGTACCGTATTTATTGGGAGTTGGAGGGTAGGTTAGTGTTTTTGGGGAAGTTTGGAGGGTAGTTAGTGTCCATTTTAGGGAATGTTGAGGTAGGTTAGTGTCACCTTTTTGGGGTGTTGGAGGGTTGTTTAGTGTACCATTTTTAAGGGGAATGTTGGAGGGTAGGTTAGTGTACCTATAAATGGGGAATGTTGGAGGTAGGTTAGTGTACCTATTTAAAGGGAGTGTTGGAGGGTAGGTTAGTGTACCTATTTATGGGGAATGTTGGAGGTAGGTTGGTGTACCTATTTAAAGGGGAATGTTGGAGGGTGGTAGTGTACCTATTTAAAGGGAATGTTGAGGGTAGGTTTAGTGTGCCTATTTAAAGGGCAATGTTGGAGGTAGGTTAGTGTATTTAGTGTATTTAGGGGAATGTTGGAGGTAGGTTAGTTACCTATTTAAAGGGGAATGTGGAGGGTAGGTTAGTGTACCTATTAATGGGGAATGTTTGGAGGTAGGTTAGTTGTCCTCTTTAAAGGGGAATGTTGGAGGGTAGGTTTAGTGTATTTTAAAGTGTATTTTAAGGGGAAGTTGGAGGGTAGGTTAGTGTACCTATTTAAAGGGGATGTTGGAGGGTAGGTTAGTGTACCTATTTAAAGGGAATGTTGGAGGGTAGGTTAGTGTACCTATTAAATGGGAAATGTTGGAGTAGGTTAGTGTACTGTTTAAGGTAATGTGGAGGGTAGTTAGTGTACCTATTTAAGGGGATGTTGGAGGGTAGTTAGTGTGCCTATTTAAGGGGAATGTTGGAGGTAGGTTAGTGTATTTAAGTGTATTTTAAGGGGAATGTTGGAGGGTAGTTTATACCTATTTAAAGGGGAATGTGGAGGTAGGATGTGTACCTTTAAAGGGGAATGTGGAGTAGGTTGGTGTACCTATTTAAGGGGAATGTTGGAGGGTAGGTTAGTGTTACCTATTAAAGGGAATGTTGGAGGGTAGGTTAGTGTACATATTTATGGGAAATATTGAAGGGTGGTTAGGTACCTATTTAAGGGGAATGTTGGAGGGTAGGTTAGTGGACCTATTTAAAGGGGAAGGTTGGAGGGTATGTTTGTGGACCTATTTAAAGGGGAATGTTGGAGGGTAGGTTAGTGGACCTATTTAAAGGGGAAGGTTGGAGGGTAGGTTAGTGTACCTATTTAAAGGGGAAGGTTGGAGGTAGGTTAGTGTACCTATTTAAAGGGGAATGTTGAGGGTAGTATTGTACATATTTAAAGGGAATGTTGGAGGGTAGGTTTAGTGTACCTATTTAGGGAATGTTGGAGGGTAGGTTAGTGTACCTTTTAATGGGGAATGTTGAGGTAGGTTAGTGTACCTATTTAAAGGGAAATGTTGGAGGGTAGAGTTAGTGTACCTATTTAAAGGGGAATGTTGGTGGTAGGTTAGTGTCTTAAGTGTATTTAAGGGAATGTTAGAGGGTAGCTTAGTGTACCTATTAAAGGGAATGTGGAGGGTAGGTTGTGTCCTATTTAAAGATGGATGTTAGAGGGTAGGTTAGTGTACCTATTTAATGGAATGTTGGAGGTAGGGTTTGTACCTATTTAAAGGGGAATGTTGGAGGGTAGGTTAGTGTACCTATTTAAAGGGGAATGTTGGAGGGTAGGTTAGTGTGCCTATTTAAAGGGGAACATTGGAAGTAGGTTAGTGTACCTATTTAAAGGGGAATGTTGGAGGGTAGGTTAGTGTACCTATTTAAAGGGGAATGTTGGAGGGTAGGTTGTGTACCTATTTAAAGGGGAATGTTGGAGGGTAGGTTGTGTACCTTATTAAAGGGGAATGTTGGAGGGTAGGTTTGTACCTATTTAAAGGAGAAATTTGGAGGGTAGGTTAGTGTACCTATTTAAAGGGGAATGTTGGAGGTAGGTTAATGTATCTATTTAAAGGGAATTGTTGTAGAGTATGTGTTGGTGGTACCTATTTAAAGGGAATGTTGGAGGTAGGTTAGTGTACCTATTTAAAGGAGATGTTGAGGGTTAGGTTAGTGTACCTATTTAAAGGGGAATGTTGAGGTAGGTTAGTGTACCTATTTAAAGGGGAATGTTGGAGGTAGGTTGTGTACCTATTTAAAGGAGATGTTGGAGGGTAGGTTAGTGTACCTATTTAAAGGGGAATGTTGGAGGTAGGTTAGTGTACTCTATTAAAGGAGATGTTGGAGGGTAGGTAGTGTACCTATTTAAAGGGGAAGTGGGGAGGTAGGTTAGTGTCCTATTTAAAGGGGAATGTTGGAGGTAGGTTAGTGTACCTATTTAAAGGGGAATGTTGGAGGTAGGTTAGTGTACCTATTTAAAGGGAATGTTGGAGGTAGGTTAGTGTAGTACCTATTTAAAGGGGAATGTTGGAGGTAGGTTAGTGTACCTATTTAAAGAATGTTGGAGGTAGGTTAGTGTACCTATTTTAAAGGGGATGTTGGAGGTAGGTTAGGTACCTATTTAAAGGAGATGTTGGAGGGTATTTTAGTGTACCTATTTAAAGGGGAATGTTGAGGTAGGTTATGTACCTATTTAAAGGAGAATGTTGTGAGGGTAGGTTAGTGTACCTATTAAAGGGAATGTTGGAGGTAGGTTAACATACCTCCAAACATTACCATCATTAGTTACCACTTTAGAAAACACATTACCTCCAACCCATTTAACCCCTTAATAGTTACACTTATAGTGTATTTCTGTGTATTCACATGATTTGCTCCTCCAACATTCCCCTTTAATAGTTACACTTTGGCTGGCGTAATTAAGACTCAGTGGGAGAGAAGGGTCTGTAAGCACAGTGGGGTCAGTATGGGGTTATATTTTAGTTTTGGGGGTGGATATGCCCTTTAACTTTTAGACTTTTTTTTTAAAACTTCCCTGTGCAAATTTTAGGAAGAAAGTCTAAAAGCAGGTCTGAAATTTTGTTGCGGTTCAGGTGGGGGCACGGATTTGTTCAGGGCAGGTGGCGGGCTGGTCTGGAAAGTAGACCGCAAAGGATTCTAGGGGAAAAATAATCAAGTGAATCTGACCTCAGCACAGCTCTGTGCAATGTATTTTTTTATATTGTCCCTATTTAAAGGGGAATGTTGGAGGGTAGGTTAGGGTCCCTATTTAAAGGGGAAGGTTGGAGGGTAGGTTAGTGTACCTATTTAAAGGGAATTTTTAGAGGGGTAGTGTTAGTGTACCCCTATTTAAAGGGGAATGTTGGAGGGTAGGTTAGTGTACCTATTTAATGGGGAATGTTGGAGGTAGGTTAGTGTACCTATTTAAAGGGGAGTGTTGGAGGGTAGGTTAGTGTACCTATTTAATGGGGAATGTTGGAGGTAGGTTAGTGTACCTATTTAAAGGGGAATGTTGGAGGGTAGGTTAGTGTACCTATTTAAAGGGGAATGTTGGAGGGTAGGTTAGTGTGCCTATTTAAAGGGCAATGTTGGAGGTAGGTTAGTGTATTTAAAGTGTATTTTAAGGGGAATGTTGGAGGGTAGGTTAGTGTACCTATTTAAAGGGGAATGTTGGAGGGTAGGTTAGTGTACCTATTTAAAGGGGAATGTTGGAGGGTAGGTTAGTGTACCTATTTAATGGGGAATGTTGGAGGTAGGTTAGTGTACCTATTTAAAGGGGAATGTTGGAGGGTAGGTTAGTGTACCTATTTAAAGGGGAATGTTGGAGGGTAGGTTAGTGTACCTTTTTAATGGGGAATGTTGGAGGTAGGTTAGTGTACCTATTTAAAGGGAAATGTTGGAGGGTAGGTTAGTGTACCTATTTAAAGGGGAATGTTGGTGGTAGGTTAGTGTATTTAAAGTGTATTTAAGGGAATGTTAGAGGGTAGCTTAGTGTACCTATTTAAAGGGGAATGTTGGAGGGTAGGTTAGTGTACCTATTTAAAGGGGAATGTTAGAGGGTAGGTTAGTGTACCTATTTAATGGGGAATGTTGGAGGTAGGTTAGTGTACCTATTTAAAGGGGAATGTTGGAGGGTAGGTTAGTGTACCTATTTAAAGGGGAATGTTGGAGGGTAGGTTAGTGTGCCTATTTAAAGGGGAACATTGGAAGTAGGTTAGTGTACCTATTTAAAGGGGAATGTTGGAGGGTAGGTTAGGGTTTAGCAGGTAGATATCAGGTTAGCAGGTAGAGATCAGGTTAGCAGTATGGCTCAGTTAGCAGGTAGGGATCAGGTTTGACAGAGATCGGGACATGTTAGAAGTATGATCAGGTTGAGTAGGCAGGTGCAGAAGATCAGGTTAAGCAGGTAGAGATTCAGGGTTAGCAGGTAGAGATCATTACAAGTGAGATGTAGCAGGTAAGATCAGTTAGCAGATAGAGATCAGGTTTACATGTAGAGATCAGTTAGCAGGTAGAGAGCATCAGGTTAGCAGGATCGATCAGTTAGCAGGTAAGATTCAGGTTAGGCAGGTAGAGATCAGGTTACAGGTAGAGTCAGGTTTAGCAGGTAAGATCAGGTAAGTAGACAGTTAGGGTAGGATCAGTAGCGTAGGATAGTTATCAGGTATAGATCAGTAGAGGGAGATCAGTGTCATCAGGTCAGGATGACAGGTTAGTCAGGACACATGTATAGAGTCAGGTTGCAGGTAGAGGATCAGTTAGCAGGTAGGCATCAGGTTAGCAGGTAGACATCAGGTTACCTGAGGAGATAGGTGTTAGCCAGGTCAGAGATCAGGTTAGTTCAGGTGAGATCAGGTTAGCAGTGCATAGAGATCAGTAATGACGGTAGGGTAGAGCAGTGCAGGTATAGAGGTCAGGTACAGGTAGTCATTAGCAGTAGAGATCAGGTTAGCAGAGTAGATCAGGTTTAGCAAAAACACAAAGGAAGGAAGTAAGTAATAATAAGTAAAGACTAAGAATAAGTTGTGGTTTTGTTTCTTGCTCTTGTGTTTGTTCCATATGATTACTCCAGGTCATCTGTTCTCCATGCACTCCCAATGGCCAGATCAGTCAAGAGAGGGCAAAGCTCCAACTGAAACCGTCTGGAAAATGAGTTGGTGCTCACCTGGAACCACTTCCTGAAGGGGAAACTTGTTACAGAGCTGTTGAGTTTGGATAGGAAATTAGGATGACATTGGGCAGAAGTTTTCCAAGATCCGGAAGTCTTGGTGGTCTACAATAAACATGTACGGAACCTGAGTTTCGCGACCATGCAATCCGTTCCTCCATGCTGGACAAACGCTATGGTTTCCCTGCCACAAACTGTAACCCAATTCTTCCTACACCATGTGGAACATTTATCCAGGTATCATTTTGAGATCTTCATCTGCTTATCTACTGGACATTGATGATCTACACATGGACTGTTCACTGTGTATGGACATTGTACTCCCGGGGATCGTGTGGGGATGGAGGTTTAGTAGAGACAATGTCACCCGCAGTCATTCAGTAATTCATTTACCGCATCTCTGCTACGGATTTAATTCAACTTTATTACTATTGGGTGAAAGGAATGTAAAATGAATGGTAGATATTCGAGGGCCAAAGTGAAACCCCCCAAATACAGGAACATAGATAAAAACCTATAACAAAACCCTCTCCGTGTACCGAGCACAGCACCGTATATTTGCACTAATGTTGGGGAGCCCTAACTGATAGTACAGGACAACCGACATTAAAGGGTATCGGGTTATAGGACAACCACATTTAAAGGTAGGTTATAGGGAACTTTAAGGAAGGTATAGACACACATTTAAAGGGATAGGGTTATAGGATCCACCACACTATTTAGTGGATAGGGTATATAGTCAACCACCCTGAATATTTAAAGGATAGGGTTCTAGCCAACAACCGATATTTCAAGATTGATAGGGTTATCAGGACAACCAACCTGATTATTTTAAAGGGTAGGGTTTCGGACAACCAACCTGATTTGAAAGGGTTAGGGTTATATGGACAACCAACCTGAATGGACGATGTTAAACCGAGAAAGGGATAGGGTTATAGGACACAACCCTACATTTAAAGGGATAGGTTATAGGACACCAACCTGTATGTTAAACGGATGGGTTCAGACAACCAACCTATTTAAAGGATGGTGTTATTAGTACAACAACCCTACATTTAAAAGGATAGGGGTTATAGACAACCAACCTGATATTTAAAGGGATAGAGTTATAGGACAAACAACCCTACTTAAAGGGTAGGTTATCGGGCAATTGATACTGGGTTTAGGGTTAGGCACCCGAATTTACAAGGGCAGCGTTAAGACAACGACATTTCAAAGGGATAGGGTTATAGGACAACCGACATTTAACAGGATAGGGTTTTTATTAGTGTACCTATTTAAAGGGGAATGTTGGAGGGTAGGTTAGTGTACCTATTAATGGGGAATGTTGGAGGTAGGTTAGTGTACCTATTTAAAGGGGAGTGTTGGAGGGTAGGTTAGTGTACCTATTTATGGGGAATGTTTGGAGGTAGGTTAGTGTACCTATTAAAGGGGAATGGTGGAGGTAGTTAGTGTACCTATTTAAGAGGGAATGTTGGAGGGTAGGTAGTGTAGATGTGCCTATTTAAAGGGCAATGTTGGAGGTAGGTTAGTGTATTTAAAGTGTATTTAAGGGGAATGTTGGAGGGTAGGTTAGTGTACCTATTTAAAGGGGAATGTTGGAGGGTAGGTTAGTGTACCTATTTAATGGGGAATGTTGGAGGTAGGTTAGTGTACCTATTTAAAGGGGAATGTTGGAGGGTAGGTTAGTGTATTTAAAGTGTATTTTAAGGGGAATGTTGGAGGGTAGGTTAGTGTACCTATTTAAAGGGGAATGTTGGAGGGTAGGTTAGTGTACCTATTTAAAGGGGAATGTTGGAGGGTGGTTAGTGTACCTATTAAATGGGAAATGTTGGAGGTAGGTTAGTGTACCTGTTTAAAGGGTAATGTGTGAGGGTAGGTTAGTGTACCTATTAAAGGGGAATGTTGGAGGGTAGGTTAGGTGCCTTTAAAGGGAATGTTGGAGGTAGGTTAGTGATTTAAAGTGTATTTTAAGGGGAATGTTGGAGGGTAGGTTAATATACCTATTTAAAGGGGAATGTTGGAGGGTAGGATAGTGTACCTATTTAAAGGGGAATGTGGAGTAGTGGTTGTGTACCTATTTAAAGGGGAATGTGGAGGGTAGGTTAGTGTACTATTTAAAGGGGAATGGGGAGGGTAGGTTAGTGTACATATTTATGGGAAATATTGAAGGGTTAGGTTAGTGTACCATTTAGGGGAATGTTGGAGGGTAGGTTAGTGTACCATTTTAAGGGGAATGTTGGAGGGTAGGTTAGTGTACCTATTTAAAGGGGAATGTTGGAGGGTAGGTGAGTGTACTATTTAAAAAGGAATGTGGAAGGTAGGTTAATGTACCTATTTAAAGGGGAACGTTGGAGGTAGGTTAGTGTACCTATTTAAAGGGGAATGTTGAGGGTAGGTAGTGTACATATTTAAGAGGGAATGTTGGAGGGGAGGTTAGTGTACCTATTTAAGGGGAATGTTGGAGGGTAGGTTAGTGTACCTTTTAATGGGGAATGTTGGAGGTAGGTTAGTGTACCTATTTAAAGGGAAATGTTGGAGGGTAGGTAGTGTACCTATTTAAAGGGGAATGTTGGTGGTAGGTTAGTGTATTTAAAGTGTATTTAAGGGAATGTTAGAGGGTAGCTTAGTGTACCTATTTAAAGGGGAATGGAGGGTAGGATAGTGTACCCATTGAAAGGGGAATGAAGGAGGGTAGGTTAGTGTACCCATTGAAAGGGGAATGAAGGAGGGTAGGTTAGTGTACCTATTTAAAGGGGAATGTTGGAGGGTAGGTAGTGTACCTATTTAAAGGGGAATGTTGGAGGGTAGGTTGTAGTGTGCCTATTTAAAGGGGAACATTGGAAGTAGGTTTGTCCTATTAAAGGGAATGTGGAGGGTAGGTTAGTGTACCTATTTAAAGGGGAATGTTGGAGGGTAGGTTAGTGTACCTATTAAAGGGGAATGTTGGAGGGTAGTTTAGTGTACCTATTTAAAGGGGTTTGTTGGAGGGTAGGTTAGTGTACCTATTTAAAGGAGATGTGAGGGTAGGTTAGTGTACCTATTTAAAGGGGAATGTTGGAGGTAGGGGAATGTATCTATTTAAAGGGAATGTTGTAGAGTAGGTGGTGTGTACCTATTAAAGGGGAATGTTGGAGGTAGGTTAGTGTACCTATTTAAAGGAGAATGTTGGAGGGTAGGTTGTGTACCTATTTAAAGGGGAATGTTGAAGGTAGGTTAGGGTACCTATTTAAAGGGGAATGTTGGAGGTAGGGTAGTGTACCTATTTAAAGGAGAATGTGGAGGGTAGGTTTGTGTACCTATTTAAAGGGGAATGTGGAGGTAGGTAGGTTAGTGTACCTATTTAAAGGGAAGTTGGAGGGTAGGTTAGTGTACCTATTTAAAGGGGAATGTTGGAGGTGGTAGTTTACCTATTTAAAGGGAATGTTGGAGGGGTAGGTTGTAGTGTACCTATTTAAAGGGGAATGTTGGAGGTAGGTTAGTGTACCTATTTAAGGGAATGTTGGAGGGGTAGGTTAGTGTACCTATTTAAAGGGGAATGTTGGAGGTAGGTTAGTGTACCTATTTAAAGGAGATGTTGAGGGTAGGTTAGTGTACCTATTTAAAGGGGAATGTTGGAGGGTAGGTTAGTGTACCTATTTAAAGGAGAATGTTGGGGTAGGTTAAGTGTACCTATTTAAGGGGAATGTGGAGGTGGTTAGTGTACCTATTTAAAGGGAATGTTGAGGAGGTTAGTGTACCTATTAAAGGGGAATGTTGAGGTAGGTTAGTGTACCTATTTAAAGGGAATGTGGGGTAGGTATAGTGTACTATTTAAAGGAGAATGTTGAGGTAGGTTAGTGTACCTATTTAAAGGGGAATGTTGGAGGGTAGGTTAGTGTACCTATTTAAGGGAAATGCAGGTCTGCTCCCCTGGTTGTTATGCCCGTGATGCATTGATATCTTGCTTTACACTCCAGTGCAAATGAAGTGGTAACTCCAGCCCCATTATTTATAATGATGTCATTGTCTGTTACAGAGATTCCAGGATTACACTTGAATCCCCAGAACATCCTCCTATACAGGAAGAAGGGTAAGTAAAAGGACGTATTAAAGGTATATCTGGATGTCTGTAGGAATATACACGGAGGGATCTGGGGAATATTTTGTAAGGGGATTAAACAGTTGTAAAAAGTTCCAGTGTGGGGATCGGAAAGGCTGAAAATAAAAATAATATTTAATATTCGTGTGTCGAGGTTCAAAAAAAACAAAACAAAAAGAAGAAGAAAAAATTAGAAAAAAAAAAGAAAATGTCATTAGAGGAGATCAGTTTTAATGATTGACTTTGGTTTTCGGACGTATATTTGGTTCAACACATTTTTATTGGGTTATTTATTTATTTTTAAATATATTTCTTAATGAAAAGTGCAAATTGTGCACACTTATATAACACAGCTTCATTGGTCCATAGTGAACAATACTGATTGGACATACATGTTGGACATTATACCATTGGTTACATTCAGAGGTGCCATTCGCTAAATGTTTCAATATATACCCATTCTAGATAGTTATTAATATATAGCCAGTGCCAAGGCAGTCAGGGTAACCCCCCTCATTGGCACAAAGATTTTATTATTTATTATCCCCTCCCATTCTTAATCAACGGGTTACCCGCTTGGTGATCCGTTCCCTGAGTCTCCATTATTAGTGTCCATATATCCCATATTTCACTCCATTTGTATATTGAGTTATTAAGGGTATGTGCTAGATATTCGTTATTGTGAATCCACCATATTTTGTCTGTTAGTGCTTTTTGGAGGGGCTTGGTTGTTTCCAGTTGGATGCGTATTGGTAAATAGAATTTTACTCATGGATTCGAGAATTCGATATTTACTCGCGTTATTGTATAATAGACATTTTACTCGCGGATTCGATATTCGATATTACTCGGGTATTGGTATAATAGACATTTTACTCGTGGATTCAAGAATTCGATATTTACTCGCGTATTGGTATAATAGACATTTTACTGGGATTTGATATTCGATATTTACTCGCGTATTGGTATAATAGACATACATTTTACTCGTGGATTCAAGAATTCGATATTTACTCGCGTATTGGTATAATAGACATTTTACTCGCGGATTCGATATTCGATATTTACTCGCGTATTGGATAAATAGACATTTTACTCATGGATTCGAATTCGATATTTACTCGCGTATTGGTATAATAGACATTTTACTCGCGGATTCAAGAATTCGATATTTACTCGCGTATTGGTATAATAGACATTTTACTCATGGATTCGATATTCGATATTACTCGCGTATTGGTATAATGACATTTTACTCGTGGATTCAAGAATTCGATATTTACTCGCGTATGGTATAATAGACATTTTACTCATGGATTCGATATTCGATATTTACTCGCGTATTGGTATAATAGACATTTTACTCGCGGATTCAAGAATTCGAGATTTACTCGCGTATTGGTATAATAGACATTTTACTCATGGATTCGATATTCGATATTTACTCGCGTATTGGTATAATAGACATTTTACTCGTGGATTAATGAACCTTATCGATATTTAACTAGCGCTGATTAGGAATCTCATAAGTGCAGTACACTTTATGTAATGGCATTCGCATCAGTCGATCTGTTAGTTAGACTTCGTCTTGTATTATCGGTGGTCTCATAGATTACTCACTAGAGGAAGTACTAATAGAGAGTGTTCACATCAGTGTGCTGCATGTCATACTGCACATAAATCGAGCTAGTGATTATCTCGCGTGGGCAAATTGAGCTCTCCTGCAATGTATTGCACATGTTATACTCGCTTGTGATGTTCAGAATTCAGACTGATATTTACCGCGCGTATATTGGTATTAGAGTAGACAACAAATATAAACTCTTCGAAGGCATATCAAGTGAACTTCGCATTAGTGGGTTACTCGCGTCGCCTCATCTGCGATAGATATATCTGACATTATGTACTCGTGGATCTCGATTGTCAAGAACACATCTGAGCACATAATACGCTTCAGCTGATGGTTGACATCATGACGATGTCTTACTGCACGAGAGTGAATGGACGTTTTCGAGTATTACTCGCGTAATTGGCTAGATACATATACAGCTATGTTACTCAGCGAGTAGGGAATGTCGAAGTATAGTTCGTAGGATTTACTAAGTTCGATCATGGCATAGAGATAAAAAACATATACTAGTGCACGAGTTTTACGCGCGGAATCAAGAGTATTCCATGATCAGTTTATGCTGACCAGACTCGTATTGGCCTGCATTTAAATTCTTACCAAATATTATAGGTACTAGTATATATATGGACTCAGCGAGATTCGGATTCTAAATCTAGAAATCATGTCGTATAGTGTAGCACGCCCAGAAGATGGAATAGGTAATAGTTACATTGGTTTCTCGCGCACTGACTTCATGCAGAATCGTTTCGATGTCATCTTACAGCAGACGTGGACAGTGGCGTTATACATAGACAGATGACATCTACTCGAGCAGGGGATTCAAGAGATACGCGTATAATGAGCTCGTGAATGTGAGTGGGTATAAAGACATTTACTCGACGCTGTGGCATAATACATCACGATATGTCGCGCATTTGATCTTGCAGTGGGTATAAATGACATGTGGGTGACCGAGGGAGCCCTAGACTGTAGTCTACGAAGCGGAATAATCGAATGTGTTGTAGCATACAAAGCGGATGGTATAGGGACATTGCCCTGTGTAAATAACTTCTAGCAGCATGTTGTGTCTCCCTCACCCCCAATTTTGTTGGCTGTTTGGTATATCCCAGTCTGGTGAATGACTGGCAGGGTGACAGGGAAAACAGGAAAATGATTTAACTGCAACCGTAATTTCTGTTTCGGTAACCTTTCCTGGACAGCATTACCAGATTTATTTCACCTCCCATTATTGTTTTGAATTTTTTTTGTATTTTTTTTTAAACTCATTTATTTGGATTCCAAAACACAGCATTATTTCATACATTGTAAAATTATTGACATATTGTTTTCCATATATAATACCGAATATATGATTGGGATATATCCTACTGACTTACTTTGTAGATAGTTAGTGTTATATTATAACATTGTTCATAGGTAACGTCATAGTAGATAATTCAATCTACACTTTCTTGAACACAAAATCAAAATTAAAGTTAAATCTAAAACATAAAACAAGTGACTGTTGTGTCTCATTAAATAGTTAAATTGAATTGAATTGCATGCGTAATGAAGCTTCGATCACCAGTTAGTTGGGATTTGCTATATCTCAGGGTTACGCTTTTATGTGTATTGTGTTGGGGACCTCGAGCCATTACACCCATATTTTTTGGAATTTGTTCAGGGCAGTTCCGTGTGAACAACAATTTTTGATATAGGTTAAATCGTTGTTTTATGAGTTTGATACCATTTATTGATCTTTGGGGGTTTTTGTAGGGAATAGCCATCTCAGAAATTGTTTTTACCGAGCGTATTAGAAAGAACTGACTGCAGAAAACCTGTTCTGTGGTGAACCACTAATCTTCATCCACTAAACCAGAATACACAGATCTCAGGCGAGGGCAGATGGGGTGGGAAATGATCAGCCTATCAGAAAATTGGAAGATTTCAACCCAGTAGTTTTATTTGGGGCATCCCACATAAGAAGTGCCAATGTCTGCCATTAAATAACTGGCAGTTGGGGCACGTGAGGAAATGGTTGTGTTCATAATTTCAGATGTTTGGGTGTGTAATATGTCTGGTGTAGGATCTTAAAGTGATAAGCTTATTTGGTTACTGGCTGGGGAGGACATGACAGTGCATTGGAGGGATTCTCGGCCGGCCAGCTGTCATCTGATATTGTTGGCATAAGTAGTCCATTTCCCTTTAAATTGTTATATCTTGGGTTTGATTTAGTGATATTAAAAAAGGTATAGTTGGACATTTAATTACTTTCAATCCTTGGGTACGTATATTATACCAATTATTGGGTTTTTGGAATATTATCAAAATCATGGGGAAATGTTACCTTTAATGCATGTTGTCTGTTAGTTGTAGCTATCTGTTAGTTGTAGCGTGTTTGGTAATTTTGTATATATTTTGGAAGCTCTTGGAAAGGGATTGGATGTTTATTTCGTATGAACGTTTGCATATTGTGAGTACCCCTTTTTCTTTCCATAGCTTGCGACCTGGGAGGTAAGGAGCTGTTGGAAAAAGTCTCTGTTGATTCCATAACGGTGTGGTGGCAGTCTTTTTAGACTTTTAGAGATAGTTGGGGTCAGGGTGTTTGTAAGTGGGTCTTTAGTTGGGCACATAATTGCATAAAATCTCCAAACATATAAGATTAGTGTCGGGGTATCTAAGTAGTAAAGGGGTGGTGAGGTTGAGCTTTCCATGATGGAAAGGCGGTGTTGGGGGATTATATATATGCCAAGTATAAACATTGAGGTATTCCTATTTTCTGCAAAGCCGTTAAATAGTATCTGCGTATGGATCTGTTTTGACCATATTTGATTTTGTATTTGAGTTGTTTTCCTAAATAGGTAGAGATACTCCGCGTGAGTATACGAGCACACACTATGCGCTTGCCCATCCAACCCAAGTTTCGTGTGATCCTGGATAGTGGACGTATAGGTGAGTTCCTTCAGTCAAATTATAATCGGCACCTATTGTCTGTTGTTACTGTGAATATTTGTACGTTGTCTGTTATGGTTCACGCCTCCGACAATTCCATGACAATAGTTTCAGAGTTAAAGCCGACTCACCATAGTTTGTTTGTATTGGATGTTCAGTTCAGGGGACCCCCATGCTCAGAGATCCAGGTGCGGCAGGCACGCATAAAAAACCTGCTAGTGAAAGGAGTAAATAGGCCAAAACAAGTAAAAACAGTTATATAACCAGAACCATTGGTTCAGACAAACATTAACAAAACAACGGTATTTATAACTTGCTATACTTTAATTTAGGACAAATGTGCCTAACCATTGCTGATGGCAGGGGCAAAGTTGCCTTCTATCCAGTTCAGCGGCCGGAGGGCACTGAGTGGTTCTTATTCAGAGTTGGAACATCTGAGAGGGGGTGGGGGGATCCCGATTCAGTGGATTGATTTGCCGGTCAATAGTGTATGTAGGACATACTATAGGGGGGAAAGAAAAAAAAAAACAAACACTATTGGCAGTTATTAAAGGTTAGTTTGGTTGGGTATGACATAAAATGCAAGTTAGCTGGGAAGAGGATTGTTATGCCAATCCAGTTATATAATATACAACATTGGTTTGCCTTTTACCATATCTCTACATATTGTATTAGCGTTCTTCATCATTATATACAATACTGAATGGATGCGTTTCCACATAGCAATATCATCCTTGAGGCATAGTTACTTTAATATATATGAACTTTCATTTGTGGGTTAAGAAGTTAATCATAATTATAGATACTTAATAAGTGCAAGTTTGATCAATTTGTAGAAATATCCGTATTAGATATTACACAAAATAGATTGAGGATTAGGAAGGACATCATACGTGTAATTCGGTGCATAAAATATATACTAACAGGTATACATCATTTGTTCTATCTTGACATCCAATTTGGTATGGTATTGGGTTAGCTGTAGGTTAAAGGGTTGTTAATATGGCAAGGTGTATTTGCCTTATAGTAAAGGGATAGGGATTAGAGTGGAAGGAAGGAAAGAACCCCCCACCCCCCCCCACCCCCCCTAGGAGTGTGGTATTTGGTAAGACTTACAAGACTTTTAATTTCGTAAATCAACTTGTGTGTAATAAGGAGTTGATTGATTAACGGATGGGGGGGGAAGGAAAAAAAAAGAGGGGGGCGTCTCCCATGGCTCGAAGGGAGGGGAAAATTAAATAGGAAGAGTTTGACACTGTATATTCTAGTATGTAGAAACATATGGCAGCATATAAGTGAAATTAACTTTATACATAAAATTAAAGAGGTTTGCATAATCATCTTATTACTTCAGCCTGGTATTATTCCTTGTGCCACAGGGGTCATCTATCATCAAAATTATCTAATATTATTCGGAATATAGTTGCACGGTTAGGGGTACGGTAAGTAAAAGAGAGAAAGTGGTTATAATAGCATAGAGGACGTTAGCTAGCATGTGCAGGGAAACACAAACTATGAGTTTCAGTTTTTACATTTCTTTTATTATATACAATATACCCCATCTGCATCTTAATGGAAAAAAAGATTTGGGGGTTCTGGAGATAACAGACTTATGGGTAGGCCACACTGCTGCGATTTTTCTGCGTTAGTGGCGTCTTGCCGTTTTTTTTTTTTTCAAAATCAATGGGACATCTCGGCAAAGCATCGAAACAAGAGTTTTAAGGTGTGATGCGCTTGCGATTTGCGTTCCACATTTTAAATTGCAATTGCAGAGTTTTTCCAAGAAGCATGTGCAACTCAACAAAACTTGCAACAGAAATCGCATTGCGATGCGTGTGCATTGTGTTTGTGTTGGCAGTGTGGCCGTTTGCCCTTAGCTGTGGAAAAAAAAATCAGACAGCAACGTTAGAGCTAGCAAATATTGTCTTGTAAAAGAGGGAGGAGGGCATAGATTCAAAACACGACAATATTTTATTCTGCCTCTTTACAAGGACTGGTAAGGCCTCAAAATATGCATGCAAGCTTTGGAATCCAAATATACCCCAAAAAAGATACACAGGGAGATTCAATAAAAGTTCTTATCATTGAAAAGGTGCTAACTTTGCCCCCCAAACCAATGCAGATGGTTAGCTTCACCTGTTAATAAGTTCGGATTTGTTGGGGCAAAAATTAGCACCATTTTAAATGATAAGAACTTTTATTGACTATAACCCTCACGAATCTTGGAATATTAAAAATGAAGCAGGTTTTAGAAAGAGAGAAGGCGCCAACCAAGCCCAACCGCGCCTCCGCACGAACTTCCGAACCACCAACTGCCCCCGCCAACTAAAATATTAAATTAAAAAGGGGAATGGAGGGGTGACTGTTGCAAGCAGCTTAGCATGTTTAGGGCTGTTACATTGGAGAAGCAACGTTTGCATGGGGATAGATCACTTTATTACAAATATGTAAATGGACCCTACATTAAGAAAAATAGTAACATGAGTAATTAAGGTTGAAATCAAGACATACGCCATCAAGTCCAAATATTCACCCTCTTTTTTTTTTTTTTTAAACACCCTACCTAACAGTTGATCCAGAGGGAAGGCAACAAAAAAACCCCAGCAAAAAGGGAAGAAAAAAATTCCTTCCTGACTCCAAACGGCAATCGGAAAGTATCCTATCACCAGACTCTAATATGCATTAATACAGTACATTCTCAATAGTTTTTTAGTTTTAGAACTTATCAGGCCTTTTTAAAGATATTCATGACACTGACTTACCATCTGCTGGAAGGACCAGTTCCACAGTTTCACCGTTCCACTGTAAAAAAACTAGAAACCTCTCTACTAATACTGTAGTTCTGGTTGATGCCAGGGAGAGTAATCCAGGGAGGAAATAGACAGATAGAGAATAGATATAGGGGGATAGAAAGAGAGAAGATAGATACAGAGTATAACAGACAGAAAGGATTGAATTAATAAACAGATTTACAGACAATAGAAGAAAGAATAAATTCCAGAGCGACAGATTCGACTTGGTTACAAAACAGACAGTGTACAGGTCCGCCCCCCACCCGTAATGCTCGCAAACCCAGACCGCACTGACGGACCCCAAGCGCGTGGAGCCGCCCTGGATATCTACAGTAACTGAGGAATTTCATGAGAGACTAGAACAGTAAATGTGAACATCATGAAGAAGTCCCTCTCAAGTTCCGGGATTCTGGGGTGGTCTAGGGGGAGTGGCCGGAGGCCACCCCAGGGGGGAATGAGGGAAAACTCCAGATGATCAGGGCGGGGTGGATACCCGTCACTGGGTTAAAAAAGCAGTTTAATGCTGAAGTGACTGGAAAGGCAGGGGTTAAACTCAGAGCCCATAGAACAATAGTATAACAAACTTCTCCTCCTGCACCTGCACTAGGCATGAGACCAGGAAGCAAGTTCTGCAAGCACGAAAAAGATGACATGTGATTCATGGTGCTGGTAACTCATCTGGCCATATGATGTATTGGGTGTGGATAATTTCTAAGTAAAGATAACCACATCTACCAAATATGTGTCAAAATAGTAAAGCCCCTTGATTATATACATAGTAAATGGGGAAGGTCAAATAACAAAAAGGGAGTGCATAAAATTAAAAACCTTAAAACCAACAAGCAGACATTATCCACTAAACACATGATTGATATGCACTATAAATATAGAGTACTGTAAACTTAACACGAGGGCAGACTCATTGTCGAAGTCTCGTCAGTCAGTCACTGGAGGGGGTCAAAGACAAAGAATACATAGAAGCATCATGCTAAAGTTTAGCCATGTGGAAGGAGAATGCACAGGATGCTTAGATGTACGCGCCGGACGCGTTTCGACCAAAGGGCTTTCAACACCGCGAGGCCCATGTTCAGTGGCGGCTATTTGAATCCCCAGTCGAGCTCACGTGGCTTGGGTCACGTGGACCTCCCAAACCCCCGTGTGTCATTGAACATAGTGCACCACGCTGCGGTTGAGGAAAGAAAGCCATTTGGCAAAAAAGAGTCCAGCGTGACCTCTAAGCATCCTGGGCATTCTCAGTGGGACTGAATGACAGAAGACTTCAGACAGCTGAGTAGTATTGCCCACTGTTAAGTTACAGTACTCTATATTAATATGCATATCTACAGGTGTGTACTAAGATGTGCAGAAAGTCTGCTTGTTGGTTTTAGTGTTTTTAATTTAATGCACTGCACTTTTGTCTATTTGACCCTCCCCATTTTACTATGTATAGAATAAAGGGGACTTTTTACTATTTTGACACACCAGTTGAGTGTGCCAGGGTACTTTTTTTTTTTTTGGTTGCATATTAGTTTACCTTGCGCCACATCTGACCATTGCAATATACTTAGCCTTGGGCCCTGATACATTTTTCTATGCGATAATCAATCTACCCCACTTGATGAGGTTCAGCTAGAACTACAAAAGGTATGTGGACTCCACAGATGACTTGACTCATTGATTTGATTTTTTAAAACTCCTAAGCACTGTTATAAAAAGTGTGGACAGGGATATGGGGGAGTTGTAGGTTTTCAAATACATATCATAAATATCTGCACCAATAAAAGGTTTGTTTATGATATTCAACTGTGAAGCTCTCTGCTCCCTACCAATTAATCCTCTGTTCTTGTGCCTTCTCATGGTAACTTGTACTGTCTCCCTTATGCAAGTTTACACAGTGGGAAGAAGTGAAATGTATATTCTGTAGGACATAATAAATCATAAAAATCATATGTTGATAGGCCACCGTAGATGGTTCCAGATTTTGAAAAAACTATATTCCCAGGCATTCATGGACTATAGATGACTGCTGGGAGTGAGTTTTTCAAAGCTCCCGACCCGTCACATTTTCGGCGGGGACGGTCCGTTGTGGTGTGTTTGTTTGTTGTTTGTACTTTTGACTTACACGCTGTTTTTGTCCCGGCACACCCCTCCCGTTTTCCCCGCAATTTCCCAGAGTCCGGCCCAAAAAATTCGGTAATATAAAAATCGGAAAACAGGAAGTGAATCTTGAGGCTTGAGGACCCGGCAGGAGATGATGAGTTGGTAGTCTCAGTTCCGACTTCTGGGGCGGGGCTAGCCTATTGTCAGAACGGAGAGCTGCTGGTATATGGGGATTTATACAAGGGACCGTGCAAACACATGGTCTAGGACTCAAAAAACCACCTGGATAACTACTGGGTTACATTATCCCTGTCACAGATCCACAAAAAATAATCGTGCAGATAAAAATTTTAAGATGAGCTGAGGTCCATGGTAGGTAGAAGTTGGGGATGTAGGGCCCCACGGTACGGTAGGTTAGGTAGAAGGGGACAGTAGAGGCCCATCGGAGTGGTAGTACCTAGTAGGGGACCAGTCAGAGAGAGGCCCCTCAGTAGTGTAGTATAGTAGGGGACATTAGAGGCCCATCGGGTAGGTAGTATAGTAGGGGACTGAGATCCAAGGAAAGAGTAATTAAGGTGATATAAAGAGTATGTCCATCAAGTCCAACCTATTCACCTCTTTTTTTTTTTTTAACCCTACCTAACAGTTGATCCAGAGGAAGGCAAAAAAAAAACAGCTAAAAAGGGGGGGGAAATTCCTTCATGACTCCACAAACGGCAAATCGCAATGTATCCCTGGATTCAAACAGATCTATAAGCATTAATACCAGTAATTCTCAATATTTTTAGTTAGACACTTATCCAGGGCCTTGTTTAAAAGCTAATCAATGAATTCCATTACACATCTGCTGTGGAAGGACAGTTTCACCGTTTCTCACTGTTGTAAAGAAACGTTTCCTAAACCTGAAGATGAAAAAATTCTTTTCTTCCAACCGTAAAGGGATGTCCACGAGGCCTCTGATATGACCTATTAGTAAACAATGCACCAGAGAGTTATTGTATGGCCCATTAATATATTGTAATAAGGTTATCATGTCCCCATGCAAAACATCGCGTATCAAAGTAAACAGCCCTAACTTGTCTAATTTTTCTTGCTGGCAAATTCAAGCCCCTTTCATTCACCTTATTAGTTAAGTTGCATTCTCTGAACTGCCCAATTTCCAAGATGTCCCTTTTGTAGATTGGGATTCCAAAACTGCACCGCATATTCCAAAGAGGCCCTTCCAGTGCCTTGTAAAGAGGGAGAATAATATCTTTCTCTCTTGAATCTATTCCCCTTTGTATAACAAGTCTGTTTTCTACCAGAACTTAAAAAACAGAGTATTATGCTGTAGGTGGCCAGGGAGTATTAAATCCCAAATGCACACCTTACATTTACTCAACATTGAATCTCATCTGCCATTCTGCTGCCCATTTGATAATCTCTTCTAGGTTCTGCTTGCGCACTTGCACATCATTGAAGTTTCCACAGCTCCTGCATAGTTCATGTGTAATCAGCAAAACACTGAGCCTGCTCGCAATGCCCCCTTCTAAGTCATTATAGAAACAGATGAAAAAGAAAGCGTTAGATGGGACAGTTAGACGGCCCAGGGAGGGTAGTAGGGGACAGTACGAGGCGCATTGTTAGGCAAGTTCTTTGTTTGAAAGATAGAGTATTCCAAGCACTCAACTACCGCATAATCACAATATCCCAAAGGCATCCAGGGAAAGGCTGGGAGTTGTAGTGTACAGACCATTTTCATGCCTGAAGTGGAAAGACCCCAGTCTATATATTGTCGTGGTATGGTGAGTTGTTTCTATAACATTTTGGATATGGAATAAAACATTTATTTTTAACGTTTAGCCTTTTTTACCTTCCCTGTTAAAATTTTAGGTAGAAAAGAAAGGCTTAAAAATGGGTAGGTAGGTCTGGTCTAGAAACATTAGACTGCGCAGGATTCTAATGCAACATGCAAAACCACTGGAAGCTGAAAATTTAAAAGCAGCTTTTTATACGAATGAGAACAGACCGTAATATGTGTAAGAACTACTGTAGCTTGGCAAGCAGGGAACTGGGTATTTTTGCAAAACAATCAATAGCATCGTACTTACTGGTCTATCTACTATGACCAAGGTCCATAAATGCACAGGAAATTGATGGCGGACCTCCTGACCACAAAAATCAGAAATTAAGCTGGGTACACACCAGTAACGATAAAGCCTCCGATACCGTCGTGTTCTGGTATATTGCAAATCCTTCTCCTACCATTTAAATCCCTTCACCTCTGATCTGATTTCCTCTATAGTTTGTCCCCATATGTTCCTGCCATACCCTCCACTGCAGGGGTAGGACTGGGACCTTTTGGACATGGGGGGCAAAAATACAACCAATCGTGCGTGTAACCATTTGTAACACCACGCTCACTTTGCTAAGGGTCACACAACTGTTAAGTTATTGCCCATTTTTAGACCACTGTTCCCATCTTTACATGGTTGCCTGCAACATTTAAAGTGTTATGATGTGGTATAGGACTAACCAATTACTACCCTTACAGGACCTGGAGTGAGGACCTGAATCGCTCAGTCCTCACCCCTGGGCACACTTTCTATAAATAAGTATACTTGCCCAAAGTTTCCTTTGTTCCTAATGAACTGGTAGGGGCTGACTAACACCAGCTACTGAACTGGAGATTTGCACAACCCACTGAATCCTAAACGGGGGGCTGACTAAACACTGGCTAATGAACAGGAGGGCTGACAACATTACTAAGATAGGCTTGAGAAAAGTCTAAGACACAGACCGAAAGGGGTCGCTATCTGTTTTGTTGCCACATGTTTAAACGTTGACTTCTGCACAAGCAAAGTCATTGAGTGCTCTGCAGTTTATCTCAAGAGTGAACACATTATACTGAGCTAGGAGGGGGACTAAACAAGCTAATGAATTGGAGTGCTGACCAAAACCATGAATAATAAAAATGGGTGATGATTAATTAACAGTGCTACTGACTAGAGGTCTGGCAAAACTGTTCTATGAACTGGAGGGATGCAACGACACTGGCTAACGATCTGAAGGAATGACAACACTCGCTAGTGATCTCGATGGTTTGGACAACACATCTAAATGAACTAAGGGGCTGACAAACACTGGCTACTGAAGTGAGGGGCTGATGACACTGGATACGGGAATAGAGGGCTGACTAACACGCTATTGAACTTGAGGGTGACTTAGGGTAAACGATAAGAAGATGACGAGTAGTTTACTGTTCTGAAAATGTGTTTACAGTAAACAGGTGTTGTGAGACTGTGCTTTCAAGCACATAAACTTACCTAATAGAGTCTGTGGCGCCCAAATTTTTTATTGGGTAATCTGCCCTCAGCCTACTGAGCTAGTCTCCCTGCAGCTATCACAGAACCAGCTCCTGTACAGACCCCCCAATCGTATACTGGTCCTCTCGCATTAACCCTTTTTCTCTTGTGGCTCCCTCTCTGAATTATATTCCCCTCCTCTCTATGTCAAGGAAAACCTCAATTTAGCAGGTTTAAATCTAGCCTTACATGCACTATCTGGTAAACAGCACAATATGATGTTTATTGCCACTGCATGTCTCAACTCCAGCACGTTAACCATTCCATTGTATCCGTATTTACCACATAACTAGATGTAAGCCTTGGGGCAGGGGGGGACTTCCTTTTTCCTGTGGCAAAGCTCTTCTTCTAACACATTTAGTAATTAGATATTTATTACTGAAAACTATTTATCGTTTTGGTCCCCCTTGTATGACTTATAATTGGCTTGAAAAAGCCCAACTACGGTTATTTATATTTCTTCTTCTTTTTCTTCTTATTCCGTTTTATTTCTTCCGCTTTTTGGACTGTATCTCTCCCACAGTTTTTGAGCTAGAGACATGAAAGTCGGGGACAGATGTGCGGGGCATATAGGCGAAGTGTGCTATTCTTCTAGCTAAGGATATCAGGCAAGAAGGCGTTTACAGCGTTATGGCAAAATTTCCTTTACATTTTCTTCCCATAGATTATAATGGTAACCCCAATCCTCATGTGGATAATCACCAAAACACTTTTCATGGTCATAGAAGACAAATGGTATACCCACCCCCCCCCCCCACCAGACACAGGTACACCAACCTTCTTGACCTACCTTTCACATTCCCATGGAAGCAATATTTTAAAGGTAACTAAAGTCAAAAACTAATTGAGTATTTATCCCCAATAAAAAATAGTTTTATACACCCTCAACCAGACCCAGGTACACACACCCTACTGATCACTTCTCCATTCTGTGGCAGCCATACTTAAGGGGAACACCGCAAGCAGTTATTTAAACCCACCCCCCCCCCCAAACACTTAGGTTAGTGTACTTATTTAAAGGGGAATGTTGGAGGGTAGGTTAGTGTCCCTATTTAAAGGGGAATGTTGGAGGGTAGGTTAGTGTACTTATTTAAAGGGGAATGTTGGAGGGTAGGTTAGTGTACTTATTTAAAGGGGTATGTTGGAGGGTAGGTTAGTGTACTTATTTAAAGGGGTATGTTGGAGGGTAGGTTAGTGTACATATAAATAGGTATGTTGGGGGGTAGGTTAGTGTATTTAAAGTGTTTTTAGGGGAAATGTGGGAGGTAGGTTAGTGTACCTATTTAAAGGGGATGTTGGAGGGTAGGTTAGTGTACCTATTTAAGGGGAATGTTGGAGGTAGGTTAGTGTACCTATTTAAGGGGAATGTTGGAGGGTAGTTAGTGTATTTACAGTTTTTAAGGGGAATGTTGGAGGGTAGGTTGTGTACCTATTAAAGGGCATGTGGGGGTAGGTTGAGTGTACCTATTTAAGGGGAATGTTGGAGGGTAGTTAGTGTACCTATTAAATGGAAATGTTGGAGGTAGGTTAGTGTACCTTTTAAAGGGATGTTGGAGGGTAGGTTAGTGTACCTATTTAAAGGGGAATGTTGGGAGGGTAGGTTAGTGCCTATTTAAAGGGAATGTTTAAGGTAGGTTAGTTTATTTAAAGTGTATTTTAAGGGGAATGTTGGAGGTGTAGGTTAGTATACCTATTTAAAGGGGAATGTTGGAGGGTAGGATTAGTGACCTATTTAAAGGGGTTTGTAGGTATGGTTTGTGTGTACCTATTTAAGGGGAATGTTGGAGGGATGGGTTTATGTTACCTATTTTAAAGGGGAATGTTGGAGGGTAGTTAGTGTACATTTTATGGGAAATATTGAGGGTAGGTTAGTGTACCTATTTAAGGGGAATGTTGGAGGTTTGTTAGTGTACCTATTTAAAGGAATGTTGGGGTAGGTTAGTGTACCTATTTAAGGGGAATGTTGGAGGTGTTAGGGTGTACGCTATTTAAAGGAATGTGAGGTAGGTTAATGTCCTATTTAAAGGGGAATGTTGGAGGTAGGTTAGTGTACCTATTTAAAGGGGAGTTGGGGGTGTTGTGTACATATTTAGTGGATGTTGGAGGGTAGGTTAGTGTACCTTTAAGGGGAATGTTGGAGGGTAGTTAGTGTACCTTTTTTGGGGAATGTTGGAGGTAGGTTAGTGTACCTTTAAAGGAATGTTGGAGGGTAGGTTGTGTACCTATTAAGGGGAATGTTGGTGGTAGTTATGTGTATTTAAAGTGTATTTAAGGAATGTAAGGGTGCTTAGTGTACCTATTTAAAGGGGAATGTTGGAGGGTAGGTTTAGTGTACCTATTTAAAGGGGAATGTTGAGGGTAGGTTAGTGTACCTATTTAATGGGGAATGTTGGAGGTAGGTTAGTGTACCTATTTAAAGGGGAATGTTGAGGGTAGTTTAGTGTACCTTTTAAAGGGGAATGTTGGAGGGTAGGTTGTGTGCCTATTTAAGGGGAATTGGAAGTAGGTTAGTGTACCTATTTAAGGGAATGTTGGAGGGTAGGTTTTGTACCTATTTAAAGGGGAATGTTGGAGGGTAGGTTAGTGTACCTATTTAAGGGGAATGTTGGAGGGTAGTTTAGTGTCCCTATTTAAGGGGAATGTTGGAGGGTATTTAGTTTACCTATTTAAAGGAGAATGTGGAGGGTAGTTAGTGTACTATTTAAAGGGGAATGTTGGAGGTGGTTATGATCTATTTAAAGGGAATGTTGAAGTAGGTGGTGGTACCTATTTAAAGGGGAATTTGGAGGTAGTTAGTGTACCTATTTAAAGGAGAAATGTTGGAGGGTAGGTTAGTGTACCTATTTAAGGGGAATGTTGAAGGTAGTTAGTGTACCTATTTAAAGGGAATTTGAGGTATAGTTGTACCTATTAAGAGGAGAATTTGGAGGGTAGGTAGTGTACCTATTTAAAGGGAATGTTGGAGGTAGGTTAGTGTACCTATTTAAAGGAGAATGTTGGAGGGTAGGTTAGTGTACCTATTTAAAGGGGAAGTTGGAGGTAGGTTAGTGTAACTATTAAAGGGGAATGTTGGAGGGTAGGTTAGTGTACCTATTTAAAGGGGAATGTTGGAGGGTAGGTTATTGTACCTATTTAAAGGGGAATGTTGAGGTAGGTTAGTGTACCTATTAAAGGGAATGTTGGAGGTAGGTTAGTGTACCTATTTAGAGGAGATGTGGAGGTAGGTTGTGTACCTATTTAAGGGAATGTTGAGGTAGGTTAGTGTACCTATTTAAAGGGAATGTTGGAGGGTAGGTTAGTGTACCTATTTAAAGGGAATGTTGGGGTAGTTTAGTGGTACCTATTTAAAGGAGAATGTTGGAGGGTGGTTAGTGTACCTATTTAAGGGGAATGTTGGAGGTAGGTTAGTGTACCTTATTTAAAGGGATGTTGGAGGTAGGTTAGTGTACCTATTTAAAGGAGAATGTTTGGAGGGTAGGTTAGTGTACCTATTTAAAGGGGATGTTGGAGGGTAGGTTAGTGTACCCTATTTAAGGGAAATGCAGGTCCTGCTCCCCCTGGTTGTTATGCCCGTGATGCCATTGATATCTTGCTCTTACACTCCAGTGCAAATGAATGGTAACTCCAGCCCCATTATTTTATAAGATGTCATTGTTCTGTTACAGAGATTCCAGGATTACACTTGAATCCCCAGAACATCCTCCTATACAGGAAGAAGGGTAAGTAAGAGACGTATTAAAGGTAATATCTGGATGTCTGTAGGAATATACACGAGGGATCTGGGGAATATTTTGTAAAGGGGATTAAACGTTGTAAAAAGTTCCAGTGTGGGATCGGAAAGGGCTGAAATAAAAATAATATTTAATATTCTGTGTCGAGGTTCAAAAAAACAAAACAAAAAGAGAAGAAAAAATTAGAAAAAAAAAAGAAATGTCATTAGAGAGATCAGTTTTTAATGATTGACTTTGGTTTTCGGACTATATTTTTGTTCACACATTTTTATTGGGTATTATTTTTATTTTTAAACTATATTCTAATGAAAAGTGCAATTGTGCACACTTTATAACACAGCTTCATTGGTCCATAGTGACAATATACTGATTGGACATACATGTTCGGACATTATACCATTGGTTACATCCAGAGGTGCCTTCGCTAAATGTTTCAATATTACCCATTCTAGATAGTTATTAATATATAGCCAGTCCAAGGCAGTCAGGGTAACCCCCTCATTGGCACAAAGATTTTATTATTTATTATCCCCTCCCATTCTTAATCAACGGGTTAACCCGCTTGGTTGATCCGTTCCCTGAGTCTCCATTTATTGTGTCCATATATCCCTATTTCACTCCATTTGTATATTGAGTTATTAAGGGTATGTGCTAGATATTCGTTATTGTGATCCACCATATTTTGTCTGTTAGTGCTTTTTGGAGGGGCTTGGTTGTTTCCAGTTGGATGCGTATTGGTATAATAGACATTTTACTCATGGATTCGAGAATTCGATATTTACTCGCGTATTGGTATAATAGACATTTTACTCGCGGATTCGATATTCGATATTACTCGGGTATTGTATAATAGACATTTTCTCGTGGATTCAGAATCGATATTTACCGCGTATTGGTATAATAGACATTTTACCGCGGATTTATATTCGATATTACTATACTCGCTATTGGTTAATAGACATTTTACTCGTGATTCAAGAATTCGATATTACTCGCGTATTGGTATAATAGACATTTTACTCGCGATTCGATATTCGATATTTACTCGCGTATTGGTATAATAGACATTTTACTCATGGATTCGATATTCGATATTTACTCCGCGTATTGGTATAATAGCATTTTACTCGCGGATTCAAGAATTCGATATTTACTCGCGTATTGGTATAATAGACATTTTACTCATGGATCGTATTCGATATTTACTCGCGTATTGGTTAAATAGACATTTTACTCGTGGATTCAAGAATTCGTATTTATCTCGCGTATTGTATAATAGACATTTTACTCATGGATTCGATATTCGATATTTACTCGCGTATTGGTATAATGACATTTTACTCGCGATTCAAGAATTCGAGATTTACCGCGTATTGGTATAATAGACATTTTACTCATGGATTCGATATTCGATATTTACTCGCGTATTGGTATAATAGACATTTTACTCGTGGATTCAAGAATTCGATATTTACTCGCGTATTGGTATAATAGACATTTTACTCATGGATTCGATATTCGATATTTACTCGCGTATTGGTATAATAGACATTTTACTCGCGGATTCAAGAATTCGATATTTACTCGCGTATTGGTATAAAGACATTTTACTCGCGATTCAAGATTCGATATTTACTCGCGTATTGGTATAATAGACTTTTTACTCGCGGATTCAAGAATTCGATATTTACTCGCGTATTGGTATAATAGACATTTTTAACTCGTGGATTCAAGAATTCGATATTTACTTACTCGCGTATTGGTATAATAGACTTTACTCACGGATTCAAGAGTTCGATATTACTCGCGTATTGGTATAATAACATTTTACTCGCGGATTCAAGAATTCGATATTTACTCGCGTATTGGTATAATAGACATTTTACTCGCGGACAAGAGTTCGATATTTACTCGCGTATTGGTATAATAGACATTTTACTCGCAGATTCAAGAATTCGATATTTACTCGCATATTGGTATAATAGACATTTTACCTGCGCGTTCAAGAATTCGATATTTACTCGCGTATTGGTATAATAGACATTTTACTCGCGGATCAAGAATTCGATATTACTCCGCGTATTGGTTATAATAGACATTTACTCACGGATTCAAGAATTCGATATTTACTTGCATGTTGGTATAATAGACATTTTACTCGTGGATTCAAGAATTCGATATTTACTCGCGTATTGGTATAATAGACATTTTACTCGCGGATTCAAGAGTTCGATATTTACTCGCGTATTGGTATAATAGACATTTTACTCGCGGATTCAAGAATTCGATATTTACTCGCGTATTGGTATAATAGACATTTTACTCGCGATTTCAAGTATTCGATATTTACTCGCGTATAGGTATAATAACATTTTACTTGCGGAATTCGATATTCGATATTACTCGCGTATTGGTATAATAGACATTTTACTCGCAGATTCAAGAATCAAATAACTCGCGTATTGATTATAATAGAATTTTTACTCGCGGATTCAATATTCAATATTTACTCGCGCATAGGTATATAGACGTTTAACTTGCGGATTCGATATTTACTCGCGTATTGGTATAATAGACATTTTACTCGCGGATTCAAGAATTCGATATTTACTTGCGTATTGGTATAATAGACATTTTATTTGCGGATTCGATATTCGATATTTACTTGCGTATTGGTATAATAGACATTTTACTTGCAGATTCGATATTCGATATTTACTCGCGTATTGGTATAATAGACATTTTACTTGCGGATTCGATATTCGATATTTACTCGCGTATTGGTATAATAGACATTTATTCAAGGAATCGATATTCGATATTTACTCTCGTATTGGTATAATAGACCATTTTCTGGAAAACTCCCAATTAGCATATCACAGCCAGGTGTTAAGGGGCGTGATTGGTAGTGGCCAAGGGTGTTTTATAGGACAACGCCCAGAGTATATTTGTGGGTTAAAAAAGCATGTATATGGCCACGACAGTTGGGTCGAAAACCCCCACCTTATTAGGCTTGGTTTCTTTATTTTCACTAAATTGCCTCTTAACACCTCTCTTGAACAGTCACGTTCCTTTTTGAGGCCAAGTATGTAAACATTACCCCATCAAAACGTCTGTTCCATGTTACACAATTGCTGTTTGGAACACTACTCTGGGCGTTCCATAAACACCCTTAGCACTATCTAATCACGCCCTTAACACTGGCCTGTGATATGCTAATTGGGATTTTATTGAAGGGACATAAGTGCCACAAGATTTGTACAAGTCATTTGAATTGGGAGAGTCCAGTGGATGATGCGAAACGTCTTAAGAATTTACTTCAAGTCCAGTTGATAATAACTGAATACAAAAGATATAACTATGACGGATGAATGCAGAACCTTTCACAAAGAATTTGCGACGGCGGTAGTTAGCTTTACCTATTTAAAGGGGAATATTGGAGGTGTTAGGGTAGTGTACCTATATAAAGGGGAAATTGGAGGTACCGGTTCAGTGTCAACTATTTAAAGGGGAATGTTGGAGGGTTAGGTTAGCGTTAGCTGTCCCTATTTAAAGGGGAATATTCGGGAGGGTAGGTCAGTGTCTATTTAAAGGGAATGTGTCGGAGGGTCGGTTAGTGTCCCTATTTGACAGGTGATATTGCGAGGCGTAGGTCAGTGTCCCTATTTAAAGGGAAGGAATATTGGCCACCCGGGTTTAGGTTTAGTGTCCTTCTCATTTAAAGGGATGTTGGCAAGGGTTAGGTCTAGTGTACCTATGAAAGGGAAATATTGGAGGGTAGGTAGTGTCCTATTTAAGGGGATAGGTACTGGTTGGAGGGTTAGGTGAGTGTATATACCTTTAAAGGGGAATTGTGTGTTGGGTAGTTAGTGCTCCCTATTTAAAGGGGCAATGGTTTTTCTCTTCTTTTTCCCCCTCCCCCTCATGGGACGGGGGTTTATAGTTGTTTTTTTTCTAGGTTTTTTAGGTTTACCCCCTCCCCTTTCCCTAGGTAGGTTTAGGTTAGGTTAGTAGTTTTCAGTTTTTTATTCTCAGGTTTCCCCCCGTAGTCCGTAGGTTTTTTAGCTGTTTAGGTTTAGGTTTTTAGGTAGTGTTTGTTATGTACCCTTCCTTTTTTATAGGTTAAGTGATTAGTTTGAGGTTGTAGGGTAGTTTTATGGTTAGTTTTAGTTTTTTTGTTTGTTTAGGTTTTCGGTTATTAGGGTTATTAGGTTAGTGGTTTGTTAATAGGTTGGTTCTTCTTAGGTTAATTTAGTTATTTTTTTTTTTTATTGCGCCCCCTTTTACCCCCTTAGGTTTATGAGGTTTTTAGGTTTTTAGTTAGGTCGTATAGTAGCGTCTTGCGGCCTTTTTAGTAGGGGTTCTTCTGTTTTTTGGTTTTTTTTAGGTTTTTTTTGCTTAGTTTATTAAGTTTTAGCTTATGGTTTTTTTTTAGTTTTAGTTTTTTGTTAGGTTGCCTTTTTGGAGGGTTTTTTTTTTTTTAGTAGGTTTTAGTTTAGGTTTTTTTTTTTGATTTTTTAGCGTCTAGGTTTAGGTTAGTGTACTATTTAAAGTGGAATGTTGAGGAGGTTTGCGTTACCTATTTAAAGGGGGAATTTGGAGGGTAGGTTAGTGTACCTATTTAAAAGGGAATCCGTTGGAGGGAAGGGTTAGTGTACTATTTAAAGGGAAATTGTGCAGGGTAGGTTAAGTGTCCCTATTTATAAGGGTACTGTTGGAGGGTGGTGTGTGTACCTACTTTTAAAGTGGATAGTTGGGGTAGGTTAGGTATCCTATTATTAATGAATTAGGGGTGTGTCCATTAAGATGTGGGGTAGTTGATGTACCTATTTAAAGGGGAATATTGGAGGTAGGTAGTGTCTATTTAAAGGGGAATATTGAGGGTAGGTTAGTGTCTATGTCAAAGGGGCCGAATGTGAGTGGTAGGTTAGCTTGTACCTATTAAAAAAGGGGAATGTTGGAGGATAGGTTAGTGTACCATATTAAGATTGGAATCAGTTTGGGAGGTAGGGTTTAGTGTCAGATTTTTCGGGCCGAATTGGAGGGTGGTTCGTGTCCTGCTTAATGGGACCTGTTGGAGGGCTGCGGTTGTTGTCTTACCTTATTGTAAATAGGGAATGTTCAGAGGTAGGCTACGTGTAACCCTCGGGGAATATTGGAGGGTACGGTTATGTTCCCTCATGTTAAAGGGGCTGTTGACGGGTCAGGTTAGTGTCCTATTAATGGGGGAATATTGGAGGTAGGTTAGGTCCCTATTTAAAGGGAATGTGGAGGGTTAGTGTTCTGTCCGCTATTTAAAGGGGAATGTTGGAGGTAGTGTTAGTGTCCTATTTAAGGGAATCATTGGAGAGTAGTTAGTGTACCATATTTGAAAGGGGAATTTGGGAGGGTAGGTTAGGTCCCTATTTAAAGGGGATGTTGGAGGGTAGGTTATTAATTATACCTATTAATTAAAGGGGAATGTTGGAGGTAGGTTAGTGTCCCATTTAAAGGATATCGTTGGAGGTAGGATTAGTAGACCTATTTAAAGGGGATGTTGGAGGTAGGTTAGTGTACCTATTAAAGGGGAATATGGAGGGTAGGTTATTGTCTATTTAAAGGGAATGTTGGAGGGTAGGTTAGTGACTATTTAAAGGGGAATGTTGGAGCGTAGGTAGTGTACCTATTTTAAAGGAGTGAAATGTTGGAGGGTGAGGTTAGTGTACCTATTTAAAGAGGGAATATGGAGGGTAGGTTAGTGTCCATTATAAGGGGAATGTTGGAGGGTAGGTTAGTGTCCTATTTAAATGAGAATGTTGGAGGGTAGGGTAGTGTACCTATTTAAAGGGAATATGGGAGGGTAGGTTTGTGTACCTTATAAGGGGAATATGAGGGTAGGTTGTGTACCCATTTAAAGGGGAATGTTGGAGGGTAGGTTAGTGTACCTATAAAGGGGAATATTGGAGGGTAGGTTAGGGATATTTATTAGGGGATTGGAGGGTAGTGTTAGTGTACCTATTTAAAGGGGAATTTGGAGGGTTAGGTTGGACCTATTTAAAGGGGAATTTGGAGGGTAGGTTAGGTACCTCTTTTAAAGGGGAAGGTTGGAGGGTAGGTTAGTGTACCTATTTAAAGGGGGATGTTGGAGGGTAGGTTAGTGATCCTATTTAAAGGGGAAGAGTGGATGGGTTGTTGTGTCCATTTAAAGAGATGTTGGAGGGTAGGTTAGTGTACCTATTTAAAGGGAATGTTGGAGGTAGGTAGTTGTACCTATTTAAAGGGGAAGTGTGGAGGGTAGGGTAGTTGGTACCTATTAGAGGAATTTGGAGGGTAGGTTAGTGTCCTAATTAAGGGGAATGTTGGGGGTAGGTTAGTGTACCTATTTAAAGGGGAATTTGGAGGGTGGTTAGTGTCCTATTTAAAGGGGAATGTTGGAGGGTAGGTTAGTGTCCAGTATTTAAAGCGGGAATGTTGGAGGGTAGGTTAATAAGTACTATTAAGGGGAATGTTGGAGGGTAGGTTTAGGTTAGTGTACCTATTTAAAGGGAATGTTGGAGGGTAGGTTAGGTGTACCTATTTAAAGGGGATGTTGGAGGGTTAGGTTAGTTGTACCTATTTTAAAGGGGAATTTGGAGGGTAGGTTAGTGTCCTATTTAAAGGAGAATTTGGAGGGTAGGTTAGTGTACCTATTAAAGGGGAATGTTGGGGAGGGTAGGTTGTGTAGCTATGAAAGGGGAATGTTGGAGGGTGGTTAGTTGTACCTAGTAAAAGGTATGGGAGGGTAGGGTTATGATGTAATATATTTAAAGGGGAAGTTGGAGGGGTTAGGGAAAAGGTGTACCTCATTTAAAGGGGAATATGGGGGTAGGTTAGTGTCCTATTTAAAGGGGATATTGGAGGGTAGGTTAGTGTACCTATTTAAAGGGGAATGGGAGGGTAGGTTGTGTACCTATTTAAAGGGGAATGTTGGAGGGTAGGTTAGTGTACCTCCTATTTTAAGGGGAATGTTGGAGGGTAGGTTCGTGTACCTATTTTAAAGGGAATGTATGGGAGGGTAGGTTAGTTACCTATTTAAAGGGGAATGTTGGAGGGTAGGTTCGGGTATATTAAAGGGTGAATTTGGAGGGGAGGTTTGTGTTGTTACATTTAAAGGGGAATTGGAGGGTAGGTGTAGTTGTTCCTATTAAAGGGGAATGTTGAGGGTGTGTTTAGTGTACCTATTTAAAGGGGGATGTTGGAGGGTAGGTTAGGGTACCTATTTAAAGGGGAATGTTGGAGGGTAGGTAGTGTACCTATTTAAAGGGAATGTTTGGGAGGTGAGGTTAGTGACCTATTTAAAGGGGGAATGTGGAGGGTAGGTTAGTGAACTATATTAAAGGGGAATGTGGAGGTAGGTTAGTGTACCTATTATAAGGGGAATTTGGAGGTAGCGTAGTGTACTATTTAAAGGGGAATTTGGAGGGTAGGTTAGTGTCCTATTTAAAGGGGAATGTTGGAGGTAGGTGGTAGTGTACCTATTAAAGGGGATATTGGAGGGGTAGGTTGTGTACCTATTTAAAGGGGAAATTTGGAGGGTAGGTTAGTGTACCTATTTAAAGGGGAATGTGTGGAGGGTAGGTGTGTACCTATTTAAAGGGGAATGTTGGAGGGGTAGGTTAGTTGTTACCTATTTAAAGGGGGAATGTTGGAGGTAGGTTAGTGACCTATTTAAAGGGGAAGTTGGAGGTAGGGTGTGTTAGGTACCTATTAAAGGGGAATGTTGGAGGGTAGGTTGTGTACCTATTTAAAGGAGAATGTTGGAGAGGTATTTAGTAGTGTACCTATTTAAAGGGGAATGTGGGGGTAGGTTAGTGTACCTATTTAAAGGGGGACTGTTGGGAGGGGAGGTTAGTGTACCTATTTAAGGGGAATTGGAGGGTAGGTTAGTGTACCTATTTAAAGGAGAATTTGGAGGGTAGGTTAGTGTACCTATTAAAGGGGATGTTGGAGGGTAGGTTTAGTGTACCTATTAAAGGGGGAATGTTGGAGGGTAGGTTAGTGTACCATTTAAGGGGATGTTGGAGGTAGGTTAGTGTACTATTTAAGGGGAATGTTAGGAGTTAGGTGTAGTGTACCTATTTAAAGGGGAATGTTGGAGGGTAGGTTAGTGTTCCTATTTAAAGGAGAATGGTGGGTAGGTTAGGTTGTGTACCTATTTAAAGGGGAATGTTGGAGGTTAGGTATTAAAGGAGAATGTTGGAGGTAGGTTAGTGTACCTATTAAAGGGGAATGTTGGAGGGTAGGTTAGTGTACCCTATTTAAAGGGGAATTTGGAGGGTAGGTTAGTCGTCTATCTAATTTACAAGGGGAATGTTGAGCGGAGGTTAGGTACCTTTAAAGGGGAATGTTGGAGGTGTAGACAATTGGTCTGACCTTGGTCGGATCGGTTGAGTGGGATTTCGATTTACTGAAGCATGCTTTCCCTCACAGTCATAGAGTTGGCTGGAATTAGCAGACTTTGCAAGCCTCATTCACCTTAGTCTGGGGCACACCCGGGAAGGTTAAGATATCTTAGGTTCTGAGCACTCTGATAGCTGTGTATCAGTCATTGGTGCAGGGGCCCGGGCAGCACTCGCGCCCCATGATTGTTTTATTCGTTCCATTGGCCTAACTCCCAGGATTTAATGCCTCAGGCTTTATTCCATAGGGACCGCACAACTCAGTCACGCACAACAGGTTAGTGTACCTATTTAAAGGGGAATGTTGGAGGTAGGTTAGTGTACCTATTTAAAGGAGAATGTTGGAGGGTAGGTTAGTGTACCTATTTAAAGGGGAATGTTGGAGGGTAGGTTAGTGTACCTATTTAAAGGGAAATGCAGGTCCTGCTCCCCTGGTTGTTATGCCCGTGATGCCATTGATATCTTGCTCTTACACTCCAGTGCAAATGAAGTGGTAACTCCAGCCCCATTATTTTATAATGATGTCATTGTTCTGTTACAGAGATTCCAGGATTACACTTGAATCCCCAGAACATCCTCCTATACAGGAAGAAGGGTAAGTAAGAGACGTATTAAAGGTAATATCTGGATGTCTGTAGGAATATACACGGAGGGATCTGGGGAATATTTTGTAAAGGGGATTAAACAGTTGTAAAAAGTTCCAGTGTGGGGATCGGAAAGGGCTGAAAATAAAATAATATTTAATATTCTGTGTCGAGGTTCAAAAAAACAAAACAAAAAGAAGAAAGAAAAAATTAGAAAAAAAAAAGAAAATGTCATTAGAGGAGATCAGTTTTTAATGATTGACTTTGGTTTTCGGACGTATATTTTTGGTTCAACACATTTTTATTGGGTTATTTATTTATTTTTTAAACTATATTTCTTAATGAAAAGTGCAAATTGTGCACACTTTATAACACAGCTTCATTGGTCCATAGTGAACAATACTGATTGGACATACATGTTCGGACATTATACCATTGGTTACATTCCAGAGGTGCCATTCGCTAAATGTTTCAATATATACCCATTCTAGATAGTTATTAATATATAGCCAGTGCCAAGGCAGTCAGGGTAACCCCCCTCATTGGCACAAAGATTTTATTATTTATTATCCCCTCCCATTCTTAATCAACGGGTTAACCCGCTTGGTTGATCCGTTCCCTGAGTCTCCATTATTAGTGTCCATATATCCCATATTTCACTCCATTTGTATATTGAGTTATTAAGGGTATGTGCTAGATATTCGTTATTGTGAATCCACCATATTTTGTCTGTTAGTGCTTTTTTGGAGGGGCTTGGTTGTTTCCAGTTGGATGCGTATTGGTATAATAGACATTTTACTCATGGATTCGAGAATTCGATATTTACTCGCGTATTGGTATAATAGACATTTTACTCGCGGATTCGATATTCGATATTTACTCGGGTATTGGTATAATAGACATTTTACTCGTGGATTCAAGAATTCGATATTTACTCGCGTATTGGTATAATAGACATTTTACTCGCGGATTTGATATTCGATATTTACTCGCGTATATGTTCTAATAGGACATTTACTCAGGGGATTCAGAATCGATATTTACTCGCGTATGTTATAATAGACATTTTTCCTGTCGCAGGATCGATATTCGAATACTCGCGTATTGGTATAATAGACATTTACTCATGGATTCGATATGAGATATTTACTCGCGGAGGGTTAATAGACATTTTTCTCGCGGACTTCAGAATTCGATATTACTTTTCGCGTATTGGTATAATAGACATTTACTCATGGATTCGATATTCGATATTTACTCGCGTATTGGTTATAATAGACATTTTACTCGTGGATTCAAGAATTCGATATTTACTCGCGTATTGGTATAATAGACATTTACTCATGGATCGATATTCGATATTACTCGCGTATTGTATAATAGACATTTTACTCGCGGATTCAAGAATTCGAATTTACTCGCGTATTGGTATAATAGACATTTTACTCATGGATTCGATATTCGATATTTACTCGCGTATTGGTATAATAGACATTACTCGTGGATTCAAGAATTCGTATTTACTCGGTATTGGTATAATAGACATTTTACTCATGGATTCGATATTCGATATTTAACTCGCGTATTGGTATAATAGACATTTAATCGCGGATTCAAGATTCGATATTTACTCGCGTATTGGTATAATAGACATTTTACTCGCGGATTCAGATATTCGATATTTACTGCGTATTGGTATAATAGACATTTTACTCGCGGATTCAAGAATTCGATATTTACTCGCGTATTGGTATAATAGACATTTTACTCGCGGATTCAAGAATTCGATATTTACTCGCATTGGTATAATAGACATTTTACTCACGGATTCAAGTTCGATATTTACTCGCGTATTGGTATAATAAACATTTTACTCGCGGATTCAAGAATTCGATATTTCTCGCGTATTGGTATAATAGACATTTTACTCGCGGAATCAAAGTTCGATATTTACTCGGTATTGGTATAATAGACAGTTTACTCGCAGATTCAAGAATCGATATTTACCGCATATGGTATAATAGACATTTTACTCGCGGATTCAAGAATTCGATATTTACTCGCGTATTGGTATAATAGACATTTTACTCGCGGATTCAAGAATTCGATATTTACTCGCGTATTGGTATAATAGACATTTTACTCACGGATTCAAGAGTTCGATATTTACTCGCGTATTGGTATAATAAACATTTTACTCGCGGATTCAAGAATTCGATATTTACTCGCGTATTGGTATAATAGACATTTTACTCGCGGAATCAAGAGTTCGATATTTACTCGCGTATTGGTATAATAGACATTTTACTCGCAGATTCAAGAATTCGATATTTACTCGCATATTGGTATAATAGACATTTTACTCGCGGATTCAAGAATTCGATATTGATTTACTCGCGTATTGGGTATAATAGACATTTTACCATGGATTCGATATTCGATATTTACTCGCGTATTGGTATAATAGACATTTTACTCGTGGATTCAAGAATTCGATATTACTCGCGGTATTGGTATAATAGAATTTTACTCATGGAATTCGATATTCGATATTTACTCGCGTATTGGTATAATAGACATTTTAACTCGCGGATGATCCGATAGAATTCGTATTTTACGCGCGTATTGGTATAATAGACATTTTAACTCGCGGGATTCAAGAATTCGATATTTACTCGCGTATTGGTATAATAGACATTTTACTCGCGATGGATTCAAGATTCGATATTTACTCGCTGTATTGGTATAATAGACATTTTACTCGTGGATTCAAGAATTCGATATTTACTCGCGTATTGGTATAATAGACATTTTACTCACGGATTCAAGATTCGATATTTACTCGCGTATTGGTATAATAGACATTTTACATCTCGCGGATTCAAGAATTCGATATTTACTCGCCGTATTGGTATAATAACATTTTACTCGCGGAATCAGAGTTCGATATTTACTACTCGCGTATTGGTATAATAGACATTTACTCGCAGATTCAAGAATTCATATTTACCGCAGTATGGTATAATAACATTTTACTCGCGATTCAAGAATTCGATATTTACTCGCGTATTGGTATAATAGACATTTTACTCGCGGATTCAAGAATTCGATTATTATACACTCGCGTGATTGGTATAACTAGACATTTTACTCACGGATTCAAGAATTCGATATTTACTTGCATGTTGGTATATAGACATTTTACTCGTGGATTCAAGAATTCGATATTACATCGCGTATTGGTATACATAGACATTTTACTCGCGGATTCAAGAGTTCGATATTTACTCTCGCGTATTGGTTATAATAGACATTTTACTACTACGCGGATTCAAGAATCGATATTTACTCGCGTATTGGTATAATAGAACTTTTTACTCGCGGATTCAAGTATTCGATATTTATCCCGCGTATGAGGTATAATAGACATTTTACTTGCGGATTCGATTCGAATTTTTACTACCGCGTATTGGTATATAGACATTTAACTCGCAGATTCAAGAATTCAAAATATACTCGCGTATTAGTATAATAGAAATTTTACTCGCGGATTCAAGTATTCAATATTACTCGCGCATAGGTATAATAGACGTTTAACTTGGCGGATTCGTATTTACTCGCGTATTGTTATATATAGACATTTTACTCGCGGATTCAAGAATCTATATTTACTTGCGTATTGGTATAATAGACATTTTATTTGCGGATTCGTTTCGATATTTACTTGCGTATTGGATAATAGACATTTACTTGCGATTCGATATTCGATATTACTCGCGTATTGGTATAATAGACATTTTACTTGCGGATTCGATATTCGATATTTACTCGCGTATTGGTATATATAGACATTATTCAAGGAATCGATTTTCGATATTTACTCTCGTATTGGTATAATAGACATTTTACTCACGGATTCGATATTTACTCTCGCGTATTGGTATAATAGACATTTATTCAAGGAATCGGATATTTGATATTTACTCTCGTATAGGTATAATAGACATTTTACTCACGGATTCGATATTTACTCGCATATAGGGCCATAATAGACATTTACTCACATATTCGCATGCCTCGAACATTCGATAATTATCGAAAGTCTGGAAAATATCGACAATCTGGGTCCGGGATTGTTCCAGAAGTCCAAGTCTGTTCCCAAATAAAGGGGGGGGAGTGTTCCCGATATTAACATTTTGCTGTTTTAAAGGCCAGAGGAAGCCTCAAGAGAAAGGCGCCTATGACGCATTAAATCTTCTCCGTAGAATATATCTTAGTAGGGCTAATGAGAGCGTAAAGTTAAGTACGAGCATGCTGGAATCTACTGTAACAGCATTGGCTTGCAGCTTCTAACTCCGGTATTGTGGCCTGCTTCTTAACCCTTTCCGAACAGTCAGCGCTTGTGTCGATTTTCCTTCCCGGGGAAACGAAGGGTTTAAACCATGTAGTCTTTGTCTGTTGTTCACCTCCGTAAATAATATTTGTTGTAAGTGCCATTAGATCCTCATATAGCCTTGTATGTACGTGGATTTGCGTTTGCGTTTGCATCCGACCTTCGAGAGGGAGTGACGGGCTGTGATATCATTTCTGTGTGTTTTTGTTTTTTTGGAAAAAAATAAATCAATTTATTTGAATGGCGACAATAAAACTTTGTCAAACCGTCCATCCCGGAGAGAGAACGATTGTCTGGTTATTTTAATCAACTAGTCCGTGTGCTGTCCTGCAGGGAGCCAATCACTTACTTACTGCAGGGAAAAACAGTAAAAGCTGACATCTGAAGGTTGTTGCAAAAAAAGCTTCTAGGGTGATTAATAAATCTAATGTTCATTTTTGATAATGAACTTTAACGGGGTATCTTTACTCTAAAAAAAAATAGATTTCAAAAATTGGACCTTTAGATCCCGCAAGCTCCCATGACAATCACAATTTTTTGGGAACTAAAATCTGGAAGCTGTAGATCCTGAGAAATCGTTTAGTTGAAATCACAGCATTACAGGAAAAGACCCCTGTCACTCCCGAAGCAGAAATTATAATATGTGGCCCTCCCTGCATCCTTTACTAGGATCTTGGCTGCCGCCCGCACACTTTCTCAACAATTAAGAGAATCAGCAGAGAAAAGGAACAAAAGGTGCGGGGGGAGGGAGGGGGAGATAGAAGGAGATGTGTAAGCAGAGGCAGGCGTCCATGTTGAGGCTTGCAGAATATAAGTAGCAGACACACAAGGAGGCAGTGAGTAAGGAAGGGGAGGGGGGAATAAGGAACACTCACTACACATTAATAATGTAATGACAAAGCCAAAGCACCAGATAAATATGTGAGTATAACCACCATTTTCATCTCTCACATTTGTAGTTTCACATAATTTAAAGTTGTTTGAGGGAGTTATAGTGACCTTTAAAGTTACTTTTTTATATGCGATAGATCACGTTTGTGATGCAGATCGCGTGTTAAAAAAGCGTTGCAATAGTGGGGCCATTGGAGTAGCCCACTAGGGGCACTTGCCAAAAAGACGCCCATAAATGGACACTTACCGTATCGGCTCTCCATACTTGAAGTAAAGGGAGGTGAAAATCCCAGAAAAACTGTTCCTGAGGGCACTTTACACACCAATTCACGTATGTGGGTTTCGAGGAGAGGGAAACGTGTGTAAACATTACATGTGTGAATATTATTTATAAACCAGTGTTGACTTTAGGTTTGGCATGCTATTATATAAACTACAATAGGAACCGGTACCCATAGCTGTTTGTATGGTACTATCGCATAATATGCAATAATAGTGGTTAATCATAAATGAGGAGAGTGGCCTACATTTAAGGATGGGCCGTTCGTACAATACATGGGTAGTAGACTACCGCCGATGGTTTGTATCGGCGATCGCCAAATATAATAACAGCCTTCATAAAATACGGCCCTGGGTTATAAATTTAGTATGATATTTTTCTTTATTGTTGGCTATACAGATGTTTCAAAATACAAACTCGCAGCATTCCCCGGCTTCCCTCTGTAGTTAAAGATTTTGCCTTAAATGATCACTACGGATTTTGTTGTATTCAAGCGCTTTCCGATTGTCCCTTGGGAAACTATACGTTTTATAGAGTTAAAATATATCTGGGTTTTATAAAAAATTCTATCGTTAAAAATTGGTGCTAATTTTGCCCCAACCAATCAGAGTAGACTTTCAAATGTTAAATAGATATGATTGGTTGGGGCAAAATTTCTCACCATTGTAAACGATAAGAACTTTTATTGAATAACCCAGATTGTGTGTGAATATGTTTTATTCTTCGGTTCCTGAACCAGATTCCACCAATTCTGGCTTCCAGCCTAACATCGATGCACAATTATATCTCACTTCGAGGGCATTGTTAAATTGTAACTACAATCGTGTGTACAAAGAGCATCACAGTCAATGGCAGTGAGTCTGCAGCCACCGGTTTCGCTTTAGTTTGCACGTGACGTCTGATTGCTTTAAATGAAAGATAAGGAACCATAACATGTTAATGTTTTCTTTTATCGGTTTATAAATATCTCGCCCTTGATATCCCTGCCAGGCACAAATAGGCTGCTTATGTCGTTCAGTGCAAACACGCGACCTTACAGTCTCGTTCCAAAAACAAACAAATAAAAATAAACTAGACAAACACACAGTGCTGCCAAGTATAGGAAACACCCCAGGGGTGCTGGGATACAAAACTAAATACAAAATAATGAGGAAAATAATCACGCTCCTTATGGCTCTGCCAAGAACAAATATGGCACCTGATGTCACTGCCTGTCCCAATCAGCAAGATAAAGAAAGAAAGAAACTTAGGTGTCGCACTAAAATTATAGTTGGCGCCAAAATGTTTACGGAGGAGAGATTCCCGGGGACTAATTCTACTTCCCCGTATCAGTAACCATCAGTTTAGATCGCCCCGAGCAATGCAACACAGGGTTTCTCCTCTGGTATATGTAACCCTATGGAGTAGTAAATTTAGGTAGATATGTGACAATGAGACCATGAAGAGGAGACGTGGGTTGTTAATAGATTCCAAGTCAGCAGGATTAATTGTGCATCCGTTCTATGGACATTGGTAAGAAACTTCATTTTATTTTCTTACACAGCCTGGTATCCTAACAATGGGGATGGATAATAATTATAATAATAACACAATGATATAATAATAATACCATGATAATAATAATAATTAAACTATTGATACTAACAAAATAATAATGCGAATAATAATAAGTAATAACCAAGGATAAGAACCAATATAAGTAATAATAACAATGATCAAATATAATAAGAATAATTCTCCATTCCTTGGGAAGGACTAAATAGGCAAGGGGGTTGGGGTGGGCAGTAGTCACTATACAAAGGAACAGTTATTTTTAAATCCAGCTATACAAGTGGTAACCTTGCCTGCTGTCCTTGTTCTCTCCCTTTTGGCAGAGGTGTGAGGAAGGCAGAATGGGGGAAGGGCAAGGGGGCCGGAGTTCCCACAGGCCACATAGGGTGGCCACAAAATTAATAAAATGTTCAAGTTTGGCCGTATGCAGTTAGGGCAGTATTGCTCCCATATTAAATTTAACCACAACGCCACATTCAGGGTTTTCAAATTAAAAGTTCTTTCTCGTTTAAAATGGTGCTAATTTTGCCCACCAATCAGATCTTATTTAACATTTGAAAAGTAAACATCTGATTTGTTGGGGCAAAATTTAGCAACATTTTTAAACGATAAGAAAATATATTGGATTAACCCTGATATTTGACACACACAGAGCCTTACCGATTTCTTTTAACTGTGCATGGGCAGGCAATTGCTCGATTTCTTAGGGAAGGTCCCTCTCCCACTCACAAAGCTCCGCTTTTCAGCCAATGTCAAATGACCGCGAAAACGGGTGGGGGGTGGGGGACACAGGGAAGTACAAGTTAGTGGACTGGGGAGAAAAAAAAGTCTAAAATCGGACACTGGGGGCAGGTAACCGGTACAGTGGTCCCAAAAAAAATTAATTCCAAAGAGTACACTCAAGCACACCTCCCCTGGCACACAGACTTCAATTGATAGGTAGCAATCCTACCAGCCCTCCACCTAAAGGGCCACAGCCATACGGGCAATGCAAATAAGTTGGAGAGCACACTACTTCATTTTCATATTTTTTGGCTCAATAAAAACAATGAAAAGAAGTAGTGGGCTCCTCCAACTTATATGCATAAACAGACAAAAGTGGACAGGTTTTTTGGTTTTATTTAGGGTGAACATTGCCCTTAAATGACAGAAATGAAAACATAAAATGGATCAGAGGATTACTATCTTTATCTTATTTATAAATAATCTTCATGCCAGCACAAACAGGCTTTGCTCCTGTTGTTCCGTGCAAAACACGACTCACAAAGGTTTGTTTTCCAAAAGAGGCAAAAACCCCCAACAAAAACACTTAAAACAGTAACAAGTCCATAGGAACGCTGCCAAGGAAGGGAACACCCAAGGGTGCTGGTATTAACTAAGGCAACCAAACAGGAAAATATCCAAGTCCTTGATAGCTTATGCCAATACAAAGATGGCGCAGTGTTCGGTGAAACATGTGAGTCACAGGATAGTCCCGTCAGCAAGATTTAAAATTCTAACTCGCGCCCAAGAATAGTTTGGGGTTTTGGCGCACCCAAGAAGATAGGGGGAGGTGTGTAAAGAGCCTTAGGGGGTTGTAACTTCCTTATCGTCCCCTTACCTGTTCATATCGGTCGTTAGGGTCAGGGAATTCTCCGTAACTTAACCCTATAGTGAATACAGTGACATTCTAGTTACATTGCGTCAGAACCACTGGACGTGGTAAGTAACCTTTCATTTCATTTACACAGACTGTTAATCCCACACGGGGGCTATAGGGGCTCATCCCCATATGTCAAAACACGTGTAGTATATTTCTAGCAAGGTTATTCAATAAAAGTTCTTATCGTTTAAAATGGTGCTAATTTTGCCCCAACCAATCAGATGTTAGCTTTCACATGTTAAATAAGATCTGATTGGTTGGGGCAAAAGTAGCACCTTTGTTAAACGATAAGACTTTTATTGAATCTCCTGTATGTGCGGTTATTTTACCATTATTGGGCTCGATATCGGCATGTTGGTATTTTATGGTGTGGCTGGAAAATAATGACCCAATACTAATCAATTATTGGCCAATTATAGACGAATGGGACTCTGCACAGTATTGGAAATGTGCCACACACGGCAGATTTATAGCGTCCAATCAACCAATACTTCCATGTTTAGTGATCAGTCAGGCCAAAAAAACTCTGCCTCTGGGTTCTGCCACAAAATTAATGCCAGTCACCCCAATGTCCAAATCAGAGATCGGACCTCGTTTCCCTATGGGACCACACGATTCGGTCGCTTGTTGAACAGTTCAACAGTAATTTGTCCTGGTTAAGCGCTTTGTAGTAGCGAAACACTAGGTTGGGACAAAAAGGCCCTTCGTTTAGTACACGGACATGTCTTTAAATTTGTACAGATTGTGCGGACTTTGTGGTGTCACACAATTGTCATGTCCCAATGTCAGCTACCAATCGATTTTGGTCAGTAGCCTTTAAGTCCGATATTAGACCGTGTGTGTACCAGGTTTTAGACTAGCAGGTATCATCTCAAAACCTGATTGGATTTTAGGATCCATCCCATTTCCCATAGACTATAATGGTAACAATCCTCAAATGTGGATATTTCAAAACAGTTTGTTTCATGGTCATAAACACAAATGCTGATACCCTCAAACCCCCCCCCCCTATCCACACAGGTGCACCCACCTACTGACCTACCTTTCCATTCCTGTGGCAGCCATACTTAAAGAGTAAATAAAGAAAAACATTAATTTAATATATATGCTCAATAACAGTTAGTTATATGGTCATGCATGGAAAAAAACACATACCCCAACTCACAAGGGTACACACACCTATGACTACCACCTTTCATTTCCATGGCAGTCATATTTAATGGGAACTATTAGTCAAAAAACTAATTTTGATCAAAATCAAAAAAAGTTTGTTTTAAACCCCCAGCCTACTTAAAGGGTAAATAAAGTTAAAAAAAAACAATTTGACCAATCAACAAAAAAGTGTTTTTTTTTAACTCCCAACCTGACACAGGTACACACACCTACTGATCTATTATCCATTTCTGTGGAAGCCATACTTAAAGGGTAACTATAGTCAAAAAAAAACAATTTTGATCAAAAATCAAAAAAGTTTTGTCTTTTTTAACCCCCAACCAGACTACCACCACTTACACTTCCACTTCCCTGGAAGTATACTTAAAGGTGTTACTATAGTGAAAATAACAAATTTTGACCAATAACAAAAAAGTCCACCCTTCACTAACTTTTTGCCAAATAATAGTCACCTTCCCCCAGCCCCAACCGCTATAAATGATTTGTTTAAAAAGTGCCCGATAGTTACTTACCTTCCCTGTATCCTCGCCCCGCACAGTCCCGCCCACTTTGCTTGCATAGAACTGGAAGCAGGGGGGGACTGGCAGCCGTGTCTGTGATTGGCTGAGGGTCAGCCAATCACAGACGCGGCTGCCGGCTGCACGAACGCCGGAGGGATAGCGAGAAAGTAGTAACTATCGGGCACTTTCTCAGAAATCATTTTATAGTGGTTGGGGCTGGGGAAGGTTAAACAATTATTTGGCAAAGGGAAATTCACTAGGGGAGGGGGAGGATCGCAAAACGGGAGGGGTAGGGGGGGGGGAGGGGAGAAGGGTTGCAGTACGCATGCCAAACCCTCCCGGAGGGGAGACAGGAGGCAGAGTCCATATGGATTATGCTAACATCCTGGAGGAGCAGTTTTTGGACTTTGGTGGGGGGGGGGGGATTAATGGAGAAACCATTTGGGATGTAGGTAAGGATTTTATTCACTACAGAGTCGGTGCAGTAGTGGGGGGAGGGATAGGAGGGAATTATAGGTTGGGTGGACATGCCCTAACTCCCAACCCTGACAACGGGTACACACACCTACTGAACTGGCCCCCATTACTGTGGCAGCCATACATAAAGGGTATATATAACGATAGTCAAATATTTTTTGATGAACAATCAAAACAGTTTTTTTTTTAACTTCAACCTGACACAGGTACACACACCAAATGAGATAACCATTCATTCATTGGCAACCATATTTAAAGGATAAGTATAGTCAAAAAACACATTTTGACCAATCATCAAAATAGTTTTTTATTCCCCCAACCGCCATGAGAACACCACTACTGACATAACCATTCATTCCTGTGACAGCTATATTTAAAGGGTAAGTAAAAACTGTCCTCATCATTGCCTATTAGTTAGTTTTAAAATCTGCAGCAGAAACACACATATTTCCTTCCAAAATGCAGCCTTTCAAGCCAAAATTCAAAGTTTGTACTTAAACTTCCCATTAGTTTGAATACTATTTAATATGTTTTTGTAAATCTTATCACTGTGACCCAGGTATATAAATAGAATTACTGCCCAAGAACCCAGTAAATTTCATAATGAATAGACTTGGTTTAAAATAAACTACGTCCTCATGATCTGTAGTAGGTAGTAGTTGTTACCTTCTGACTATCCGGGACATTGTGATAAACCACCTGTGAGGTGGGTCACTGTACGGCCAAATATTCAGGTATTGAAACCTTGCACCCTTTGTGTTGTAACCAGGGCCGTTCTAGACTTTTGGCACCTGAAAAAAATCCAAATGCCCCCCCCCCTCGCGCCGGAAGGGTGTGGTTTTACTTAAAAGTGGCGATGTTTGTCTGGAAGTGGCGTGGGGCTTGCCCAGAAGTGGGAGGGGCTTTTATACACATCACTGATAAATAATGCCCACAATGGTAGTGAATGATTCCCAAGTGACGGTATTAGATGCCCACTGTGTGACTAGTAAATGATGCCCAACATGACTTTCGTTCTGCAGGCTGACAAACATTGATTTTGATTAAATTAATTGCCAGTCAGAAGGGAGGGGGGAGGTTGTTGCTGCATTCTGTTGGTGCAATGTAAGTCATGGCTTTCCCCTGCTATTTAAAGTGACAGTACACTCCCGAAAAAAGTGTTTTTTTTTTTTTTTTTTACAAATGGCATTTGGGATCCAGGCACATGGGAAAATGATACCAGGAAAAGAAAAAAAAATGTAAATCAGGCATTATGGAGATGCTATTAATGTTAATGAAAGAGTGAGGAAGTGACTGGGCTGTCTGCATATTTTAATAATGGTTAATCCAGGGTCTATATATTAGAGATCAGTTATGATGCTTGTCATAAGTAAAATTCGTCCTCTAAAACTGGGGTGTATTTTAATTTAGTTTCAAATGAGCTTTTTCATGTTAACAGGCTATGTTAAAAATTACCCTGGTTAATTATTTCTACCAGGGGCAGTGGCACCATGAAACCCAGGCTCTGAAAAGACTCCCATACAAGAAGAAAGGTAAGCGGCACTGTTATTACTTGGTAGACCTGGGGGATAATATTAAAGGGAACTTTAAAGGGCAAGTTACCCTTAACAAACTTTATCTTTTATTCACCCACCCAAAACCATATTTTCCAATACTAACTCTATCTGTCGTTTCCTAGAAGAACATATTACCTTGAAGTTTACTGGTCAGTTGCTGCATTTTGCCGCCTTCTTTATGGATTTTTGGGCTTGTGCGGCTTGTAAGGCTGGCGGATTTGCGGCTGTTATATGTCATTGGCTGTACAGGGCTTCCCGGCAATTATCTATTTTCAGGAACGCCAGGGGAGAAAGGGAAATATAGGAAATAGGGTTTTGGGGTGGTTGACGTTGTTAGGGGGTGATTCATACCTTTGAACTTTTGGATAAAAAAAGCAGAAATCCAACACTTAGGAGGAGGTCCAGTGGTGTAATTAAGAATCAATGGGCCCCCCAGCAAAATGATAATGGGGCCCCTATCCATGCTCATCCACTGTGGTTTACTTGGAGAAGCATATCGTTCATAGGACCTGTCATGGGCCCCCTCTCCCTGGGTAGTACATCCTTCCAATAATAAACAATATATTAACTCTTTATTAACTCTTTATATGGAAGCCTCATTTTCAACATGTCATGCCTGCATGAAGTGTGTAATAACACGAAACGGTCAGGCGTGACCCCCATTTGTACTTTATTTATTTATGTAACTGTACCTCAATAAATTGATAATTTCCATTACGGAGATGTGATTACCGTTCTATATTAGGTTGCAAAGCTCTTTTATGTTTTGTTCCATTGCTTGTCCTGCAAATAGATAGTGGACCTGCTCTCGGGAAGTGTGGAACTTCACGATGTCACTTTAAGAGTCATTATGGGGGGGGTGTTGAATTTAAAGCTGTATACACACTGTTAACATTCTGTTTTGCTGCATATACAGAGATAAAGGCATTTGAAACACACACACAGCAACCAGCAGTACAAGAGATGAAACCCCTAAAAAGAGTAACAGATTACAACTTACACGGCTAAGTAACCATATCCCCTCTCTGTTCTATGGGGACATACCTTTACTTTGTGCTTTGTGGACATTTATGTCTATGTCATTTTTGTATTTTATTTTTTCTTGTTGTGCAACTGTCAATTATCAATAGATAACCCCTGAATCTGCATTTAATTCCCACTTTTTTATCTGCGTGGTGTACAGTTAGTCTAATCCGTGCTGTTTTCTTCTATTTAGAAAGTGGTAAGTATACAGTTTGTGGTGAATGTAATAAGACTATAATCTGCTTTCATGTTTAAAGTAGGTGATAATCTCTGTGAATCTTATCCCTACAGGGCCCATTGATATTTCTCTGACTTTTACCAGTTGTGTCTGATGATGTCCCAGTAGTGAGTTTGGAATTTCATGGTTGGGCAGTTCAGGGCTAGGCGGCATTTAAATATGCCCCACACCGAATTGTATCAGTATCAGTGCCACCTGACATCACTGCGGTTGTTTTCAATCCCTTGCACATGGGGTTATTTAGTATCTGGTATCGATTGATTGATATCCCTTTATTTGGTTGATGTCAAAATAAAAGATTAAGGGGGGTATTGGACCATCCACATTCCTTCTAGCTGGAGGCTTATTGTGTATGTACCTGTATTTCCGTGTGTGTGTGGCCCTGTGGAGTGAAAACTGGGAACCCCCAAAACATTATTTACAATTAGTTAACATGAACCATTTTTTCTGTTCAGAGATTCTACAATCAAGCTGAGGGTCCCTGATCATCCTCCCTTACAGGAAGAAGGGTAAATACCGCATTAATCTATTCCGGAGGTTACACCTTTAACGGGATTACCTTTATAGGTCTAAAAAATGACATTGCAAACGGGAATCCCCAACTCTCATTGGTGATTGGCTGGCTGCAGGGGGGAGATGGGTTTAGTATATATTTATTTCTATACTGCCAGTGAACATAGCACTGTTCATATTATAAAGCAAAAGCCATACAAGTGGGCCCACAAATACACACTAATACATAAAAATATGTGCATTTAAGTATACAAGAGCTTGAACCATGTAACATGAGGAAATAGGAAGACCGAAAGCAAAAAGTTACAATAGTCCGGCGTGACAGGATGAGAGCATGAATAAGCATAGTGGTAGTCAGAAACGGGAGGAACCTACGGATTTTCACAATATTACAAAGAAAAAATTGACGGTTTAGGCAAACATAGTTAAGTAATTAGAATCAGTAATTGTACAGTAATAGTATAGTATAATAATAGTATAGTATAGTATAGTATAGTAAAGTATAGTGATAGTATAGTATAGTATTAAGGTTGAATAAGACACACGTCCATCCAGTCCAACCTAGTCAGCAATACCCACATTTCCTCCCTAACTGTTGATCCAGAGGAAGGCAAAAAAAAACCCACCAAATTTATGAAGGGGGAAAAAAATTTCTCTGACTCCAAGTGGCTATCGGAAATTTCCACTGGACGAACTTAGCGTGAGGGTGATGAATAAGTATATTTGGGACAGAGCCCTGCGGGGACCCCAACACTTAGGGGAAATGGAGAGGATTTTATTATAATATGACACAGGAGAGGTTTTAGTCTAATACGTGCTGTTTTCTCTCTTTATTTAGAGCTGCTGGTGCCACAGGCCAAGGGCTGAACATTTTATGCACAAGAAGAGTGTAAGTTACAGTTTGTGTTAATTAATTTTACTATAAACAGCTGGTACATGTATAATGTTTGGTATAAATTAATTTATAAAGGGTCACTGTACACAGCACTGTACATAAATAATACACAGAGGAGAGATTCAATAAAAGTTCTTATCGTTAAAAATGGTGCTAATTTTGTCCCAACCAATCAGATTTATTTGATATTTGAAAGCTAACATCTGATTGGTTGGGGCAAAAATAGCATCATTTTAAAACGGTTTTTGAGGGTTTTAGTTGCCCTTTAAATGGACAGCAGAATTCCCATATAGTAATAGCCAAATCCAGTATGGTTATTACTGTATGGGACTACTATATAGGAATTCTGCTGTACATTTAAAGGGCAACTTAAGCCTAAAAACAAACAGAAACAGAAGGCAGTAGTGTCATAATTCTTACCCTCGGCTTATACTCGGGTCGGCTTATACTCGAGTATATAGGTATATAGATAAATAAAAATGATGTAAATATCATAGATAGGTTAGGAATACACATATATAAAATATGGATGGATTATATATAAATGTGACGTGCCTTGAATCGTCAGGAATGAGATCCATGCACCATGCTTACAGTCTAAGCTTTATAAGGGAATGAGGGTTTAACTAGGTGTCGATATGGTTACCAAATGTGATCTTTTTACCCCAATGTCAAACCCTCCAAACATCACCCCTTTTACAGTTACACTATAGAAAAACAACACATAGCATGGGGAATGTTGGGGGTAGGTTAGTGTACTATTTAAAGGGGAATATTGGAGGGTAGGTTGTGTACGTATTTATTGGGAATGTTGGAGGGTAGGGTAGGTTAGTGTACCTATTTAAAGGGGAATGTTGGAGGGTGGTTAGGGTACATATTTATTGGGAAATGTTGAAGGGTAGGTTAGTGACCTATTTAAAGGGGAATGTTGGAGGGTAGGTTAGTGTACCTATTTAAAGGGGAATGTGGAGGGTAGGTTAGTGTACCTTATTAATGGGGAATGTTGGAGGTAGGTTAGTGTACCTATTTAAAGGGGAGTGTTGGAGGGTAGGTTAGTGTACCTATTTAATGGGGAATGTTGGAGGTAGGTTAGTGTACCTATTTAAAGGGGAATGTTGGAGGGTAGGTTAGTGTACCATTATTAAGGGGAATGTTGGAGGGTAGGTTAGTGTGCCTATTTAAAGGGCAATGTTGGGAGGTAGGTTAGTGTATTTAAAGTGTATTTTAAGGGGAATGTGGGGTGGTTAGTGTACCTATTTAAAGGGGAAGGTGGAGGGTAGGTTAGGTACCTATTTAATGGAGGGAATGTTGGAGGTAGGTAGGTAGTGTACCTATTTAAGGGGAATGTTGGAGGGTAGGTGTAGTGATTTTAAAGTGTATTTTAAGGGGAATGTTGGAGGGTAGGTTAGTGTACCATTAAAGGGGAATGTTGGAGGGTAGGTTAGTGTACCTATTTAAGGGGAATGTTGGAGGGTTAGGTTAGTGTACCTATTAAATGGGAAATGTGGGAGGTAGGTAGTGTACCTGTTTAAAGGGTAATGTGGAGGGTAGGTTAGTGTGTACCTATTTAAAGGGGAATGTTGGAGGGTAGGTTAGTGTGCCTATTTAAAGGGGAATGTTGGAGGTAGGTTAGTGTATTTAAAGTGTATTTTAAGGGGAATGTTGGAGGGTAGGTTAAATATACTATTTAAGGGGAGTGGACGGGTAGGATAGTGTACCTATTAAAGGGGAATGTTGGAGTAGGTTGGTTGTACCTATTTAAAGGGGAATGTGTTGGAGGGTAGGTTAGTGTACCTATTAAAGGGGAATGTTGGAGGGTAGGTTAGTGTACATATTTATGGGAAATATGAAGGGGTAGGTTAGTGGTACCTATTTAAAGGGGAAGTTGGAGGGTAGGTTAGTGTACCTATTTAAAAGGGGAATGTTGGAGGGTAGGTTAGTGTACCTATTTAAAGGGGAATGTTGGAAGGGTAGGTAGTGTACCTATTTAAAAAAGGAATGTGGAAGGTAGGTTAATGTACCTATTAAAGGGGAACGTTGGAGGTAGGTTAGTGTACCTATTTAAAGGGGAATGTTGGAGGGTAGGTTAGTATACCTATTTAAAGGGGAATGTTGGGGGTAGGTTAGTGTACCTATTTAAAGGGGAATGTTGGAGGGTAGGTTAGTGTACCTTTTAATGGGGAATGTTGGAGGTAGGTTAGTGTACCTATTTAAAGGGAAATGTTGGAGGGTAGGTTAGTGTACCTATTTAAAGGGGAATGTTGGTGGGTAGGTTAGTGTATTTAAAGTGTATTTAAGGGAATGTTAGAGGTAGCTTAGTGTACCTATTTAAAGGGGATGTGGAGGGTGGTTAGGTACTATTAAAGGGGAATGTTGAGGGGTAGGTTAGTGTCCTATTTAAGGGGAATGTTGGAGTAGGTTAGGTGTACCTATTTAAAGGGGAATGTTGGAGGGAGGTTAGTGACCTATTTAAAGGGGAATGTGGAGGGTAGGTTAGTGGCCTTTAAAGGGGAACATTGGAAGTAGGTTAGTGTACCTATTTAAAGGGGAATGTTGGAGGGTAGGTAGTGTACCTATTTAAAGGGGAATGTTGGAGGGTAGGTTGTGTACCTATTTAAAGGGGATGTTGGAGGGAGGTTGTGTACCTATTTAAAGGGAATGTGGAGGGTAGGTTAGTGTACCTATTTAAAGGAGAATGTTGGAGGGTAGGTTAGTGTACCTATTTAAAGGGGAATGTTGGAGGTAGGTTAATGTATCTATTTAAAGGGGAATGTTGTAGAGTAGGTTGGTTTGTACCTATTTAAAGGGGAATGTTGGAGGTAGGTTAGTGTACCTATTAAAGGAGAATGTTGGAGGGTAGGTTAGTGTACCTATTTAAAGGGGAATGTGAAGGTAGGTTAGTGTACCTATTAAAGGGGAATGTTGGAGGTAGGTTAGTGTACTATTTAAAGGAGAATGTTGGAGGGTAGGTTAGTTACCTATTTAAAGGGGAATGTTGGAGGTAGGTTAGTGTACCTATTTAAAGGAGAAGTTGGAGGGTAGGTTAGTGTACCTATTTTAAAGGGGAATGTTGGAGGTGAGGTTAGTGTACCTATTAAAGGGGAATGTTGGAGGTAGGTTAGTGTACCTATTTAAAGGGGAATGTTGGAGGTAGGTTAGTGTACCTATTTAAAGGGGAATGTTGGAGGTAGGTTAGTGTACCTATTTAAGGGGAATGTTGGAGGTAGGTTAGTGTACCTATTTAAAGGAGAATGTTAGGGTAGGTAGTGTACCTATTTAAAGGGGAATGTTGGAGGTAGGTTAGTGTACCTATTTAAAGGAGAATGTGGAGGGTAGGTTAGTGTACCTATTTAAAGGGGAATGTTGGAGGTAGGTTAGTGTACCTATTTAAAGGAGATGTTGGAGGGTAGGTTAGTGTACCTATTTAAAGGGGATGTTGGAGGTAGGTTAGTGTACCTATTTAAAGGGGAATGTTGGTAGGGTTAGTGTACCTATTTAAAGGAGAATGTGGAGGGTAGGTTAGTGTACCTATTTAAAGGGGAATGTTGGAGGGTAGGTTAGTGTACCTATTTAAAGGAAATGCAGGTCCTGCTCCCCTGGTTGTATGCCCGTGATGCCATTGATATCTTGCTCTTACACTCCAGTGCAAATGAAGTGGTAACTCCAGCCCCATTATTTTATAATGATGTCATGTTCTGTTACAGAGATTCCAGGATACACTTGAATCCCAGAACATCCTCCTATACAGGAAGAAGGGTAAGTAAGAGACGTATTAAAGGTAATATCTGGATGTCTGTAGGAATATACACGGAGGGGATTGGGGAATATTTTGTAAAGGGAATTAAACAGTTGTAAAAAGTTCCAGTGTGGGGTGGGGATCGGAAAGGGCTGAAAATAAAATAATATAATATTCTGTGTCGAGGTTCAAAAAAAAAAACAAAAAGAAAGAAAGAAAGAAAAAATAGAAAAAAAAAAAAAGAAGTCATTAGAGGAGATCAGTTTTAATGATTGACTTTGGTTTTCGGACGTATATTTTGGTTCAACACATTTTTATTGGGTTATTATTTATTTTTTTAAACTAATTTCTTAATGAAAAGTGCAAATTGTGCACACTTTATAAACACAGCTTCATTGGTCCATGTGAACAATACTGATTGATTGGACATAATGTCGGACATTATACCATTGGTTAATTCAGAGGTTGCCATTCGCTAAATGTTTAATATAACCATTCTAGATAGTATTAATATATAGCAGGCCAGGCAGTAGGGTAAACCCCTCATTGGCACAAGATGTTATTATTTATTTCCCCTCCATTCTTAATCAACGGGTGAAAACCGCTTGGGTTGATCCGTTCCTGGAGTCTCCATTATTAGTGTCCCATATATTCCCATATTTCACCCTCCATTTTATATTGAGTTATTAAGGTATGTGCTAGATTATCGTTATTGTGAACCATCCATATTTTGTCTGGTAGTAGCATTTTTTGGAGGGGCTTATGAGTTTCCGGTTGGATGCGTATTGGATTATAATAGACATTTATGACATTCCATGGATTCGAGAATTAGATATTTACTCGCGTATTGGTATAATAGACATTTACTCGCGGATTCGATATTCGATATTACCGGGATATGGTATAATAGGACATTTTACTCGTGGATTCAGAATTCGATATACTCGCGTATTGGTATAATAGACATTTAATCGCAGGATTTGTATTCGATAGAACTCGCGTATTGGTATCATAGACATTACTCGTGGATAAAGAATTCGATATTTACTCGCGTTATTGGTATAATAGACATTTTACTCGGGATTCGATATTCGATATTTACTCGAGTATTGGTATAATAGACATTTTACTCATGGATTCGGATATTCGAGTATTTACTCGCGATTAAGTGGGATAATGACATTTACTCGCGGATTCAAGAATTCGATATTTACTCGCGTATGGTATAATAGACATTTACTCGCGGATTCGAATTCGATATTTACTCGCGTATTGGCTATAAGACATTTTCTCTCGTGGATTCAAGAATTCGAGTTAAGCGGTTGATTGGTATAATAGACATTTTACTCATGGATTGATATTAGATATTTACTTCGCGTATTGGGTATAATAGACATTTACTCGCGGATTCAAGAATTCGAGATTTACTCGCGTATTGGTATAATAGACATTTTTCCATGGATTCGATATTCGATATTTACTCGCGTATTGGTTATAATAGACATTTTACTCGTGGATTAAGAATTCGATATTTACTCGCGTATTGGTATAATAGACATTTTCTCATGGATTCGATATTCGATATTTACTCGCGTATGGTATAATAGACATTTTACTCGCGGATTCAAGAATTCGATATTTACTCGCGTATTGGTATAATAGACATTTTACTCGCGGATTCAAGAATTCGATATTTACTCGGTATTGATAATAGACATTTTACTCGCGGATTCAGAATTCGATATTTACTGCGTATTGGTATAATAGACATTTTTACTCGTGGATTCAAATTCGATATTTACTCGCGTATTGGTATAATAGACATTTTACTCACGGATTCAAGGTTCGATATTTACTCGCGTATTGGTATAAAACATTTTACTCGCGGATTCAAGAATTCGATATTTAACTCGCGTATTGGTATAATAGACATTTTACTCGCGGAATCAAGAGTTCGATATTTACTCGCGTATTGGTATAATAGACATTTACTGCAGATTCAAGAATTCGATATTTACTCGCATATGGTATAATAGACATTACTCGCGGATTCAAGAATTCGATATTTACTCGCGTATTGGTAATAGACTTTACTCGCGGATTCAAGAATTCGATATATTACTCGCGTATTGGATAATAGACATTACTCACGGATTCAAGAATTCGATATTTACTTGCGATGTTGGTTATATAGACATTTTACTCGTGGATTAAGAATTCGATATTACTCGCGTATTGGTATAATAGAATTTTACTCGCGGATTCAAGAGTTCGATATTTAATCGCGTATTGGTATAATAGACATTTTACTCGCGGATCAAGAATTCGATATTTACTCGCGTATTGGTATAATAGACATTTTACTCGCGGATTCAAGTATTCGATATTTACTCGCGTATAGGTATAATAGACATTTTACTTGCGGATTCGTATTCGATATTACTGCGTATTGGTATAATAGACATTTTACTCGCAGATTCAAGAATTCAAAATATACTCGCTATTAGTATAATAGAAATTTTACTCGCGATTCAAGTATTCAATATTACTCGCGCATAGGTATAATAGACGTTTAACTTGCGGATTCGATATTTACTCGCGTATTGGTATAATAGACATTTTACTCGCGGATTCAAGAATTCGATATTTACTTGCGTATTGGTATAATAGACATTTTATTGCGGATTCGATATTCGATATTTATTGCGTATTGGTATAATAGACATTTTACTTGCAGATTCGATATTCGAGATTTTACTCGGTATTGGTATAATAGACATTTTACTTGCGGATTCGATATTCGATATTTACTCCGCGTATTGGTATAATAGACATTATTCAAGGAATCATATATCGATATTACTCTCGTATTGGTATAATAGACATTTTACTCACGGATTCGATATTTACTCGCGTATTGGTATAATAGACATTATTCAGAAGGAATCGATATTCGATATTTACTCTCGTATAGGTATAATAGACATTTTACTCACGGATTCGATATTTACTCGCATATAGGCATAATAGACATTTTACTCACATATTCGCATGCCTCGAACATTCGATAATTATCGAAAGTCTGGAAAATATCGACAATCTGGGTCCGGGATTGTCCAGAAGTCCAAGTCTGTTCGGACATCGAATAGTTCAGCTCGAACTCGGGTTTGAGTTCTAGTCCATCTCTATAGTTATGTATATATTGTTATATTCTGTAAATATTTGAATTTTAAGGGAATGTAGAAAAATGCCCAAGGGGTAAATACTTAAAGGACATCTATAGTGAAAAAAACACATTGCCCCTTTGCAAAGCTAAATTCAGTACACTGTGTGCCTTAATCCTATCTCTCTCAGTGACTTTGTTTTTCCATGGTGTCAGATCGGTGTGCAGCACTCCCCCCTTCCCCTCCCCTTGTTATCCTCCATGTCTCAACTCGACTAACCGACAAGCTTATCATGTGCAGTATGAGTTAAAAGTTCAACATCCTGAAAAACACAACCACGCACAGTGGCCAATAGAAAGCAAGCTGTACTGGAGACACGGAAGAAGAGGAGAACAGTACAGTTTACGATCTCTCACTTTGTGACCCATCATCAATCAGTGAAAGCTATTAAGAAGGGGGGTCAAGTGCAGCCTATATCACCATCAAAGCTACCTCTCTCCCCTGCTAATGCTGTTATCTCTATGTTATTTACAGAGCAGGGAGGGGGGGTCACGCACATGGATTTGATTGACAAGCACAAGTAGGAGTAGAGGAATGAAAACACTATTCTTCTAACTGGTGTATCTCAGGACAGAGAGGGAATGATAAGGGTGAAGACACTTGGGGGTTGTGGGGAATTATAGAATACATGGAAAAGAAAGAAAAAAAAGTTCATTTTCCCACTATAGATTCTTTAAATCGGAAAGCGCCTCCTGTTAATTCTGTCATTTCTTGCTTTATTGCTGTGTAATTCTCCATCCTCTTCTCTTACTTCCACTAGAAACATAATCCAATTGCTGCTGTGAAATCTACTACCTTGAAATATCTTAAGTTTTCCTTAATCACGACATTGTGTATTTTTTTTTAGGGTGTTTATGAACATTTTCTTAAGTCAGAGAGAGTCTACCTCTTCCTCTTGGATGTTTCATTGGTGATTCTTGAAGTCATGAAGAATCTTCAGAATCCAATTACTTAGAAGAGATTCGCTGCTATTTGCTCTGTGGACCAGAACAATAGAAGAAAAAATCTCTCATGTTGAAGAATTGGAAAAGTGACCAAGAAGATTATTGGGGTTGGACTTTCTCATTTTGCTTCTTTGTTAAGGGACAGGAAGACCATTTTCAGGTCCCACAGAAGGTCCTGACCAGGATATTCGTTTCGAGATCCACTGGTAACATAAAACAACATCTAGATCCTTCTTACATTCTACCTCTATCTCAATGCACTTTGGTTGAGTAGGGCCCCTTGCACATCTTCAAAATGTTTTAAATATTTTAATTTAATATCTAGATTGTTGATTATTATTCTTACCCCAAATCAAGTAAATATTATATATGGTTCATAGATAATGTTATGGTACTTGAATAACGGTGATCATTCCAGACATGTCATTTTTGGAGGAACTACCACTGGCCAAAAGAATGTAAAGCCAGTTATATAAGCACAACAGGAGACATTTATTTATATATACTCGATTATAAGCCGATCCGAGTATAAGCAAAGGTACCTAATTTACCTTAAAATAAGTAAAAATGATTGCCTCGAGTATAAGCAAGGGTAGAAATTATGGGCCCTATTTATAAAAGATCGATATCAATATCGAAAAAATAACGATCGTTATCGTAAAATAGCAATCGTTATGTAAAATAACCATTGGTATTTTCCGGAACGATTGGATTTTCGATAACGATCACTATTTTCCGATAACGATCGCTATTTTCCGATATGATCGCTATTTTCCGATATGTAAAATACGGATCGTTATCGTAAAATACCGATCTGTATCGGAAATAGTGTCATTATCGGAAAATACCGATCGCTATCAGAAAATACCAATCGTTACCGGAAAATACCAATCGCTATCAGAAAAATACCAATTGTTACCGGAAAATACTGATTGTTATCGGAAAATAGTGATCGTTATCGGAAAATTATCGGAATTATTTTCGATAACAATCTGTATTCGATAACGATCATTATTTTTCGAAACGATATCGATCTTTTATAAATAGGGCCCTGTATCGGTGATGAAAATGGAGATCAACCCTCTCTGCCGCAAACGCTGCCATTTTGGTTGACAAATAATCGCTTTTTCAAGAACAATCTGCCAATGAGCTGACAGGTTTTATACATTTCCAAAGTTAACCCTGTAGTCAGGGGCGTCTCTAGAGTTTTTGCCACCCTGAGCCAAACTTTTGAATGTACCACTAGGCACCATGAAGTGCGCCACTGCAACCAGGGTTAGGTGTGCGTAGCTTCCAGGAATGGGCGTGGTTAAACATTTGGGTTCTTTAAACTTACACACAGTGTTATGTTTTTACAGTTCCTCAAATAGACATTTATCATCACCATAATTCCTGTAGAATAATTCCAAAAGGTTTGTAAGCCTGCCACACATAAAGTAGATTCTTTCAGTGGGGCCCTAACTAATCTAACCAAAGTGCCCTCATGCCCAGATCACACATATAGGTAGATATAACATGCCCTAATGCCCAGATAACAAATATTTGTATATATAAGATGCCCTAATGCCCGGATCACACATATAGGTACATATAACATGCCCAGATCACACATATAGGTACATATAACATGCCCAGATCACACAGATAGGTACATATAACATGCCCAGATCACACATATAGGTACATATAATGTGCCCAGATCACACATATAGGTGCATATAACATGCCCAGATCACACATATAGGTACATATAACATGCCCAGATCACACATATAGGTACATATAATGTGCCCAGATCACACATATAGGCAATAACATGCCCAGATCACACATATAGGTACAATAAACATGCCCAGATCACATATATAGGTACATATAACATGCCAGATCACACATATAGGCACATATAACATGCCCAGATCACACATATAGGTACATATAAATGTGCCCAGATCACACATATAGGCATATAATAAACATGCCCAGATCACCACATATAGGTACATATAATGGCCCAGATCCCACATATAGGCACATATACATGCCCAGATCACACATATAGGTACATATAACATGCCCAGATCACTATATAGGTACATATAACATGCCCAGATCACACTATAGGCACATATAACATGCCCAGATCACACATATAGGTACATATAATGTGCCCAGATCACACATATAGGCACAATAACATGCCCAGATCACACATATAGGTACATATAATGTGCCCAGATCACACTATAGGCACATATAACATGCCCAGATCACACATATAGGTACATATAACATGCCCAGATCACACATATAGGCACATATAACATGCCCAGATCACACATATAGGCACATAGAATTAGAGATGTTCGAAACTGTTGAGTTTCCTTCCGTTTTCAAATTTTTTGAAATTTTCAGAAAGTTCAAAAATTCGAGTTTCGAAAATCATCTTTCAATTTTTTACCCATGATTTGCCAGTACACGCATGTCTGCGTACTCTTAAGTAAGCAGATACACGTGCGATTGCGGGTCGGTGATAATTGTGTATGGGCACTTTATCTGGCAAAACAGCCGCTGGGAGATCCGCCCAGCCGGTCGGGCAATGATCCCCGTTTTGGCAGATAAAGTGCCCATACACGGCACGATTATCGGCTGAACCGGCCGTTTATACACATCGTACGTCACGGGTTGGTCCCTGTGCTCACATGTGTGTACGAACCTTTACACATAGTGGCAGCGATCGATATCACTATCGAAAAAATAACGTCGTTATCGTAAAATAGCAAGTTATCGTAAAATAACCATTGGTATTTTCCGGTAACGATTGGTTTTCGATAACGATCACTTATTTCCGATAACGATCGCTATTTTCCGATAATGATCGATATTTCCGATATCGTAAAATCGGCGTTATCGTAAAATCCGATCTGTATCGGAAAATAGTGATCATTATCGGAAAATACCGATCGCTATCAGAAAATACCAATCGTTACGGAAAATACCAATCGCTATCAGAAAATACCAATTGTTACCGGAAAATACTGATGTTATCGGAAAATAGTGATCGTTACGGAAAATTATCGGAATTATTTTCCGATAACAATCTGTATTTTCCGATAACGATCATTATTTTTTCGATAACGATATCGATCTTTTATAAAATAGGGCCCTGTATCCGGTGATGAAAATGTAGATCAACCCTCTCTGCCGCAAACGCTGCCATTTTGGTTGACAAATATCGCTTTTCAGAACAATCTGCCAATGGATCTGACAGGTTTTATACATTTCCAAGTAACCCGGTAGTCAGGGGCGTCTCTAGGTTTTTGCCACCTGAGCCAAACTTTTGAATGTACCACTAGGCACCATGAAGTGCGCCACCGCAACCAGGGTTAGGTGTGCGTAGCTTCCAGGAAGGGCGTGGTTAAACATTTGGGTCTTTTTAAACTTCACATCACAGTGTGTATTTATACAGTTCCTCAAATAGACATTTATCATCACCATAATTCTGTAGAATAATTCCAAAGGTTTGTAAGCCTGCCAACCACATCAAAGTAGATTCTTTCAGTGGGGCCCTAACTAATCTAAACAAGTGCCCTCATGCCCAGATCACACATATAGGTAGATATACATGCCCTAATGCCCAGATCACACATATTTGTATATATAAGATGCCCTAATGCCCGGATCACAATATAGGTACATAACATGCCCAGATCACACAATAGGTACATATAACATGCCCAGATCAACAGATAGGTACATATAACATGCAGATCACAATATAGGTACATATAATGTGCCCATCAACTATAGGTGCATATAACATGCCCAGATCACACAGATAGGTACAATATAACATGCCCAGATCACACATATAGGGATATAATAATGTGCCAGATCACACATATAGGCACATAACATGCCCCAGATCACACATATAGGTACATATAAAATGCCCAGATCACAATATAGGTAACATAAACATGCCCAGATCACACATATAGGCACATATAACATGCCCAGATCACACATATAGGTCATATAATGTGCCCAGATCACACATATAGGACAATATAACATGCCCAGATCACACATATAGGTACATATAATGTGCCCAGATCAACATATAGGCACATAAACATGCCCAGATCACACATATAGGTAATATAACAGCCCAGATCACACATATAGGCACATATAACATGCCCAGATCACACATATAGGCACATATAACATGCCCAGATCACACATATAGGTACATATAATGTGCCCAGATCACACATATAGGCACATATAACATGCCCAGATCACACATATAGGCACATAGAATTAGAGATGTTCGAAACTGTTGAGTTTCCTTCCGTTTTCAAATTTTTGAAATTTCAGAAAGTTCAAAAATTCGAGTTTCGAAAAAATCATCTTTCAATTTTTTACCCATGATTTTCCAGTACAAGCATGTCCTGCGTACTCTTAAGTAAGCAGATAACGTGCGATTGCGGGTCGGTGATAATTGTGTATGGGCACTTTATCTGGCAAAACAGCCGCTGGGAGATCCGCCCAGCCGGTCGGGCAATGATCCCCGTTTTGGCAGATAAAGTGCCCATACACGGCACGATTATCGGCTGAACGGCCGTTTTACACATCGTACGTCACGGGTTGGTCCCTGTGCTACAGTGTGTACGAACCTTTACACATAGTGGCAGCATCTGTATTGTTTATAGTTAGATTGATATGGTAATTAATTCAAGGGAGACCGTGGATATTTAATTCACAGCAGTAGGAGGGGTGACTATACATGCCATTCATTGATTGAAAGTTCTCCTGTGAATCTTAAACTTAAATCTAATATCCACAAAACAGGTGGACAGATTGGAAGGAGAAACACACATTGGGGGATGGGATGAGTATAGTTTAATAGTATGAGGTTTATAAAAGTTTGAATTTGGAGACTATAGTTGTCCTTTAAGTTCAGTAATAAAGCATCTGATGGATAATGCAGGTTAAAAGACAGTGAGATGTTTGCTAATTTTGCCCCAACCAATCAGATGTTAGCTTTCAAATGTTAATAAGATCTGATTGGTTGGGGCAAAATTAGCACCATTTTAAACATAAAACTTTTATTGAATAACCTGATAAATCCATCTTTTACATTGCACAACATAACTGGAAGGGGAATTGTTCTACCACAATGTCTGTCAACACCATCAATTGTCACATTACAATGTATGTGGTGGCACCATTACTGGTAGCGTAACTGTCTTGTTGCTATGAAATGTTATTGGAAACACTGAAACATTTGTTAACGTGTTTAAAAGCTATTTGTTTGTGAATAAACTGTTAAAGTATTTTATATTTATATTTTCCTTGTAATTTGTAATAAATTATTTGATTTAAAGGGGAACTGTGACCTCCAAACAAGTTGATTTTAAATGAAAGACCAGGTTCCTAACTTTAAAAGAGCCATCAACCACCTCTCTTACGTGCTGCATAGTCCAATATATGAAGAAACACTGATCAATATATAAATGGTCAACTGCACTATCCAATACCAAATATATCTTTTCACAGGTGCCTCCAGGCCACACAGTTCCCTTGTTTTGCGTCTGTATTCACACACAATATGAGTAATTCCCGAGCACACTGGTTCAATGAATATTTATTTTTATAATTAAGGAGGTGTGGCACATCACATGACTGGGTTGTATAAGAGTATGCACATGCACTTGCACTTTGTCCTGATGAAGACTCCTGTGTGGCGTCGAACCGTTGAAAATAAAAGCAACTTGATTTGAAATCACTAATCAAAAATTAGAAGAAACCAGGAAAAGATCGAGTTACAGTGATTGAAGGATGAGAGGGAGGGGCCATGGGGGCCTATGAGGACAGGTGAGGACTAGGACCTTTTAGCCAGGGGGGCAAATGCAACCAAGTGGTGCTTTCACGGTAGTAGATGCAACACTTTTAAGCACATGCACTTGTTAAGGTCACACACTTTGTTTAAGGTACGCCATTTTTTAAGACCACTATTCCCATTTTACATTGTTGCCAGCAACATTTCAAGTGTATGATGGGTCAAGGACAATTATAGTCCTAAAAATCTTCCCCCTCCCCCTTACAAGTACCCATGGTGAGGACCTGAATCGCTAAGTCCTTACCCCTGGGTACACTTTCTAAGTCAAGTTACACTTCCCCAAAGTTTCCTTTGTTACTAATGAACTGGAGGGCTTACAATCACGGCTAATGAACTGGAGGGCTGGCAAACTGAAAATAAACTGGGGGGCTAAAACTGGCTAATAAAATGGAGGGTTACACTGACTACACTGGCTAATGAACTGGAGGGCTGACAATACTGGTCTATGAATTGGAGGGCTAACTTACAAGGCTTATGATCTGAAGGACTGACAACACTGGCAATCATCTCAATGGCTGGACAACACTTGCTGAGCTGGAGGGCTGACAACTCTGACAAATGAATGGAGGGCTGATGACACTGGCAATGAACTGGAGGGCTGATGACACTGGCCAATGAACTGGAGGGCTGATGACACTGGCTAATGAACTGGAGGGCTGGGGACACTGGCTAATGAACTGAAGTGCTCACTAACACTGCAAATTAATTGGAGGGCGACTGGTAAATCTGATGGAGGATGAGTTTCCTGATCCTTGCCCATGTTAGAGCTAGAGGCTTGTGCTGTGCTTTTCAAACACAAAACTTACTAATAGTTCTGTGGCAGCCCAAATTTTTAATGGAGACCAGCCAGGGGGCATTTGCCAATCAGCTACTGGGCCAGCCCCCCCCTGCATGAGGAGGAGGAGGAGAGACACAGGCAGGGGCATAGCTAGATATACAGGGCCCCATAGCAAGATTTCAGATGCAGCCCCCCCATATTGAAACCAGTTTGGTGCAGTTCACCTAACCTGGCAAACTGCGGCAAGTTTTTTTTAAAGGGTATGTCTCCTCCTAAGAAATGTTCAGCTCCACAAACTCTGTTTTCATTTTAATTAAACCCGGGGGCATCTTTGAAAGGTTTAATTAAAACAAAATTGGGTTTATGGGCTGAACTACGTGAGGTAAAATTTTTCTCAGGAGGGTGGACATACCTGCAGGGGACCTGGATGGGGCCCCTTTGCTCAGGGCCCCATAGCAACTGCTATGGTTGCTATAGTGATCCTACGCCCCTGGACACAGGGAAGAGGGACTGTCACATGGTTTCAGAGCAGGAAGCAGGAAGTGCAGGGGATCTGGGGATGCTGCTACCATGACAAACATATAAATGTAAATATCTTCAAAACTATGTAAAAATAAATAATGAATGTAAATTGCAAAAATACTCAGGAGAGCAATCCTGTCAATTTAACTAAGGTATTTTTGGACCACAGTTACTGTATATACTCGAGTATAAGCCAACCCGCATATAAGCTGAAGTAACCTATTTTTACCTCACAAATTAGGGAAACATGGTTGACTCAGTATAAGCCGAGCGTTGAAATTATGAGCGCTACTGACTTCTTATACTGTATTTAGTGCCCTTTAAATGGACAGCAGTAGTCCCATACAGTAATAGCCAAATCCAGTATGGCTATTCTGTATGGGAACATAAAAAAGCCTCATTCCTTGGCACTCCAGATGTTTAGAAACTACAACTCCCAGCATGCTTTAGTAGCTGGAGTTGTAGTTTCCAACATCTGCAGTGCCAAGGAATGAGGCTTTTTATGGACAGCACCCCCAGGCACTGGGCCAACCAAACAACCAACACATTCAGCCAATAACAAAACAGTCGGCCGACATATTGCGTGATAATTGCCCGATACGCAGTATCACTGATAATATCTCTACACCAATGGATACACCAGGTAGGGATATGCAATCAGTAGCCCTCCAGACATTTGGAAACTACAGCTCCCAGCATTGTTCAACAATGCAACACCTGGGAGCTGGTTACATATCCTTTTATTTTTTGGTATCAAAATCTTCCGTTGGCTTGAGAGTTTCTGTTATGACATCATAAAGACCTCACACAAACCACAGATCCATTTGCTTTTAACTAGAGGTGAGTGTAGCTTCTCCCCATTACTATTATATAATAATAGAGACCAATAATTACATGTAGGTAGATACTATGGAATTAGTGTTATTTATTTGTATCATTTCTAATCCAGTGATTGGTCCGTTTATATCAATATTAGGAGCCCATATGTATGGCCCAGGGTTAGTAATGAGAAGGGAATGTTTAGTAATGCCATTAGCTGGATCCTGAGATTTATCCAACTCCATTATTGATATCATTGGTTCTATGTTTACCATTAGACCAAATAACATAAGGAAGGATATAGATTACCCACCCCAGTGTGTCGCACACACAAACCAAAACACCTACAAAAAACCCAAAACCTGGACTTCATTTGGTTTCCATCATTAATTTTGCTTCCAGCAAGAGATTTTATTCTTATTCACTTCCTCCCACTGTGGCTGCTGTGTTCTTTTTGTGTTTCCGTCCCATAAGTAATGTTCCTGTTGTGGTTTGTGGTATTATAAGTGAATTGTAACAGCACAATGTGAACTAACCAGTACACAAACCTATTTATAACTGTGGTCTCGGAGGATGTTATCACAGGATGTTACAATAGGGGGGCGGAATCTTTCCTTATTAACTAGCAAGATCATGGTATTGAACCATTATTTTATTGAATACTGAGAATGGTCCATTTCACTTTGATATATCTTCCCATATCATTGTGAGTTTAGCTGAAAGTGTTATATCCTTTGTGTTTCAGTCACAGGGATTCCATTCCAAGAAGGAGCCACAGCTGTTAAAATCGTTCTTCTTATCCCTCAATATTAACCTTTAAGGCAGTATACGAGTTTGCACTTGTTAGATATTAAAGATTAGAATAAAACCCCCTCTGATTGGTTACTAACCTGTAATAACATGGCCCAGGACCAATACCTCTTATTATTTCAGGTTTTATAAATAAAATGACTTTATATAAGTTTCATAGATGACACTTGCATTGTATTGTATAGTACAGTACAGGTTAGGCTGGGTACACACAATACATATAGTTTATGGTGTGTCTGTCCAGATGGGGTCATTCCCTATGAAACTGCATATAGATTGCAGCAAACTGCCGTCTACTTTTGCTGTGACCAACAGTGATTGTCCTGGCAAAATCTCCCTCAAGCTTCCTCCTCTGGTGGCTTAATGAGCCCTTTACAAGTTTCCATATCTACACAGGTGGCAGCACCATATATTGATAATGTTTCCTTTATATTGAGTGTTAGGAAGGATTCTAAACTCAACTATGCAAAACACATTATTGTATTGCCTTAAATCTAAAGAAGATGATAACAGTTGTAATAATCCTGCTCTGAGTAAAATCACCCACCGAGGGAGCCACTAACAGGTCCTGCAATGTAATAGAAGCTGCCATGTCGTTGAGGAGCTGGAGCTGGCTATAGTTCTGCATCACATTTATGCCAATTTAGTGTTAAAGGGCATGTCCACCCCAAAACAAATTCTTTGCTGTAATGTGGGAGCGCTATCCTGTGTAATTTTGCCATATCTTTCATTATTTTTTTTACAGTTATCAAGTTATTTTCATTTTGGTGTTTCTTATGGGGGCAGCCATTGATTTCACTCCTCCCATAGTGGGCAGTGCGTGTTGTAGTCTATGGAGATATGTCCACCAATCAGAAGGGGTTTGCATAATGGTTATAATAGCCCTTTCTCTATTTATTATTAAACATGCAGAATCAGTTAAACATGCAAACATGATTTGCAAGTCCCACCTGGGATTCTGGGATTTTACATTAACCCTTTCCCTTTATAAACGCACGGTAACGCATATTAGCAATATGGCACGTTATGGGTAAATCACAATAGGAAGAAGAGAAACAGTTGTGGATATTTAAGGGCACATCCTCCAATAAATACTAAATAGTCAATAAAGATATAGATAAAGGACCTTTATTGCAAATGGCCATTGAAATGGCAATAAATCAGTTAAAAAATGTTTAGAAACAGATCCTGTGCATAGACTGGTTATATATAATCAGAGAGTTCCCATTCATACATACACTCCACATTCATAGAAGGTATAGTATTATAAATACAGGGCAATATTGTATGAAATATTCACATGAAGTTCTTGAGGTAAGTATAATAATTGTATCCTGCCCTGACCTACAACCGCATCCAGCATGTACGTTTTCTGACAAGTCTTGTCGCTTGTGGACAAATAGACCTGAAGTGCCACTTAACAATAATTCTAATGCAGATTTTGTTCAAGAAATGGTTCATTTTACCCCAAACAGCTTTTGTAATAAGTTTTCAATGCAAAAGGAAACTAAACTATTCAATATTCACAGCTTGGTAAAGCCCATCCAGTCAATTTGTGCAAAGACATAAGTGTCGCCTGTCATTGGGCTTCACCTGTGACTATAATGGATCCATAGGTGGTCAGGTGTGTATATAAAGACCCCAGTACACTAGACCTTCACATCAACTGCACATGAGCCTCTGTAACATGTCTAAGATTCACCCTGAGACTAAAGTGTTGATTATCAAGAAGCTGAAGACCAAATCCTGCTGATGTTGCGACACCTTCAATGTCTCTCAGCGTCAAGTTCAGAGGATAAGAAAAGATTTGAAGAGACTGGAGAAGTTTATGACAAGCCCAGGTCAGGCAGACCCCACAAGACAACTGCCCGAGAGGACCGTTTGTTGGCTGGAAAGCCATTATCAACTGCAGCAGAGCTCCAGGAGACACCTGGTCACTGAAATCCCTGTGTCAACCAGAACAGTTTGTCTGATTCTGTCTCCAAATTGCCTCCAGAAGTTTTCAGATGAAACTTCTGTTGAATTACACCCCAGTCACCGCAAATATTGCAGGAGACCTACTGAACCCGCATGGATTACCCAGAAACAGTGACGTAGAGGCAAAATCATGGTGGGTTACATCCAGTATGGGGGTGTGCGAGGGATCTGCATGGTGGAAGGCACACTCAATAGTACTATGTTACTATTGGGGATATGAACGATATTTATATACAAATATAAACCCTGGAAAGACTATGTTACTATTGGTGATATCAACCACATTATGCTTGTGAAGGTTCTCCATTCATCCAGGTCACGGTATATCTGTATATTCATCCATCCAGGTCATGTGTTATCTGTAATATTCATTCATCCAGGTCACGGTATATCTGTAATATTCATTCATCCAGGTCACGGTATATCTGTAATATTCATTCATCCAGGTCATGGTATATCTGTAATATTCATTCATCCAGGTCGGTATATCTGTAATATCATCCATCCAGGTCATTGGTATATCTGTAATATTCATCCATCCAGGTCATGGTATATCTGTAAATTCATTCATCCAGGTCACGGTATATCTGAATATTTCATCATCCAGGTCATGTGTATCTGTAATTCATTCATCCAGGTCACGGTATATCTGTAATATTCATTCATCCAGGTCAACGGTATATCTGAATATTCATTCATCCAGGTCACGGTATATCTGTAATATTATTCATCCAGGTCATGGTATATCTGTATATCAATCCATCCAGGTCACGGTATATCTGTAATATTCATCCATCAGGTACGGTTTATCTGTAATATTCATTCATCCAGGTCATGGTACATCTATAATATTCATTCATCCAGGTCATGGTATATCTGTAATATTCATCCATCTAGGTCACGGTTATCTGTAATTCATTCATCCAGATCATGGTATATCTGTAATATTCATCCATCCAGGTCATGGTATATCTGTAATATTCATCCATCCAGGTCACGGTATATCGTAATATTCATCCATCCAGGTCATGGTATATCTGTAATATTCATCCATCCAGGTCATGGTATATCTGTAATATTCATCCCATCCAGGTCACGGTATATCTGTAATATTCATTCATCCAGATCATGGTATATCTGTAATATTCATCCATCCAGGTCATGGTATATCTGTAATATTCATTCATCCAGATCATGGTATATCTGTATATCATCCATCCAGGTCATGGATATCTGTAATATTCATCCCTCCAGGTACGGTTATTGTAATATTCATCCATCCAGGTCATGGTATATCTGTAATATTCATCCATACAGGTCATGGTATATCTGTAATATTCATCCATCAGGTCACGGTATATCTGAACATTCATCCATCAGGTCACGGTATATCTGTAATATTCATCATCCAGGTAACGGTATAGCTGTAATATTCATTCATCCAGGTCACGTATATCTGTAATATTCATCCATCCAGGTCACGGTATATCTGATATTCATTCATCCAGGTCACGGTATATCTGTAATATTCATCCATCAGGTCATGGTATATCTGAATATTCATCCATCCAGGTCACGGTATATCTGTAATATTCATCATCCAGGTCACGGTATATCTGTAATATCATCCATCCAGGTCACGGTATATCTGTAATATTCATCCATCTAGGTCACGATAATCTGGATATTCATCCATCCAGGTCACGGTATATCTGTAATATTCATCATCCAGGTCACGGATATCTGTAATATTCATTCATCAGGTCACGGTATATCTGAATATTATTTATATCCAGGAAATGGTATATCTGTAATATTCATTCATCCAGGACATGGTATATCTGTAATATTCTTCATCCAGATCATGGTATCTGTAATATTCATTCATCCAGGTCACGGTTAATGCTATATCCATCAGGTCATGGTATATCGTAATATTATTCATCCAGGTCACGGTATATCTGTAATATTCATCCATCCAGGTCATGGTCTATCGGTAATATTCATCATCCAGGTCATGGTATATCTGGATATTCACCATCAGGTCATGGTCTATCTGTAATATTCATCCATCCAGGACATGGTTAATCTGTAAATTCATTCATCCAGGTCACGGGAATCTGTAATATTCATCCATCCAGATCATGGTATATCTGTAATATTCATTCATCCAGGTCACGGTATATCTGTACTATCATCCATCAGGTCATGGTCTATCTGGAATATTCATCCATCCAGGTCACGGTATATCTGTAATTTTCATCCATCCAGGTCACGGTATATCGGTATATGATCCATCCAGGTTATGGTATATCTGAATTCATTCCCAGGTCATGGTTATATCTGTAATATTCATCCATCCAGGTCATGGTATAACTGTATATTCATCCATCCAGGTTATGGTATATCTGTAATATTCATCCATCCAGGTCATGGTATATCTGGTAATATTTCATCCATCCAGGTCATGGGTATCTTAATATATCATCCAGGTCATGTATATCTGTTAATATTTCCATTCCAGGTCATGGATTATCTGTAATATTCATTCATCCAGGTCATGGTTATCTGTAATATTATTCATCAGGTCATGGTATATCTGTTGTATTCAATTAGATCAACTGGACTTGAAGTTTAGTTCTTGAAGACGTTCGTAGTCATCCGACTGGATCTCTCAATTCAGAATGACTTGTACAGAATCTGTGGCAATTATGTACCCTGGAAAATCCCAATTAGCATATCACAGCAGGTGTTAGGGGCGTGATTGGATAGTGGCTAAGTGGTGTTATAGGAACACCCAGAGTAAGGTGTCAAAACAGCATTGTACCAATGTCTGCCATGTACCCGTTCCTATAACACCCTCTTAGCCACTATCAATCACCACCTTAACACTTGAAAACAGCGTGGCCAGGCCCCCAAATATAGGACACCCAAATGTCATGTCCAAGCCTCCTGGACACCAACCCACACCTAGAATGCCGTGCCCCCACCCACTGCAACATTGCAGACAGACCCATCCACTTCTAAACCGGGACGGTTGGGGATATGGACTACATGGAGTTACCTGCATTACCGGACTTAAGCACCAGACACACACTGCCCACATGTCACACACTTCACAGAGAGTACAACTAAAAAAACAAAGACATCATGGCACTTTCAATTCGGCCAGAAAGTGACAGAAAGTAACTTTATTTGATTGGGACTAATATAATATAAAGTGACTATATTATTATTAAACACATGACGTACATTACCCATGGGCAGTTCTTTCACCGTCTTTCCATCTAAGCCAAATACACACCTGCACGTAACAAATACTTTACCCACATGTGTACACGGGCAATGCCGGGTACAACTGCTAGTTCTAAATACAAACCCATACCTATTCCTACTCTAATAACAGACATGACACAAATAAAAAAGTGACATTAATGCAGTGACAGATATTAAAGTGACATCATCGTGACATTACAGGATGGACATATAGTGGACATTTGTTTATATACATGGCGTTACACAGATAGTACTAAATAGTTAGGAAAGGGAACACAGACTATACTATACCACCAGCACCGGGATGAAATTGTCCAGGGCCCCAACCTATAAGTTGACATAGAATAGTCAATTGTTAGAAAGTGACCCCCACACAATATGATGTCTAGCCGCCCACATAGAATTGTTCTGGTCCAAGATTTCAAAGGGATCCCAAGGGATCATTAACAGCTCCATTCCTTTTAATACCCCCGGAACAATCCTCTGATAGTAATATTATCTACATATGTCAAAGTCACGCATGGGGCCTAGACACAGAATAATATACAGTAAGCTCCTAAATACAAGGGGTGCAGATAACTGGACTGTACGTGGTCACTGATCATCACCCAACACAGGACTGAAACCTTCACCTTGGCCAATCACATTATTTAGATCAAGAACAGGCACGGTGACTGTGACCTCAATAAGACCATCTTATAGTTACCAACACTCACCCTGTGATGATGCACAAGAACTAGAAGCATCCAGAGCTGGACGTCATTGGAAGCCCAGTGGGATTGTGGAACTTCCCATCTTCTTTCCATTCCTGGAGAAAAACATATAAAGGGAGAAAAACATGTAAATACAGGAGATATACATTATATAATATACATTGTACAATAAAGAGGGATTATACATTTCTACATATATACATAAATGTACATAAGTGAAAACCTTTCCCTACAGGGTGGGTACTAGGGGTTTAAAGGGGAAGTTCAGTGCAATACTTATACTTTTAAGAAAACAGAGCAGTTTTTTCCAATCCTAATGACCAACCTGCCCATTCAAAATACTGATTCCTGTTGCAGGACCCCTAATAGGGACCATATGGGCGTCCCCTGATGTCTCATAGCGTGATGTTCAAATATGGTCAAAAATGTCTTCCTTGCTTAAAGGGATAGTTATCTAAGGCGTCCGTCCCAAAACCTTCCCTTAAAAACATTAAAAACATAGGGGATATTTATAAAGAGCGAAAAGTAGCGAAATGTTTTCGCATTCGCTTTCACATGGTTTTTCGCCAAAAAGACAGTTAACGCTATTAAAAGGTAGCGTACGAATGGCGAAACCGTTTCCCGAGCTATCGCTAAAACCTTTTCGCCTTACTCGCAATGGTAATTTTTTAGCGAAAAGGGAGCGAAAAGGCATAACGCGATTTATAAAAGAGCGAAAGGTGTGTTTTGGCGTTTAAAAAGAGCGAAAGATTAGCGGACCTGAAGGTGTGTAAGGTCATTGGTTTAGCGAAAAGGCATGTGGAGCCTGTCTGTTGGGAAATTTGGATTGGTCTGATTTTTAAGGCAACAAAAAATGTAAAAGCCATTCAGACAAATTGTCTTACATGTTTTTTGGAACACAAGATAAGATATCGATTTTTCCATTGGTCTGTATAGAATAATGTTAGCTTGGACTTGAAATGACGTCTGCTATTTGTCTTCTCGTGAAAGCACCCTCACCCCTGTATTGCTTGTTGCGTTTTAGTGTTTGCAATGTAGGCTCATTTTTTTATTAGGGAGAGGCACACTAGCGCGTTTTATAGTGTTTGCGCCTGCGTTTTGGTTGGCGATTGCGGGTCCCATTTTTTACAAAATGTAACTCGCGGGAACGCAAACATTCCCGCATATCCAATGTGCCGCGATTGCACGTCGTTTGCGTTTTGGGAACGCATGGTTTTACATATTTGGTGCGTAAAACATACGTTTCCATAACGCTAGTCGGAAAAAAATGAACGCGCTAGCGAAACCCCCACAAGAATCCCGCACACAATCGCGAGTGCTAATGCATGCAATTGTATGAGCCATTCTGGTGCGTGTTGTGTTTGCACGTGTGTTTGCGCTTGCTTTTTTGTGTCTTGCATTATGGAAATGCATGCATTTACGCCACCAAAATTTGGAATGCATGTGTTACCAAACCGCAATCGGATTGTGCAATTGCATGCGCATCAGAAAATTGCAGGAATATTAGTGTTCCTGTGATTTCATTTCAGAAAAAATGCATGCGTAATCGCCAACGCAAAAAGCAGGTGCAAACGCCAATAAATACGGGCTAATGTGGCCTTCCTAATGCACGTTCGTCTTGCTAATGCGCGATCGCCTTTGAGTGGTTATTTCTAATGCGCGTTCGCCTTCCTAACACGTCATCTTGCTAAGCGTGATCGCCTTTTGAGTGCGCGTTCACCTTCCTAAGCACGTCGTCTTGAATGCGATGTGCGATCGCCTTTTAAATGCGTGTTCGCTTCCTAATGCGTCGTTCGCCTTCCTAATGCGCATGTTGCGATCGCCTTGAGATGGCGGTTTTCCTTGTTAAGAGGCATGTTGTTTAACTTTCTGGTTTACTTCTCTTAATACTCCCCAATTGTGTTGGAAAGAAATATAGTGCATATAACGTGGAAACAGCAGCTAGCTGCTAACAATGATCGGATGTTGGGGTTCACTCTTTTGAGACAAATTTTACCGAAATTTACAATATTTAAACCGCAGATTAGCTGATCCATTGTGGGTAGAGAAATGAGTGTGAGGAGGAGATCCTGATGTGGCCTGTGGCAATTAATTGCGTCACAGCAGCTGCTGTGTTGCTGGATGAGTGGAACACAGCAGCGTGGGAGGCAGAGGAGGGAAATGTGCCATGTTAGGATCAGACAGCCTCGTTTTTTTCCAAGAGAGATTTTGTTTCGGGACGAGCGTCTGAGGAGGTGTGCGTCACATTTCACATAAATCGCCCAGCAATTAAAGGATTTGTATGGCAAATGGGCAATTGTGGGAGTATAACAAGGCGAATGTGGCATTGACTGGGATGACAAAAGCTTTTGTCTGTCCTTATTTTTGGCAATGCCACATTCCAGCCTGTGACATTGAACCTTGGCCCTATGAGTCTTTTTCAGGATACTTCCCATGGTTCTGATGCAATTTTGCCTTTGTCCAGAGAATTAATCCAGTTTCATCAGTGAGTCGAGTGTGCAAAAATCAAATCAGATTTTGTTTCTGCCGAAGGGGGTTTGTACTAACTGCCCTAGGAGCCATTGATTGTACGCAATTGCGCTCGCTTCGCACCACCTAAAACAGAGAATGGAAGGTCTTCTAACAGAAACATGTCCATTCTCTTAATGTTCAGGGGATGTGGATTACCAATCCGGCATTATGAGTAAAACAGTTGGTTTCCTGGAAGTTGCCACAACATCCCATATTTGCACCCGAGCCTTTACGCAATTTTACCAGCGACGGATGCCAGGATGGGCGGCTTATCCATCCAGGTCATGGTATATCTGTAATATTCATCCATCCAGGTCACGGTATATCTGTAATATTCATCCAGGTCATGGTATATCTGTAATATTCATTCATCCAGGTCATGATCACGCGAGTAAAATGTCATATTATCCAATACGCGAGTAAATATCGATATATCGAATCCATGCGTAAAATGTCTATATAACCAATACGCGAGTAAATATCGAATTCTTGAATCCACGAGTAAAATGTTATTATACCAATACGCGAGTAAATACGAATATCGAATCCATGAGTAAAATGTCTATTATACCAATACGCGAGTAGTAACAATCGAATTCTTGAATCCGCGAGTAAAATGTCTATTACCAATACGCGAGTAAATATCGAATATCGAATCCATGAGTAAAATGTCTATTATACCAATACGCGAGTAAATATCGAATATCGAATCCGCGAGTAAAATGTATTATTACCAATACGCGAGTAAATATCGAATTCTGAATCCACGAGTAAAATGTCTATTATACCAATACGCGAGTGTAAATATCGAATATCAAATCCGCGAGTAAATGTCTATTATACCAATACGCGAGTAAAATCGAATCTTGAATCCACGAGTTAAAATGTCTATATCCAATACCCGAGTAAATATCGAATATCGAAATCCGCGAGTAAAATGATATTATACCAATACGCGAGTAGAAATATCGAATTCTCGAATCCATGAGTAAAATGTCTATTATACCAATACGCATCCAACTGGAAACAACCAAGCCCCTCCAAAAAGCAACTAACAGACAAAATATGGTGGATTCACAATAACGAATATCTAGCACATACCCTTAATACTCAATATACAAATGGAGTGAAATAGGGTATGGACACTAATAATGGAGACTAGGGAACGGATCAACCAAGCGGGAACCGTTGATTAAGAATGGGAGGGGATAATAAATAATAAAATCTTGGGCCAATGAGGGGGTTACCCTGACGCCTTGGCACTGGCATATATATAATAACTATCTAGAATGGGTATATATTGAAACATTTAGCGAATGGCACCTCTGGAATGTAACCAATGGTATAATGTCCGAACATGTATGTCCAATCAGTATTGACTATGGACCAATGAAGCTGTGTTATAAAGTGTGCACAATTTGCACTTTTCATTAAGAATATAGTTTAAAAAATAAATAAATAACCCAATAAAATGTGTTGAACCAAAAATATACGTCCGAAAACCAAAGTCAATCATTAAAACTGATCTCCTCTAATGACATTTTCTTTTTTTTTCTAATTTTTTCTTTCTTCTTTTTGTTTTGTTTTTTTGAACCTCGACACAGAATATAAATATTATTTTATTTTCAGCCCTTTCCGATCCCCACACTGGAACTTTTTACAACTGTTTAATCCCTTTACAAATATTCCCCAGATCCCTCCGTGTATATTCCTACAGACATCCAGATATTACCTTTAATACGTCTCTTACTTACCCTTCTTCCTGTATAGGAGGATGTTCTGGGGATTCAAGTGTAATCCTGGAATCTCTGTAACAGAACAATGACATCATTATAAAATAATGGGGCTGGAGTTACCACTTCATTTGCACTGGAGTGTAAGAGCAAGATATCAATGGCATCACGGGCATAACAACCAGGGGAGCAGGACCTGCATTTCCCTTTAAATAGGTACACTAACCTACCCTCCAACATTCCCTTTAAATAGGTACACTAACCTACCCTCCAACATTCTCCTTTAAATAGGTACACTAACCTACCTCCAACATTCCCCTTTAAATAGGTACACTAACCTACCTCCAACATTCCCCTTTAAATAGGTACACTAACCTACCCTCCAACATTCCCCTTTAAATAGGTACACTAACCTACCTCCAACATTCCCCTTTAAATAGGACAACTAACCTACCCTCCAACATTCTCCTTTAAATAGGTACACTAACCTACCTCCAACATTCCCTTTAAATAGGTACACTAACCTACCCTCCAACATTCTCCTTAATAGGTACACTAACCTACCTCCAACATTCCCTTTAAATAGGTACACTAACCTACCTCCAACATTCCCCTTTAAATAGGTACACTAACCTACCTCAACATTCCCTTTAAATAGGTACACTAACCTACCTCCAACATTCCCCTTTAAATAGGTACACTAACCTACCTCCAACATTCCCCTTTAAATAGGTACACTAACCTACCCTCCAACATTCTCCTTTAAATAGGTACACTAACCTACCTCCAACATTCCCCTTTAAATAGGTACACTAACCTACCTCCAACATCTCCTTTAAAAGGTACACTAACCTACCTCCAACATTCCCCTTTAAATAGGTACACTAACCTACCTTAACATTCCCTTTAAATAGGTACACTAACTACCTCCAAATTCTCCTTAATAGGTACACTAACCTACCTCCAACATCCCCTTTAAATAGGTACACCAACCTACTCTACAACATTCCCCTTTAAATAGATACATTAACCTACCTCCAACATTCCCCTTTAAATAGGTACACTAACCTACCCTCCAACATTCTCCTTTAAATAGGTACACTAACCTACCCTCCAACATTCCCTTTAAATAGGTACACTAACCTACCCTCCAACATTCCCCTTTAAATAGGTACACTAACCTACCCTCCAACATTCCCCTTAAATAGGTACACTAACCTACCCTCCAACATTCCCCTTTAAATAGGTACACTAACCTACTTCCAATGTTCCCCTTTAAATAGGCACACTAACCTACCCTCCACATTCCCTTTAAATAGGCTACACACCTACCCTCCAACATTCCCCTTTAAATAGGTACACTACCTACCTCCAACATTCCCCATTAAATAGGTACACTAACCTACCCTCTAACATTCCCCTTTAAATAGGTACACTAACCTACCCTCCAACATTCCCCTTTAAATAGGTACACTAAGCTACCCTCTAACATTCCCTAAATACACTTTAAATACACTAACCTACCACCAACATTCCCCTTTAAATAGGTACAACTAACCTACCCTCCAACATTTCCTTTAAATAGGTACACTAACCTACCTCAACATTCCCATTAAAAGGTACACTAACCTACCCTCCAACATTCCCCTTTAAATAGGTACCTAACCTACCCTCCAACATTCCCCTTTAAATATGTACACTAACCTACCCTCCAACATTCCCCTTTAAATAGGTACACTAACCTACCTCCAACGTTCCCCTTTAAATAGGTACATTAACCTACCTTCCAACATTCCTTTTTAAATAGGACACTAACCTACCCTCCAACATTCCCTTTAAATAGGTACACTAACCTACCCTCCAACATTCCCCTTTAAATAGGTACACTAACCTACCCTCCAACATTCCCCTTTAAATAGGTACACTAACCTACCCTCCAATATTCCCCAATAAATATGTACACTAACCTACCCTCCAACATTCCCCTTTAAATAGGTACACTAACCTACCCTCCAACATTCCCCTTTAAATAGGTACACCAACCTACTCCAACATTCCCCTTTAAATAGGTACACTATCCTACCCTCCAACATTCCCCTTTAAATAGGTATATTAACCTACCCTCCAACATTCCCCTTAAAACATTTAAATACACTAACCTACCTCCAACATTCCCCTTTAAATAGGCACACTAACCTACCCTCCAACATTCCCCTTTAAATAGGTAACTAACCTAACCCTCCAACATTACCCTTTAAACAGGTACACTAACCTACTCCAACATCCCCATTTAATAGGTACACTAACCTACCCTCCAACATTCCCTTTAAATAGGTACACTAACCTACCCTCCAACATTCCCCTTTAAATAGGTACACTAACCTACCTCCAACATTCCCTTAAAATTACACTTTATACACTAACCTACCCTCCAACATTCCCCTTTAAATAGGTACACTAACTACCTCCAACTTCCCCATTAAATAGGTACACTAACCTACCCTCCAACATTCCCCTTTAAATAGGTACACTAACCTACCCTCAACATTCCCCTTAAAATACACTAAATACACAACCTACCTCCAACATTGCCCTTTAAATAGGACACTAACCTACCCTCAACATTCCCCTTTAAATAGGTACACAACCTACCCAACATTCCCCTTTAAATAGGTACACTAACCTACCTCCAACATTCCCATTAAATAGGTACACTAACCTACCTCAACACTCCCTTAAAAGGTAACACTAACCTACCTCCAACATTCCCTATTAAAGGTACACTAACCACCCTCCAAATTCCCTTTAAAAGGTACACTAACCTACCCTCCAACATTCCCCTTTAAATAGGTACCTAACCTACCCTTCAACATTTCCAATAAATATGTACACTAACCTACCCTCCAACATTCCCCTTTAAATAGGTACACTAACCTACCTCCAACATTCCCAATAAATACGTACACTAACCTACCCTCCAAATTCCCCTTTAAATAGGTACACTAACCTACCCTCCAACATTCCCATGCTAGTGTTGTTTCTATAAGTGAACTGTAAAAGGGTGATGGGAGGGTTTGAATTGGGGATTCAAGAATTCGATATTTACTCGCGTATTGGTATAATAGACATTTTACTCGCGGATTCAAGAATTCGATATTACTCCGTCGGTATATGGTATAATAGAAGAATTTTAACTCATGGAATTCGATATTCGATATTTACTCGCGCGTATTGGTATAATAGACTTTTAACTCGCGGATTCAAGAATTCGTATTTTACGCGCGTATTGGTATAATAACATTTTACTCGCGGATTCAAGAATTCGATATTTACTCGCGTATTGGTATAATAGACATTTTCTCGCGATTTCAAGATTCGATATTTACTCGCGTATTGGTATAATAGACATTTTACTCGTGGATTCAAGAATTCGATATTTACTCGCGTATTGGTATAATAGACATTTTACTCACGGATTCAAGAGTTCGATATTTACTCGCGTATTGGTATAATAACATTTTACTCTGCGATTCAAGATTCGATATTTACTCGCGTATTGGTATAATAACATTTACTCGCGGAATCAAGAGTTCGATATTTACTCGCGTATTGGTATAATAGACATTTACTCGCAGATTCAGAGAATTCATATTTACCGCATATGTGGTATAATAACATTTTACTCGCGATTCAAGAATTCGATATTACTCGCGTATTGGTATAATAGACATTTTACTCGCGGATTCAAGAATTCGATATTTACATCGCGTATTGGTATAATAGACATTTTACTCACGGATTCAAGAATTCGATATTTACTTGCATGTTGGTATAATAGACATTTTACTCGTGGATTCAAGAATTCGATATTACATCGCGTATTGGTATACATAGACATTTTACTCGCGGATTCAAGAGTTCGATATTTACTCGCGTATTGGTATAATAGACATTTTACTCTCGGCGGATTCAAGAATTCGATATTTACTCGCGTATTGGTATAATAGAACTTTTTACTCGCGGATTCAGTATTCGATATTTATCACCGCGTATAGGGGTATAATAGACATTTTACTTGCGGATTCGATATCGATATTTTTACTACCGCGTATTGGTATATAGACTTTAACTCGCAGATTCAAGAATTCAAAATATATCTCGCGTATTAGTATAATAGAAATTTTACTCGCGGATTCAAGTATTCAATATTACTCGCGCATAGGTATAATAGACGTTTAACTTGGCGATTCGCTATTTACTCGCGGTATTGTTATATATAGACATTTTACTCGCGGATTCAAGAATTCGATATTTACTTGCGTATTGGTATAATAGACATTTTATTTGCGGATTCGATATTCGATATTTACTTGCGTATTGGTATAATAGACATTTTACTTGCAGATTCGATATTCGATATTTACTCGCGTATTGGTATAATAGACATTTTACTTGCGGATTCGATATTCGATATTTACTCGCGTATTGGTATAATAGACATTTATTCAAGGAATCGATATTCGATATTTACTCTCGTATTGGTATAATAGACATTTTACTCACGGATTCGATATTTACTCGCGTATTGGTATAATAGACATTTATTCAAGGAATCGATATTCGATATTTACTCTCGTATAGGTATAATAGACATTTTACTCACGGATTCGATATTTACTCGCATATAGGCATAATAGACATTTTACTCACATATTCGCATGCCTCGAACATTCGATAATTATCGAAAGTCTGGAAAATATCGACAATCTGGGTCCGGGATTGTTCCAGAAGTCCAAGTCTGTTCGAACTCGAATAGTTCAGCTCGAACTCGGGTTTGAGTTCTAGTCCATCTCTATTAGTTATATGTATATATTGTATATATTCTGTAAATATTTGAATTTTAAGGGAATGTAGAAAAATGCCCAAGGGGTAAATACTTAAAGGACATCTATAGTGAAAAAAACACATTGCCCCTTTGCAAAGCTAAATTCATGTACACTGTGCTGCCTTAATCCTATCTCTCTCAGTGACTTTGTTTTTCCATGGTGTCAGATCGGTGTGCAGCACTCCCCCCTTCCCCCTCCCCTTGTTACCTCCTCCATGTCTCAACTCCGACTAACCGACAAGCTTATCATGTGCAGTATGAGTTAAAAGTTCAACATCCTGAAAAACACACCCACGCACAGTGGCCAATAGAAAGCAAGCTGTACTGGAGACACGGAAGAAGGAGAACAGTACAGTTTACGATCTCTCACTTTGTGACCCATCATCAATCAGTGAAAGCTATTAAGAAGGGGGGTCAAGTGCAGCCTTATATCTACCATCAAAGCTACCTCTCTCCCCCTGCTAATGCTGTTATCTCTATGTTTATTACAGAGCAGGGAGGGGGGGTCACGTCACATGGATTTGATTGACAGCACAAGTAGGAGTAGAGGAATGCAAACACATATTCTTCTAACTGGTGTATCTCAGGACAGAGAGGGAATCTGATAAGGGTGAAGACACTCTGGGGGTTGTGGGGAATTATAGAATACATGGAAAGAAAGAAAAAAAAGTTCATTTTCCCACTATAGATTCCCTTTAAATCGGAAAGCGCCTGTTTAATTCTGTCATTTTCTTGCTTTACTTGCTGTGTAAATTCTCCATCCTCTTCTCTTACTTCCACTAGAAACATAATCCAATTGCTGCTGTGAAATCTACTACCTTGAAATATCTTAAGTTTTCCTTTAATCACGACATTGTGTATTTTTTTTTAGGGTGTTTATGAACATTTCTCTTAAAGTCAGAGAGAAGTCTACCTCTTCCTCCTCTGGATGTTTCATTGGTGATTCTTGAAGATCATGAAGAATCTTCAGAATCCAATTACTTAGAAGAGATTCGCTGCTATTTGCTCTGTGGACCAGAACAATAGAAGAAAAAATCTCTCATGTTGAAGAATTGGAAAAGTGACCAAGAAGATTATTGGGGTTGGACTTTCTCATTTTGCTTCTTTGTTAAGGGACAGGAAGACCATTTTCAGGTCCCACAGAAGGTCCTGACCAGGATATTCGTTCCGAGATCCACTGGTAACATAAAACAACATCTAGATCCTTCTTACATTCTACCTCTATCTCAATGCACTTTGGTTGAGTAGGGCCCCTTGCACATCTTCAAAACTGTTTTAAATATTTTAATTTAATATCTAGATTGTTGATTTATTATTCTTACCCCAAATCAAGTAAATATTTATATATGGTTCATAGATAATGTTATTGGTACTTGAATAACGGTGATCATTCCAGACATGTCATTTTTTGGAGGAACTACCACTGGCCAAAAGAATGTAAAGCCAGTTATATAAGCACAACAGGAGACATTTATTATATATACTCGATTATAAGCCGATCCGAGTATAAGCAAAGGTACCTAATTTTACCTTAAAAATAAGTAAAAATGATTGCCTCGAGTATAAGCCAAGGGTAGAAATTATGGGCCCTATTTATAAAAGATCGATATCACTATCGAAAAAATAACGATCGTTATCGTAAAATAGCAATCGTTATCGTAAAATAACCATTGGTATTTTCCGGTAACGATTGGTATTTTCGATAACGATCACTATTTTCCGATAACGATCGCTATTTTCCGATAATGATCGCTATTTTCCGATATCGTAAAATACGGATCGTTATCGTAAAATACCGATCTGTATCGGAAAATAGTGATCATTATCGGAAAATACCGATCGCTATCAGAAAATACCAATCGTTACCGGAAAATACCAATCGCTATCAGAAAATACCAATTGTTACCGGAAAATACTGATTGTTATCGGAAAATAGTGATCGTTATCGGAAAATTATCGGAATTATTTTCCGATAACAATCTGTATTTTCCGATAACGATCATTATTTTTTCGATAACGATATCGATCTTTTATAAATAGGGCCCTGTATCCGGTGATGAAAATGTAGATCAACCCTCTCTGCCGCAAACGCTGCCATTTTGGTTGACAAATATCGCTTTTTCAAGAACAATCTGCCAATGGATCTGACAGGTTTTATACATTTCCAAAGTTAACCCTGGTAGTCAGGGGCGTCTCTAGAGTTTTTGCCACCTGAGCCAAACTTTTGAATGTACCACTAGGCACCATGAAGTGCGCCACTGCAACCAGGGTTAGGTGTGCGTAGCTTCCAGGAATGGGCGTGGTTAAACATTTGGGTCTTTTTAAACTTCACATCACAGTGTTATTTATACAGTTCCTCAAATAGACATTTATCATCACCATAATTCCTGTAGAATAATTCCAAAAGGTTTGTAAGCCTGCCACCACATCAAAGTAGATTCTTTCAGTGGGGCCCTAACTAATCTAACCAAAGTGCCCTCATGCCCAGATCACACATATAGGTAGATATAACATGCCCTAATGCCCAGATCACACATATTTGTATATATAAGATGCCCTAATGCCCGGATCACACATATAGGTACATATAACATGCCCAGATCACACATATAGGTACATATAACATGCCCAGATCACCAATTATAGGGACATATAATGTGCCCAGATCACACATTAGGTGCATATAACATGCCCAGATCACACATATAGGGACAATAACATGCCCGATCACACATATAGGTAAATATAATGTGCCCAGCAGATCACACACAATAGGCACATATACATGGCCCAGATCACACATATAGTACAATATAAAATGCCCAGATCACAATATAGGTAACATATAACATGCCCAGACACACAAATAGCACATATAACATGCCCAGATCACCATATAGGGACATATAATGTGCCCAGATCACACATATAGGCACATATAACATGCCCAGATTCACACATATAGGTACATATAATTGCCCAGATCACATATAGGCACATATACATGCCCAGATCACACACTAGGTACAATAAATCCCAGACACAATATAGGACATATAACATGCCCAGATCACACATAAGGCAAATATAACATGCCCAGTCACAAATAGGGTACATATAATGTGCCCAGATCACACATATTAGGCACATATAACATGCCAGATCACACATATAGGTACACTTCACATCCACCCCCACCTTTGGCCCCCACCAACGATTATCATCAACACTCCATATATTGGGCCATACATGCCCAGATCACACATATAGGTACATATAACATGCCCAGATCACACATATAGGTACATATAACATGCCCAGATCACACATATAGGTACATATAATGTGCCCAGATCACACATATAGGCACATATAACATGCCCAGATCACACATATAGGTACATATAACATGCCCAGATCACCATATAGGCACATGAACATGCCCCGATCACACATATAGGTACCTATAGATGTGCCCATATCACACATCTATGTACATTATAACATGCCAGATCACACATAAGGTACATATAAACTGCCCAGATCACATATATAGGTACATATAACATGCCCAGATCAACACATATAGGCAACATATAACATGCCCAGACACACTATAGGTACATATAATGTGCCCAGATCACACATATAGGCACATATACATCTCCCAGACAGCCACATATAGGTACATATAATGTGCCCAGATCACACATATAGGCACATAGATACATGCCCAGATCACACATATATGTCCTATACATGCCCAGATCACACAATATAGGCACTATACACTGCGCAGATCACACATATAGCCCATAGAATTAGAGATGTTCGAAACTGTTGAGTTTCCTTCCGTTTTCAAATTTTTTGAAATTTCAGAAGTTCAAAAATTCGGTTTCGAAAATCATCTTTCAATTTTTTACCCATGATTTGCCAGACACAAGCATGTCCTGCGTACTCTAAGTAAGCAGATACACGTGCGATTGCGGGTCGTGATATTGTGTAATGGGCACTTTATCTGCAAAACATCCGCTGGGAGATCCGCCCAGCCGGTCGGGCATGATCCCCGTTTTTGGCAGATAAAGTGCCCATACACGGCACTATTATCGGCTGAACCGGCCGTTTATACACATCGTACGTCACGGGTTGGTCCCTGTGCTCACATGTGTGTACGAACCTTTACACATAGTGGCAGCGATCGATATCACTATCGAAAAAATAACGATCGTTATCGTAAAATAGCAATCGTTATCGTAAAATAACCATTGGTATTTTCCGGTAACGATTGGTATTTTCGATAACGATCACTATTTTCCGATAACGATCGCTATTTTCCGATAAGATCGCTATTTTCCGATATCGTAAAATACGGATCGTTATCGTAAAATACCGATCTGTATCGGAAAATAGTGATCATTTCGGAAAAATACCGATCGCTATCAGAAAATACCAATCGTACCGAAAATCCAATCGCTATCAGAAAATACCATTGTTACCGGAAAATACTGATTGTTATCGGAAATAGTGATCGTTATCGGAAAATTACGGAATTATTTTTCCGATAACAATCTGTATTTTCCGATAACGATCATTATTTTTCGATAACGATATCGTCTTTTATAAATAGGGCCCTGTTCCTGTGATGAAATGTAGACAACCCTCTCTGCCGCAAACGCTGCCATTTTGGTTGACAATATCGCTTTTTCAAGAACAATCTGCCAATGGATCTGACAGGTTTTATACATTTCAAGTTTAACCCTGGTAGTCAGGGGCGTCTCTAGAGTTTTTGCCACTGAGCCAAACTTTTGAATGTACCACTAGGCACCATGAAGTGCGCCACTGCAACCAGGTTAGGTGTGCGTAGCTTCCAGGAATGGCGTGGTTAAACATTTGGGTCTTTTTAAACTTCCCATCACAGTGTTATTTATACAGTTCCTCAAATAGACATATCATCACCATAATTCTGTAAATAATTCCAAAAGTTTTGTAGCCTGCCACCACATCAAAGTAGATTCTTTCAGGGGGCCCTAACTAATCTAACCAATTGCCCTCATGCCCAGATCACACATATAGGTAGATAATACATGCCCTAATGCCCAGATCACACATATTTGTATATATAGATGCCCTAATGCCCGGATCACACATATGTACATATACATGCCAGATCCACATATAGGCATATAACATGCCCAGATCACAAGATAGGACATATAACTCCCAGATCACACATATAGGTCAATAAGTGCCCAGATCACACATTAGGTGCATTAACATGCCCAGATCACACATATGGTACTATAACATGCCCAGATCACACAATTAGGTACTAATGTGCCCAGATCACACATATAGGCACATATACATGCCCAGATCACACATATAGGTACATATAAAGCCCAGATCACATATATAGGTACATATAACATGCCCAGATCACACATATAGGCCACATATACATGCCCAGATCACACATATAGGTACTATATGTGCCAGTCACACTATAGCACATATAACATGCCCGCATCACACTATAGTACATATAATGTGCCCAGATCACATATAGGCACATATACATGCCCAATCACACATATAGGTACATATAACATGCCCAGAATCACACATATAGGCACATATAACATGCCCAGATCACACATATAGGCACATAATACATGCCCATCACACATATAGGTACATATATGTGTCCAGATCACCTATAGGCAATTAATGCCCAGATCACACATATAGGCACATAGAATTAGAGATGTTCGAAACTGTTGAGTTTCCTTCCGTTTTCAAATTTTTTGAAATTTTCAGAAAGTTCAAAAATTCGAGTTTCGAAAATCATCTTTCAATTTTTTACCCATGATTTGCCAGTACACGCATGTCCTGCGTACTCTTAAGTAAGCAGATACACGTGCGATTGCGGGTCGGTGATATGTGTATGGGCACTTTTCTGGCAAAACGCCGCTGGGAGATCCGCCCAGCCGGTCGGCAATGATCCCCGTTTTGGCAGATAAAGTGCCCATACACGGCACGATTATCGGCTGAACCGGCCGTTTATACACATCGTACGTCCGGGTTGGTCCCTGTGCTCACATGTGTGTACGAACCTTTACACATAGTGGCAGCATCTGTATTGTTTATAGTTAGATTGATATGGTAATTTAATTCATAGGGAGGACCGTGGATATGGTAATTCACAGCAGTAGGAGGGCGTGACTATACATGCCATTCACTTTGATTGACAGTTCCTCCCTGTGAATCTTAAAACTTAAATCTAATATCCACAAAACAGGTGGACAGATTGGAAGGAGAAACACACATTGGGGGATGGGATGAAGTATAGTTTAATAGTATGAGGTTTATAAAAGTTTGAATTTGGAGACTATAGTTGTCCTTTAAGTTCAGTAATAAAGCATCTGATTGGATACTGCAGGTTAAAAGCACAGTGAGATGTTTGCTAATTTTGCCCCAACCAATCAGATGTTAGCTTTCAAATGTTAAATAAGATCTGATTGGTTGGGGCAAAATTAGCACCATTTTAAACAATAATAACTTTTATTGAATAACCCTGATAAATTCCATCTTTTACATTGCACAACATAACTGGAAGGGGAATTGTTACTACCACAATGTCTGTCAACACCATCAATTGTCACTATTACAATGTATGTGTTGGCACCATTACTGGTAGCGTAACTGTCTTGTTGCTATGAAATGTTTATTGTGAAACACTGAAACATTTGTTACAAGTGTTTAAAAGCTATTTGTTTTTGTGAATAACTGTTAAAGTATTTTATATTTTATATTTCCTTGTACTTTGTAATAAATTATTTGATTTAAAGGGGAACTGTGACCTCCAAACAAGTTGATTTTAAATGAAAGACCAGGTTCCTAACTTTAAAATGAGCCATCAACCACCTCTCTACGTGCTGCATAGTCCAATATATGAAGAAAACACTGATCAATATATAAATGGTCAACTGCACTCATCCAATACCAAATATATCTTCTCACAGGTGCCTCCAGGCCACACAGTTCCCTTGTTTTGCGTCTGTATTTCACACACAAATTGAGTAAATTCCCGAGCACACTGTGTTCAATGAATATTTATTTTTATAATTAAGGAGGTGTGGCACATCACATGACTGGGTTGTATAAGAGTATGCACATGCACTTGCACTTTGTCCTGATGAAGACATCCTGTGTGGCGTCGAACCGTTGAAAATAAAAGCAACTTGATTTGAAATCACTAATCAAAAATTAGAAGAAACCAGGAAAAGATCGAGTTACAGTGATTGAAGGATGAGAGGGAGGGGCCATGGGGGCCTATGAGGACAGGTGAGGACTAGGACCTTTTAGCCAGGGGGGCAAATGCAACCAAGTGGTGCTTTCACGGTAGATTGCAACACTTTTAAGCACATGCACTTTGTTAAGGTCACACACTTTGTTTAAGGTACGCCCATTTTTAAGACCACTATTCCCATTTTACATTGTTGCCAGCAACATTTTCAAGTGTATGATGGGTCAAAGGACAATTATAGTCCTAAAATCTTCCCCCTCCCCCTTACAAGTACCCATGGTGAGGACCTGAATCGCTAAGTCCTTACCCCTGGGTACACTTTCTAAGTCAAGTTACACTTCCCCAAAGTTTCCTTTGTTACTAATGAACTGGAGGGCTTACAATCACGGCTAATGAACTGGAGGGCTGGCAAAAACTGAAAAATAAACTGGGGGGCTAAAACTGGCTAATAAAATGGAGGGCTTACACTGACTTACACTGGCTAATGAACTGGAGGGCTGACAATACTGGTCTATGAATTGGAGGGCTAACTTACACTGGCTTATGATCTGAAGGACTGACAACACTGGCAAATCATCTCAATGGCTGACAACACTTGCTGAGCTGGAGGGCTGACAACTCTGACAAATGAACTGGAGGGCTGATGACACTGGCTAATGAACTGGAGGGCTGATGACACTGGCCAATGAACTGGAGGGCTGATGACACTGGCTAATGAACTGGAGGGCTGGTGACACTGGCTAATGAACTGAAGTGCTCACTAACACTGCAAATTAATTGGAGGGCTGACTGGTAAATCTGATGGAGGATGAGTTTCCTGATCCTTGCCCATGTTAGAGCTAGAGGCTTGTGCTGTGCTTTTCAAACACATAACTTACTAATAGCTTCTGTGGCAGCCCAAATTTTTAATTGGAGACCAGCCCAGGGGGCATTTGCCAATCAGCCTACTGGGCCAGCCCCCCCCTGCATGAGGAGGAGGAGACACAGGCAGGGGCATAGCTAGATATCACAGGGCCCCATAGCAAGATTTCAGATGCAGCCCCCCCATATTGAAACCAGTTTGGTGCAGTTCAACCTAACCTGGCCAAACTGCGGCAAGTTTTTTTTAAAGGGTATGTCCTCCCTCCTAAGAAATGTTCAGCTCCACAAACTCTGTTTTCATTTTAATTAAACCCGGGGGGCATCTTTGAAAGGTTTAATTAAAACAAAAATTGGGTTTATGGGCTGAACTACGTGAGGTAAAATTTTTCTCAGGAGGGTGGACATACCTGCAGGGGACCTGGATGGGGCCCCTTTGCTCAGGGCCCCATAGCAACTGCTATGGTTGCTATAGTGATTCCTACGCCCCTGGACACAGGGAAGAGGGACTGTCACATGGTTTCAGAGCAGGAAGCAGGAAGTGCAGGGGATCTGGGGATGCTGCTACCATGACAAACATATAAATGTAAATATCTTCAAAACTATGTAAAAATAAATAATGAATGTAAATTGCAAAAATACTCAGGAGAGCAATTCCTGTCAATTTAACTAAGGTTATTTTTGGACCACAGTTACTGTATATACTCGAGTATAAGCCAACCCGCATATAAGCTGAAGTAACCTATTTTTACCTCACAAATTAGGGAAACATGGTTGACTCCAGTATAAGCCGAGCGTTGAAATTATGAGCGCTACTGACTTCTTATACTGTATTTAGTTGCCCTTTAAATGGACAGCAGTAGTCCCATACAGTAATAGCCAAATCCAGTATGGCTATTACTGTATGGGAACATAAAAAAGCCTCATTCCTTGGCACTCCAGATGTTTAGAAACTACAACTCCCAGCATGCTTTAGTAGCTGGAAGTTGTAGTTTCCAAACATCTGCAGTGCCAAGGAATGAGGCTTTTTTATGGACAGCACCCCCAGGCACTGGGCCAACCAAACAACTAAACACATTCAGCCAATAACAAAACAGTCGGCCGACATATTGCGTGATAATTGCCCGATACGCAGTATCACTGATAATATCTCTACACCAATGGATACACCAAGGTAGGGATATGCAATCAGTAGCCCTCCAGACATTTGGAAACTACAGCTCCCAGCATTGTTCAACAATGCAACACCTGGGAGCTGGTTACATATCCCTTTTATTTTTGTGTATCCAAAATCTTCCGTTGGCTTGAGAGTTTCTGTTATGACATCATAAAGACCTCACACAAACCACAGATCCATTTGCTTTTAACTAGAGGTGAGTGTAGCTTCTCCCCATTACTATTATATAATAATAGAGACCAATAATTACATTAGTAGGTAGATACTATGGAATTAGTGTTTATTTATTTGATATCATTTCTAATCCAGTGATTGGTCCGTTTATATCAATATTAGGAGCCCCATATGTATGGCCCAGGGTTTAGTAATGAGAAGGGAATGTTTAGTAAATGCCATTAGCTGGATCCTGAGATTTATCCAACTCCAATTTATTGATTATCATTGGTTCTATGTTTATCCATTAGACCAAATAACTTTATAAGGAAGGATATAGATTACCACCCCCAGTGTGTCGCACACACAAACCAACACACCCTACAAAAAAACCCAAAACCTGGACTTCATTTGGTTTCCATCATTAATTTTGCTTCCAGCAAGAGATTTTATTCTTTATTCCACTTCCTCTCCACTGTGGCTGCTGTGTTCTTTTTGTGTTTCCGTCCCATAAGTAATGTTCCTGTTGTGGTTTGTGGTTATTATAAGTGAATTGTAACCAGCACAATGTGAACTAACCAGTAACAAACCTATTTATAACCTGTGGTCTGGAGGATGTTATCACAGGATGTTACCACTAGGGGGGGCTGGAATCTTTCCTTATTAACTAGACAAGATCACTGGTTATGAACCATTATTTATATTGAATACTGAGAATGGTCCATTTCACTTTGATTAATCTTCCCATATCATTGTGAGTTTAGCTGAAAGTGTTAATATCCTTTGTGTTTCAGTCACAGGGATTCCATTCCAAGAAAGGAGCCACAGCTGTTAAAATCGTTCTTCCTTATTCCCCTCAATATTAACCTTTAAGGCAGTTACGAGTTTGCACTTTGTTAGATATTAAAGATTAGAATAAAACTCCCCTCTGATTGGTTACTAACCTGTAATAACATGGCCCAGGACCAATACCTCTTATTATTTCAGGTTTTATAAATAAAATGACTTTATATAAGTTTCATAGATGACACTTGCATTGTATTGTATAGTACAGTACAGTTAGGCTGGGTACACACAATACATATAGTTTATGGTGTGTCTGTCCAGATGGGGTCATTCCCTATGAAACTGCATTATAGATTGCAGCAAACTGCCGTCTACTTTTGCTGTGACCAACAGTGATTGTCCTGGCAAAATCTCCCTCAAGCTTCCTCCTCTGGTGGCTTAATGAGCCCTTTACAAGTTTCCATATCTACACAGGTGGCAGCACCATATATTGATAATGTTTCCTTTATATTGAGTGTTAGGAAGGATTCTAAACTACACTATGCAAAACACATTATTGTATTGCATTACATCTAAAGAAGATGATACCAGTTGTAATAATCCTGCTCTGAGTAAAATCAGCCACCAGAGGGAGCCACTAAACAGGTCCTGCAATGTAATAGAAGCTGCCATGTCGTTGAGGAGCTGGAGCTGGCTATAGTTCTCGCATCATCATTTATGCCAATTTAAGTGTTAAAGGGCATGTCCACCCCAAAACAAATTTCTTTGCTGTAATGTCGGGAGCGCTATCCTGTGTAATTTTGCCATATACTTTCATTATTTTTTTTACAGTTATCAAGTTATTTTCATTTTGGTGTTTCTTATGGGGGCAGCCATTGATTTCACTCCTCCCATAGTGGGCAGTGTGCTTGTAGTCTATGGAGATATGTCCACCAATCAGAAGGGGTTTGCATAATGGTTATAATAGCCCTTTCTCTATTTATTTATTAAACATGCAGAATCAGTTAAACATGCAAACAACTGATTTGCAAGTCCCACCTGGGATTCTGGGATTTTACATTAACCCTTTCCCTTTATAAACGCACGGTAACGCATATTAGCAATATGGCACGTTATGGGTAAATCACAATAGGAAAGAAGAAACAGTTGTGGATATTTAAGGGCACATCCTCCAATAAATACTAAATAGTCAATAAAGATATAGATAAAGGACCTTTATTGTGCAAATGGCCAATTGAAATGGCAATAAATCAGTTAAAAAATGTTTAGAAACAGATCCTGTGCATAGACTGGTTATATATAATCAGAGAGTTCCCATTCATACATACACTCCACATTCCATAGAAGGTATAGTATTATAATACAGGGCAATATTTGTATGAAATATTCACATGAAGTTCATTGAGGTAAGTATAATAATTGTATCCTGCCCTGACCTACACCGCATCCAGCATGTACAGTTTCTGACAAGTCTTGTCGCTTGTGGACAAATAGACCTGAAGTGCCACTTAACAATAATTCTAATGCAGATTTTGTTTCAAGAAATGGTTCATTTTACCCCAAACAGCTTTTGTAATAATGTTTCAATGCAAAAGGAAACTAAACTATTCTAATATTCACAGCTTGGTAAAGCCCATCCAGTCAATTTGTGCAAAGACATAAGTGTCGCCTTGTCATATGGGCTTCACCTGTGACTAATAATGGATCCATTAGGTGTCAGGTGTGTATATAAAGACCCCAGTACACTAGACCTTCACATCAACTGCACATAGACCTCTGTAAACATGTCTAAGATTCACCCTGAGACTAAAGTGTTGATTATCAAGAAGCTGAAGACCAAATCCACTGCTGATGTGGCGACACCTTCAATGTCTCTCAGCGTCAAGTTCAGAGGATAAAGAAAAGATTTGAAGAGACTGGAGAAGTTTATGACAAGCCCAGGTCAGGCAGACCCCACAAGACAACTGCCCGAGAGGACCGTTTGTTGGCTGGAAAGCCCATTATCAACTGCAGCAGAGCTCCAGGAGACCTGGTCACCTGAAATCCCTGTGTCAACCAGAACAGTTTGTCTGATTCTGTCTCCAAATTGCCTCCAGAAGTTTTCAGATGAAACTTCTGTTGAATTACACCACAGTCACCGCAAATATTGCAGGAGACCTACTGGAACCCGCATGGATTTACCCAGAAACAGTGACGTAGAGGCAAAATCATGGTCTGGGGTTACATCCAGTATGGGGGTGTGCGAGGGATCTGCAGGGTGGAAGGCAACATCAATAGTACTATGTTACTATTGGTGATATGAACGATATTTATATACAAATATAAACCCTGGAAAGACTATGTTACTATTGGTGATATCAACCACATTTATGCTTGTGAAGGTTCTCATTCATCCAGGTCACGGTATATCTGTAATATTCATCCATCCAGGTCATGGTGTATCTGTAATATTCATTCATCCAGGTCACGGTATATCTGTAATATTCATTCATCCAGGTCACGGTATATCTGTAATATTCATTCATCCAGGTCATGGTATATCTGTAATATTCATTCATCCAGGTCACGGTATATCTGTAATATTCATCCATCCAGGTCATGGTATATCTGTAATATTCATCCATCCAGGTCATGGTATATCTGTAATATTCATCCATCCAGGTCACGGTCTATCTGTAATATTCATTCATCCAGGACATGGTATATCTGTAATATTCATTCATCCAGATCATGGTATATCTGTAATATTCATTCATCCAGGTCACGGTATATCTGTAATATTCATCCATCCAGGTCATGGTATATCTGTAATATTCATTCATCCAGGTCACGGTATATCTGTAATATTCATCCATCCAGGTCATGGTCTATCTGTAATATTCATCCATCCAGGTCATGGTATATCTGTAATTTCAATCCATCCAGGTCTGGTATATCTGTTAATATTCATCCATCCGGGTCACGGTATATCTGTATATTCATTCATCCAGAGTCATGGTATATCTGTAATATTCATCCATCCAGGTCATGGTATATCTGTAATATCATTCACCGATCATGGTATATCTTAATATTCATCCATCCAGGTCATGGTATATCTGTAATATTCATCCTCCAGGTCACGGTATATCTGTAATATTCATCCATCCAGGTCATGGTATATCTGTAAATATTCATCTCATACAGGTCATGGTATATCTGTAATATTCATCCATCCAGGTCACGGTATATCTGTAAATTCATCCATCCAGGTCACGGTATATCTGTAATATTCTCCATCCAGGTCAGGTAACTGTAATATTCATCATCCAGGTCACGGTATATCTGTATATTCTCCATCCAGGTCACGGTATATCGGTAATATTCATTCATCCAGGTCACGGTATATCTGTATATTCATCCATCCAGGTCATGGTATATCTGTAATATTCATCCATCCAGTCACGGTATATCTGTAATATTCATCCATCCAGGTCACGGTATAATCTGTAATATTCTCCATCCAGGTCACGGTATATCTGTAATATTCATCCATCCGGTCACGGTATATCTGTATATTCATCCATCCAGGTCACGGTATACTGTATATTCATCATCATGGTCCGGTATCTGTAATATTCATTCATTCCAGGTCACTGTATATCTGTAATTCATCATCCAGGCATGGTATATCTGTAATATTCATTCATCCGGACATGGTATATCTGTATATTCATTCATCCGATCATGGTATATCTGTAATATTCATCATCCAGGTCACGGTATATCTGTAATATTCATCCATCCAGGTCATGGTATATCTGTAATTTCATTCATCCAGGTCACTGGTATATCTGTAATATTCATCCATCCAGGTCATGGTTTCTGTAATATTCATCCATCCAGGTCATGGTATATCTGAATATCATCCATCCAGTTCATGGTCTATCGTAATATTCATCCATCCAGACATGGTATATCTTTAATATTCATTCATCCAGGTCACTGTATATCTGTATATCTGTATATCATCCATCCAGATCATGGTATATCTGTAATATTCATCCATCCAGGTCATGGTATATCTGTAATATTCATCCATCCAGGTCACGGTATATCTGTAATATTCATCCATCCAGGTCATGGTATATCTGTAAATATTCCTCTCATACAGGTCATGGTATATCTGTAATATTCATCCATCCAGGTCACGGTATATCTGTAACATTCATCCATCCAGGTCACGGTATATCTGTAATATTCTCCATCCAGGTCACGGTAACTGTAATATTCATTCATCCAGGTCACGTATATCTGTAATTTCTCCATCCAGGTCACGGTATATCGGTAATATTCATTCATCAGGTCCGGTATATCTGTATATTCATCCATCCAGGTCATGGTATATCTGTAATATTCATCCATCCAGTCACGGTATATCTGTAATATTCATCCATCCAGGTCACGGTATATCTGTAATATTCATCCATCCAGGTCACGGTATATCTGTAATATTCATCCATCCAGGTCACGGTATATCTGTAATATTCATCCATCCAGGTCACGGTATACTGTAATATTCATCATCCAGGTCACGGTATATCTGTAATATTCATTCATCCAGGTCACTGGTATATCTGTAATATTCATCATCCAGGACATGGTATATCTGTAATATTCATTCATCCGGTACATGGTATATCTGTATATTCATTCATCCACGATCATGGTATATCTGTAATATTCATCATCCAGGTCACGGTATATCTGTAATATTCATCCATCCAGGTCATGGTATATCTGTAATATTCATTCATCCAGGTCACGTATATCTGTAATATTCATCCATCCAGGTCATGGTTATCTGTAATATTCATCCATCCAGGTCATGGTATATCTGAATATCATCCATCCAGTCATGGTCTATCGGTAATATTCATCCATCCAGACATGGTATATCTTAATATCATTCATCCAGGTCACGGTATATCTGTAATATTCATCCATCCAGATCATGGTATATCGTAATATTCATTCATCCAGGTCACGGTATATCTGTATATTCATCCATCCAGTCATGGTCTATCTGTATATTCATCCATCCAGGTCACGGTATATCTGTAATATTCATCCATCCAGGTCACCGTATATCTGTTATATTCATCCATCCAGGTCATGGTATATCTGTAATATTCATCCATCCAGGTCACGGTATATCTGTAATATTCATCCAGGTCATGGTATATCTGTAATATTCATTCATCCAGGTCACCGTATATCTGTAATCATTCATCATCCAGGTCACGGTATACTTGAATATTCATCCATCCAGGTCACGGTATACTGTAATATTCATTCATCCAGGTCACGGTATATCTGTAATATTCTCCATCCAGGTCATGTATACTGTATATTCATTCATCCAGTCACGGTATATCGTAATATCATCCATCCAGGTCATGGTATATCTGTAATATTCATCCATCCAGGTCACGGTATATCTGTAATATTCATCCATCCAGGTCACGGTATATCTGTAATATTCATCCATCCAGGTCACGGTATATCTGTAATATTCATCCATCAGGTCACGGTATATCTGTAATATTCATCCATCCAGGTCCGGTATATCTGTATATTCATCTCCAGGTCACGTATATCTGTAATATTCATTCATGGTCACGGTATATCTGTAATATTCATTCACCAGGACATGGTATATCTGTAATATTCATTCATCCAGGACATGGTATATCTGTAATATTCATATCAATCAGATCATGGTATATCTGTAATATTCATTCATCCAGGTCCGGTATATCTGTAATATTCATCCCCATCAGTCATGGTATATCTGTAATATTCATTCATCCAGGTCACGGTATATCTGTAATATTCATCCATCCAGGTCATGGTCATCTGTAATATTCATCCATCCAGTGTCATGGTATATCTGTAATATTCATCCATCCAGGTCTGGTCTATTGTAATATTCATCCATCCAGGACATGGTATATCTGTAATATTCATTCATCATCCAGGTCACGGTATATCTGTAAATTCATCCATCCAGATCATGGTATATCTGTAATATTCATTCATCCAGGTCACGGTATAATCTGTACTATTCATCCATCCAGGTCATGGTCTATCTGTAATATTCATCATCCAGGTCACGTATATCTGTAATATTCATCCATCCAGGTCACGGTTATCTGTAATATCATCCATCCAGGTCATGGTATATCTGTAATATTCACCATCCAGGTCATGGTATATCTGTAATATTCATCCATCCAGGTCATGGTATAACTGTATATTCATCCATCCAGTTATGGTATATCTGTAATTTCACCATCCAGGTCATGGTATATCTGTAATTTCATCCATCCAGGTCATGGTATAATCTGTAAATTCATCCATCCGGTCATGGTATATCTGTAATATTCCATTCATACCAGGTTCCTGGTATATCTGTAATATTCATTCATCCAGGTCATGGTATATCTGTTGTATTCAATTAGATCAACTGGACTTGAAGTTTAGTTCTTGAAGACGTTTCGCTAGTCATCCGACTGGATCTCTCAATTCAGAATGACTTGTACAAGAATCTGTGGCAATTATGTACCCTGGAAAATCCCAATTAGCATATCACAGCCAGGTGTTAGGGGCGTGATTGGATAGTGGCTAAGTGGTGTTATAGGAACACCCAGAGTAAGGTGTCAAAACAGCATTGTACCAATGTCTGCCATGTACACGTTCCTATAACACCTCTTAGCCACTATCCAATCACACCCTTAACACTTTGAAACAGCGTGGCCAGGCCCCCAAATATTAGGACCACCAAATGTCATGTCCAAGCCTCCTGGACACCAACCACACCCTAGAATGCCGTGCCCCCACCCACTGCAACATTGCAGACATGACCCATCCACCTTCTCAAACCGGGACGGTTGGGGGATATGGACTACATGGGAATTACCTGCATTACCTGGACTTAAGCACCAGACACACACTGCCCACATGTCACACACTTCACAGAGAGTTACAACTAAAAAAACAAAGACATCATGGCACTTTCAATTCGGACCAGAAAGTAACTTTATTGATTGGGATCTAATATCAATATAAAGTTGACTATATTATTATTAAACACATGACGTACATTACCCACTGGGCAGTTCTTTCACCCGTCTCTTCCATCTAAGCCAAATACACACCTGCACGTAACAAATACTTTACCCACATGTGTACACGGGCAATGCCGGGTACAACTGCTAGTTCTAAATACATAACCCATACCTATTCCTACTCTAATAACAGACATGACACAAATAAAAAAAGTGACATTAATGCAGTGACAGATATTAAAATGTGACATCATAGTGACATTACAGGATGGGACATTATAGTGACATTTGTTTATATACATGGCGTTACACAGATAGTACTAATGAAGTTAGGAAAAGGAAACACAGACTATACTATAACCACCAGCACAGGGATGAAATTGTCCAGGGCCCCAACCTATAAGTTGACATAGAATAGTCAAATTGTTAGAAAGTGACCCCCACACAATATGATGTCTAGCAGCCCACATAGACATTGTTCTGGTCCAAGATTTCAAAGGGATCCCAAAGGGATCATTAACCGCCTTCCATTCCTTAATACCCCCGGCAACATCCTCTGATAGTAATATTATCTACATATGTCAAAGTCACCGATGGGGCCTAGACACAGAATAATATACAGTAAGCTCCTAAATACAAGGGGTGCAGATAACTGGACTGTAACGTGGTCACTGATCATCACCCAACACAGGACTGAAACCTTCACCTTGGCCAATCACATTATTTAGATACAAGAACAGACAAGGTGACTGTGACCTCAATAAGACCATCTTATAGTTACCAACACTCACCCTGTGATAGATGCCAAAGAACTAGAAGCATCCAGAGCTGGACCGTCATTGGAAGCCCAGTGGATTGTGGAACTTCCCATCTTCTTTCCATTCCTGAGAAGAACAATATAAAGGGAGAAAAACATGTACAATACAGGAGATATACATTATATAATATACATTGTACAATAAAGAGGGATATATACATTTCTACATATATACATAATAATGTACATTAAGTGAAAACCTTTTCCCTACAGGGTGGGTACTAGGGGTTTAAAGGGGAAGTTCAGTGCAAATACTTATACTTTTAAGAAAACAGAGCAGTATTTTTCCATCCTAATGACCTTAACCTGCCCATTCAAAATACTGACTTCCTGTTTGCAGGACCCCTAATAGGGACCATTATGGGCGTCCCCTGATGTCTCATAGGCTTGATGTTTCAAATATGGTCAAAAATGTCTTCCTTGCTTTAAAGGGATAGTTACTCTAAGGCGTCCGTCCCAAAACCTTCCCTTTAAAAACATTAAAAACATAGGGGCATATTTATAAAAGAGCGAAAAGTAGCGAAATGTTTTCGCATTCGCCTTTCACATGGTTTTTCGCCAAAAAGACAGTTAACGCTATTTATAAAGGTAGCGTTAACGAATGGCGAAACCGTTTCCGCGAGCTATCGCTAAAACCCTTTTCGCCTTACTTCGCAATGGTAATTTTAGCGAAAAGGGAGCGAAAAGGCATAACGCGATTTATAAAAGAGCGAAAGGTGGTTTTGGCGTTAAAAAGAGCGAAAGATTAGCGCGACCCTGAAGGTGGTGTAAAGTCATTGTTTTAGCGAAAAGGCATGTTTGGAGCCTGTCTGTTGGGAATTTGGATTGGTTCCTGATTTTTAAGGCAACAAAAATGTAAAAGCCATTCAGACAAATTGTCTTACATGTTTTTGGAACACAAGATGAAGATATCGATTTTTCCATTTGGTCTGTATAGGAATAATTGTAGCTTGGACTTGAAATGACGTCTGCTATTTTGTCTTTCTCGTGAAAGCAACCTCACCCCTTTATTGCTTGTTGCGTTTTAGTGTTTGCAATGTAGGCTCATTTTTTTATTTAGGGAGAGGCCACACTAGCGCGTTTTTATAGTGTTTGCGCCTGCGTTTTGTGTTGGCGATTGCGGTCCCAATTTTTTACAAAATGTAACTCGCGGGAACGCAAACATTCCCGCAATATCCAATGTGCATGCGATTGCACGTCTGTTTGCGTTTTGGGAACGCATGCGTTTTACATATTTGGTGCGTTAACACATACGTTTCCATAACGCTAGTCGGAAAAAAATGAACGCGCTAGCGCAAACCGCACAAGAATCCCGCACACAATCGCGAGTGCTAATGCATGCAATTGTATGAGCCATTCTGGTGCGTGTTGTGTTTGCACGTGTGTTTTGCGCTTGCTTTTTTGCTGTCTTGCATTATGGAAATGCATGCATTTACGCACCCAAAATTTGGAATGCATGTGTTACCAAACCGCAATCGGATGTGCAATTGCATGCGCATCAGAAATTGCAGGAATATTAGTGTTCCTGTGATTTCAATTTCAGAAAAAATTGCATGCGTAATCGCCAACGCAAAACGCAGGTGCAAACGCAATAAATACGGGCTAATGTGGCCTTCCTAATGCACGTTCGTCTTGCTAATGCGCGATCGCCTTTTGAGTGCGTGTTCGCTTTTCTAATGCGCGTTCGCCTTCCTAATGCACGGTCATCTTGCTAATGCGTGATCGCCTTTTGAGTGCGCGTTCACCTTCCTAATGCACGTTCGTCTTGCTAATGCGCATGTGCGATCGCCTTTTAAATGCGTGTTCGCTTTCCTAATGCGCGTTCGCCTTCCTAATGCGCATGTGCGATCGCCTTTAGAATGGGCGTTTTCCTTGTTAATAGGCATGTTGTTAACTTTCTTGGTTTACTTTCTCTTAATACTCCCAATTTGTGGTAAATTGAAATATAGTGCATATAACGTTGAACAGCTAGCTAGCTGCTAACAATGATCGGATGTGGTTTTCACTTCTTTTGAGACAAATTTTACCGAAATTTACACTATTTAAACCAGCAGATTAAGCTGATCATTGTGGGTAGAGAAAATGAGTGAGGAGGAGATCCTGATTGTGGCCTGTGGCAATCTAATTGCGTCAGCAGCTGCTGTGTTGCTGGATGAGGTGGAACACAGGCAGCGTGGAGTGCAGAGGAGGGAAAATGTGCCAGTTAGGATCAGACAGCCTCGTTTTTTTCCAAGGAGATTTTGTCTTCTGGACGAGCTGTCTGAGGAGGTTGTGCGTCACTTTCACATAAATCGCCCAGCCATAAAGGATTTGTATGGCAAAATGGGCAATTTGTTGGAGTCATCAACAAGGCGGAATGTGGCATTGACTGGGATGACAAAGCTTTTGTCTGTCCTTTATTTTTTGGGCAATGCCACATTCCAGCCTGTGACATTGCAACTCCTTGGCATGAGTCTTTTTCCAGGATACTTCCCATGGTTCTGAGTGCAATTTTGCCCTTGTCCAGAGAATATATCCAGTTTCCATCCAGTGAGTCAGAGTGGCAAAACATCAAATCAGATTTGTTTCTGCGAGGGGGTTTTACTAACTGCCTAGGAGCCATTGATTGTACGCATATTGCGCTCGCACCACCTAAACAGAGAATGGAAGTGTCTCTTAACAGAAAACATGTCCATTCTCTTAATGTTCAGGTGATGTGTGATTCCCACCTGCGCATTATGAGTATAAACAGTGCGTTTCCTGGAAGTTGCCACAACTCCCATATTTTGCACCAGTCAGCTCTCTACCGCAATTTTACCAGCGGACGGATGCCAGAGGGCTGGCTTGTGGGTAAGTGGTTCTTTTCCTACAATTTCAAGGGAATGTGTATCCAAATGACTTACATCCATTATTTCCCCTTTCCAAATAGGAGACGCAGGGTATGGGATTCATTCCTGGCTCATGACCCCCCTGAGGAATCCAAGGACACCTGCAGAGAGGCGCTATAATTTAGCACACCGTCAGACAAGAAAGACTCTTCGGAGTCTGGAAATCACGTTTCCGGTGTCTCTCATCTACCGGTGGGAAACTCCTTTATTCTCCCGGGAAGGTGTCAGATATCATCATTGTGTGCGCTGTGCTCCATAATTTAGCAATAAAGCATGGGGTACAGATGCACAATGATGATATGCTGGCAACCGAGGATGAGGGGCCGTCAGTAGATGCTGAGGATTCCTCTGAAGATGGACAAAGGACAAGGGCACAATTAATTGCTTCTTTTTTTCAGGGTAAGTTGAGACGATCAATGTTAAGGTCTTTTACTATGTTATACGTGTCCAAAAAAACATGTTAAATGTCATAGGGTATGTTATACTGATTCTCTTCTCCCTTTATTAGGAACCTAAAGAAGGCTGACCTGCCCCTAACTGACACTGTTTGACTGCTACTTTTGGGTATGGCTGATTTTGTGTAACAAGTGTTTCATTACTTCCTAATGCTATTTGTGTAGGACCAGTAGAATGAATAATCAATAGGAATGTATTGTTCCCCCCCCCCAACTCCCCATACTGGTTGCATAGCTCCCTCACACACCTCCGTTAGGTTGCTCCCCTCTATTACACACAGAGGGTTTGACGCACTATAGCAAGTCACTGTTCCATGTAGTCACGTTTGCTCTCCTTCCACATGCGCCAGTTGAGGCGAACATTAATCTAGGGATAAACATCAAACAAATGTTGCTTTCCAAAGAGAAAACCTTCTAGAATGTATATAGATTAATTTAGAAGTTTTTAAATGATTGTGTGTTTCTTATTGTACAGGGGTGTAGCTACCAGGGGTGCAGGAGATGTGAATGCACCAGGGCCCTTGTCCAAGAAGGGGCCCCATTTTGTGGTAAGGTTCTGAAAATACCAGTCTGTATGGCAACTGCTTTCCCAGTGTTCTGTGTACAAAAGCTTTTGGAACATGATCTGTGTTCCAAGCATTTAACCAGTGCCTGGCTCTGCAGTGCCAGTTTCCCCAACAATGTATCAGTGTGTGCATGTCAATGTCCTTATGCTAGCATTGCAATGGTGCTAATTAGAAGGTGAAATGTGGAGTTTGGTCTTTACTAGCTGCTTTGCACCTGTGTGGAAATCCCAAAATGGATTTGAGGCCAGTGCCACTTTAACAGCAGCCATTAGCTAGCTGGTGTTACATAGTGTAGTTAAAAGTGGTACAAATGCTTTATTAAATACATTGCTCCCGTTGCATATATGTCTTTAGGAATACTCCTTCAGCTGGTGCTAATTAGGGATGGCCGGTTCGCGGATCCGAACCTGGATCCGCTGCGGATTTATCCCATTCGCGAACTGCGTATTTTTCCGGATTTTCCGCCTTCCGAACTTCTGAACCGCGGATTTCTCGTATTTTCGAAAATTTTCGAAATTATGAGAATTTCCCGTATTTTCGAAAATGTTTTCATTTTAATGGGTCCGATTGCGGATTTTCGATTTTTTTTTGAAAATTCGCGGATCCTCGAGCGGACCGGATTTTGCAAAGTTCGGACATCTCTAGTGCTAATATGTAATGAAACTTGCAGTATCCAATTTAATCTTGTTGAGTTAACCTTGATTTTCAGCACAGAGCATGGATGCTAATGACACCCACTCTATCTATTAATGACATAGACCTTACGTCCGCTAACATGACATTATGCAGAAAATATTCTATTTCCCAAATCAGAGGATGAGAAGCAAAGAGCTGAGGAGGAAGAAAACACAGATGACCTGAACCTGCTCCCTCACAGACACCCCACTACTACTGCTGAGGACGCCCACACATCCATCTGGACATCGACATTAACAGAAGACAAATGGCAAAGAAATGTTTGGTAAAGCAAAAGCACATTTATTCATGTGAATATATAAAAAAAACAAAAAAAAACCTACTGACTAGAAGCCAGTCTCGTGCTTCTTCTAGCTGTTTTTTCTGTAGTTTTGGGCGCTTTTTTTTTTTTGGCAACAGGACCAGTACTTCCTGCTGAACATTCTCCCATCTCCGCCGCAGGTGTAGGATCCCCCACGGCTTGCTGGGCCTGGAATATCTGTAGCTTTTGGAGCTTGATATTTTTTATCTCCTTTAAAAGCTGCAGCTCCTCCCTTTTTACTTTCAACATTTCCTGCTGATAGAGGTTTTGTTGGTGTGTGAACTCAGCCACCTTCCCATAGATTTCTGTCAAGATGTTATACTTTCCACGTCTTTCTTGGCGTCGTTGCCTGGTGACTCTTCGCAGCAGAGCTTCGTTGGCCATCACATGTTGGAGTTATTGACTTTGTGCTGCTGTAGTCGGAGGGCTAGGAGGCTGGGTCAAGGGAGTCACAGCAATAGGGGGAGTCTGTGGATCTGTGGCTTCCCAAGCCGGTGAAACATGGTGGAGGACGATGGGGGTATCCTCTACATTTAAAAAGAAGAAAGAAAAATTAGCCACATTGCTAGATATTATTAAAGTCATAAGTAAAGAGAAATGGGGTTGACTGGAAGTTCACCACAGAGAACAGGACAGAAAGATCATCAATGACACTTAATCCCATAGGACATGTGTGAAGTTGTAGCTGATTTAGGGTTGTGGAAATAGAATCTGTAGTGATCCATGTCTCAGTAATCAGTGTGTCTGTTTTACGGACTAAACTTGTTGTTTCTTTCCTCAGATTGTTTCTCTCAGAAGTCTTTTTTCAATGACACTTACCATTATTTTCAGGTTCTGAAGCCACTGCTGGCAGGTCGAGATCTTCTGGCCCCTCCGGTGTTGCTGTCCTGGCAATTTCTGAGGGACCCTCAGGTGTGGTTGGCATCTGAGGCACATCTGTTCAAAAAGGAGAAATATTGAATTAATTCAAAGCCAATTACACAATCATAGTCATCAATCTCTAATAATGATTTTAGTTATAAAGTGTGTCTGTCTTTGTCCATGTGGGTGTATATTTGTCTGTCCGTGTGTGTCCATCCGTGTGTGTCTGTCTGTATCTGTGTCTCTCTGTGTATGTGTCTGTCCGTCTCTGTGTCTGCCTGTGTACAATTTCCTTCTTTACTCTTATTTGTGGGCTTCCTCATGACTAATGTCATAATATTATTGTTAGATAACCGATGTAACATTTCACATTTACCTTCTTGGTCAGTGTCGGCAAATGGTCTTTCCTAACCACCCACGACTTCTCCTCCCATTGCAGCATAAAGTTGGTTCTCATAATCAGTGAGGCCAACCTCCTCATAGGGTCCTCCCCCAGTCCTTTTGCCCAAATTTTTGTTCTTGGCCAACTTTTTCATGATGGACCTAAGTAGAAAGACAAGATTTGGGACAAAGTGATTAATATATTTACATCACAATTGTATGTTGCTGGACTATATTGTTGCAATCTTTGTACTAAGATACATTATTCTTTTTCTAAAAAGAGTAAGATATTCCAATCGCTTCTCTTTAATTGTTTGTATAGTAACCAAATAAACATTTACCCCTTAATATCACTTAGTCGTTTTTTGACTAATGGGACATCCCGTCTGTAGGTGCTCACAGCATTCACTTGGTTGGCAATTTGGCTCCAAATTTCATTCTTCCGGCCAGCTGATAACTTTAAGGACTTTGCACCAAATAAGGTGTCCCATTTGGGGACCACAGCTTCTACAAGGGCCCTATTTTCATCATAGGTAAAACGCACATTTCAGAGGCCTCCACCTAATATATTACAGAAGTGAAAGCTTTAGAATGTTATCATTCATATAAATACGGTTTTAAGAGCCAACCTGTATTTATCTTACCCAGTTTTTGTGCTTCCCCCTCTTCCAAAGTTGCCTTTCTCTTGCTTTTGCTCCCTTTAGGTGGAGAGGTGGGAGCTGGAATGGCAACCTCCGAAGGGGAGGAATGCTGAGGCTCGGTTGGGGCCATTGGAGTCTGCTCCAGTTCCTGAGCTTCCTCTGAGCTCAGCTCCAAATCTGAAAGCTCCTCCTCCAGCATTTGCTCAAATATGGCTTTTAGGCGTGCAACAAGCTTGGCTTTGGGAAGTGTCCCATAATGGGTGGGAGCTGCCACATCTGTATCTGTTAGGAAAAACACATTGTTTTCTGTTATTTTACATTTTTTTCTTTAGAGAGTCACTAACAAAAAATGATTTCCATGGGGTTTGTGTATTTGGTTGGCTGGTGGGAAGTCTGCCTGCAATTGTTTGATGTGTTGAATCCACATTTTAAATGCAGATTATTTTAAGTTGTGTGAATTCCTTGATAGGTTCTCTCATGTTTCCCTATTTCACAGTAGAATTTTGATATCTCCCTGCACAAGCAAATTTTTGCTTTCATCTAAGCATCGTGTAAGAACACCAAGGAAAAATGTTGCACTTATTTTCACATTAACTATGTGTGCTAAGGAACCATGTTGTAGCCTACACCAAAGTGACATAGCTCCTAATCTTTGCATTTATGGAGTAAGGAGGATTGTTGTGTTTGTGCACAAGTATGTTGTATATATTTTTGGGTCAGCATGGACTTAATCCAACATAATTTGTGCAGATACACACCTAATGCAAGTTCCTGACACTGCAAAGAAGAGTCCAAAAAAAAAGGGAACACGCATTGTCAATATTATGTGAACATTAGTAACTGTTGCATAATGTGTAATTACATTTAGTTAGGGACAATCCTCCAAACTGCACACCCCACACACCAAGGGTTAAGGTCAGCCAAACAACAAACCACGTTAGAGGAGTTAACTCCCTGTGTGTTTACCCAATTCATAGTGCCATTACCTACATACATTGAGGGAGATGTAAGGAAAACAGTTATGGTTCCAAACGTTGCACATTAGTCCCATAGATGATATTTACCATTTTCTAAATAAAATGAACTTCTGGCCAAAGGAGCAGCATTACAAACAATCTGATTTTTAGGTTTAATCTCACTAATAGTATGTTAAATGGTTGCCAAAAAGAAGCTAACACATATAGATCATTTCTTGACAAATGTAGGAATGAGATAGCACACTTGTTTGGGTTTAAAACTAACAACATTTCCCAAGGTACTCACCTTCAATGTGTTTTCTGGGTTCTCTTTCCTCAGCCTCGCTGTTCTTTTTCCATGTTCAAAAAGAACCTACGGCCACATGGTGTATGTGAAGGGTGTGATCTTTTTAAGGGTTGGGAAATAGGGTGTGTTTTCGCTCATTGGTTGATTTTTCGCGGGCGAAAGACACGCTAATTACGTGTCAATACGGATCAAAGTGCGACTTTATTTTCACACGCTACACATGCGTATTCGTGCTTTTCATTTCGCGCGCAACATATGCGCATGCATAATTGCCATTTTCGTGCTTTTCATTCCGCGCGCAACACATTCGCATGCGTATTTGCCATTTTCGTGCTTTTCTTTGCGTATTTTGCGCTTTTCTTTTCGCGCAAAAAACATGCTCATGCATTTGTATTTTTCGCTTAGGAAGGTGGACAACTAGGTGGTCCTTGTTGGTTTCTGCAGCCATGAAAGTGGAATATTTGCCATGTAGAGATTAGGAATCGGACTTGGGGCTTAGAAAGCGAATAGCGTAAGCGAATAGCGAAAGCGAGCATGTATTTTCGCGTTTAAGAGCGAGGCCGTTTTGGCGCCAAATCAAGGGGGCGGGGCGTTTTCACGCTATTCAGGATGACGAGGCAATACCTGAAGCTGATGGTGAGGCAGCTCACCAAGAAAAATGATGACACCCTGTCTGTGGGGACCACAGACAAAAAAAAGAAAAAGCGCCTTATTATGGAGAGCCTCCAAAGGAAAATTGGGCGCAAATATGGCGTCCATCTATCACTCCAGGGCCTGCAGAGGAACTGGAGGGATCTGAAGAGAAGGAGGCCTGCTTTTGTGCAGGAGATAAGGAGCAAGATGTGTCCAGGTATTTTTATAATTCATATTATTATTATCTTCATAAAATATATATATAGAAACTGATAACTGTATAAAATGTGTCATTAAGCAGATATAATCCTCCCAATGTCTAAAGACAGATGTAATGATGCAAATTGTGCACATATCACGTGCCTTAAGCCGAGGCAACACTATAACACACCAAATCACGCACACAATTGTGATCATTGTCGCACACGATTTTGTGCGCAATTCTTGTTCGTTTTGCGTTTTCACATGCTTTTTCCCATTTTCCATTATGGAAATGCATGCGTTAACGCCACAAAAATGGGGAATGCATGTGTTAACAAAATGCAAACGGACGCGCAGTCACTTAGGGCTAGGCCACACTTAGGCGTTTTTTAAGCGTTTGCGCATGCGTTTTGCGTTGGCAAAAGCGCATGCCATTTGGTTATAATGGAAACTGCGGGGACGCAAAAATCCACGCAATTTCCCATGCGCATGTGATTGCGCATCTGTTTCTGTTTTGGTAACGCATGCGTTGCCATAACGGAAAACGGCCAAATCGCATGCGCAAAACGCAAACTGAAAACGCACAAGAATGACGCACGCAACCGCGCATGCGAGAACGCTCACGATTGCGTGCACGATTTAGTGCGTTGTAGTGGGGCCATTTTCCGTTATGGCAACGCATGTGTTAATGCACCAAAAATGGTGAACGCATGCATTACCAAAACTGCCATCATGCAGGCGGATTTGCGCCAAATGAAGAAAAGGATGCTCCGGCTGGAGCGCCAAATGGCTCTTTTAAGGAACAAACTTTATTTTATGTTTTGTTTTTACAAAAAAAAAGTTTTACCATATTTAAAGTTAAATATATAGTTCATATTTAAAGGGCATGTCCACCCCCAAAACTATAATCCCCACACTACTGGCCCCACCATGTAGTGTAGTTTAATCCTTACCTCACACCCCAACTCCATCTGGTTCTCCTGTAGTCCCCCCCCAAAGTCCCAAAAACTGCCCACCAGGAGGATAGCAGAGTCCATATAGGACTCTGCCTCCTACCTGGCCTCCGGGAGAAGTTTGGCATGCGTACTGCAGCCCTTCTCCCCCTCCCTCTCCCTCTCAGGACTCCCTCCCCCTAGTGTAAAACCCTTAATATATATGATTCCCCCTGTCCCAACCGCTACATTTTTATTCTTAGAAAGTGTCCCAAACTTTACTTACCTTCCCTCTTTCCCCTGCCGCAATGAACTCCCGGCAGCCGCGTCCGTGATTGGCTGGCGCTCAGCCAATCACAGACGCGACTGCCGGTCCCGCCCCTCTGCTTGCATTTTCTCGCAAGCAGAGGGGCGGTTCCCGCATTTTCCTCCGCCGGCAGCGCGGCGGAGGAAAGAGGGAAGGTAAGTAAATCTGTTGTATTCAATTAGATCAACTGGACTTGAAATGTAGTTCTTGAAGACGTTTCGCTAGTCATCCGACTGGCTTTCTCAATTCAGAATGACTTGTACAAGAATCTGTGGCAATTATGTACCCTGGAAAATCCCAATTAGCATATCACAGCCAGGTGTTAAGGGTGTGATTAGATAGTGGCTAAGAGGTGTTATAGGAATGCCCAGAGTAAGGTGTTAAAACAGCATTGTACATGGCAGACAGTTGGTGTCGAACCCCCCCACCTCTATTTAGGCTTGGTTTCTTTATTTTCACATAAATGGCCTCCTTAACACCTCTCTTGAACCAGTCACGTTCCTTCGCCAGTATGTTAACATTACAATCTTCAAAGGTATGTCCTTTATCCTTAAGATGCAGATACACGGCTGAGTCCTGACCCGAGGAATTGGCTCTTCTGTGCTGGGCCATACGTTGATGCAGTTGCTGTTTGGTCTCCCCCACATACAAATCAGAGCATTCTTCACTGCACTGCACTGCATATAGGATGTCGCTTTTCTTGTGTTTTGGTATTGGGTCTTTCGGATGTACCAATTGCTGCCTCAGTGTGTTGTTCGGTTTAAAGCAGACAGGGATACGATGTTTTTTGAAAATTCTTCTTAATTTCTCGGAGACCCCTGCTACATATGGGATGACCATGTTCTTCCTCCTGTCTTGCTTTTCCCCTTCACTGTTGGTATTCGTGTTCTTTTCTTTCCTTCTACTTCTTTTGACAAAGGCCCAGTCTGGATATCCACAAGTTTTAAGGGCTCCTCTGAGATGTTTCATTTCTTTAGCCTTTGCCTCTGTGCTAGTGGGGATGTTCTCGGCTCTGTGTTGCAGGGTTCTGATGACCCCCAGCTTCTGATCTAAAGGGTGGTGGGAGTCAAACATCAAATACTGATCTGTGTGTGTTGGTTTTCTGTAAACCTCTACTTCCAGTTTACCATTTTCCTTAACTTCCCCAAAAGTAAAGTTTGGGGAACTTTCTAAGAGTAAAAATATAGCGGTTGGGGCTGGGGGGACAGGGGGAATCCTATATTAAAAAATAGTTTTAAGGGTGGACATACCCTTTAAACTCAAAATGTAAAGTTGTCTGTTTCTTCTTCCCTAACTATTCCAATTCTATATTTTTATGATATTAAGGTGACCATACAGTAGGAAAATATTCCATACATAAGATGTTTGATGTAATGTCTGCCTATTATATGTCCAGATTGGCTTAGTTAGTCTCCCCAGTAAAGATAGGATATATTCTACTTCAAACACACATAATGAATTCTGGAAAACAATGTTCCATCCTTGCATAGGCAGGGACACTTATCCATATAACATGACATATTATTCCTAACAGATTAGTCAATGTAAGGCTGGGTATATATTAACGATCGCCTTCTAATGTCGCTTTTCCAAGGCATATTCCATTCTAATGCACGATCGCCCTTCTAATGTCGCTTTTCCAAGGCATATTACATTCTAATGCGCGTTCGCCTTTCTAATGTCGCTTTTCCAAGGCATATTCCATTCTAATGCACGATCGCCCTTCTAATGTCGCTTTTCCAAGGCATATTACATTCTAATGCACGATCGCCCTTCTAATGTCGCTTTTCCAAGGCATATTCCATTCTAATGCACGATCGCCCTTCTAATGTCGCTTTTCCAAGGCATATTCCATTCTAATGCGCGTTCGCTCATTCCAGTCTGTGACCTTACATCTTCTTGTTAGGAGTCAGCCTTCTTTTTCCAGGATCCTTCCAAAGGTGATGAATGCAGTTTTACCCTGGTCTAGGGAATACATCACCTTTCCGTCTAGTGAGTCAGAGTGGAAAAACATCCAATGTGATTTTTATCTTAAGGGTTTTTTCAGAAATGCCTAGGAGCCATAGATTGTCCGCATATTGCACTTGCACCACCTAAACAGAGAATGGAAGTGTATCTTAACAGAAAACATGTCCATTCTCTTAATGTTCAGGTGGTGTGTGATTCCCACCTGCGCATTCTGAGTATAATCGGTGCGTATCATGGAAGTTGACACGACTCCCATAATAATAATTAGCACCGGTCAGCTCTCTACCACAAGTTTACCAATGCCACTTGCCTCAGGGTTTTGTGGGCTTTTTGGCCACAACTGAGTGTTTGATATTAGCGAGCGTTTGGTCAGGACAAATGAGTGTATGTTGCCACAACAGTGGCTGTTGTTTTTCAGGACCCATTGTGCAGCCCCATAGGGAACCGCACAATTATACCTGATTGGCAAGTCTGAAAAATGGGGGGATGAACTTGTTTGGCCTGCACACATGTTAATCTATTTTTGTGCCACGTAATGATGCACAATCATTCGTTTTAAACAAAATTCTAATATGTACCCAGCCTTACATTGACTAATCTGTTAGGAATAATATGGCATGCTTGTGAAGGTTCTCATTCATCCAGGTCATGGTATATCTGTTGTATTCAATTAGATCAACCGGACTTGAAGTTTAGTTCTTGAAGACGTTTCGCTAGTCATCCGACTGGCTTTCTCAATTCAGAATGACTTGTACAAGAATCTGTGGCAATTATGTACCCTGGAAAATCCCAATTAGCATATCACAGCCAGGTGTTAAGGGCGTGATTAGATAGTGGCTAAGAGGTGTTATAGGAACGCCCAGAGTAAGGTGTCAAAACAGCATTGTACATGGCAGACAGATGGGGTCGAAACCCCCCACCTCTATTTAGGCTTGGTTTCTTATTTTTACATAAATGGCCTCCTTAACACCTCTCTGAACCAGTCACGTTCCTTTGCCAATATGTTAACATTACAATCTTCAAAGGTATGTCCTTTATCCTTAAGATGCAGGTACACAGCTGAGTCCTGACCGAGGAATGGCTCTTCTGTGCTGTTGTTTGGTCTCCCCACATACAAATCAGAGCATTCTTCACTGCACTGCACTGCATATATGATGTCGCTTTTCTTGTGTTTCGGTATTGGGTCTTTCGGATGTACCAATGCTGCCTCACGTGTTGCTCGGTTTAAAGCAGACAGGGATACGGTGTTTTTGAAAAACTCTTCTAGTTTCTCGGAGACCCTGCTACATATGGGATGACCAGTTCTTCCTCCTGTCTTGCTTTTCCCTTCACTGTTGGTATTCGTGTTCTTTTCTTTCCTCTGCTTCTTTTGACAAAGGCCCAGTCTGGATATCCACAAGTTTTAAGGGTCCTTGAGATGTTTCATTTCTTTGGCCTTCGCCTCTGTGCTAGTGGGGATGTTCTCAGCTCTGTGTTGCAGGGTTCTGATGACACCCAGCTTGTGATCTAAAGGGTGGTGGAAGTCAAACATCAAATACTGATCTGTGTGTGTTGGTTTTCTGTAAACCTTACTTCCAGTTTACCATTCTCCCTGACTTCTACAAGCAGTCCAAGAAAGCAGTGTGTTGTTTTGTATCTTCCCTTGTAAATTTGAGGTTTGGTCTACCGCATTAATGTGTTCTGTGAAAGCTTGTACTTCCTTCTGGTGGATTTTAACCCAGGTGTTATCCACATATCTGAACCAGTGGCTGGGTGCTATGCCCTGGCGCTTAATACCTTTAAGGGCATAGCACCCAGCCACTGGTTCAGATAGTGGATGACACCTGGGTTAAAATCCACCAGAAGGAAGTACAAGCTTCACAGAACACATTAATGCGGTAGACCAAACATCAAATTTAAAAGGGAAGATACAAAACAACACACTGGCTTCTTGGACTGCTGGTAGAAGTCAGGGAGAATGGTAAACTGGAAGTAGAGGTTTACAGAAAACCAACACACACAGATCAGTATTTGATGTTTGACTTCCACCACCCTTTAGATCACAAGCTGGGTGTCATCAGAACCCTGCAACACAGAGCTGGAACATCCCACTAGCACAGAGGCGAAGGCCAAAGAAATGAAACATCTCAGAGGAGCCCTTAAAACTGTGGATATCCAGACTGGGCCTTTGTCAAAAGAAGCAGGAGGAAGAAAAGAACACGAATACTAACAGTGAAGGGGAAAAGCAAGACAGGAGAAAGAACATGGTCATCCCATATGTAGCAGGGGTCTCCAGAAACTAAGAAGAGTTTTCAAAAAACACCGTATCCCTGTCTGCTTTAAAAGAGCAACACGCTGAGGCAGCAATTGGTACATCCGAAAGACCCAATACCGAAACACAAGAAAAGCGACATCATATATGCAGTGCAGTGCAGTGAAGAATGCTCTGATTTGTATGTGGGGGAGACCAAACAGCAACTGCATCAACGTATGGCCCAGCACAGAAGAGCCCATTCCTCGGGTCAGGACTCAGCCGTGTACCTGCATCTTAAGGATGAAGGACATACCTTTGAAGATTGTAATGTTAACATATTGGCAAAGGAACGTGACTGGTTCAAGAGGTGTTAAGGAGGCCATTTATGTAAAAATACAGAAACCAAGCCTAAATAGAGGTGGGGGGGTTCGACACCATCTGTCTGCCATGTACAATGCTGTTTTGACACCTTACTCTGGGCGTTCCTATAACACCTCTAGCCACTATCTAATCACGCCCTAACACCTGGCTGTGATATGCTAATTGGGATTTTCCAGGGTAAATAATTGCCACAGATTCTTGTACAAGATATTCTGAATTGAGAAAGCCAGTCGGATGACTAGCGAAACGTTTTCAAGAACTAAACTTCAAGTCCGGTTGATCTAATTGAATACAACAGATAATAATATGGCATGTTATATGGATAATATATACCCAGCCTTACATTGACTAATCTGTTAGGAATAATATGGCATGTTATATGGATAATATATACCCAGCCTTACATTGACTATTGTTAGGAATATGGCATGTTATATGGATAATATATACCCAGCCTTACATTGACTAATCTGTTAGGAATAATAGGGCATGTTATATGGATAATATATACCCAGCCTTACATTGACTAATCTGTTAGGAATAATAGGGCATGTTATATGGATAATATATACCCAGCCTTACATTGACTAATCTGTTAGGATAATAGGGCATGTTATATGGATAATAATACCCAGCCTTACATTGACTAATCTGTTAGGAATATAGGGCATGTTATATGGATAATATATACCCAGCCTTACATTGACTAATCTGTTAGGAATAATAGGCCATGTTATATGGTAATATATACCCAGCCTTACATTGACTAATCTGTTAGGAATAATAGGGCATGTATATGGATAATATATACCCAGCCTTACATTGACTAATCTGTTAGGAATAATATGGCATGTATATGGATAATATATACCAGCCTTACATTGACTAATCTGTTAGGAATAATAGGGGCATGTATATGGATAATATTACCCAGCCTTACATTGACTAATCTGTTAGAAAATAGGGCATGTTATATGGATTCTATATACCCAGCCTACATTGACTAATCTGTTAGGAAATATAGGGCATGTTATATGTATAATATATCCCAGCCTTACATTGACTAATCTGTTAGGAATAATAGGCATGTTATATGGATAATATATACCCAGCCTTACATTGACTAATCTGTAGGAATAATAGGCCATGTTAATGGATAATATATACCCAGCTTACATTGACTAATCTGTTAGGAAAAATAGGGCATGTTATATGGATAATATATACCCAGCCTACATTGACTAATCTGTTAGGAATAATAGGGGTGTTATATGGAATATATACCCAGCCTACATTGACTAATCTGTTAGGAATAATAGGCCATGTTATGTGGATAATATATACCCAGCCTTACATTGACTAATCTGTTAGGAAAATAGGGCATGTTATATGGATAATATATACCCAGCCTTACATTGACTAATCTGTTAGGAATAATAGGGCATGTTATGGATAATATATACCCAGCCTTACATTGACAATCTTAGGAATAATAGGCCATGTTATAGGATAATAATACCCAGCCTTACATTGACTAATCTGTTAGGAATAATATGGCATGTTATGTGGATAATATATACCCAGCCTTACATTGACTAATCTGTTAGGAATAATGTGGCATGTTATGTGGATAATATATACCCAGCCTTACATTGACTAATCTGTTAGGAATAATAGGCATGTTATATGGATAATATATACCCAGCCTTACATTGACTAATCTGTTAGGAATAATAGGGCATGTTATATGGATAATATATACCCAGCCTTACATTGACTAATCTGTTAGGAATAATGTGGCATGTTATGTGGATAATATATACCCAGCCTTACATTGACTAATCTGTTAGGAATAATAGGCCATGTTATATGGATAATATATACCCAGCCTTACATTGACTAATCTGTTAGGAATAATGGGCATGTTATAGGATAATATATACCCAGCCTTACATTGAATAATCTGTAGGAATAATAGGGCAGTTATTATGGATAATATATACCCAGCCTTACATTGACTAATCTGTTAGGAATAATATGGCATGTTAATAGATAAATATTACCCAGCCTTACATTGACTAATCTGTTAGGAATAATAGGGCATGTTATATGGATAATATATACCCAGCCTTACATTGACTAATCTGTTAGAAATAATAGGGCATGTTATATGGATAATATATACCCAGCCTTACATTGACTAATCTGTTAGGAATAATAGGGCATGTTATATGGATAATATATACCCAGCCTTACATTGACTAATCTGTTAGGAATAATGGGAATGTTTATGGATATATATACCCACCTTACATTGACTACTCTGTTGAGGATATGTCAGGTATATGGAAAGTGTCACGGCCTATGCAAGGATGGAACATTGTTTTCCAGAATTCCATTATGTGTGTTTTGAGTAGAATATAATCCTATCTTTTACTGGGGAAGACTAACTAGCCAATCTGGCACATATAATATGCAGACCATTTACATCAACATCTTAGTATGGAATAGGTCCCTACTGGTATGTCCACCTTTAATCAGCATAAAATAATATTAGAAGTTGGAAGATTAGGGAAGAAGAAATCAGACAACTTTACCGAGTTGAGTTTAAGGTATGTCCACCCTAAACCTAGTTTTTAATATAGGATTCACCTTCCCCCCAGCCCCAACCGCTATCATTTTTTCACTCTTAGAAGTTCCACAAACTGTTACTTTTGGGGAAGTTAAGGAAAAGGGTAACGGAAGTAGAGGTTTTACAGAAACCAACACACACGATCATATTTGCTGTTGACTCCCACCACCCTTTGATCAGAAGCTGGGTCATCAGAACCTGCAACACGAGCCGAGAACCTCCCCAACTAGCACATAGTGCGCTGAGCTAAAGAAAGTGAAACATCTCGAGAGCTCCTTGAGTAAGGACTTAATAGGGATCAATCCAGACTTGCCTCTTGTGTCAAAGAAGGGCTAGATGAGTCACCATAAGAAGGAGACCAGAACAAACACAGAATACGAAGTCACGCTAACATGAAAATACAAAAATCAATAAAAGCAAGTTAACGAAGAGAGGGGGAAGACAAGAACGGCGAGAGAAAATAAAGCCACTCAAAATGGATACATAAAAGGCCAAATAGTTTAGAGCAGGCGGTGTACTACCCAGGATTAGACCCCATTTAAAAAATGGAGAAGTAGTCGTCTACAAACACCCATCGTCCCCTCGCTGAATAATAACTAAACACCATACACAAGAACAGATAATAGGGAACTGCAATCAAATGATAAGTATACAATAAAAAAAATGACCGACAAAGACCTCCAAGACCAAACAACACACAACTAAAAAACAGAACAAAATAAAAAAAACAAATCACAACAAACTATCAACTGCAATCAACAGTGACGAAAGCCCTCAAATAGAGAGCTAAAATGAAGGTGTGTCGGAAAAAAACAAACAAACAAAAACTAGACAATCAACGTCAGAAACCAAAGCACAAGAGAAAAACACATCCACTCGAGAAGTCACCTAAACGCAACCGAATATCAATCTAATCACACGAATACAACATAAAAGAGAAGCGCTGACATCGAACCTTTGAAGAGTAAATAGGAATCAACTACATAAAACATACTCAGCCAAGAACGACTGTTCAAAAGGGGTAGCAGACCATGGAAGGAAAATAAAAAACCAACCTTAAAATAGAGTGGGGGGGTTCGACACCAACTGCGCATGTAACAATGCTGGTTTTTAACACTACTGGCATTCCTAACACCTCTTAGCCAACTTCTAATCACACCCCTTAACACACCTGGCTGTGATATGCTAATTGGGATTTTCCAGGGACATAATGCCAACAGATTCTTGTACAAGTCATTCTGAATTGAGAAGCCAGTCGGATGACTAGCGAAACGTCTTCAAGAACTACATTCAAGTCCCGTTGATCTAAGATGAACACAGACTTACGACCTTCCCCTACCTCGCCGCGCTGCCGGCGGAGGAAAATGCGGGAACCGCCCCTCGCTATGCGAGAAAATGCAAGCAGAGGGGGCGGGACCGGCCATCGCGTCTGTGATTGGCTAGCCGCCACCAATCACGGACGCGCTGCCGGAGTTCATTGCGGCAGGGGAAAAGAGGGAAGGTAAGTAAAGTTTGGGACACTTTCTAAGAATAAAAAATGTGCGGTTGGGCAGGGGGAATCATATATATTAAGGGTTTTACACTAGGGGGAGGGAGGTCTGGAGAGGGAGAGGGAGGGAGAAGGGCTGCAGTACGCATGCCAAACTTCTCCCGGAGCCAGCTAGGAGGCAGAGTCCTATATGGACTCTGCATCCTCCTGGGTGGGCAGTTTTTGGGACCTTGGGGGGGACTACAGGAGAACCAGATGGAGTTGGGGTGTGAGGGTAAGGATTAAAACTACACTACATGGTGGGGCCAGTAGTGTGGGGATTATAGTTTTGGAGGGTGGACATGCCCTTTAAATATGAACTATAATTTAACTTTAAATAGGAACAACTATGGTTGTATTAAACTTTTTGTTTGTGTAAACAAGGCCAATAAACACAAGCCATTTGGCGCTCCAGCCGGAGCATCCTTTCTTCATTGGCGCAAATCCGCCTGCATGATGGCAGTTTGGTAATGCATGCGGTCAACCATTTTTTGGTGCATTAAACACATGCGTTGCCTAACGGAAATGGCCCCACTACAACGCACTAAATCGTGCACGCAAATCGTGAGCGTTCTCGCATGCGCGTTGCATGGTACGTCATTCTTGAGTTTTCAGTTGCGTTTTGAGCATGCGATTTGGCCGTTTTCCGTATGGCAACGCATGGCGTTACCAAAACAGAAACAGATGCGCAATCACAGGCGCATGGGAAAGTTGCGTGGATTTTTGACGTCCCTCAGTTTACATTATAACCAAATGGATGCGCTTTGCCAACGAAAACCATGCGCAAAACGCTTAAAAAACGCTAAGTGTGGCCTAGCCCTAAGTGACTGCGCGTCCGTTGTCATTTTGTTTAACACAGGCATTCCCCATTTTGTGGGGCGTTAACGCATGCATTTCCATAATGGAAAATGGGGAAAAAGCAGTGGAAAACGCAAACGAATCGAGAATTTCGCACAAAATTACTGTGCGACAATGATCACATTGATGTGCGTGATTTGATGTGTTAAGTTGTTGCCTCGGCTTAAGGTCACGTGATGGTGCACAATTTGCATCAATCACCCATCTGTCTTTAGACATGGGGAGGAGTATAGCGCTTAAGACAATTTATTTACAGGATTATCACGTGTTTCATATATATATTTTTATTAAGATTAATAATATGAATTATAAAAATACCTGGACACATCTGCTCCTTATCTCCTGACACAAAAGCAGGCTCCTTCTCTCAATCCCTCCAGTTCCTACTGCGGCCCGGAGTGATGAGGACGCCATAGTTTGCGGCCCATTTTCCTTGGAGCTCCTTTTCTCCATAATAAGGCTGCTTTTTTTCTTTTGTCTGTGGTGCCCACAGACAGGGTGGTCATCATTTCTTGGTGAGCATGCCTCAACCATCAGCTTCAGGTATGGTTTCGCCCGTGCATCCTGACTAGCGTGGAAAACGCCACGCCCACCTTGATTTGGCGCCCAAAACGGCCTCGCTCTTAAACGCGAAATACAGGCTCGCTTTCCCGCTATTCGCTTACTCTAAATTCGCTTTCAAGCCCAAGTCCTATTCCTAATCTCGACATGGGCAAATATTTCCCCACTTTCACATGGCTGCAGACACCACAGGACCCCCTATTTTGTCCCACCTTCTAAGCGAAAAATACAAATGCAGGAGCATGTTTTTGCGCGAAAAGAAAAGCGCAAAATCGCAAATAAAAGCACGAAAATGGCAAATCCGCATGCGAATGTGTTGCGCGCGAAGAAAGAGCACGAAAATGGCAATTATTGCATGCTCATATGTTGCGCGCGAAATGAAAAGCACGAATACGACATGTGTAGCGTGTGAAAATAAAGTCGCACTTTTGATCCTTATTGACGTAATTAGCGTGTCTTCTCCACCGCGAAAAATCAACAATGAGCGAAAACACACCTATTTCCCAACCCTTACAAAAGTCACACCCGTCACATACAACCATTTGGCCGTAGGTTTTCTTTATGAACGGGAAAAGAACATCGAGGCTGAGAAAGAGAACCAAAAACACATTGAAGGTGAGTACTTGGAAATGTTTTTAGTTTTAAAAACCCACGACAAGTGTGCTATCTCATTCCTACATTTGGTCAATGAAATGATCTATCTGTGTTAGCTTCTTTTGGCAACCATTTACATACTAATTAGTGAGAGTTAACCTAAAAATCAGATTGTTTGTAATGCGGGCTCTCCTTTGGCCATAAGTTCAATTTTATTTAGAAAATGGTAATATCATCTCTGGGACTAATGTGCAACTTTTTGGAACCATAACGGTTTTCCTTACAGCTCCCCTCATGTACATGTAGTACATGCCGATGAATATGGGTAAAACACACGGGAGTTACCCTCTAACGTGTTTGTTGTTGGCTGACCTACCCCTTGGTTGTGGGGTGTGCAGTTTGGGAATGGTCCCTAACTAAATGTAAAATTACAACATAATGCAAACATTCCTAATGTTCACATCATATTGACAATGCGTGTTTTCCCTTTTTTTGTTGGACTCTTCTTTGCAGTGTCAGGAACTTGCATTAGGTGTGTATCTGCCACAAATTAATGTTGATTTAAGTCCATGCTGACCCAAAAATATATACAACATACTTGTGCACAACACACAAGCCTCCTTACTCCATAAAATGCAAAGATTAGGAGCTAAGGTCACTTTGGTGTACTGCTACACCTGGTTCCTTAGCACACATAGTTACTGTGAAAATAAGTTCCAACATTTTTCCTTGGGTTCTTACACGGATGCGTAGATAATCAAAATTTTGCTTTGCAAGGGAAGATTATCAAAATTCTACTTCTACTGGGAATAGGGAAACTAGAGAACCTATCCAGTAATCACACAACGTAAAAATCTGCATTTAAAACAGCTGAGTTCAACACATCAAGAACAATAACGCAGCAGACTTCCCACCAGCGCACCAATACCAAACCCCATGGAAATCATTTAATCAATAATGTTAGTGACTCGCTAAAGCAAAAAATTAAAATAACCGAAACCAATGTGGAAGGTTTTTTCCTAACAAGAGTACGATTGGCGCTCCCCCCCATATACGTGGACACTTCCCAAAGCCAAGCTTGTTGCACGCCTAAAAGAGCCAATATGTGACAAATGCTGCGAGGAGAGCTTTTCAGATTGGAGCTGAGCGGTAAGGGACAGACTCAGAGGAAGCTTCCGACTGAGCAGACCTCCAATGGCCCCCACCGAGCCGCAGCATTTGGCCTCCCCCTTCGAGGTTGCCATTCCAGCTCCCACCTCTCACCTAAAGGAGCAAAAGCAAGAGAAAGCACCTTTGGAAGAGGGGAAGCACACAACTGGGTAAGCTCATCCAGGTTGCTCTTAAAACCGTATTTTTATATGAATGATACATTCCTAATAAGCTTTCACTTCTTATATATTAGTTTGATCACCTCTGAAATGTGCGTTTTTTACCTAGATGAAATAGGCCCTTGTAGAAGCTGTTGGTCCCCAATGGGACACCTTATTTGGTGCAGAAAGCCTTAAAGTTATCAGCTGCCGGAAGCATAAATTTGGAGCAAGTGCCAACCTAAGTGAATCGTGGCACCTACAGAGGGGATGTTCCCATTAGTCAAAACGACTAAGTGATATTAAGGGTAAATGTTTATTTGGTACTATACAATCAATTCAAGAGAGCGATTGGAATACTTACATCTTTTTAAGAAAAATAATAATGTATCTTAGTACAAAGATGCAACAATATATCCCATCAACATAAAATTGTGATGTAATATATTATCACTTTGTCCCAACTCTTGTCTTTCTTACTTAGGTCCATCATGGGTGGAAAAAAGTTTGGCCAAGAACAAAAATTTGGGCAAAGGACTGGGGAGGACCCTATGAGGAGGTTGGCCTCACTGATTATGAGGAACCAACTTATGCTTCAAAGGGTGGAGAAGTCGTGGGTGGTTAGGAAAGACCATTTGCCGACACTGACCACGAAGGTAATATGGTGAAAATGTCCTCGGTTTACTAACAATATATTTGACATGAAGTCATGAGGAATCCCACAATAAAGTAAGGAAGGAAATTGTAGCACAGGCAACACAGAACGGACGACACATACCACAGAGAGACACAATACAGACGAACACCCCGGATGGACACACACGGACCGACACATATACACCCACATGGACAAAGACAGACAACACTTTATACTAAAATCATTATTAGAGATTGATGACTAATGATTGTTTTTTGTTAATTGCTTTGAATTATTCAATATTTCTCCTTTTTGAAACAATGTGCCTCAGATCAACCACAAAACTGATGGTCCCTCATAAATGCCAGGACAACAGCAACACCGAGGGGCCAGAAGATCTGACCTTGGCCAGCAGTGGCTTCAGAACCTGAACTAATGGGTAAGTGTCATGAAAAAAGACTTCTTAGAGAACCAATCTGAGGAAAGAAACACCAATTTAGTCCCGTAAAACCGACCAACAACTGATTACCTGATACATGATCACTACAGATTCTATTTCCCAACAACCCTAATCCGCTACAACTTCACACATGTCCTATGGATTAAGTGTCATTTATGATCTTTCTGTCCTGTTCTCTGTGGTGAACTCCAGTCAACCCCATTTCTCTTTACTTATGACTTTAATATATCTAGGCACTGGTTTCTAGTTTCTTTCTTCTTTTTAACTGTAGAGGATACCCCCCTCGCCTCCCCATGTTTCATCCACCGGCTTGGGAAGCCACAGATCCCCAGACCCCCCTCTTGCTGTGACTCCCGTGACCCAGCCTCCTAGCCATCCGCCTACAGCATACAAAGTCATAACTCCACATGTGATGGCCAACGAGCTCTGCTGCGAAGAGTCCACCGCAACGACGCCAAGAAAGACGTGGAAAGTTATACATCTTGACAGAAATCTTGGGAAGGTGGGGCTGAGTTCACACACCAACACACCTCTATCAGGCAGAAATGTTTGAAATAGTAAAAAGTGGGAGGAGCTGCAAGGCTTTTAAGGAGATAAAATATCAATCTCCTAAAGCTACAGATTTCCAGGCCCATCCAAGCCGTGGGTGATCCTACACTGTCGGCGGAGATTGGGAAATGTTCAGCAAGAAGTAATGGTCCTGTTGCCAACAAAAGAAATCGGCCCAAAACTACAGAAAAAACACTAGAAGAAGCACGGACCTGGCTTTTCTGAGTCAGTAGGTTTTTTTTTTGTGTTTTTTTATTATTCACATGAATAAATGTGGGTTTTTGCCTTTACCAAACATTTCTTTGCCATTGTCCTTCTGTAATGTCTATGTCAGAATGGATGTGGGGGGACGTCCTCATCATAGTAGTGGGTCAGTGAGGGAGCAGTTCAGGTTCAGCTGTGGTTTTCTTTCTCCTCACTCTTTGCTTCTCATCCTCTGATTTGGAAATCGAATAATTTTCTTGCTGGCATAAATGTCCAGGTTAGCGGACGTAAGGTCATGTCATTAATAGATAAGTGGGTGTCATTAGCACATCCATGCTCTGTGCGGAAATCAGGTTACTCACAATTAAATTTGATACTGTCAGTTTCATCATTACTATTACACTAAAGAGTCCGAACGGTTTGCAAATCCGGTCCGCTCGAGGATCCGCATAATTTTTTCAACAAAAAAAATCGAAAATCCGCAAATCGGGACCCATTAACTGAAAACATTTCGAAAATACGGGAAATTCTCAGATTTCGAAGAGTTTTCGAAACTACGAGAAATCCCGGTCAATTTCTGAAGCGGAAATCCGGAAAAAAATACGCAGTTCGCGAATGGGATAATCCCGCAGCGGATTCCAGTCGGATCCGCGAACGCCGGCCATCCCTAATATAGCACCAGCTGCAGGGTATCCTAAGACTATATCAAGGGAAACAATGTCGTTAATACAGCATTTGTAACCCACTTTTAACTACCTATTGCACACCGCTAGCTGTATGCTGCTGTTAAAGAAGTGGCACTCGGCTCAAATCATTATGGGATTTCCACACAGGTGCAAAGCAGCTAGGAAAGACCACTCCACATTTCCCTTCTATTAGCAACCATTGCCATGCAGCATAAGGACATGACATGCACACACTGATACAAATTGTTGGGGAAACTGGCACTGCAGAGCTGCACTGGTTAAATGACTGAACCCAGATCATGTTCCAAAAGCTTTTGTCACAGAACACTTGGGAAAGCGTGCCATACAGACTGGTATTTTCAGAACCTTACCAAAATGGGCCCCGTCCTTGGCAATGCCCTGTGCATTCACATCTCCTGCCCCCCTGTTAGCTACCCCTGTACTAAGAAACACCCACTCATTTTTTAAAAACTTCTAAATTAAATCTATAATCATCTAGCAGGTTTTCTCTTTGAAAGCAACAATTTGTTTGTCAATGTTTCATCACCCTAGATTATGGTTCGCCTCACCTGGCGCATGTGGAGGAGAGCACACGTGACTACATGGAACAGTGACTGCTATAGTGCTCAAACCCTACATATTAAAGTGTAATAGGGGGAGCCACTCTAACGGAGGTGTTTGAGGGGAGCTAATGCACCGTATTGGGGAGTTGGGGGGTGGGGAACAATCATTCCGATTGATTATTCATTCTATCTACTGGTCCTACACAAATAGCATAGAAGTAATGAAACCTTGTTACACAAAACTCAGCATACCCAAAAGTAGCAGTCCAAAAACATGTCAGTTATGGGCGTCAAGCCTTCTTTTAGGTCCTAATAAGGGAGAAGAGATCAGTATACATCCCCCGAACTTAAAAACATGTTTTTGTTTGACCGTATACGGATTAAAGACCTTAACATGATCGTCTCACTTACCTGAAAAAAAGAAGCAAATTAAGGGCCCCTTGTCCTTGTCCCTCTTCAGAGGAATCCTCAGCATCTACTGACGCCCTCATCCTCGGTTGCCACATATCATCATTGTTCATCTGTTACCCCATGCTTATTGCTAAATTATGGAGCACAGCGCACACAATGATGAATCTGACACCTTCCTCCCGGGAGAATAAGGAGCTCCCCCGTTATATGAGAGAACACCCAAACCGTGAGGGGGGAACTGATTCCAGACTCCGAAGATTCTTTCTTGCTGAACTGTGTGCTAATTATAGCGCCTCTCTGCAGGTGTCCTTGGATTCCCCTCAGGGGGGTCATGATCCAGGATGAATCCGCATACCCTGCGGCTCCTATGTGGAAGGGGAAATAATGGAATGTAAAGTCATTTGCTACACATTTCCCTTAAATTGTAGAAAAGAACCCACTTACCCCAAGCCAGCCCCTCTGGCATCCCCGTCCGCGGGTAAAATTGCGGTAGAGAGCTGACTCGGTCAAAATTATTCTTTGAGTGTGGTCAACTTTCCATGCACGCAACTGTTTTATACTCATATGCGCAGGTGGTGAATCAGCACATCCACCTGAACATTAAGTATAATGGAACAGGTTTTCCTATTAAGATCCGTTCCATTCTCTTTTTTAGGCTGGTGGCGGCGCAATATGCGGACAATCAATGGCTCCTATGCAGTTAGTAAAACCCCCTCTAGAACAAACTGATTTGATTTTCCCGCTGACTCACTGGCTGACACTGGGGAAAAAAAATATATTTCTGGACAGGGCAAAATGCACTCAGAACCATGGGAAGTATCCTGGAAAAGACTCCATGCCGAAGGCTTTTCAATGTCACAGGCTGGAATGGCATTGCCCAAAAAAAAGGACAGACAAACTTTGTTCATCCCCAGTCAATGCCACATTCGCCTTGGTTGATGCAACTCCATACAATTGCCCATTTTTGCCATACAAAAAAAAAAATCCTTTATGGCTGGGCGATTTATGTGAAGTGACGTCACAAACCGTTCCTCACGACAGCTCGTCCCAACACACAATCTCCTTGGAAAAAACGAGGCTTTCTGATCCTACCGGCACATTTTCCCCTCTGCCGTCCCGCTGCTGTTTTCCACCTCTCCGCAACACAGCAGCTGCTGAGGCAATTAGATTGGCCACAGGCCACACTCACAGGATCTCCCTCCTCCTCTCATTTTCCCTCTACCCCCAATGATCAGCTTAATCTGGCTGGTTGAAATATGTAAATTTCGGTAAAATTTGTTCTCAAAAGAAGTGAAAACCACATCCGATCATTGTTAGCAGCTAGCTTAGCTGTTCAACGTTTATATGCCCTATAGTTTCAATTTTACCCCACACATGGAGTATTAAGAGAAAGTAAACAAGACAGTTCACAACTGCCTATTAACCAAGGAAACGCCCATTCTAAAGGCGATCGCACATGCCATGTAGGAGCGAACTCGCTTAGGTAAGCGAACAACTGCATTAAAGCGATCGCACATGGGCGCATTAGCAAGCACGAACTGCTTAGGAGGTGAACGCGCACTCAAAAGGCGATCACGCATAGCAGATGCCGTGCATTAGAATCGAACGCGCATTAGAAAAGCGAACACCACTCAAAACGGCGATCGCGCATTAACAAGACGAACGTGCATTAGGAGGCCACATTAGCCCTATTTTATTGCGTTGGCACCTTGCGTTGTTGCGTTGGCGATTACGCATGCAATTTTTTTCTGAATGAAATCACCGCAACCTATATCCTGAATTTTCTGATGCGCATGCATTGCCCATCCATTGCGGTTTGGTAACACATGCATTCAAATTTGGGTGCGTAAATTCATGCTTTCCATATGCAAGCATCAAAAAAGCAGCCAAACACACTTCAAACAAACCCACAACGACGCACCAGAATGGCTCATTACAATTGCATGCATTAGCACTCGCGATTGTGTGCGGATTCTTTGCGGTTTGCGCTAGCGCGTTCAGTTTTTTCCTTCCTGACTATCGTTATGGAAACGTTGTGTTAACGCAACCCAAACCAAATATGTAAAAAAACGCATGCGTTCCCAAACGCAAACAACGTGCAACGAATGCACCTTGGATATTGCTGGAATGTTTTGGCGTTCCCGCGAGTTTACTTTTGTAAAAATTGGACCGCATCGCCAACACAAACGCCGGCGCAACCACTATAAAAACGCGCTAAGTGGTCCTCTCCGAAATAAATGAGCCATACTGCAAACACTAAAACTCAACAGCAATAAATTGTTGAGGTTGCTTTCATCACGAAGACAAAATAGCAGACGTCATTTTTCAAGTCCAAGCTCCAATTATTCCTTACAGAGCCAAATGGAAAAATCGATATCTTCATCTTGTGGCCAAAAACATGTAAGACAATTTGTCGACTGGCTTTTACATTTTTTGTTGCCTTAAAAATCAGCACGCCAATCCAAATTCCAACAACAGCTCCAAACTGCCTTTTGCTAAAACAATGACTTTAAACACGAAACCACCCTTCAGGGTCGCGCTAATCTTTCCTCTTTTTTACGCCAAACCACCTTCGCTCTTTTATAATCGCGTTATGCCTTTTTCGCTCCCTTTTCGCTAAAATTACCATTGCGATAAGGCGAAAAGGGTTTTAGCGATAGCTCGCGTAAACGTTTTCGCCATTCGTTAACTCTAAGCCTTATAATACGTTAACTGTCTTTTGCGAAAAACCAATGTGAAAAGGCGAATGCCGAAAACATTTCCTACTTTTCACTCTTTTATAAATATGCCCCTATGTTTTTAATGTTTTAAAGGGAAGGTTTTGGGACGGACGCCTAGAGTAACTATCCTTTAAAGGCAGGAAGACATTTTGACCATCTTTGCAAACATCAAGCCTATGACATCAGGGTACGCCCCATAATGTTCCCTATTATGGGCTCTGCAAACAGAATCCTATTTTGAATGGCAGGTTAAGGCTCATTAGGCTGTGAAATCTGCCTTCTGTTTTCTTAAGTATAAGTATTTGGCACTGACTTCCCCTTTAAAAACCCCTAGTACCCCCCGTAGGGAAAGTGTTCACTTATGTACATATTATGTATGATATTAGAAATGTATATCTCCCTCTTTATTGTCAATGTATATATATTATGGTTCTCTCCTGTATTGTACATGTTTTCTCCCTTTATATGGTTCTTTCTCAGGAAGGAAGGGAGAATATGGAAGTTCCACGCCACTGGGCTGCCAATGACGGTCGCAGCTCTGGATGCTCTAGTTCTTTGGCATCTATCACAGGGTGAGTGTTGGTACCTATAAAGGATGGTCCTTATTGAGGTCAACAGTCCCTTGTTGGTTCTTGTCTCAAATATGTGATTGGCCAAGTGAAGGTTGTTCCGTCCTGTGTTGGTGATGATCAGTGACCGACTTTTACAGTCCCGTTATCTGCACCCCTTGTATTGAGACTACTGTTAGTATCTGTGTCTAGGCCCCATCGGTGACTTTTGAACATATGTAGATACTATTACTATCAGAGGATGTTGCCGTCCTTGGGTATTATGAATGGAAAGGCGGTTAATGATCCCTTTGGATCCCTTTTGAAATCTGGACCAGACAAATGTCTATGTGGGCTGCCTGACATCATATTGTGGGTGGGGTCACCTTTCTACAATTGCTTATTTCTATGTCAACTTATAGGTTTGGGGCCCGGACAATTTCCTCCCTGTGCTGGTGGTTATGAGTAATAGTCCTTGTTTTTCCTTTTCCTAACTTCATTAAGTATTCTAGCTGGTACTCCATTGTATATAAATAAACAAATGTCACTATAGTCCCATCCTCGTAATGTCACTATTATGTCAGCATTTTAATATCTGTACTGCCTTAAGTCACTTTTTTTAGTTGTGTCTTGTCTGTTATTAGAGTAGAATAGGTATGGTTATGTATTTAGAACTCGCATTGGACCCGGCATTTCCCGTGTACACATGTGGGTAAATTATTTGTTACGGCAGGTGTGTATTTGGCTTGATGGAAGAGACGGTGAAAGAACGGCCCAGTGGGGTATGTACGTCATGTGTTTTATAATAATATAGTCAACTTTAAATTGATATTTAGATCCCAATCAATAAAGTTTACTTTCGGGTCTCTAATTGAAAGTGCCATGAGGTCTTTGTTTTTTTAGGTTGTACTCTCTGTGAAGTGTGTGACTGTGCAGTGGTGTGTCTGGTGCTTAAGTCCAGGTAATGCAGGTAATTCCCATGTAGTCCATATCCCCCAACCGTCCCCGGTTTGAGAAGGTGGATGGTCATGTCTGCAATGATGCAGTGGGTGGGGGGTGGGCAACAGCAGGCATAGGGATGTGATTTGGAGGTGAGTCGATGGGATGGAAGAGTCGGCAGGAGGGGCTTGGTGCGGGATGACAGGGTTGTGGGTCTAGGAGTCGCGCTAAGTGATTGGTGTCATAGAGTGAAGCGGCCGTTTGCGCCATCGGTGCGTGCTTTGGGTCAGGAAAAGTGTGTATGGTTTAATGAGGTGGAAGACTGGTGATGTGTTGTGCATACGGGAGGGGGCGTGATGGCGATCGGAGCGACTAGTGTTTGACGTCGGAACGTGTACATGGCAGAAGACTTGGTACAAATTGCTGTTTTGCACCTTAATCTAAACTGTCAATGTTCAGTAGAAAGGAGGGAGGAAAGAGAAATGGGAGAGGAGTGCCATATGGAACAAGAAGCCACTTAGGGGTGCCGAGAGCTATGCCGATCACTCGGGCTGAAGGAATTGTAGGCTTACACGCGGGCTGTGATATGCTATGGGAATTTCCAGGGTACTAATTGCCACGGAGATCTGTACAAGTCATTCTGAATTGAAGATCCATTCGGATGACTAGCGAAACGTTTTCAAGTAACTAAACTTCAAAGTCCAGTTGAGCTAATTGAATACACAGATCTACCGACTTGATGAATGAATATTAAGATATAACCATGACCTGGATGAAGAATTTTAATTGTTTTAAACAGATATACCTTACCTGGATAATAATAGACGATATTAAATCCAGACTGGTGGAGATATTAAGATATACAGGACCTGGATGGATGATATTACAGATATACCATACCTGGATTGGATGAATTTACAGAGATCTCATAACCTGGATGGATGAATTTACGTTAATACAAATGAACGGGATTGATGAATATCGAGACCATGACCTGGATGGATGAATTTAAGATATACCATAACCGGGAGGATGCATATTACAGATATACCGTGACCTGGAAGGATTGAATTTACAGATATACCGGGACCTGGAGTGGATGAATATTAGCATAATAGACCATGAACCTGGATGGAATGATAGTGAACAGATATACCGTGACCTGGAGAATATATTCCATATATACCATGATCTGGATGGATGAATATTACAGATAGACGTGACCTGGATGAATGAACTTACAGATATAGCCACGTCCTGGATGGATAATATTACAGATAACCATGACCTGGATGGATTAATATTACAGATATACCATGACCGTGGATGAATGAAGATTACAGATAGACCCTATACCGGGAATGGATGAATATTACAGATTACCGTGACCTGATAAGAATATTACAGATATACCATGACCTTGATGGATGACTATTACACAGATATCTCGTGAACCTGGATGAAATGCATATTACAGATATACCATGATCTGGATGAATGAATATTACAGATATACCGACCGCATGTACTGGATGAATGAATATTACAGAGAACCATGTCCTGGATGATGAATATTACAGATAACCGTGACCCTGGATGACTGAATATTAGAGATACCGTGACCTGATGAATGGAATATTACAGAGATACGCGTGACCTGGATTGTGAATATTACAGATATACCGTGACCTAGATGATGAATATTACAGAGTTCCGTGACTTTATGGATGAATATTAAGATATAACCGTGACCTGGATGGATGAATTTACAGATATACCGTGACCTGGATGGATGGATATTACAGATAACCATGCCGGTGGATGAATATTACAGATATACCTTGACCGGATGAATGAATCTTACAGATATACCGACCTGGATGGATGAATATTCCAACAGATATTGGCCCGTTACCTTGATGAATGAATATTTACAGCTATACCGTGACCTTGGATGGATGAATATTACAATATACCGTTACCTGATGGATGAATGTTTACAGATATACCGTGACCTGGATGGCATGAATATTACGGATATACCATGACCTGTATGGATGAATATTACAGAAATACCATGACTGGAGGATGAAGATTACAGATATACCGTGACCTCGGCATGGATGAATATTACAGATATACCATTACCTGATGGATGAATATTAACGATATACCATGATCTGGATTATGAATATTAAGATATACCATGGACCTGGAGGATGAATATTACAGATATACCATGATCTGGATGAATGAATATTACAGATATAATACCCGTGACTGGATGGATGAATATTACAGATATACCATGACCTGGAGGAAGAATATTACAGATTATAACCATGACCTGGAGGATGAATATTAAAGATTACCGTGACTGGATTGGATGAATATTAACAGATCTACATGCCTGGGATGGATGATATTACAGATATACCATGATCTGGAAGAAATATTACAGATCTAACCGTGACCTAGATGGGAGAATATACAGATATACAATGACTGGATAAGATATATAGATGTACCATGACCGGATGCATGTGAAATATTACAGATATAAGCGTGACCTGGATGGATGCCTATACAGATATAACCGTACCTGATGGATGAATATTACGATTAACCATGACCTGGATGAATGAATTTACAGATTATACCGTGACCTGAATAAAAACAATAAAATGAAAAAAATAAAATAATAAATGTGAAAGTCAAAAGGGAGGGTCACAATCTAAAAAATAGAAAATAAAGAATAAAATAAAAAAGTAGGAGAGGGATACTATAAAATATATAATAAATAAATAAAGAAGAAAAAAATTTTAAAAAAAGAAAATATATAAATTTCAATCATAAAGATAATAAATTTAAATTAAAAAAAAAAGAAAGAAATAGTCCGCCCCTTTTTGCCCATGCCAAACCCCCCTTCTCTCCTTGCACCCACCGACCTCCTTCCCTCCACCCCAGCCCACCCGGATCTCATTCATAGTCACTCCCTCCTCCTATCTCCTCGCCCCCCCTCCCCCACTTTACAATCTCCCTGCACTCCTTGCCCTCCCCCCTCCACCCCTCCCCCCCCCATGACCTGACTCCTTCACACCCTCCAACTTCTTCCCTGCGTCCCTGCCCCTCCAAACAACTTCGGCCCCGCCCCCCTCATCCCCTCCGTCCCCCCTCCCCTATCCCCCACCCTCTCCCTCCCCCTTCTTTCCTTCCCCCCCCTCCGCCCCACCATGGCCCTTCTGTCCTGCCCATCCCCCAGTTCCCCCTCTCTCACACCGATCACATCTTCCTCTCCTTTCTGCCCCTCTCTCCACCCCCTCCCTCCCCTCCTCTTAACCTCCCTTTGATCACCCCCCTCTCCCTTTCCTCCGCAAAACCTGGCCCGCTTCCCCCCCCCCCCCCCCCCCCCCCCCACACACTTCTCCCCCCTCCCCTCCCACCCCCCCCCCCCCCTCTTCCTCCGCCATCCCCCCCCTCCTCCCCTCCCTTCGCCGTCCTCCCCCTCCGCCATTGATTCTTGCCCCCCACCCCCTGCCCCCTTCTCCTCCCGCATCCCTCCCTCCACGCCCGTCCTCCCCCCCTCTCCTATTTCCCCCTCCCCTCCCTCCCTCTCTCCCACCCCACCCACCGCCCCCCCCCGCTCCTTCCACCTCTACTCCCTCCGCCCCCCCCCCCCACCCCCTCCCCTCTTCTCCGTCAGATCCCCCCCCCGCCTACGCCCCTTACCTCCGCCCCGCTTTCCCCCCCCCTACCGCCCCTCCACTCTCCTTCCTTCTCCCCCCTCCCCATCCCTCCCCCTCCCCCCCCTTCCCCGCTCCCCCCCCAAATCCATCCCCCCCCCTCCCGCCTCCCTTCACCTCCTTCCATGCCTCATGCCCCTTCCCCTCTCTTCCCCCCCCTTTTTGCCCTCCCCCACCGTCCCACCCTTTCTCCCTTTCTCCCACCAGCCCCCTCTTCTACCCTCTCCCCTCTCATCTTCACCCCCCCCCCCGCTCCCAACCAAACCCCTCCCCCCCCCCCGCCTCCTCCCCCCCCCTCTGAACACCTCCCTTTCCCCCTCCCCCCCCCCTCTCTCCGCCCCCCCCCCCCCCCCCCCCCCCCCCTCCTACCACACCTCTCCTTCCCTTCTCCACTCCTCCTCCCCCTCCTCCCCCCCCGCCCCCCCCTCCTTCCTCCCGCACCTACCCTCATCCTCTTCCTCCCCCCGCACGCCTTCCCATCCCTGCCCACGCCAGGCCTCACACCCCCCGCCCCCCCCCCCCCCCCTCGCTCCCTCCTCCGCCCCCCGTTCCCCCCGCCACGCCCCCACTCACCCCGCCTCCCCCCCCTCTCTTCCCTCCCTGCCCCTCCCTCCCCTCCCCCTCTCCCCACCCCGCCTTTTACCCTCCCTTCCCGCCCCTTCCCACCCTAACACCGCTCCCCCTCCTGCCCCCCCCCCTCCCCTCCCTGCCCTCCCCCCCCCCTACGCCTCCCCATGCTCTCCCTCTCCCTCCCTCCTCCTCTCCTCTCCCGCACTCTACTCCCCTTGCCCTGCCTGCCCTCGCTTCCCCCCACCCCCTCCTACCACCCACAGCCCCTGCCCCCCCCTTCCTTGCCCCCTCCTCACCCCTCCCACCCCCCTTCTTCCCCTGTCCACCCGCCCTCCCCCATCTCCCCCGGCCCCCCCCTTCTCCCCCCTCCCCCCCCCCCCCTCCTTTCCTTGCCCCTTCCCCTGCCTGCCCTCTCTCTCCCCCCCCCCCTCCTCCATCACCCCTCCCTCCCTCCCCTTCCTCTCCCCCGCCCCCCTCCACCCATTCCTCTTCTCTTGCTTCCCCCCCTCCCCCCCTCACTTCCCCCCCCCTCTTCCCCCCCCACCACCTCTCCCCGCTTCCCCCTCTCCCCCCCCACACCCCCTTCCCATCCCCCCTCTTCCCCCTCTCCTCCTCTCTTTCTGACCACCCCCCCACCCCCCGCCCCCCCCATCGCTCCCCCTGAACCCCTGCCCTGACCTCACCCCCCCCTAACCCTCACGCCCCCCCGCACACCTCACTCCCTCCACTCCCCCCCCCCTGCCCCTCCTTCCCCCTCCCCCCACCTCCCTCCTGCCTCGCCTTCCCCCCCACTCCCCCCCTTCCCCCTTCAAACCCTTGCCCCCTCCACCGCCCCCTCCCCCCCCCCACCCCACCACCTTCCCTTCTCGTCCTTCTACCCCCCACCGCTCTGGCCCGCCCCCCACCCTCCCACTTACTTCACCACCCACCCTTTGCCCCCACGCCTCGACCTGCACTCCCCTGCCTGCCCCCCACCCCCCCTCCCCTCACTCCCCCTCCCTCCCCCTCATTTAACCCCCACTTCCCCCGCATCGCTTCCCCCCCCTGCCCCCAGACACTCCGTCCCTCCTCCCCCCTGTCTCTTCGCCCCCCCCTCCTTCATCCCCCCTCCTCCTCTCCTCCCCGCCCCTTCCCCCTCCCCCCCCTCCTCACCCTATGCACTCCCTCCTCCCCTTCCCATCCCCCCCACTCTACCACCCCCGCGCCACCCCTCCCCCTCCCCCCCCCCCACCTTCCCTTCCCCCCCCCCTCTTTACCCTCCTTTGTGGATATCCAGACTGGGCCTTTGTCAAAAGAAGCAGAAGGAAAGAAAAGAACACGAATACCAACAGTGAAGGGGAAAAGCAAGACAGGAGGAAGAACATGGTCATCCCATATGTAGCAGGGGTCTCCGAGAAACTAAGAAGAGTTTTCAAAAAACACCGTATCCCTGTCTGCTTTAAACCGAGCAACACGCTGAGGCAGCAATTGGTACATCCGAAAGACCCAATACCGAAACACAAGAAAGCGACATCATATATGCAGTGCAGTGCAGTGAAGAATAGAAAGGCGAACGCACATTATAATGGAATATGCCTTGGAAAAGCGACATTAGAAAGGCGAACGCGCATTAGAATGTAATATGCCTTGGAAAAGCGAACGCGCATTAGAAAGGCGAACGCACATCAGCCAAACAGCCTTTTTTAGGAGAGGCCATAGGATCCGACGAGGGAGGCGGCATAAAACGCCCCAATGTCCCCAACCCACGGAGAACCTGATTTTCAACTTGTCTGCACGGCTGAGTGGGGGGTCTGTATAAGAGATGGTTCTGTGATGAGTGGAGGGTACGGACAGGGACATATGGGGACACAAGAGAGAAAGGTTTAAGGCGAGAGGAGATATACTGTGCTGGTTACCAGATAGGTAGGATGTAAGGGTAGATTGAAACCTGCTAATTGAGGTTTCTTGACGTAGAGAGAGGGGAATAGAATTCCAGAGGATGGGAGCCACAAGAGAGAAAGGGTTAAGGCGAGAGGAAGCAGTGTGAATGGGGGTCTGTATAGGAGATGGTTCTGTGATGATTGGAGGGTACGGACAGGGACATATGGGGAGACTAGAGAGAAAGGTATAAGGTGGAGGAAGCAGTGTGAGTGGGGGGTCTGTATAGGAGATGGTTCTGTGATGATTGGAGGGTACAGACAGGGACATATGGGGAGACTAGAGAGAAAGGGTTAAGGTGAGAGGAGGCAGTGTGAGTGGGGTCTGTACAGGAGATGGTTCTGTGATGGGTACAGGGTACGGACAGGGACATATGGGGACACTAGAGAGAAAGGGTTAAGGTGAGAGGAAGCAGTGTGAGTGAGGGGTCTGTATAGGAGATGGTTCTGTGATGATTGGAGGGTACGGACAGGGACATATGGGGACACTAGAGAGAAAGGGTTAAGGCGAGAGGAAGCAGTACCAGTGGAGGGTCTGTACAGGAGCTGGTTCTGTGATGAGCGGAGGGTACGGACAGGAACATATGGAGACACTAGAGAGGAAATATAAGGAGGAGCAGCAGAGCGAAGGAATTTAAAGGATAGGATGATTTTGTATATAATACATTGTTTAATGGGTATATAGCAATATTTATAAGTGAATGATGTGGTTAAGATAAATAAAGTTTCATACACGCCTATTCCAGCTGATAATCGCATGTGTGTATGCGTTCGGTCTGGCGGATCAACAAGCAATGCCGACCAAATGCATACACACGTGATTATCGTTCGAAATGCGTGTTTGATGCCCGTATGCCTTGTCCTGGGGGGTAATTCGGCGATGGTAAAACTGTACGTGTGTACGAGGCTTAATTAACTGGAGGGCTGATATAAGTGGTTAAAGGGTATCTTCACTCGTATTTTTAACATTTGGGAATCCAGTTCTATTGAAGAACTGGAGGTAAAGGAGCTGTGCCTTACCTTCCGTTCTTCAATAGAACACACAGGAGTCAGGAGATCGGGGCATTAGAATGGAGGATGTAGTGCGCGGGTGTGAAAAGCTGCATTAGGAGAAAGGGCTATCGTGAGATTAGACATGTAATCATGCCCTGAAAAGCATCATTAAATATGACAAAGAAATCGGTGCATTTATGTAATGTAGCTTAGGAAGAGGCGCAATATAGAAGTGGAAAGCGAACGCGCATTACAGATAGTAGATATGCCCAATTGTATAAAAGCGACATGCAGAGGGAGAAGTGGCATAAAAAGTCGTGCATTAGAATGTCCATAATGCCATATTTGGAAAATGACGAGCATAAAGGGCTAAAAAAATACGTGCGTAGAATGAGAAGCATGCTTGGAAAGCGACATTAGCATGGCGTCGCAAAGAGGCATAATTGGAGTGGTGAAGGTAGTTCCTTGTGAAAGCGTACATTAGGGAGAGGGCGAATCAGTGTGCCAGGTACCAAATTGCAACAGGAATACATGCCATTTAATATAGACTTCATAATATATATATGCAACTGAAAATTGCCAAATATAATGGTGCAGTAGGTTAAAGTAGTCATTGCATATAGATTATTGCCTCTAGATGGGCACTAGTAATGTGTGAGACTCTATATATAGCACTAAGACACTTGGATTGTTCGGAGGGAAAAGTTTTTGGAATATATTGTCATGTAAGAAAAGGAACCAAAACCACAGTTACTGAAGACGTCACCTAAGAACTATAAAAAAGTGGTTCTTGTATCACTATCCAGAACTGAAGTGGTGCCTACCGTGAATTTCGCTATTGGTGATTCTACTGTTGGCTTCAAGCTCTTTAGAGCACCCCATGAGAGAACTGGACAAAAAAGTCTCTTATCTGTGAACGTCAAGGGGAGTGTGCGCAATAAAGATCGCCAACGGCCTGGTTAATCCTGTGGTATCTATTGGTTTTTAGCCACTAGGATCGGAGGCACCCAAACGCTGTTAATATAGGTGCATCTCCTGCACTATCTGAAATGATCCGTTAATGCTGTGTCTGGAGGTTGGGAATATCGCGACCGATAGCCTGTTTCCACGGTATTCGCCGGGTTCACTGATGATGAATGCTCACATACTTTTAATTCACTCGACTGATTACGGTGATCTAAAACTCGTTTGGACAGGGATACAGTAAAGAGAACTGGAGATGCTGAACTAAAAGATACTGAAACGCAATATTATGTCTGACCACAAAACTCAGTGTGACTTGTACTAAATATCTCTCGAATGATCGGATGAAATCCGAGGATTCCAGGGGCTGGTTCGGGAAAATTCATAATCACAGCCAACTTGTGGGACGAGGCAATGAGCTTTTTTGTGAAAATGGTGCTAATCCTTAATAAATGCCCATTTGGGATTGAATGCCATACTAGGAAAATGACTGACGAGGGTGAACGAGAACGCAGACAGAAATGTGTGGTTCGCGTGTTCGAGATTTGTAAAGTTCGCTAAAAAATAGAACAATGACTATGACTGTAACGACCAAGAGACCCAAATAGCAGACAAGAAAATACAGCTAAAAATACGGGGAAAAGGAAGAAAAAAAAAAAGGAGGAAAAAAGGGGAGGAGGGGAGGAGAAAGGGAAAGGAAGGGGAGGGGGAGAAGAAAGAAAAGAGGAGGTAATGAAGGAGAAGAGGTGAGGGAGATGTAGGGAAAGAAAAGAGGAAGGTGGAGGGGGGGGGGGGGAGGAGGTGGGTAAATGGATAGAAAGGAGGATACTCAAAGAGGAAGGGGGGGGGAAAGAAATGGAAGTCTCACCGCCGTCGTCACAAACTGCTGATAAAAGAATTGGAGAGTCTTGAGCACGCCGTCATTGCTAGCGTTATAAAGGAACTAGGAACAAAGATGCGAATTCAAAAGACTGTGTGAGCGAAAAGGGAAAGAGGAGGGGGGGGGGGGCGACTTACTAGCAAGTGGATACGGTGAACCGAAAAAAAAGTTGTGTTATATGGGTTGATCCCGTCAGCAACAACTGGGTCTACCCCGGGGCCCACCGATGGAGAACGCGGCAGATACCAAAAAACAGTGGGTCGAGGACGCAAAATAAGGCCTGGAACGGCGAAAAAAAAGGGGCATTCAGTTCGACGCCAGGTCCCGAAACGACAGGGAACGCGCTGGTACCTCGGGTGAAAAAAAAAAAGAGGTCCGGGTCAGATTAAATAACGCGTATTAATGTTCGCTGTAGGATCCAGTGTAAAGCGGACAAAAAGAAAAACTGAGTCACACAAAAGAAAATGACTGGACGAATGGTTGTGGGGGGGTGATAAAAGAAATGCATCGACAAAAAAAGGGAGAGGGGGGGGAAAAGGGAGGGGGGGAGAAAAGGGACAAAAGGGAAGAAGGAAAGGGGATGAGGGGGTATATGAAGGGGTTAAGGGGGGGGGGGGGGGGAAAAGGGGGAAGGTTGGGGAGGCGAAAGGGGACAAGAAGGCGAGAAGTGGGAAACACAGATTGGAATTAAGATAAACGTGCGGGGTGTGAGGGGTGGTAGAAGATGTACAGGAGAAAATGGGAAGGGGAAGACGTGATAAAATAGAGGGGTGGTAGGGGAAAGAAAGAGTGGGAAATCCCAAATTTAAAGGAGGGGAATGAAAAAGGGGAAAGGGAAAGGGGGGAAAGAAGCAAAAGCGGTGAATCCGCTGCAAGCCAAACGCCTTTCATTTAGGACGAGCGCCAAAGGATTCCGACGCAGGAATATAGCGGCATAAAACTCCCCAATGTCCCCGAAACCCACGGAGAAATCTATCTTTACTTGTTCCGCACGGCACAACATACTGGTGAGTAATTAATCATGTTATTGAAGAATGTTAGTTACTGTTTCCAACCTAACACAGAACTTTGACATATTTAAGTTTGAGGTTTTGACCTATTTAGTAGTACCAGATCTTTAATATAAAACGCAAAGACACATTCACAACCTCACCCTGAGATGCATTAGTTTCCCTTCAAACTGTAAAAGTCATAGTATCACAAAGGATCTTTCTCTCCTTCCGTAGCGATTGGATCAATTTGTGCAGCTGATTGAGGATGAACGCAACAGAGCACATCACCTATAGAAAGATACAGTCATCAAACCTCACTTACAGATGAAATACAAGCTTTCAAATCACCCTACCAACAAGACCCTCGATCATTATAAATAGCCGCAGATAAGGGAGGGATCCTTGTGATAAATGGTTATACTTTTATAGCATGGGAATGTAGAGACCCTTAACAATCATAGGACATATATGAGGCATCCAAAACAAGATACCCCATGTGGATAGCCTCACGATAAAGGTCTTATACAAAACAATATCGCCAGTTTGGCAATCGATGAAAAATAACCTTGATACAATTAGAGAACACCCTACGGAGGCCTGTTATGTCTGAGCCTTCCTAAAATTCAACAATGGACACAAGAATCCACCGTTTAGACCAATGTATCGGCGATGGATCTATACTAGTCCACTATCACAATTTATAGATTTTCATCTGAACCTCTAGTATACAAGCCCCGTCTATACATCAAGGACACTCAGACTTCTTACAAAAACTGCGGACAGTTGGGAAGTGGGATGAGAAATGGATCATCATTACAGCAGACATCTCCTCACTATATACCAATATAGACCATGAGAAAGGACTAGAGGCCATTGAACATTTCCTAACACTGAGACAAGACAGAAATCTGCCCAGCATTTTTCTCACTGATTGTATGCGATTTATTTTGGAGAATAATTATTTCAAATTCGAAAATGATTTTTATAAAACGTGTTGCACTGCATGGGTGTATCCGCAACACCTTCGTATGCAAACTTGTACATGGGATACCTGGAAGAGCTTGAAACGTAACATGAGAAAAGAGGTCACTGCCTCATAAAGCTTACAATCTAGCTGAGGTGGTAAATACAGATACATAGGAAAGGTTGGAAGTGCCTAAAGTATACTGGTGCAGTGTTTAACAGTCTCTATGCTGTGCTGTGCTCAGAGAGATAGGATGATGTTAGATTTTAAACTTGTTTTGGGGTTTCTTGACGTAGAGGAGGGGAATAGAATTCCAGAGGATGGGAGCCACAAGAGAGAAGGGTTTAGGTGAGAGGAGGCGTGTGAGTGGGGGGTCTTATAGAGTTGGTTCTTGATGAGTGGAGGTACGGGCAGGGACATATGGGGAACCTGAGAGAAAGGTTTTAAGGTGAGAGAGGCAGTGTGAGTGGGGGTCTCTGTAAGAGATGGTTCTGTGATGAGTGAGGGTAGGACGGACATATGGGAGCACAAGAGAGAAAGGTTTAAGGCGAGAGGAGGCAGTGTGAGTGGGGGTCTGTATAGAGATGGTTCTGTGATGGTGAGGGTACGGACAGGGACATATGGTGACACTAGAGAGAAAGGGTTTAAGGGAGAGGAGGCAGTGTGAGTGGGGGTCTGTATAAGAGATGGTTCTGATGAGTGGAGGGTACGGACAGGGACATATGGGGACACTAGAGAGAAAGGTTTAAAGGCAGAGGAGGCACGTGTGAGTGGGGTCTTTGTAAGAGATGGTTCTGTGATGATGGAGGGTACGGTACAGGGACATATGTCGACATGACTACAGAGAAAGGTTTTAAGGCGGAGGAGGCAGTGTGAGTTGGGAGGTTCGTATAAGAGATGGTTCTGTGATGAGTGGAGGGTAACGGACAGGGACATAGGGGACACAGAGAGAAAGGTTTAAGGCGAGAGGAAGCAGTGTGAGTGGGGGTGCTGTATAAAGAATGGTTCTGTGATGGATCGGAGGGTACGGACAAGGGAACATATGGGGACACAATAGAGAAAGGTTTAAGGCGAGAGCAGGCAGTGTGAGTGGGGGTCTGTTATAAGAGATGGTTCCATGTGATGAGTGGAGGGTACGGGCAGGGACATATGGGGACACAAGAGAAATGTTTAAGGTGAGAGGAGGCAGTGTGAGTGTGGGGGTCTGTATAAGAGATTGTCTGTGATGGTGGAGGGTACGGACAGGGACATATGGACACAGAGAGAAAGGTTAAAGGCGAGAGGATGGCAGTGTGAGTGGGGGGTGTCTTTATAGGAGATGGTTTGTGATGAGTGGAAGGTAGGACAGGAACATTGGGGACACTAGAGAAAGGCTTTAAGGTGAGAGGATGAGGCAGTGTAGGGGGGGGTCTGTATAGGAGATGGTTCTGGTGTCGATGGAGGGTACGGACAGCGGGACATATGGACACTAGAGAGAAAGGTTTTAAGGCGAAGGAGGCAGGTGAGTGGGGGGTCTGTATAGCGATGTTCGTGATGAGTGAGGGTACGGGCGGCATATGGAGCAACATAGAGAAGTTTAAGGCGAGAGGAGCAGTGTGAGTGGGGGGGGGTCGTATAAGGAGGTTTCTGTGATGATGGAGTGGTACGGACTGGACATATGGGACACTAGAGAAAGGTTTAAGGGGAGAGGAGGCAGTGTGAGTGGGGGGTCTGTATAAGAATGGTTCTGTGATGAGTGAGGGTACTGGCAGGGACATATGGGACACAAGAGAAAGGGTTTAAGGCGAGAGGAAGCAGTGTGAGTGGGGGGGTCTGTTAATAGGAGATGGTTCTGGATGAGTGGAGGGTACGGACAGGGACATATGAGGACACAAGAGAGAAAGGTTATGGCGAGAGGAGGCAGTGTGATGGGGGGTCTGTATAAGAGATGGTTCTGTGATGAGTGGAGGGTACGGACAGGGACATATGGGGACACTAGAGAGAAGGTTTTAAGGCGAGAGGTAGACAGTGTGAGGTGGGGGTCTGTATAAGAGATTGTTCTGTGATGAGTGGAGGGTACGGGAAGACATATGGGGACACAAGAAAGAAAGGTTTAAGGTGAGAGGAAGCAGTGTGTGGTGGGTGGTCTGTATAAGATATGTTTCTGTGATGGGTACAGGTACGGACAGGGACATATGGGGACACTATAGAGAAAGGTATAAGGTGGAGGAAGCATTGTGAGTGGGGGGGTCTGTATAAGATGGTTCTGTGATGAGTTGGAGGGTACGGACAGGGACATATGGGGACACTAGAGAGAAAGTTTAAGGTGGGAGGAGGCAGTGTGAGTGGGGTCTGTATAAGAGATGGTTTCTTTGATGAGTGGGGTACGGACAGGGACTATGGGGACACTAGAGAGAAAGGTTTAAGGTGGAGGAGGGCAGTGTGAGTGTGGGGTCTGTAAGAGTATGGTTTGTGATGAGTGGAGGGTACGGACAGGGACATATGGGGACACTAGAGAGAATGTTAAGGTGGGAGGCATGCAGTGTGAGTGTGGGGTCTGTATAAGAGATGGTTCTGTGATGAGTGGAGGGTACGGACAGGGACATATGGGGCCCTAGAGAGAAAGGTTAAGGTGAGAGGAAGCAGGTGTGAGTGGGGGGTCTGTATAGAGATGGTTTCTGTGATGAGTGGAGGTACGGGCAGGGACACTATGGGGACCACTAGAGAGAAAGGATTAAGGTGAGAGGAAGCAGTTTGTGAGTGGGGGTCTGTATAAGAGATGGTTCTGTGATGGGTACAGGGTACGGACAGGAACATATGGGGACACTAGAGAGAAAGGTATAAGGTGAGAGGAAGCAGTGTGAGTGGGGGGTCTGTATAGAGATGGTTCTGTGATGAGTGGAGGGTACGGGCAGGGACATATGGGGACACTAGAGAGAAAGGTATAAGGTGAGAGGAAGCAGTGTGAGTGGGGGGTCTGTATAAGAGATGTTTCTGTGATGAGTGGAGGGTACGGGCAGGGACATATGGGGACACTAGAAGAAAGGTGATAGGTGAGAGGAAGCAGTGTGCGTGGGGGGTACTGTATAGGAGATGTTTCTGTGATTGGGTACAGGTACAGGACAGAGGACATATGGGGACACTAGAGAGAAAGGTTTAAGGTGGCAGGAGACAGTGTGATGGGGGGCTGTATAGAGAGTGGTTCTGTGATGAGTGGAGGGTACGGGCAGGGACATATGGGGACACAGAGAGAAAGGTTTAAGGCAGAGGAAGCAGTGTGAGTGGGGTCTGTATAAGAGATGGTTCTGTGATGAGTGGAGGGTACGGGCAGGGACATATGGGGACACTAGAGAGAAAGGTTTAAGGTGGGAGGAAGCAGTGTGAGAGGGGTCTGTATAGGAGATGGTTCTGTGATGAGTGGAGGGTACGGGCAGGGACATATGGGGACATGAACTCAACTTACAGTCCCTTGTTCCCCCAACATTTTAAATTGCCGGCAGGTTTCGACATTTGGTTCGATACGATTGAAATATCTCCTAATGTCAAGCCTATATAGAGGGTGCTTAAAGGGCATGTCCACCCCCAAAACTATAATCCCCCCCACTACTGGCCCCATCATGTAGTGTAATAAAATCCTTACCTCACATCCCAGCTCCATCTGGTTCTCCTCTAGTCCCCCCCAAAGTCCCAAAAACTGCCCACACAAGGATAGTCAGAGTCCCATATGTACTCTGCCTCCTGTCTCGCTCCAGGAGAAGTTTTTCTCATGCGCACTGCAGCCTTCTCCCTCTCCCTCCCCCTCCTCTCCTCCCTCTCAGGATTCCCTCCCCCTAGTGTAAATCCCTTTAGCTAGATTCCCCCTGTCCCCCCCAGCCCACCGTATTTTTATTATTAGAAGCCCCAAACTTTACTTCCTCCCTCTTTCCCCCCGCGAAATGAACAACCCGGCAGCCGCGCCCGTGATTGGCTGCCGCTCAGCCAATCACAGACGTGACTGCCGGTCCCGCCCTCTCTGCTTGCATTTTTCACAAGCAGAGGGCGCGCAGCGCGGCGGGGGAAAGAGGGAAGGTAAGTAAAGTTTGGGGAGCTTTCTAAACGTGTAAATAGAGCGGTTGGGGCTGGGGGGACAGGGGAATACTATATCAAAATTTCATTTTTAGGTGGACATACCCTTTAAGAACTGATAATGTTAGGGGGTATGTCCACCCCCAAACTAAATTTTAGTATGTGGTTTGGATATGGCATAAACCCAACCTCATGAGTTTATAGCAATGACAGGTCCCCCAACATGTACTTACATCACAAAGGCTTTACTTAACTTCCATGAGATAAAAGGTGTTGTATGATTGACAGGGTAGTTTTTACAGAAAGAAATTAGTAAATTCTAATGTCTGAGTAGAGTATTAAATGTAAAATGTGATGTGCCTTAAATATTATTTGTCCAGTAAGAATGAATCATTAATTAAATCACACATTCTATAAATTGGTAAAATACAAGATGGCATTGGGTATTTATTGTCTGGTATTTGTGGTTTAGTTGCCAGATCTGCGGAACTTTTATTAATGATTCAAGAAATATAATTTACAGTGATTGTAATAGAAAAATACAATGATAGGAATTGTGGTTGATGCAATAGAAGGTAATGATTCTTTTCATGGATGTTACATGAATTCCATAGGAATGTAAAACATTGTTCTACTACCTTATAATTGTACCGTTGTACCATTCCTTAGATTAATGGTATAGTATCTGTAGTTACACAGTAACTAAAGGGGAGAAATGACATTTATCATGTTTAACCTACCCCTGTAGTGGTTTCTATGGGAGGAACCGTAAGATTATAGCCTTATAATCTTACAGTTCCAGGAGGAGAAGGAAACCAGAAGCCACAAAGGGGGTAGGTATAATAAATAATGCACCCCCAACTGTAAATTAAGGCATATTAGAAGTCACCTTGGCCTGCGGCCTCGTACTTTTATATGTTCACGGAACTCCTCGGTGACTTCTAATATCCTTATATTTACAGTTGGGAGTGCATTATCCACTATATATTGTATTTTTATAGCATGATATACAATATACAATAACTGTGTAGACATGAATATAGGGGGTATACATGATATGGACCCTTGCATCTCTAGTCACAACTGGATAAAGTGTTAATGTTAACACTGTGTAAAGCAACAGATGGTCTGGATTACAGGGGACTGCAATTCCCCCTCTACATGGTATATGGCCAGTTACATTAAGAACTTTTTTCAAGTATATTATGGAATCCCTATTATTATTATTTTATTATGTTGCAATATTATTATACCATAATTAAACATAAACAATTTTTAGTTACAATTTTATACATAAAAGTGAAAAGCCTCCAACCCCGTCAAGGTAACCCCAGTATGGAAGGTCCTAACAATTAACCTTGGGTCATTTATCTGGGCTGACACCCCCTGCCTGGTTGCATTTTCGTGGAAGGTTGTCTCCCTGCCCTGCATTGGATTAGTATTGAAGCTATCACTTTCCCCCGCCTACTGGCTTTTAACAAGGAGGAAGAGGCCTCTCATCCAATGCATATATTCAAGGCACAAGACCTCCAATTAAAGGGACGTGTTGGGGGTGCTACTACCATATGAAAGCTTGTCAATCTTCTTGCAGAGAAACTCTGCTACAATATATACACAAACGGGGGGCTGTGGGAGCTCCTGTGGCAAAATTACTTTATAACAATATTGGAAGTGCTACTGATCTGACCAAAACATTAGAACAAACAAGAAAAGAGATGATCAATGCACATTCCTGGGCTCCATATATCATAATATCTATGCTAGTGCAAACAGTAAAAACATGGAAGCTTGGTCAATCTTGGTCAATCTTCCTGCAGAGAAACTCTGCTACATTACATAAACAATAATTAAACATGATATTATTTTAATGACTATAATAAATCAGGGTAGTTATTAACACAGGACAAGGTGTATATTATATAATATAAAGATCTTTCCTGTAGAAGTGAATAGGGAAGGTTTTTCATGTGAAGGGGAAATCAACCTCATACATGACTGTCTGTGTGGGGTTATGAAGGGAACAATATTAATATAACTAAGATCCCACTAAACAATGGAAAGGTATCGTTATAGATTACAGTATGTATTGTATTTATATACTGCTACCCAGGTCACCATCCAATATCACAGACGATCAATTCCATTTCCTAGGACTGGTTTTACCCCAGATACTGGTTTCAGCACGCCTGGATACTGGTGCAGCCCTAGTACTGGTTCAGCAGGTTCAGGCCCTGGGTATTGGTTCACCCTGGGTATTGGTTCACGCCCTGGGTACTGGATTCACCTGGTTATTGGTTCAGCCTGGGTACTGGTTTTCAGCCCTAGGTACTGTTTCAGCCCTGGGTCCTGGTTCAGCCTTGGGTTACTGGTTCAGCCCCGGTGTACTGGTTCAGCCTAAGTATTGGTTCAGCCCTGGGTACTGGTTCAGCCCTAGGTATTGGTTCAGCCCTGGGTACTGGTTCAGCCTTGGGTACTGGTTCAGCCCCGGGTACTGGTTCAGCCCTAAGTATTGGTTCAGCCCTGGGTACTGGTTCAGCCCTAAGTATTGGTTCAGCCCTGGGTACTGGTTCAGCCCTAAGTATTGGTTCAGCCCTGGGTACTGGTTCAGCCTTGGGTACTGGTTCAGCCCGGGTACTGGTTCAGCCCTAAGTATTGGTTCAGCCCTGGGTACGGGTTCAGCCCTAAGTATTGGTTCAGCCCTGGGTACTGGTTCAGCCTTGGGTACTGGTTCAGCCCCGGGTACTGGTTCAGCCCTAAGTATTGGTTCAGCCCTGGGTACTGGTTCAGCCCTGGGTATTGGTTCAGCCCTGGGTATTGGTTCAGCCCTGGGTATTAGGTTCAGCCCTGGGTATTGGTTCAGCCCTGGGTATTGTTCAAGCCCTGGGTTGGTTCAGCCGGGGTATTGGTTCAGCCCTGGATATTATGGTATCAGCCTGGGTATTGGGTTCAGCCCTGGGTATAGGTTCAGCCCTGGATATTGGTTCACGCCCTGGGTATTGGTTCAGCCCTGGGTATTAGGTTCACACGGGTTTTCGTCAGCCGGTAGTTTGAGGTAAGAAACTTACCCGCTCGCTCCCTCGGCGCGTAGTCTGACAGGTCCGACGGACCCTGTCTTATAGCGCATGCGCGATCTATGGCATAGAAGACAAGGCCCCTCGGGACCTGTCAGACAGCGCCGGGGGGGAGCGAGCGAGAGGGGTAAGTTTCTTACCTTCTCTCCTGACTCCTGTGTGTTCTATTGAAGAACGGAAGGTAAGGCACAGCTCCTTTACCTCCAGTTCTTCAATAGAACTGGATTCCCAAATGTTGAAAATACTAGTGGAGATACCCTTTAATGATCTGGAGGGCTGACAATACTTGGTAATGGTCTGGAGGGCTAATAACACTAGCTATGATCGGGATGGATTACCATACTACACTAAATAAGGATCTAGAGGGCTGACAACACTGGCTAATGAACTGGAGGGCTGTCTAGCATAAGATGTCCCTTTTGATTATGGGATTCCAAACCTGCACCGCATATTCCAAATGAGGCCTTACCAGTGCCTTGTAAAGAGGGAGAATAAATTTTTTTTTAATATGTAAGCGACGTGGGGTCGGCGATGCGGGTATTACTTACCTTCCCTCTTTCCCCCCGCCGAAATGAACACCCGGCAGCCGCGCCCGTGATTGGCTGCCGCTCAGCCAATCACAGACGTGACTGCCGGTCCCGCCCCTCTGCTTGCATTTTCTCACAAGCAGAGGGCCGGCAGCGCGGCGGGGGAAAGAGGGAAGGTAAGTAAAGTTTGGGGAGCTTTCTAAACGTGTAAATAGAGCGGTTGGGGCTGGGGGGACAGGGGGAATACTATATCAAAATTTCATTTTTAGGGTGGACATACCCTTTAAGAACTGATATATGTTAAAGGGTATGTCCACCCCCAAACTAAATTTTAGTATGTGGTTGGATATGGCAATAAACCTCAACCTCATGAGGTTTATAGCAATGACAGGTCCCCCAACATGTACTTACATCACAAAGGCTTTACTTAACTTCCAATGAGATAAAAGGTGTTGTATGATTGACAGGGTAGTTTTTACAGAAAGAAATTAGTAAAATTCTAATGTCTGAGTAGAGTATTAAATGTAAAATGTGATGTGCCTTAAATATTATTTGTCCAGTATAGAATGAATCATTAATTTAATCACACATTCTATAAATTGGTAAAATACAAGATGGCATTGGGTATTTATTGTCTGGTATTTGTGGTTTAGTTGGCCAGATCTGCGGAACTTTTATTAATGATTCAAGAAAATATAATTTACAGTGATTGTAATAGAAAAAATACAATTGATAGGAATTGTGGTTGATGCAATAGAAGGTAATGATTCTTTTCATGGATGGTTACATGAATTCCATAGGAATGTGAAAACATTGTTCTACTACCTTATAATTGTACCGTTGTACCATTCCTTAGATTAATGGTATAGTATCTGTAGTTACACAGTAACTAAAGGGGAGAAATGACATTTATCAATGTTATAACCTACCCCTGTAGTGGATTTCTATGGGAGGAACCGTAAGATTATAGCCTTATAATCTTACAGTTCCAGGAGGAGAAGGAAACCAGAAGCCACAAAGGGGGTAGGTTATAATAAATAATGCACCCCCAACTGTAAATTAAAGGCATATTAGAAGTCACCTTGGCCTGCGGCCTCGTACTTTTATATGTTCACGGAACTCCTCGGTGACTTCTAATATCCTTATAATTTACAGTTGGGAGTGCATTATCCACTATATAATTGTATTTTTATAGCATGAATTATACAATATACAATAACTGTGTGTAGACATGAATATAGGGGGTATACATGATATGGACCCCTTGCATCTCTAGTCACAACTGGATAAAGTGTTTAATGTTAACACTGTGTAAAGCAACAGATGGTCATGGATTACAGGGGACTGCAATTCCCCCTCTACATGGTATATGGCCAAGTTACATTATAAGAACTTTTTTCAAGTATATTATGGAATCCCTATTATTATTATTTTATTATTGTTTAGCAATATTATTATACCATAATTAAACATAAACAATTTTTAGTTACAATTTTATACATAAAAGTGAAAAGCCTTCCAACCCCGTCAAGGTAACCCCAGTATGGAAGGTCCTAACAATTTACCTTGGGTCATTTATCTGGGCTGACACTCCCTGCCTGGTTGCATTTTCTTGGGAAGGTTGTCTCCCTGACCTTGCATTGGATTAGTATTGAAGCTATCACTTTCCCCCGCCTACTGGCTTTTAACAAGGAGGGAAGAGGCCTCTCATCCAATGCATAGTATTCAAGGCACAAGACCTCCAATTAAAGGGACGTGTTGGGGGTGCTACTACCATATGAAAGCTTGGTCAATCTTCTTGCAGAGAAACTCTGCTACAATATATACACAAACGGGGGGCTGTGGGAGCTCCTGTGGCAAAATTACTTTATAACAAATAGTGGAAGTGCTACTGATCTGACCAAAACATTAGAACAAACAAGAAAAGAGCTGATCAATGCACATTCCTGGGCCCCATATAGCATAATATCTATGCTAGTGCAAACAGTAAAACATGGAAGCTTGGTCACATCTTGGTCAATCTCTGCAGAGAAACTCTGCTACATTACATAAACAATAATTAAACATGATATTATTTTTAATGCTATAATAAATCAGGAGGTAGGTTATTACACAGGACAAGGTTGTATATATATATAATAAAGATCTTTCCTGTAGAAGTGATAGGGAGGGGTTTTCATGTGAAGGGGAAATCAACCTCATACATAGCGGTCTGTGTGGGGTTATGAAGGGACACATATTATATAACTATATGATCCACTAAACAATGGAAAGGTATCGTATAGATTACAGTATTGTATTGTATTTATACTGTCTACCCAGGTCCCCATCCAATATCACATCGATCAATTCCATTTCTAGGCTGGTTTAGCCCCAGATGACTGGTTCAGCCCTGGATACTGGTGCAGCCCTAGGTACTGGTTCAGCCCTGGGTATTGGTTCAGCCCTGGGTATTGGTTCAGCCCTGGGTACTGATTCAGCCCTGGGTATTGGTTCAGCCTGTACTGGTTCAGCCCTAGGTCACTGGTTCAGCCCTGGGTACTGGTTCAGCCTGGGTCAGGGTTCAGCCCCGGTACTGGTTCAGCCCTAAGTATTGGTTCAGCCGTACTGGTCAGCCCTAGTTGGTTCAGCCCTGGGTACTGGTTCAGCCTTGGTTACGGGGTTCAGCCCGGGTACTGGTTCAGCCCTAAGTATTGGTTCAGCCCTGGTAACGGGTTCAGCCCTAAGATTGTTTTCAGCCCTGGTACTGGTTCAGCCCTAAGTATTGGTTCAGCCCTGGGTACTGGTTCAGCTTGGGTACTGGTTCAGCCCCGGGTACTGGTTCAGCCCTAAGTATTGGTTCAGCCCTGGGTACTGGTTCAGCCCTAAGTATTGGTTTCAGCCTGGGTACTGGTTCAGCCTTGGGGTATGTTCCCTTGGGGTACTGGTTCAGCCCCTGGTATGGTTCAGCCCTGTTTTGTTCGCCTGGGTACTGTTAGCCTGGTATTGGGTATTCAGCCCTGGTTATTGGTTCAGCCCGTGGTATTTAGGTTCAGCCCTGGGTATTGGTTCAGCCCTGTATTGGTTCAGCCTGGTGTACTGGTTCAGCCCTGGGTAATTGGTTTCAGCCCTGGATATTAGGTTCAGCCCTGGGTATTGGTTCACCCCTGGGATTAGTTTCAGCCCTGGATATTGGTTCAGCCTGGGTATTGGTTCAGCCCTGGGTATTAGGTTCAGCCCTGGTATTGTTCAGCCCCTGGGTTGGGTTCAGCCCTGGGTTACTGGTTCACAGCCCTGGGTATTGGTTTCAGCCCTGGGTATGGTTCCAGCCCTGGTATGGTTCACCCTGGGTATTGGTTCAGCCCTGGATATAGGTTCAGCCTGGGTATTGGTTCAGCCCTGGGTAGTAGGTTCAGCCCTGGGTATTGGTTCAGCCCTGGGTACTTAGGTTCAGCCTGCTATTGGTTCAGCCCTGGTATCTGTTTCAGCCCTGGGTATTAGGTTTTCAGCCCTGGTATGGTTCAGCCCTGGGTACTGGTTCAGCCCTAAGTATTGGTTCAGCCCTGGGTACTGGTTCAGCCTTGGGTACTGGTTCAGCCCCCGGGTACTGGTTCAGCCTAAGTATTGGTTCGCCCTGGGTACTGGTTACCCTATATTGGTTCAGGCCCTGGGTACTGGTTCAGCCCTAATTATTGGTTCAGCCCTGGGTAGCGGTTCAGCCCGGGTATTGGTTCAGCCTGGTATTGGTCAGCCGTGGGTATTAGGTCTTGTTCAGCCTGGGTATTGGTTCAAGCCCTGGTACTGGTTCGCCCTGGGTATTGGTTCAGCCCTGGATATAGGTTCAGCCCTGGTATTGTTCAGCCTGGTATTAGGTTCCAGCCCTGGTATTGGTTCAGCCCTGGGTTTTGGTTCATCCCTGGATATTGGTTCAGCCCTTGGTATTGGTCAGCCCTGGGTTAGGTTCAGCCCTGGGTATTGGGTTTCAGCCCTGGGTATTGTTCAGCCCTGGGTATGGTTCGCCCTTGGTATAGGTTCAGCCCTGGATGCGCCCTTATTGTTCAGCCCTGGGTATGGTTCAGCCCTGGGTATAGGTTCAGCCCGGGTATTGGTCATCCTGTATTAGGTTCAGCCCTGGTAGGGTTCAGCCCTGGCTATTGGTTCAGCCCTGGGTATTGGTTCAGCCCTGGGTATTAGGTTCAGCCCTGGGTATTGGTTCAGCCCTGGGTATTAGGTTCAGCCCTGGGTATTGGTTCAGCCCTGGCTATTGGTTCAGCCCTGGGTATTGGTTCAGCCCTGGGTATTAGATTCAGCCCTGGGTATTGGTTCAGCACTCTCTTCACTATTCACTAAAACCACTGGGGGTGTCTGGTATGGGGTTGTATTGGTTACTGGGGCACCATGACAATTTGACAGCTGCTGTGGGTGAGTTAGAGAAGAAGAGTTGCACTATTTAAAAAAGACCCAGTGCCCCCCAGAGATGGTGTCCTGGGTGGCCTCACAGGTTGCAAATCCAAAGGGCAGATTACTTCAATATGCCTCAGGTTAAATGTAACCGGTCTACTCCTAAAATTGCCAATCTCTGTAAAATGAATGGTGTCTTAGATTCATCTTTCTAACCACAGAAAACTGATTGGTCAATCAGACAGATATTCCGGTCATGTTGACGGTTATTCTATGTGATTTCTGGCTGATTTCCTGCACAGTAGGTCGATTAGAGAAATGGGTAGGTTGGGAGGTAGGTACACATGGGGGAGTATTTCACCCAGCTGCTCAGTGCGATATATTTCAAATGATTCAACTTAAAATTTCAACCGAAATTTTTTGTAGCAATCGATATTTTTCTGTAGACTTTTATTTTGCTAAAATCTGTTGAATAATTGATTTCAACCTAATCGACCAACCACAATGATATTTCAGTGGATTGTGCCAATGTCAGTCAAATCAGACATGTCTGTAAATTTCATCCAATCACCTTCAATGGACCACATGATTAGTCAGGCTGAAATGTTGGCTGCTGAGATTTTTCTTTCAACTGGCAGGTAAACCAAATCAGTCTTTAGATCGGTCGTTTATCTAACTAGAATTGGACTGTGTATAAGGGCAAAATATAGTTTATTTTTATGTTGAAACTTATGTAGGAAATAAAGCAATGTGAATTCACTGAGCTTCTCGTTTTTTCATAAATCAAAACAAAGAAATAACCGTGGAATTCAGGGCCATATTTATAAAGGTGCAGTATTGCTGTTTTAACCATCGTTCCCACGATTCCACATTTACGACCATAAACGTAGATTTCCAATTGCCCATACAATGCCAATAAATTTCCGATTGCCCATACAATACCAATAGATTTCCGATTGCCCATACAATGCCAACAGATTTCCGATTGCCCATACAATACCAATAGATTTCCGATTGCCCATACAATAGCAACAGATTTCCGATTGCCCATACAATACCAATAGATTTCCGATCGCCCATACAATAGCAACAGATTTCCGATTGCCCATACAATGCCAACAGATTTCCGATTGCCCATACAATGCCAACAGATTTCCGATTGCCCATACAATGCCAACAGATTTCCGATTGCCCATACAATACCAATAGATTTCCGATTGCCCATACAATGCCAACAGATTTCCGATTGCCCATACAATACCAATAGATTTCCGATTGCCCATACAATACCAATAGATTTCCGATTGCCCATACAATGCCAACAGATTTCCGATTGCCCAAACAATGCCAACAGATTTCCGATTGCCAACATGCCATTAGATTTCCGATTGCCCATACAATACCATGTGTTCCTATTGCCCATTACAATACCAATAGATTTTCCTTTGCCTACAATGCCAATAGATTTCGATTGCCCATCAATCCCATAGATTTCCGATGCCCATACATCCATAGATTTTCCGATTGTCCCCTAAATACCAATAATTCCGATTGGCCATACAATGCCAATAGAATTCCCGATTGCCCATGACAATTCCAAATGATTTCCGGTGCCCAAACAATTCCATTAGATTTCCGATGCCCTTACAATGCCAACAGATTTCCGATTTCCCAAACAATGCAACAGATTTCGATTGCCCCAAACAATGCCATTAGATTTCCTATTGCCCAACAATACCAATAGTTGGCGATGCCCAAACATGCCACTATATTTCGCTATGCCATACAATTGCCAATAGATTTTCGCGTTGCCCATACATACCAATAGATTTCCGAATTGTAATTTAAAAAAAATTTGCCCTACAATACCACTATGATTCCGCTTTGCCCATAAATGGCCAATAGATTTCCCGATTGCCCAAACAATGCCATAGAGTTCCGATTGCCATACAATGCCAACAGATTTCCGAGTGCCCAAACAATGCCATTAGATTTCCGATTGCCTCATACAATCCATAGATTCCGATGCCCATACAATTCCATTAGATTTTCCGATTGCCCATACATGCCACCCGATTTCCGATGGCCCAACAATGCATTAGATTTTCCGGATTGCCCCATACAATACCAATAGATTTCCCGATTGCCCATACAATACCAAAATAAGATTTTCCGATTGCCCTATATGCCAAAAGATTTCCGTTGTCCTCATACAATGCCAATAATTTTCGATTGCCCATCAAACCAATAATTTCGATTGCCCAGACATACCAATAGATTCCGATCGCCCATACAATCCCAATAGATTTCCGATTGCCCATATACTGCCAACATATTTCCGCTCGCCCCTACATACCAATATATTTGCCGATCGCCCATACAATACCCAATAGATTTCCGATTGGCCCATATAATGCCAACAATTCCGATTGCCAACAAGGCCAACAATTTCCGATTGCCCATACAATGCCATAGATTTCGATTGCCTAATGCCAACAGATGTCGATTGCCCATACAATGCAAATAATTTCCGATTGCCCAAACCATTCCATTAGATTTCAGCTTTCCATACCATACAAAATCTCCGATGCCCCATACAAATACCAATAGATTTCCGATTGCCCATATAATGCCAAAAGATTCCGATTGCCCATACAATAATAGATTTCCTCTGGCCCATACAATTACCAATAGATTTCCCGATTGCCCCATACAATACCAATAGATTTCCGATCGCCCATACAATACCCATAGATTTCCTATTGCCCCATATAAGCCAACCGATTTCCGATCGCCCAGACATACCAAAGATTCCGATCGCCCATACAATACCAATAGATTTCCGATTGCCCATATAATTGCCAACGATTCCGATGCCCCATACCATGCCAACAGCTTCCGATTGCCCATACAATGCCATGATTTCCGATTGCCCCATATATGCCAACAGATTTCCGATTGCCCTACAATGCCAATATATTTCCCGATTGCCCATACCATGCCAATAGATGTCCGATTGCCCCTACATGCCCGTAGATTTCCCGATTGCCCCCTCGAAAAATTCCAAAGCTTTCCGATTGCCCATACAATGCCAATATATTTCCGATTGCCCATACAATGCCAACAGATTTCCGAGTGCCCATACAAACCAATAGATTTCCGATTGCCCATACAATACCAATAGATTTCCGATTGCCCATATATCCACGATTTCCGATTGCCCATACAATGCCAACAGATGTCCGATTGCCATACAATGCAATAGATTTCCGATTGCCCTAACATCCATTAAGATTTCGATTGCCCATTATGCCCACAGATTTTCCGATTGCCCTACATGCTAACAGATGTCCATTGCCCATACAATTCAACAGATTTCCGACTCGCCCATACAATACCAAAGATTTCCGATTGCCCCATATAATGCCACAGATTTCCGATTGCCCATATAATGCCACAGAATTTCCGGTGCCCCATACCGACCATATATTTCCGATTGCCATATAATGCCAACAGATTTCCGTTTGCCCTATTATGCCAACAATTTCCGATTGCCCCATACAATGCAACAATTTTCCGATCGCCCATACAATACCAATAGATTCCGAATTGCCCCATAATAATTCCAACAGATTTCCGCTTGCCATCTATGCCAACCGATTTCCGATCGCCCATACAATACCAATAATGCCAACAGATTTCCGATTGCCCATATAATGCCAACAGATTTCCGATTGCCCATACAATACCATTGCGGTATTTTGGTAAGAACGTTCATACATTTACAATCGATCGTTCAGAACTCTATGATTGCGACTATATATTTATGGACATGATCGTACTTTTCTAATAAGCCCCATCACGTCAATGTGACAGGATACACCAATACTATTAGTTTATTATTTTATTCCTTATACACAGGACTTCTAGACTGAATACAATATCCAGAGATAATAATGTAAAATCTATAAACCAGTTGTTTCTTTGTGATAAATACCATATGGTTCCTAATGACCATTGTAAGACGCTGAAGGTAGGTACATTCCTGTAAGGTTTCTTACCTACAGGTGGTAGCGTAAAACCGGCAGGTTTGTTTTGGGTAAGGAATGGTTTCTATACCGATCTGGCATATGTAAGATGTGCTCCGGGGCTGGTTTTACTGGGAATCCACAAGTGAATGGTGGGGTGGATTCCCAATCCTTAGACCACTCTGGGTTTTCCGATGAGTAATGTAGCTGGATTGGATTCAGCTGTCTAGAAAAGGGAGTGTTTTCTCAGACAGTCTCTCTCTCTTTGCCTGTCTCTTTGTGTGGCTAGAGGAGTCCTGGGAGCAGCAAGCCAAATACGGTTCTGTGAGTAAACCGACTATTGGTGTGTAGGCCGTGTGTTTCTGTATTAGAGAGCAGATGAGCAGGGGTTTATTTGTGTTATGGTTAATTTTGTACCACTGGAAGGTATCGGCGGATTGTATGTTCCTGCTGTGAATAAAACACAGTCTGAAGGTTCGTACAGACGCATGTGTACGAACGTTTGTTACGGCCGCTAATCAGCCCGTGTGTAGGGCCTTTATCGGCCGGAATGGACGTTTGTACACATCATGCGGGTCGGGACTGGACATCGAATGTGTACGAACCTTTACCTTGCAACCTGGACTGGCGGTATTCCTTCCTTTTCTATCTACCATTTGGCTAAACCCCTACATCATTAATTAAATCTTAATTTAATTTAATCTATATAAATTACTATATAACCTAGTAATACATCATCCATATAATGTTGTGGTTGGATAGTGTAGTGCACCACCTTTGCCATGGGAGACCAGGGTTCGAATCCTAGCTAGGGTCAGCTATGCAAATTTTGGATTATAATAACCTAGTAATAGAATAACCATATGATACCCTAGTAATATATTATATTGCTAGGTTATCATATGGTTATTATATTACTAGGTTATTATATTATGATACCCTAGTAATATGATAACCGTATGATACCCTAGTAATATGATAACCGTATGATACCCTAGTAATATGATAACCGTATGATACCCTAGTAATATGATAACCGTATGATACCCTAGTAATATGATAACCGTATGATACCCTAGTAATATGATAACCGTATTATATTACTAGGTTATTATAATAATCCAAAATTTGTATAGCTTTGTAATGTAGTGGCTGGATAGTTTACTGGTTAAAGGCACCAACTATGACATGGGAGACCAGGGTTTGAATCCTGGCTGGGGGCAGCTATACAAATTTGGATTATTATAATACCCTAGTAATATAATAACCATATAATATTTTCGGGGATTTTCGAAAACCGGCTACTTTCGATTTTCGAAAAATTCTGGAGTTCCGAAAGTTTCGTCGGGACTTTGAAACCCTTAGATTCTATTCGAAACTGGGTTCTATTCGAACCCACATTACATCTCTACATGCAGCATATAAAATGCACTGATACACTGATGTCAATTTAGCCTGCTTCTTATAGAAATTGTAACCAGCCATTTGTCTTGTAGACTTCATACAGGTTCGGGTGCAAAAGGCAAAGGTAGCAACCCTAGACCTGTGTGTTTCACCTGCAATATATATGTTTATGCTTGGATTTGGTGGATTGGACGCTGTAGGTGAGACCTACATTATTGCAGATCCGTACACACTAGATTCCCAGACCTATATACATCACACTACAACATTGCTACTAGGAAATCTATATACAGACCTATATACATCACACTACAACACAATGCACGAGGAAATTATAACAGACACTCATATACACACACAACAACATTGCTACTAGGAAATCTATATACAGAACTATATACATCACCACTACAACACTGGCTACTAGGAAATCTACACAGACCCTAATCCATCACACTTACAAACACTACTACTAGGAAATCTATACACAGACCTTATACATCACACTACAACATTGCTACTAGGAAATATATTACAGACCTATAACATCCACACTACAAATGCTACTAGGAAATCTATACACAGACCTATATACATCACACTACAACACCGCTACTAGGAAATATATATACAGACCTAATATCCAATCAACTGCAACCCGCTACTAGGAAATCATATTTAGACCCTATATCCATCACACTACAACACTGCTATAGGAAATCTATATTACAGACCTATATCCATCACACTGCAAAACTGCTACTAGGAAATCTATATACAGCACCTATATACATCACACTACAACACTGCTACTAGGAAAATCTATACACAGACCTATATACATCACACTACAACACTGCTACTAGGAAATCTATACACAAGACCTATTATAATCACACACAACACGTAGATAGGAAATCTATATACAGGCCTATATCCATCACACTACAAACATGCTACTAGGAAATCTAATATACAGACCTATATACATCACACTACAACATTGTATAGGAAATCTATACACAGACCTATATCCATCATAACAAACCACCGCTACTAGGAAATCTGATATTAGACCTAATCACATCACTAATAACCACTGCTACTAGGAAATCTATACACAGACCTATATACATCACACTACAACCACTGCTACTAGGAAATCATATATATTAGACCTTATAGCCCCACACTAACACATGCTACTAGGAAATCTTACAGACCTATATACATCACATACAACACGCGCTACTAGGAAATCTAGACCAGACAATATACATCACACTCAACACTGCACTAGGAAATTATTTAGACCTATACACCACACTTACAACCACTGCAACTAGGAAATCTATACACAGCCTATATACCATCACCAATACAACACTGCTACTAGGAAATCTATACCACCGACCTATAACATCACACTACAACACTGCTACTAGGAAATCTATAACAGACCTATATACATCACACTACAACACTGCTACTAGGAAAATCTATACACAGACCTATATCATCACCTACAACACTGCTACTAGGAAATCTATACACAGACCTATATACATCACACTACAACACTGCTACTAGGAAATCTATACACAGACCTATATATACATCACACTACAACACTGCTACTAGGAAATCTATACACAGACCTATATACATCACCCCACTTTACAAACACTACCTCGACTACTAGGACGAAAATCATATCACACGACCCCTATATTCACCCATCACCCCCATTACCACACTGCTACAACAACCCGGCCAAACCCTCTATACTACCACCCGCCACACACCCCACCACCCTGACCATATACATCCCCCCCCCACACTTTACCACACCCAAACCGTCCTAGGAAATCTAATACACAGACCTATATACATCACACTACCACTGCTACTAGGAAATCTATACACAGACCTATATACATCACACTACAACACTGCTACTAGGAAATCTATACACAGACCTATATACATCACACTACAACACTGCTACTAGGAAATCTATACACAGACAGACATTATTTCAGATCCGGATACACTATGTACCCAGACCTATATACATCACACTACAACACTGCTACTAGGAAATCTATACCCAGACCTATATACATCACACTACAACACTGCTACTAGGAAATCTATACACAGACCTATATACATCACACTACCACTGCTACTAGGAAATCTATACACAGACCTATATAACATGGTCATCCCATATGTAGCAGGGGTCTCCGAGAGAAACTAAGAAGAGGTTTTCAAAAAACACCGTATCCTGGCTGCTTAAACCGAGCAACACGCTGAGGCCAGCAATTGGTACATCCGAAAAGACCCAATACCGAAACACAGAAAAGCGACATCATATATGCAGTGCAGGTGCAGTGAAGATGCTCTCTGATTTGTATGTGGGGGAGACCAAAACAACAGCAAGAGAGCCCAATTCCTCGGGTCAGGACTCAGCTGTGTACCTGCATCTAAGGATAAAGGACATACCTTGAAGATTGTAATGTAAACATATTGGCAAAGGAACGTGGAATGGTTCCAAGAGAGGTGTTAAGGAGGCCATTATGTAAAATAAAGAAACCAAGCCTAACTAGAGGTGGGGGGGTTCGACACACCATCTGTCTGCCATGTACAATGCTGTTTTGACACTTACTCTGGGCGTTCCTATAACACCTCTTAGCCACTATCTAACACGCCCTTAAAACCTGGCTGTGGATATGCTAATGGGATTTTCCCAGGGTATAAAATTGCCACAGCTTCTGTACAAGTCGTTCTGATTGAGAAAGCCAGTCGGATGGACTAGCGAAACGTCTTCAAGAAACTAAACTTCAAGTCCGGTTGATCAATTGAATACAACAGATACTACCATGACCTGGATGAATGAGAACCTTCACAAGCATGCCATATTATTCCTACGATTAGTCAATGTAAGGCTGGGTACATATTAGAAATTTGTTTAAAACGAATGATGGCATCATAGGTGGCACAAAAATAGATTAACATGGTGCAGGCCAAACAAGTTCATCCCCCCATTTTTCAGACTTGCCAATCAGGTAAATTGTGCGGTTCCCTAGGGGCTGCACAATGGGTCCTGAAAAAACAACAGCCACTGTTGTGGCAACATACACTCATTTGCCTGACCAAACGATCGCTAATCTTCAAACACTCAGTTGTGGCCAAAAAAGCCCACAAAACCCTGAGGCCAGGGCATGGTAAACTTGTGGTAGAGGTAGAGAGCTGGACGGTGCTAAATTATTATTATGGGAGTCGTGTCAACTTCAATGATACGCACAGATTATACTCAGAATGGCAGCAGGTGGGAATCACCACACCACTGAACATAAGAGAGAATGGACATGTTTTCTGTTAAGATACACTTCCATTCTCTGTTTAGGTGGTGCAAAGTGCAATATCGCGGACAATCTATGGGCTCCTAGGCATTTCTGAAAAAACCCTTAAGATAAAAATCACATTGGATGTTTTTCACTCTGACTCACTAGACGGAAAGGTGATGTATTCCTAGACCAGGGTTTAAAACTGCATTATCACCTTTGGAAGATCCTGGAAAAAGAAGGCTGACTCCTAACAAGAGATGTAAGGTCACAGACTGAATGAGCGAACGCGCATTAGAAGGAATATGCCGGAAAAGCGCATTAGAAGGGCGATAGTGCATTAGAATGAAAGATGCCTTGGAAAGCAGCACATTAGAAGGGCGATCGTGGCTTAGAATGAATATGCCTTGGAAAAGCGGACATTAGAAGGGCGATCGTGCATTAGAATGGAAATGCCTTGGACAAAGGACATTAGAAAGGCGGAACGCGCATTAGAATGTAATATGCCTTGGAAAAAAAGCGACATAGAAGGGCGATCGTGCATTAGAATGGAATATGCCTTGGAAAAGCGACGACATAGAAGGGCGATCGTGCATTAGAATGGAATATGCCTTGGAAAAGCGACATTAGAAGGGCGATCGCGCATTAGAATGGAATATGCCTTGGAAAAGCGACATTAGAAGGGCGATCGTGCAGGTCAAAATTCAAAAATACATCATGTATATAAACTTCATAATATATATAAAAAACATGAAAATTGCCAAATATAAAGTGCATAGTTAAAGTGTCAGGTGCTTGATTTGACCTCTAGATGCCATCTTTAGTGTGTGAGACTCTATATATAGCACTAAGCCACTTGGATGTGTTCAGTTTTGTTTGGTCTGAAGAAGGAACCACACAGGGTCTGAAACGTCACTAGTAAAAAAGTTTCTTTTCACTATCAAGACTGGTGTGCCTAGCATGTTTTTCCTTGGTGATTTGACTGTTGGCCTTCAGCGCTAGAGCACCCAGCATGAACTACAAGCTACTTATCTTACGTTCAGGTGTGCAGGATCCCTACCCTTTTCCTGTGTATTACTATTGGTTAGCCACTAGGATCTATTGCACCCAACCTGTTTAATTGCTCTCTTCACTTCTGAAGATGGATCCGTTTGCTGGTCTGGAGGTTGATGCCACCATACCTGTTTCCACGTTTACCTTCACTGATGATGAAGCTCAACATATTTTATTCACCACTGATACTTCTAATACGTTTGGACAGGATACATTAAAAGACTATATCCTGGAACTAAAAAGACTGAAACGCAAGTATGCTGAACTACAATACATGGACTTACTCTCTCAGAATATCATCAAATACGGAGGATTCCCAGGGGCTTCAGAATTATAATCAGCCAACTATTGGACGATGGCAATAAAGCTTTTGTGAAAAATGTGCGCAATCCTTAATAAATGCTCTTTGATTGATCCACTGGGACTGACGAGGTTTACGCCAAAAAATGGGTCGTGTAGAATGGAAATTAAAAAATTAAATGATATTGTCACCAAAGAACCCAATGGCAGACAAGGGGAAATACAGGCTAATACTCTACAAATACAAATCGAGAATAGTATAACGATCGCGGCAGTATAAGAGATCGAAATTCAAAAAAGTGTGCACGACTACATAGACGGTACCGTGTATGGATGGTGTCCGGCAGCAACAAAAAGGGAGTCTAACCCGCCGCCATGGAGACGCCAAAAAAGACACGGGGTCGACCAAACCGGAGTCGACCCGGCCCAACACTGCCGCTTCCGGGTCAGATGAACTAACAGAGGATTCGTCCGGTACGGACACGGAGCACACAGTGACTGACAATGGGGGTGATAAGAAAATGCTCACACGATCCGCTGCAGCCAAACAGCCTTTTTTAGGAGAGGCCACAGGATCGACGAGGAGGAACGCGGCATAAAACGCCCCAATGTCCCCAACCCACGGAGAATCTGACTTTAAACTTGTGCACGGCAAACTAACGGTGAGTGAAATCATGTATTGAATAAGGGTTTATCGTTCCAACCTACACAGAACTTTGACAGATTTAAGTTTGAGGTTGACTTATTTAAGTTAGACAGATCTTTAAAACTCAAAGAACATTTCAAACATCACCCTGAGATGATTAGTTCTCCCTTCAAATGTAAAAGTAAATATATACCACAAGGATCTTTTCGAGCGATTGATCAATTTGTGCAGCTGATGAGGATGAACTGCAACACAGCACACACCTATAGAAAGATACAGTCCAACCTCACTACAGCTGAAATACAAGCTTTAAAATCACTACAACAAGATCCCATCGTCTATATAAATCCGCAGATAAGGGAGGATCCATGTGATAATGGATTAACCTTTTATAGCAATGGGATGATGGAGAACAACCTTACATCATCAGGAGCATATATGAGCATCAACCAAGACCCCACTGTGGGAATTAGCTCACGATAAAAGTCTTATTACAAACAGCACTAGTCTGCCAGTTGGAGGATGAAAAATACCTTGATACATATTAGAAAGAACACCCACGGAGGCCTGTTATGTATGGCCTTCCTAAAATTCACAAGGACACAAGTAATCCACCGTTTAGACCAATTGTATCGGCGATAGGATCTATTACAGTCCACTATCACAATTTATAGATTTTCATCTGAAGCCTTAGTATACAAGCTCCCGTCATACATCAAGGACACATCAGACTTCTTACAAAAACTGGCGGAAGGTTGGGAAGTGGGGATGAGAATGGATCATCATTTACAGCAGACATCTCCTACTATATACCAATATAGACCATGAGAAAGGACTAGAGGGCCAGTAACATTTCCTAACACTGAGGACAAGACAGAAATTGCCCAGCATTTTCTCACTGATTGTATGCGATTTATTTTGGAGAATAATTATTTCAAATTCGAAAATGATTATTATATACAACGTGTTGGCACTGCTATGGGTAGTCCCGCAACACCTTCGTATGCAAACTTGTACATGGGATACCTGGAAGAGCTTGAAACGTAACATGAGAAAAGAGGTCACTGCCTCATAAAGCTTACAATCTACTTAGGTGGGTAACATACAGATACATAGGAAAAGGTTGAAGTGCTAAAGTAATAACTGGTGCAGTGTTAACAGTTCTATGCTGTGCTGTGCTCAGAGAGATAGGATGAGAGGTTAGATTTAAACTTGTTTATTGGGGTTTCTTGACGTAGAGAGAGGGGAATAGAATTCCAGAGGATGGGAGCCACAAGAGAGAAGGGTTTAAGGTGAGAGGAGGCAGTGTGAGTGGGGGGTCTATATAAGAGTTGGTTCTATGATGAGTGGAGGGTACGGGCAGGGACATATGGGGACACTAGAGAGAAAGGTTAAGGTGAGAGGAGGGCAGTGTGAGTGGGGGTCTGTATAAGAGATGGTTCTGGTGATGAGTGGAGGGTAGGACAGGGACATATGGGAGCCACAAGAGAGAAAGGTTAAGCGAGAGAGGAGGGCAGTGTGAGTGGGGGGTCTGTATAGGAGAGGTTCTGTGTGAGTGGAGGGTACGGACAGGGACATATGGTGACCTAGAGAGAAAGGTTTAAGGCAGAGGAGGGAGGCAGTGTGAGTGGGGGTCTGTATAAGAGATGGTTCTGTGATGAGTGGAGGGAGGACAGGGACATATGGGGACACTAGAGAGAAAGGTTTAAGGCAAGAGGAGGCAGTGTGAGTGGGGGTCTTTATAAGAGATGGTTCTGTGATGAGTGGAGGGTACGGACAGGGACATATGGGGACATAAGAGAGAAAGGTTTAAGGCGGGAGGAGGCAGTGTGAGTGGGAGGTCTGTATAAGAGATGGTTCGTGATGAGTGGAGGGTACGGACGGGACATATGGGACACAAGGAGAGAAAGGTTTAAGGCGAGAGGAAGCAGTGTGAGTGGGGGGTCTGTATAAGAGATGGTTCTGTGATGAGCGGAGGGTAGCGGACAGGGACATAGGGGACACAAGAGGAGAAAGGTTTAGGCGAGAGGCAGGCAGTGTGAGTGGGGGTCTGTATAAGAGATGGTTCTGTGATGAGTGGAGGGTACGGGCAGGGACATATGGGACACAAGAGAGAAAGGTTTAAGGTGAGAGGTGGGCAGTGTGAGTGTGGGGTCTGTATAAGAGATGGTTTGTGATGAGTGGAGGGTACGGACAGGGACATATGGGGACACAAGAGAGAAAGGTTAAAGGCGAGAGAGGAGGCAGTGTGAGTGGGGGGGTCTGTATAGGAGATGGTTCTGTGATGAGTGGAAGGTACGGACAGGGACATATGGGGACACTAGAGAGAAAGGTTTAAGGTGAGAGGAGGCAGTGTAAGGGGGGGGTCTGTATAGGAGATGGTTCTGTGATGAGTGGAGGGTACGGACAGGGACATATGGGACACTAGAGAGAAAGGTTTAGGCGAGAGGAGGCAGTGTGGAGTGGGGGGTTCTGATAAGGAGATGGTTCTGTGATGAGGTGGGGGTACGAGGCGGGACGGGACATATGGGAGAGCAACAAGAGGAGAGAAGTATTAAGGCGAGAGGAGCGGCAGGGTGAGTGGGGTGGGGGGGTCTGTATAAGAGATGGTTTCTGTGATGAGGGAGGGTACGGACATGGACATATGGGGACACTAGAGAGAAAGGTTTAAGGCGAGAGGAGGCCAGTGTGAGTGGGGGGGTCTGTATAAGAGATGGTTCTGGATGAGTGGAGGGTAGGGCAGGGACTATGGGGGACACAAGAGGAGAAAAGGTTAAGGCGAGAGAGGAAGCAGTGTGAGTGGGGGGTCTGTATAAGAGATGGTTCTGTGATGAGTGGAGGGTCACGGAGACAGGGACATATGAGGACACAAGAGAGAAAGGTGTTATGGCGAGAGGAGGCAGTGTGTGAGGGGGGGGTCTGTATAAGAGATGGTTTCTGTGATGAGTGGAGGGTACGGACAGGGACATATGGGGACACTAGAGAGAAAGGTTTAAGGCGAGAGGAGGCAGTGTGAGTGGGGGGTCTGTATAAGAGATGGTTCTGTGATGAGTGGAGGGTACGGACAGGGACATATGGGGACACAAGAAAGAAAGGTTTAAGGTGAGAGGAAGCAGTGTGAGTGGGGGGTCTGTATAAGAGATGGTTCTGTGATGGGTACAGGGTACGGACAGGGACATATGGGGACACTAGAGAGAAAGGTATAAGGTGGGGAGGAAGCAGTGTGAGTGGGGGGGGTCTGTTATAAGAGATGGTTCGTGTGATGAGTGGAGGGTACGGACGGGACATATGGGAAACTAGAGAGAAAGGTTTAAGGTGGGAGGAGGCAGTGTGAGTGTGGGGTTGTATAGAGATGGTTCTGGTGATGAGTGGACGGGTACGAAGGACATATGGGGACACTAGGAGAAAGGTTTAAGGTGGGAGGAGGCAGTGTGAGTGTGGGGTCTGTATAAGAGATGGTTCTGTGATGAGTGGAGGGTACGGACAGGGACATATGGGGACACTAGAGAGAAAGGTTTAAGGTGGGAGGAGGCAGTGTGAGTGTGGGGTCTGTATAAGAGATGGTTCTGTGATGAGTGGAGGGTACGGACAGGGACATATGGGGACACTAGAGAGAAAGGGTTAAGGTGAGAGGAAGCAGTGTGAGTGGGGGGTCTGTATAAGAGTGGTTCTGTGATGAGTGGAGGGTACGGGCAGGGACATAGGGGACACTAGAGAGAGGATTAAGGTGAGAGGAAGCAGTGTGAGTGGGGGTCTGTAAAGAGATGGTTCTGTGATGGGTACAGTGGTTACGGACAGGAACATGGGGACACTAGAGAGAAAGGTATAAGGTGAGAGAGGAAGCAGTGGAGTGGGGGGTCTGTATAAGAGATGGTTCTGATGATGCGTGGAGGGTACGGGCAGGGACATATGGGGACACTAGAGAGAAGAAAGGTATAGGTGAGAGGAAGCGGTGTGAGTGGGGGGGTCTGTAAAGAGATGTTTCTGTGATGAGTGGAGGGTACGGGCAGGGAAATGGGGACACTAGAGAGAAAGGTAAGGTGAGAGGAAGCAGTGTGAGTGGGGGGGTCTGTATAGGAGATGGTTCTGTGATGGGTACAGGGTACGGCAGAGACATATGGGGCGACTAGAGAGAAAGGTTTAAGGTGGGAGGAGGCAGTGTGAGTGGGGGGTCTGTATAAGAGATGGTTCTGTGATGAGTGGAGGGTACGGGCAGGGACATATGGGGACACAAGAGAGAAAGGTTTAAGGCGAGAGGAAGCAGTGTGAGTGGGGGGGTCTGTATAAGAGATGGTTCTGTGATGAGTGGAGGGTACGGGCAGGGACATATGGGGACACTAGAGAGAAAGGTTTAAGGTGGAGGAAGCAGTGGAGAGGGGTCTGTATAGGAGATGGTTCTGTGATGAGTGGAGGGTACGGGCAGGGACATATGGGGACATGAACTCAACTTACAGTCCCTTGTTCCCCCAACATTTTAAATTGCCGGCAGGTTTCGACATTTGGTTCGATACGATGATGAAATATCTCTAATGTCAAGCCTAATAGAGGGTGCTTTAAAGGGCATGTCCACCCCCAAAAAACTATAATCCCCCCACTACTGGCCCCATCATGTAGTGTAATAAAATCCTTACCTCACTCCCAGCTCCAATCTGGTTCTCCTCTAGTCCCCCCAAAGTCCCAAAAAATGCCCACCAGGAGGATAGCAGAGTCCATAAGTACTCTGCTCCTGTCTCGCCTCCAGGAGAAGTTTCGCATCGCACTGGCAGCCCTTCTCCCTCTCCCTCACCCCTCCCTCCCTCCCTCTCAGGATTCCCTACCCTAGTGTAAATCCTTTAGCTATATGATTCCCCCGTCCCCCAGCCCAAACCGCTATATTTTTATTATGATAGAAAGCTCCCCAAAACTTTACTTACCGTCCCTCTTTCCCCCCGCCGAAATGAACACCCGGCAAGCCGCGCCTGTGATTGGCTGCCGCTCAGCCAATCACAGACGTGGACTGCCGGTCCCGCCCCATTGCTTGCATTTCTCACAAGCAGAGGGCCGGGCAGCGCGGAGGGGGGGAAAGAGGGAAGGTAAGAAAGTTTGGGGAGCTTTCTAAACGTGTAAATAGAGCGGTTGGGGGCTGGGGGGACAGGGGGAAACTATATCAAAATTTCATTTTAGGGTGGACATACCCTTAAGAACTGATATATGTTAAAGGGTAGTCCACCCCCAACTAAATTTTAGTATGTGGTGGATATGGCAAATAAACCTCAACTCATGAGGTTTATAGCAATGACAGGTCCCCCAACATGTACTTACATCACAAAGGCTTTACTTAACTTCCAATGAGATAAAAGGTGTTGTATGATTGACAGGGGTAGTTTTACAGAAAGAAAGAAATAGTAAAATTCTAATGTCTGAGTAGAGTATTAAATGTTAAAATGTGATGTGCCTTAAATATTTTTGTCAGTATAGAATGAACTCATTAATTAATCACACCTTCATAAATTGGTAAAAATCAAGATGCATTGGGGTATTTAGGGTCGGGTATTTGTGGTTTAGTTGGCCAGATCTGCGGAACTTTATTAATGATTCAAGAAAATATAATTTACAGTGATTGTAATAGAAAAAATACAATTGATAGGAATGTGGTTGATGCAATAGAAGGGTAAGATTCTTTTCATGGATGGTACATGAATTCCATAGAATGTGAAAACATTGTTCTACTACCTATAATTGTACCGTTGTACCATTCCTTAGATTAATGGTATAGTATCTGTAGTTACACAGTAACTAAAGGGAGAAGAAATGACATTTATCAATGTATAACCTACCCCTGTAGTGGATTTATTGGAGAGGAACCGTAAGATTATAGCCTTATAATCTTACAGTTCCAGGAGGAGAGGAAACCAGAAGCACAAAGGGGGTAGGTTATAATAAATAATGCACCCCCAAACTGTAAATAAAGGCATATTAGAAGTCACCTTGGCCTGCGGCTCGTACTTTATATGTTCACGGAATCCTCGGTGACTTCTAATATCCTTATAATTTACAGTGGGAGTGCATATCCACTATAATTGTATTTTATAGCATGAATTAGTACAACTATACAATAAACTGTGTGTAGACATGAATATAGGGGGTATAATGATATGGACCCCTTGCATCTCTAGTCACAACTGGATAAAGTGTTTAATGTTAAACACTGTGTAAAGCAACAGTGGTCATGGATTTACAGGGGACTGCAATTCCCCTCTACATGGTATATGGCCAGTTACATTATAAGAACTTTTTTCAAGTATATTATGGAATCCCTTTATTAGTATTTTATTATTGTTTAGCAATATTATTATACCATAATAACACTAAACAATTTTAGTTACAATTTTATACATAAAAGTGAAAAGCCTTCCAACCCCGTCAAGGTAACCCCAGTATGGAAGGTCCAACAATTTACCTTGGGTCATTTATCGGGCTGACACTCCCTGCCTGGTTGCATTTTCTTGGGAAGGTTGTCTCCCTGACCTTGCATTGGATTAGTATTGAAAGCTATCACTTTCCCCCGCCTACTGGCTTTTAACAAGGAGGGAAGAGGCCTCTCAATCAATGCATAGTATTCAAGGCACAAGACCTCCAATTAAAGGGACGTGTTGGGGGTGCTACTACCATATGAAAGCTGGTCAATCTTCTTGCAGAGAAACTCTGCTACAATATATACACAAACGGGGGGCTGTGGGAGCTCCTGTGGCAAATTACTTTATAACAAATAGTGGAAGTGCTACTGATCTGACCAAAACATTAGAAACAAAACAAGAAAAGAGATGATCAATGCACATTCCTGGGCTCCATATATCATAATATCTATGCTAGTGCAAACAGTAAAAACATGGAAGCTTGGTCAATCTTGGTCAATCTTCCTGCAGAGAAACTCTGCTACATTACATAAACAATAATTAAACATGATATTATTTTAATGACTATAATAAATCAGGAGGTAGGTTATTAACACAGGACAAGGTGTATATTATATAATATAAAGATCTTTCCTGTAGAAGTGAATAGGGAAGGGGTTTTCATGTGAAGGGGAAATCAACCTCATACATAGACTGTCTGTGTGGGGTTATGAAGGGAACAATATTATATAAACTATAATGATCCACTAAACAATGGAAAGGTATCGTTATAGATTACAGTATTTGTATTGTATTATATACTGCTACCCAGGTCACCATCCAATATCACATCGATCAATTCCATTTCCTAGGACTGGTTTAGCCCCAGATACTGGTTCAGCCCTGGATACTGGTGCAGCCCTAGGTACTGGTTCAGCCCTGGGTATTGGTTCAGCCCTGGGTATTGGTTCAGCCCTGGGTACTGATCAGCCCTGGGTTATTGGTTCAGCCTGGGATGGTCAGCCCTAGGTACTGGTTCAGCCCTGGGTACTGGGTCAGCCTTGGGTAATGTTCAGCCCCGGGTACTGGTTCAGCCCTAAGTATTGGTTCAGCCTGGGTACGTTCAGCCCTAAGTATGGTTCAGCCCTGGGTACTGGTTCAGCCTTGGGTTACTGGTTCAGCCCCTGGGTAGCAAGTATTGGTTCAGCCGGGTACGGTCAGCCCGTATTGGTCAGCCCTGGGTACTGGTTCAGCCTAAGTATTGGTTCAGCCCTGGGTACTGGTTCAGCCTTGGGGTACTGGGTCAGCCCCGGGTACGGTCAGCTCCTAAGTATTGGTTCAGCTCTGGGTACTGGTTCAGCCCTAAGTATTGGTAGCCGGGTATGGTCAGCCTGGGTACTGGTTCAGCAGTGGGTACTGGTTCAGCCCCGGGTACTGGTCAGCCCTAAGTATTGGTTCAGCCCTGGGCATGGTTCAGCCTGTTGGTTAGCCTGGGTATTGGTTCAGCCCGGTATTAGGTTCGCTGGGTATTGGTTCAGCCCTGGGTATTGGTTCAGCCGGGTACTGGTTCAGCCCTGGGTATTGGTTTTAAGCCCTGGATATTAGGTTCAGCCCTGGGTTATTGGTTCAGCCCTGGGTATTAGGTTTAGCCCGGGTATTGGGTTCAGCCCTGGGTATTGTTCAGCCCTGGGTATGGTTCAGCCCTGGGTATTGTTCAGCCTGTGGTTATTGTTCAGCCCGGTAGGTTAGCTGGTATGGTGCATGGGATTGGTTCAGCCCTGGGTACTGGTTCAGCCCTGGGTATTGGTTCAGCCCTGGATATGGTTCAGCCCTGGGTATGGTTCAGCCCTGGGTATTGGTTCAGCCTGGGTAGTGGTTCAGCCCGGGTATTAGTTCAGCTTGGTATGTTTCAGCCCTGGGTATGGTCAGCCCGGGTATTAGGTTCAGCCCTGGGTATGGTTCAGCATGGGTACTGGGTCAGCCCTAAGTATTGGTTCAGCCCTGGTACTGTTCGCCTGGGTACTGGTTTCAGCCCCGGGTACTGGTTCAGCCTAGTATTGTTCAGCCCGGGTATGGTTCAGCCTAATTGGTCAGCCCTGGGTACTGGTTCAGCCCTAAGTATTGGTTCGCCCTGGGATGGGTACCTGGGTACTTGGTTCAGCCCTGGGTATTGGTTCAGCCCTGGGTATTAGGTTCAGCCCATGGGGATTGGTTCAGCCCTGGGTATTGGTTCAGCCCTGGGTACTGTTAGCCCTGGTATTGGTTCAGCCGGATATTAGGTTCAGCCCTGGGTATTGGTTCAGCCCTGGGTATTAGTTCAGCCTGGGTATTGGTTCAGCCTGGGTATTAGGTTCAGCCCTGGATATTGGTTCAGCCCGGTATTGGTTCAGCCCTGGGATTAGGTTCAGCCCTGGGTATTGGTTCAGCCTGGTATTGGTTCAGCCCTGGGTATGGTTCAGCCCTGGGATAGGTTCAGCCGGGTATTGGTCAGCCCTGGGTATTGGTTCAGCCCGGGGATTAGGTTCGCCCTGGGTATTGGTTCAGCCTGGGTATTAGGTTCCACTGGGTATTGGTTCAGCCCTGGGTATGCAGCCGGGTATGGTTCAGCCGGGTATTGGTTCAGCCATGGTGTATTGGTCAGCCCTGGGTATTAGGTTCAGCCCTGGCAGTGGTTCATTCAGATGGTCAGCCTGGGTATTAGGTTCAGCCTGGGTATTGGTTCAGCCCTGGGTATTAGGTTCAGCCCTGGGTATTGGTTCAGCCCTGGCTATTGGTCAGCCTGGGTATTGGTTCAGGCGGGTATTAGATTCAGCCCTGGGTATTGGTTCAGCACTCTCTTCACTATTAAAAACCACTGGGGGTGTCTGGTATGGGGGTTGATTGGTTACTGGGGCACCATGACAATTTGACAGCTGCTGTGGGGAGTTAGAGAAGAAGAGTTGCATATATTAAAAAAGACCCAGTGCCCCCCAGAGATGGTGTCCTGGGTGGCCTCACAGGTTGCAAATCCAAAGGGCAGATTACTTCAATATGCCTCAGGTTAAATGTAAACGGTCTACTCCTAAAATTGCCAACTCTCTGTAAAATGAATGGGGTCTTAGATTCATCTTTCTAACCACAGAAAACTGATTGGTCAATCAGACAGATATTCCGGTCATGTTGACGGTTATTCTATGTGATTTCTGGCTGATTTCCTGCACAGTAGGTCGATTGAGGAAATGGGTAGGTTGGAGGTAGGTACACATGGGGGAGTATTTCACCCAGCTGCTCAGTGCGATATATTTCAAATGTCAACTTAAAATTTCAACCGAAATTTTTTGTAGCAATCGATATTTTCTGTAGACTTTATTTTGCTAAAATCTGTTGAATAATTGATTTCAACCTAATCGACCAACCACAATGATATTTCAGTGGATTGTGCCAATGTCAGTCAAATCAGACAATGTCTGTAAATTTCATCCAATCACCTTCAATGGACCACATGATTAGTCAGGCTGAAATGTTGGCTGCTGAGATTTTTCTTCAACTGGCAGGTAAAACCAAATCAGTCTTTAGATCGGTCGTTTATCTAACTAGAATGGACTGTGTATAAGGGCAAAATATAGTTTATTTTTATGTTGAAACTTATGTAGGAAATAAAGCAATGTGAATTCACTGAGCTTCTCGTTTTTTCATAAATCAAAACAAAGAAATAAACGTGAATCAGGGCCATATTATAAAGGTGCAGTATGCTTTTTAACCATCGTCCCACGATTCACATTTACGACATAAAGTAGTTCCAATGCCCATCAATGCCAATAAATTTCGATGCCCATACAATACCAATAGTTTCCGATTGCCCATACAATCCAACAGATTCGATTGCCCATACAATACCAATAGATTTCCGATTGCCCATACAATAGCACAGATTTCGATTGCCATACAATACCATAGATTCCGATCGCCCATACAATAGCAACAGATTCGATTGCCCATACAATGCCAACAGATTTCGATTGCCCATACAATGCCAACAGATTTCCGATTGCCATACAATGCCAACAGATTTCCGATTGCCCATACAATACCAATAGATTTCCGATTGCCCATACAATGCCAACAGATTTCCGATTGCCCATACAATACCAATAGTTTCCGATGCCCATACAATACCAATAGATTTCCGATTGCCCATACAATGCAACAGATCCGATTGCCAAACAAGCATTGATTCCGATTGCCCATACAATACCAATAGATTTCCGATTGCCCATACAATACCAATAGATTTCGATTGCCCATACAAGCCAATAGATTTCCGATTGCCCAACAGTACCAATAGATTTCGATTGCCCATACAATCCAATAGATTTCCGATTGCATACAATACCAATAGATTTCCGATTGGCCATACAATGCCAATAGATTTCGATGCCCATACAATGCACAATATTCCGATTGCCCAAACAATGCCATTAGATCCGATTGCCCTTACAAGCCAACAGATTTCGATTGCCCAAACAATGCCAACAGATTTCGATTGCCCAAACAATGCCATTAGATTTCCGATTGCCCATACAATACCAATAGATTTCCGATTGCCCAAACAATGCCATAGATTTCCGATTGCCCATACAATGCCAATAGATTTAGATTGCCCATACATAATACAATAGATTTTCGATTGCCCATACAATACCAATAGTTTCGATTGCCCATACAATGCCAATAAGATTCCGATTGCCCAAACAAGCCATAGATTCCGATTGCCCATACAATGCCAACAGATTCCGATTGCCCAAACAATGCCATTAGATTTCCGATTGCCCATACAATGCCAATAGATTTCGATTGCCCATACAATGCCATTAGATTTCCGATTGCCCATACAATGCCAACAGATTTCCGATTGCCCAAACAATGCCATTAGATTTCCGATTGCCCATACAATACCAATAGATTTCCGATTGCCCATACAATACCAATAGATTTCCGATTGCCCATATAATGCCAAAAGATTTCCGATTGCCCATACAATGCCAATAGATTTCCGATTGCCCATACAATACCAATAGATTTCCGATGCCCATACAATACCAATAGATTTCGTCGCCCATACAATACCAATAGATTTCCGATTGCCCATTAATGCCAACAGATTTCGATCGCCCATACAATACCAATAGATTTCGATCGCCCATACAATACCAATGATTTCCGATTGCCCATATAATGCCAACAGATTTCGATTGCCCATACAATGCCAACAGATTTCCGATTGCCCATACAATGCCATTAGATTTTCGATTGCCATATATATGCCAAAAAGATTTCCGATTGCCATACAATGCCAATAGATTCCGATTGCCCAAACAATGCCATTAGATTTCGATTGCCCATACAATACCAATAGATTTCCGATTGCCATACAATACCAATAGATTTCCGATTGCCCATATAATGCCAAAAGATTTCCGATTGCCCATACAATGCCAATAGATTCCGATTGCCCATACATACCAATAGATTTCCGATGCCCATACAATACCAATAGATTTCCGATCGCCCATACAATACCAATAGATTTCCGATTGCCCATATAATGCCAACAGATTTCCGATCGCCCATACAATACCAATAGATTTCCGATCGCCCATACAATACCAATAGATTTCCGATTGCCCATATAATGCCAACAGATTTCCGATTGCCCATACAATGCCAACAGATTTCCGATTGCCCATACAATGCCATTAGATTTCGATTGCCCATATAATGCCAACAGATTTCCGATTGCCCATACAATGCCAATAGATTTCCGATTGCCCATACAATGCCAATAGATTTCCGATTGCCCATACATGCCACATAGATTTCGATTGCCCTATAATGCCAACAGATTTCCGATTGCCCATACAATGCCAATAGATTTCCGATTGCCCATACAATGCCAACAGATTTCCGATTGCCCATACAATACCAATAGATTTCCGATTGCCCATACAATACCAATAGATTTCCGATTGCCCATATAATGCCAACAGATTTCCGATTGCCCATACAATGCCAACAGATTTCCGATTGCCCATACAATGCCAATAGATTTCCGATTGCCCATACAATGCCATTAGATTTCCGATTGCCCATATAATGCCAACAGATTTCCGATTGCCCATACAATGCTAACAGATTTCCGATTGCCCATACAATGCCAACAGATTTCCGATCGCCCATACAATACCAATAGATTTCCGATTGCCCATATAATGCCAAAAAGATTTCCGATTGCCCATATAATGCCAACAGATTTCCGATTGCCCATACATACCAATAGATTTCCGATTGCCCATATAATGCCAACAGATTTCCGATTGCCCATATAATGCCAACAGATTTCCGATTGCCATACAATGCCAACAGATTTCCGATCGCCCATACAATACAATAGATTTCCGATGCCCATATAATGCACACAGATTTCCGATTGCCCATATAATGCCACAGATTTCCGATCGCCCATACAAATAACAATAGATTTCCGATTGCCCATATAATGCCAACGATTTCCGATTGCCCATATAATGCCAACAGATTTCCGATTGCCCATACAATGCCAACAGATTTCCGATCGCCCATACAATACCAATAGATTTCCGATTGCCCATATAATGCCAACAGATTTCCGATTGCCCATATAATGCCAACAGATTTCCGATTGCCCATACAATACCATTGCGGTATTTTGTAAGAACGTTCATACATTACAATCGATCGTTCAGAACTCTATGATTGCGACTATATATATTTATGGACATGATCGTACTTTTCTATAAGCCCCATCACGTCAATGTGACAGGATACACCAATACTATTAGTTTATTATTATTCCTTATACACAGGACTTCTAGACTGAATACAATATCCAGAGATAATAATGTAAAATCTATTAAAACAGTTGTTTCTTTGTGATAAATACCATATGGGTTCCTAATGACCATTGTAAGACGCTGAAGGTAGGTACATTCTGTAAGGTTCTTACCTACAGGTGTAGCGTAAAACCGGCAGGTTTGGTTTGGGTAAGGAATGGTTTCTATACCGATCTGGCATATGTAAGATGTGCTCCGGGGCTGGTTTTACTGGGAATCCACAAGTGAATGGTGGGGTGGATTCCCAATCCTTAGACCACTCTGGGTTTTCCGATGAGTAATGTAGCTGGATTGGATTCAGCTGTCTAGAAAAGGGAGTGTTTTCAGACAGTCTCTCTCTCTTTGCCTGTCTCTTTGTGTGGCTAGAGGAGTCCTGGGAGCAGCAAGCCAAATACGGTTCTGTGAGTAAACCGACTATTGGTGTGTAGGCCGTGTGTTCTGTATTAGAGAGCAGATGAGCAGGGGTTATTTGTGTTATGGTTAATTTTGTACCACTGGAAGGTATCGGCGGATTGTATGTTCCTGCTGTGAATAAAACACAGTTGAAGGTTCGTACGACGCATGTGTACGAACGTTTGTTAGGCCGCTAATCAGCCGTGTGTAGGGCCTTTATCGGCCGGAATGGACGTTTGTACACATCATGCGGGTCGGGACTGGACATCGAATGTGTACGAACCTTTACCTTGCAACCTGGACTGGCGGTATTCCTTCCTTTTCTATCTACCATTTGGCTAAACCCCTACATCATTAATTAAATCTTAATTTAATTTAATCTATATAAATTACTATATAACCTAGTAATACATCATCCATATAATGTTGTGGTTGGATAGTGTAGTGCACCACTTTCCATGGGAGACCAGGGTTCGAATCCTAGCTAGGGTCAGCTATGCAAATTTTGGATTATAATAACCTAGTAATGAATAACCATATGATACCCTAGTAATATATTATATGCTAGGTTATCATATGGTTATTATATTACTAGGTTTATTATATTATGATACCTTAGTAATATGATAACCGATTATGATACCCTAGTAATATGATAAACGTATGATACCCTAGTAATATGTAACCGATGATACCCTAGAATTGATAACCGTATGATCCCTAGGAATATGATAACCGTATGATACCCTAGTAATATGATAACCGATGAAACCTAATATGATACTATATAGTACTAGTATTATAATAATCCAAAATTGTATAGCTTTGTAATGTAGTGGCTGGGATAGTTTACTGGTTAAAGGCACCAACTATGACATGGGAGACCAGTTTGAATCTGGCTGGGGGCAGCTATACAAATTGGATTATTATAATACCCTAGTAATATAATAAACCATATAATTTTTCGGGGGGGATTTCGAAAACCGGCTACTTTCGATTTTCGAAAAATTCGGAGTTCGAAAGTTTCGTCGGGACTTTGAAACCCTTAGATTCTATTCGAAACTGGTTCTATTCGAACACCAAAATTACATCCTACATGCAGCAGATATAAATGCACTGATACAATGATGTCAATTTAGCCTGCTTCTTATAGAAATTGTAACCAGCCATTTGTCTTGTAGACTTCATACAGGTTGGGTGCAAAAGGCAAAGGTAGCAACCCTAGACCTGTGTGTTCACCTGCAATATATGTTTTGCTTGGATTTGGTGGATTGGACGCTGTAGGTGAGACCTACATTATTGCAGATCCGTACAAACTAGATCTACCAGACCTATATACATCACACTACAACATTGCTACTAGGAAATCTATATACAGACCTATATACATCACACTACAACACTGCCTAGGAAATCTAATACAGACCTATAACATCACACAACAACATTGCTACTAGGAAATCTATATACAGACCTATAACATCACACTACAAACACTGCTACTAGGAAATCTATACACAGACCTATATCCCTCACACTACAAACATCTACTAGGAAATCTATTACACAGACCTATATACATCACACTACAACACTGCTACTAGGAAATCTATATACAGACCTATATACATCACACTACAACACTGCTACTAGGAAATCTATACACAGACCTATATACATCACACTACAACACCGCTACTAGGGAATCTATATACAGACCTATATCCATCACACTACAACACCGCTACTAGGAAAATCTATATTTAGACCTATATCCATCACACCAACATAGCTACTAGGAAATCTTATACAAGACCTATATCATCACACTACAACACTGCTACTAGGAAATCTATATACAGACCTATATACATCACACTACAACACTGCTACTAGGAAATCTATACACAGACCTATATACACCACACTACAACACCGCTACTAGGAAATCTATATACAGACCTCTAATACATCACCTACAACACTGCTACTAGGAAATCTATACACAGACCTATATCCATCACACTAACAACCCGCTACTAGGAAATCTATATTAGACCTATATCCACACATAAAAAACATGCTACTAGGAAATCTATACACAGACCTATATCATCACACTACAACACTGCTACTAGGAAATCTATATTTAGACCTATATACACCACCATACAAAACACTGCTACTAGGAATCTATACACAGACCTATATACATCACACTACAACACGCTACTAGGAATCTATACACAGGACCTATATACATCACACTACAACACTGCTACTAGGAAATCTATATTAGACCTATATCCATCACACTACAACAATGCTACAGGAAATCTATACACAGACCTATATCAATCACACTACCACACTGCTACTAGGAAATCTATACACAAGACCTATATACATCACACTACAACAGCTAATAGGAAATTAACACAGACCTATTCACACACAAACGTACTAGAGAAATCTATACACAGACCTATATTACATCACACTACAACACTGCTACTAGGAAATTATATACACAGACCTATATACATCACAACTACAACACTGCTACTAGGAAATCTATACACAGACCTATATACAATCACACTACAACACGCTACTAGGAAAATCATTGCACACAGACCTATATACATCACACTACAACACTGCTACTAGGAAATCTTAACCAGACCTATATACATCACACTACACACTGTACTAGGAAATCTATACACAGACCTATATACATCACATTACCACACTGCTACTAGGAAATCTATATCCAGACCTATATACATAACACTACAAACCGCTACTAGGAAAATCTATACACAGACCTATATACATCACACTACAACACTGCTACTAGGAAATCTATACACAGACCTATAATACATCACACACAAACACGCTACTAGGAAAATCTAATACAAACCTATATCCATCCAAACTACATCACTGCTACTAGGAAATCTATACACAGACCTATATACATCACACTACAAACACTGCCTACTAGGAAATTATACACAGACCTATATACATCACACTACCACACTGCTACTAGGAAATCTAATACATCAACACTAAACACCGAAGTACTAGGAAATCTGTACACAGACTATATCCATCACACTACACACTGCTACTAGGAAATCTATATACAGACCTATATACATCACACTACAAACACTGCTACTAGGAAATCTATACACAGACCATATACATCCACACTACCACAATGCTACTAGGAAATCTATATACAGACCTATAACTCACACTACAACACCGCTACTAGGAAATCTATACACAGACCTATATTACATCACACTACAAAACACCTGCTACTAGGAAATCTATACACAGACCTATATAAATCACACTACAAACACGCTACTAGGAAAATCTATACACAGACCTATATACATCACACTACACACTGCTACTAGGAAAATCTATTACAGACCTATATACATCACACTACAACACTGCTACTAGGAAATCTATACACAGACCTATATCCATCACACTGCAACACTGCTACATAGGAAATCTATACACAGACCATATCATCACACCACAACACTTCTGCTAGGAAATCTATACACAGACCTTATATCCATCACACACACAACCTTCTGCTAGGAAATCTATATACAGACCTTATCCATCACACTACAACACTGCTACTAGGAAATCTATATACAGACCTATATCCACACACCACAACAAAGGCTAGGAATTATACACAGACCTTACATACACAACACGGACTAGGAAATCTATACACAGACCTATATCATCACATACAGCACTGCTACTAGGGAATTACACAGACCATATACTCACACTACAACACTGCTACTAGGAAATCTATACACAGACCTATATCCATCACACTACAAACACTGCTACTAGGAATCTTACACAGACCTATACATCACACTCAACACGACTACTAGGAAATCTATACACAGACCTATATCCATCACACTACAAACACTTGCTACTAGGAAATCTAATACAGACCATATCATCCACACTACAACACTGCTACTAGGAAACCTATATAATCACACACAACACTGCTACTAGAAAATCTATACACAGACCTATATAATCACACTACACACTGCTACTAGGGAAACTATACACAGACCTATATAATTCACACACAACACTGCACAGGAAATCTATACACAGGAACTATATCCAATACACTACAACACTGCTACTAGGAATCTATACACAGACCTATATACCATACACTACACACACTGCTACAGGAGAATCTATACACAGACCCTATACAATCACACTACAACATGCTACTAGGAAATCTATACACAGACCTCTATACATCACAACTACAACATGCTACTAGGAAATCTACTACACAGACCTATATACATCCACACACAACACCGCTACTAGGAAACTATAACCCAGACCTATATACATCACACTACAACACTGCTACTAGGAAATCTATACACAGACCTATATACATCACACTACACACTGCTACTAGGAAATACTATACAGACCTATATACATCACACATACAAACACTGTACTAGGAAATCTATACCAGACCTATAACATCACACTACAACACTGCTACGAGGAAATCTATATACAGACCTATATACATCACACTACAACACCGCTACTAGGAAATTCTATATTACATCACACTACAACAATGCTACTAGGAAAATATATACACAGACCATATCCATCACAACAACACGCTACTAGGAAATCTATACACGAACCTTATTACATCACACTACAACACTGCTACTAGGAAATCTATACACAGACTACGATATACATCACATACAACACTGCTACTAGGAAATCTATACACAGACCTATATCCATCCACTACAATCACTGCTACTAGGAAATCTATATACAAGACCTATATACATCACAACTACAACATGCTATAGGAAATCTATATACAGACCTATATCATCACACTACAACACTGCTACTAGGAAATCTACACAGACCTAATACATCACACTACAACACTGCTACTAGGAAATCTATACACAGACCTATATTACATCACACTACAACACTGCTACTAGGAAATCTATACACAGACCTATATACATCACACTACAACACTGCTACTAGGAAATCTATACACAGACCTATATCCATCACACTACAACATGCTACTAGGAAATCTATACACAGACCAATATACATCACACAAACATCTGCTACTAGGAAATCTATACACAGACCTATATACATCACACTACAACACTGCTACTAGGAAATCTATACCCAGACCTATATACATCACACTACAACACTGCTACTAGGAAATCTATACACAGACCTATATACATCACACTACAACACTGCTACTAGGAAATCTATACACAGACCTATATACATCACACTACAACACCGCTACTAGGAAATCTATACACAGACCTATATCCATCACACTACAACACGCTACTAGGAAATCTATATACAGACCTATATACATCACACTACAACACTGCTACTAGGAAATCTATATTACATCACACTACAACACTGCTACTAGGAAATCTATCTACATCACACTACAACACTGCTACTAGGAAATCTATATACATCACACTACAACACTGCTACTAGGAAATCTATATACATCACACTACAACACTGCTACTAGGAAATCTATATAATCACACTGCAACACGCTACTAGGAAATTATAATCATGAACATATACAACTATACACACTACAACACTGCTACTAGGAAATCTATATACATCACACTACAACACTGCTACTAGGAAATCTATATACATCACACTACAACACTGCTACTAGGAAATCTATATACATCACACTACAACATGCTACTAGGAAATCATATACATCACACTACAACACCGCTACTAGGAAAATCTAATACATCACACTACAACACTGCTACTAGGAAATCTATATACATCACACTACAAACACTGCTAACTAGGAAATCTATATACAGATCTATATACATCACTACAACACTGCTACTAGGAAATCTATATACAGCCTATATAAATCACACTACAACACTACTAGGAAATCTATACACAGACCTATATCCATCACACTACAACACCGCTACTAGGAAATCTATATACATAACACTACAACACTGCTACTAGGAAATCTATATACAGTCTATATCATCACTACAACACTGCTACTAGGAAATCTATATACAGACCTATATAAATCACACTACAACACTACTAGGAAATCTATACACAGACCTATATACATCACACTACAACACTGCTACTAGGAAATCTATATACACACCTATATACATCACACTACAACACTGCTACTAGGAGAATCTATACACAGACCTTATACATCACACTACAACACTGCTACTAGGAAATCTATATACAGACCTATATACATCACACTACAACACCGCTACTAGGAAATCTATACACAGACCTATATCCATCACACTACAACACTGCTACTAGGAAATCTATACACGACTATATACATCACACTACAACACTGCTACTAGGAAATCTATACACAGACCTATATCCATCACCACTACAACACCGCTACTAGGAAATCTATACACAGACCTATATACATCACAATACAACACCGCTACTAGGAAATCTATACACAGACCATATTACATCACACTACAAAACTGCTACTAGGAAATCTTACACAGACCTATATCCCACACTACAACACTGCTACTAGGAAATCTATATACAGACCTATATACATCACACTACAACACTGATATAGGAAATCTATACACAGACCTATATACATCACACTACAACACGCTACTAGGAAATCTATACACAGACCTATATAACATCACATACAACACCGCTACTAGGAAATCTTACACAGACTATATCCATCACACTACAACACCGCTACTAGGAAATCTATACACAGACCTATACATCACACTACAAACACCGCTACTAGGAAATCTATATACAGACCTATATACATCACACTACAAACACCGCTACTAGGAAATTTATACACAGACCTATATCCATCACACTACAACACCGCTACTAGGAAATCTATATACAGACCTATATCCATCACACTACAACACTGCTACTAGGAAATCTATACACAGACCTATATACATCACACTACAACACTGCTACTAGGAAATCTATACACAGACCTATATCCATCACACTACAAACACTGATACTAGGAAATCTATATACAGACCTATATCCATCACATACAACACTGCTACTAGGAAATCTATACACAGACCTATATCCATCACACTACAACACTGCTACTAGGAAATCTATACACAGACCTATACTACATCACACTACAACACTGCTAATAGGAAATCTATACACAGACCTATATACATCACACTACAACACTGCTACTAGGAAATCTATACACAGACCTATATACATCACACTACAACACTGCTACTAGGAAATCTATAAACCGACCTATATCCATCACACTACAACACTGCTACTAGGAAATCTATACAGACCTATATCCATCACACTACAACACTGCTACTAGGAAATCTATACACAGACCTATATCCATCACTCTACAACACTGCTACTAGGAAATCTATACACAGACCTATATCCATCACACTACAACACTGCTACTAGGAAATCTATATACAGACCTATATACATCACACTACAACACTGCTACTAGGAAATCTATACACAGACCTGTATACATCACACTAACATGTATAGGAAATCTATACACAGACCTATATACATCACACTACAAACTGCTCTAGACTAGGTGTAACATCTACAGTTTAGTTAATACTGTTTCTTTAAGGCATAGAGGCAAGCTGGGAAAAAGGGGCAGTATCAGGAAGTAAGCTAGGGAATAGGCATGGGATGAGAAAGTGTGATGTACTGTTGCTCTGTGTGAATAAATCAAGTTCCCTCTACATTCAAGTGTTTTCTTGCTCTTGAACAATATAACAAGGGAGACAAACTGGCGACGAGGATTAAAGACTTTAACCCTGTGGAGTCACAGCATACTTACCATTGTGACTACCTGTACCAGTCCTCCACATACAGGACCCAGTTATACTCACTTGCCTGTCACTGTCCATCTACAGCAGACTGCACAGCTCATCTCTACTTTCTGCACTGTTCAGTTTAACTCTATCACTGCTGCTTCAAAAGTAAAGTTAATATGGCTGAGCAACTCCACACTTCCCCAACTTTGATTTGTTTGATACCAATAATCTTGCACAGAACTGGAAAAAATGGCTACTCCGTTTTGACAATTCGGAGGCCATGGCCATCACAGAGGATAAAAGAAAGAAAGCTTTATTACTTCATTATGCTGGTTCTGCTGTTTATGACATTTAATGACCTTACCTACAGACAGCACTACTGACTACTCCAAATGCTCTAAAGCACTAACTGAATATTTTAATCCTAAGCAAAACATCAGATATGAAAGATACAAGTTCAGAATTGCTAAACAACTACCCCAGGAGACCATGGACTCCTTGTCACACGTTTAAGACAATTAGCACAAAAGCTGCAATTTTGCTGATGTTGATGATGAAATCACACATCACAAATCATTGTATCTGCACATCATCTAAGCTACGGCGCAAAGCTTACAAGCAGATTGTGCTTGCAGGATCTTCTACACATGGCCGGTCCCTGGAAATTTCTGAGACTCAAGCTGCTGCCATAGAGGAGGGCACTGATGCACAGGTGTGCAATCTTGTGCCACACTAAACGCCAAAATTACAGGCACTGACTGCTCAAAGATGTGCTACAGATGTGGCAAACATTTCCCTCATAATGGTGACTGTCCTGCTCTGGACGTAAATGTACTAATTGTGGAAAACTGAATCTTTTGCGATTGTATGTAAATCTGCTCCTAAGTCATCCCTACGCACATCAGATACACTGAGCTCAGCACAAGTCAAATACATCAGCCAAATTCTGGATGAGTCACCTACTGTTTGCAGTGACTATGGTTTATACATCCACTGCACAAACTGTACATTCCCCCATTCACAATATACTCTCCTTAAACACTGCAGTTGCTTTTACTATTGACACAGGAGCCTCTGTGAACATTATAGACATGTGGACATATGCCAACTAAATACTAAAACTGCTTTGATACCTGTACAAACCAAAATTTTCCTTATGGCTCTCAAACTCCTTTGCCGACAATAGGTAAACTTGATTCAGATATTTACTACAAAGGTAAAACCTATACTACAACTTTTTTGTACACAAGGCTCTGGGGGTTGCCTTCTCAGCTAGCTATCACAGCTTTAACTCTTGGACTCATCAATATAGTTCACATGTAGCTAACCCCCAGTCTCTGATGTACAAGCACTAGTTGACAAGTACTCCAATCTTTTTGTGGGCCTTGGTAAACTAAAGAATTTTCAAATTCACCTTCACATTGATGAAGACACTCGTTCAATTTCACAGCCCACGACGAAATCCTTTTCACTTGAGGAAGCAAATTGAAGACGAACTAAAGTCTTTAGAGGAACAAGACATCATTGAAAACGTTTCAGGCCCCACTCCATGGGTTTCTCCCTAGTGGCTGTACCTAAACCAAAGATCCAAACAAAATAAGAATTTGTGTAGACATGCGTCTTCCAAACACTGCTATACAGAGAGAGAGACACCTCTCTCCAACTCTCAGTGATGTTATTCATCTCCTAAATGGAGCCACCGTGTTCTCTAAAACTGGATCTCAATAAGGGTTATCACCAACTGGAATTAGTCCAGAATCCAGATACATAACTACATTTTCCACACATGTTGGTCTGCGAAGATACAAACGACTAACGTTTGGTGTTTGCTCGGCTGCTGAGATTTTTCAAGAAGCAATAAGAAACATTATTCAACATATCCTAATGCACTCAATTACAGTGATGACATACTAGTTTTGGAAAAAAACAGAATGACCACAACTCTGCCCTACACGAGTATTTGAGTGCTTATCATCCCAAGGACTTACACTCAACACAAGACAAATGTGAATTCAACAAATCTACCTTGGAATTCTATGGCCACATATTTTCTTGCTGCGGGAGGCAACTGATCCTAAAAAAGTACAGGCAATAAAACAACTACATCCCAAATGATTGTAATGAAGTTCGCTCTTTTCTTGGCATGGCCAGTTACTGCAGGTACATCAAGGACTTCTCACTATCAGTGCACCTTTGCGAGACCTCACCAAACAAGGATGTGCATTTCAATGGTCATCAGCATGCCAAAAATCATTTGAGACAATCAAAGCAGAACTTAATTCTGCCACTATCATGGCTTATTTTGATCCTGCGCTAAGAACTGAACTAATTGTGGATGCCAGTCCAGTTGGACCGGAGCTATTCTTGTCCAATATAAACCCGAAAACCAATCAACAAGCTATTTCTTATGCAAGCAGAAGTCTGACAGTTACAGAAAAGAAATATTCTCAGCCAGAAAAAGAAAGTCTAGCAGTTGTCTGGGGATGTGAACACTTCACTTATTTTTATATGGAGCACCATTTACAATTGTTACTGATCATTTGGCTCTTATTACCATATTTGGAAATCCAAGAGCAAAAATGCCTGCTCGAATCGAAAGGTGGGGTTTACGACTACAAGGATATAACTACAAATAATTCATCGTCCAGGAAAATATAAAAATCCTGCTGATTACATTTCACGACATCCCACTACTTCAGATGAGGCCACAAAGTCATTGCAGAAGAATATATTAACTTTGTTGTGACCACGCTGTGCCAAAAGCACTCACATTGGACATGCTTATAGAGGCAACCAAACGGGACAAAACTCTTCTTGCATTAATACACATAATTGAAACCAACAGGTGGCATGAAATCCAGAGAGCTACCTTTCTGATCCTGAAGATAATATCACTGAACTAAAGGCATTTGCAGCTGTCAAAGATGAACTTTCCCTTGCTAAGGACCATCTCATTCTAAAAGGAACCAAATTAGTAGTACCTCAGGCCCTTCGCCAAACTACTGTAAATATTGCCCATGAAGGACATTGTGGCATGTTGGCACTAAAAATTCTCAGAGAAAAAGTTTGGTTCCAAACTTGGATCAAATAGTTGAAAAAACATACAGCACTGTTCCACTTGCCAAAGTAGTAACAAATTCTTCCAAACCTGAACCACTCCATATGTCTTCCTTACCTCAACAGTTTGGGATGAAATTGCTGTGGACATTTAGGTCCTCTACCCGGGGACAATACCTACTTGTGTTGTAGATGAATATTCAAGATATCCTGATATTTCATTCATTACATCCACATCAGCTACCACTATACTACCTGCGTTGGACAGCATATTTTCAGCATATGGCATACCCCGAGTGGTAAAGACAGACAACGGGCCACCATTTAATGGACATTGTTTCAACAATTTGCTGCATATCTTGGATTTAAAAACAGAAAAATAACTCCTTGCTGGCCACAAGCTAATGGCCTTGTAGAAAGTTCATGAGTACTCTAGGTAAGAGTTAAGGCTGCTTATCTGGAACAAATTCCACTAAAGCAGGCATTGTACAAATTTTTACGCAATTACCGAAACACTCCTCACTCAACCACTAATGTTCCTCCTGCAAAACTTGTCTTTAACAGGCCAATTCATACACTTTTCCAGAAATCCAGTGCACACAATCCACCACCTAGTGACTCTTCTATTAGAGAAACAGATTCTCAATCCAAACAGAAATGAAACAATAGCGGACCAAAGACATCATGCTCAGTCCTCCCATGCACGTCTAAATGATAGGGTGGTTGTTTTACAAAAGAGACAAACAAAACAACCTCTGCATACAATCCCAAGCCTTACCATGTCATAGCCAGAAAAGGTAGCATGATTACGGCACAGCGAGATGGACATAGCATAACCGGAATGTTCATACTTTAAGGTTCTCCCCAGTCTGAATAACATACCACAGGCACAGACAGGAGTCAGAGAGTCTCCTCAAACATTAGGAGGGCCAGTTCAATCACCTGAATGCATCCATGTACCTGCTGATACTTCAGTATCACCAAGGAGTGGTGGTCAGTCTCCGATTCACGATGAACCATGTTCAAGGAGACGATAACCTGCCGACCACGAAAACCCCACCAAGGCTTATTGAGGAAATATAAGCTCTTTCATAAATAAACTGATCTGTTTTTATATGCCAGTTTTTCATTTATTTTTTCATTACTGTTTGTATGTTTGTTTGTGTTAACCTTTAAAAAAAAAAAAAAAAAAAAAAAGAGGGATGATGTAACATCTACATGTTTAGTTAATACTGTTTCTTTAAGGCATAGAGGCAAGCTGGGAAAAAGGGGCAGTACCAGGAAGTAAGCTAGGGAATAGCATGGGATGAGAATGTGTGATGTACCTGTTGCTCTGTGTGAATAAATCAAGTTCCCTCTACATTCCAAGTGTTTTCTTGCTCTTGAACAATATAACAAGGGAGACATAACACTAGGAAATCATATACAGACCTATATCCATCACACTACAACACTGCTACTAGGAAATCTATACACAGACCTATATACATCATACTACAACACCGCTACTAGGAAATCTATTACAGACCTATATACATCACACTACAACACTGCTACTAGGAAATCTATATATAGACCTATATACATCACACTACAACACTGCTACTAGGAAATCTATATACAGACCTATATCCATCACACTACAAAACTGCTACTAGGAAATCTATATACAGACCTATATACATCACACTGCAACACTGCTACTAGGAAACCTATACACAGACCTATATACATCACACTACAACACTGCTACTAGGAATCTATACACAGACCTATATACATCACACTACAACACTGCTACTAGGAAATCTATACACAGACCTATATACATCACACTACAACACTGCTACTAGGAAATTATACACAGACCTATATACATCACACTACAACACTGCTACTAGGAAATCTATACACAGACCTATATCCATCACACTACAACACTGCTACTAGGAAATCTATACACAGACCTATATACATCACACTACAACACTGCTACTAGGAAATCTATACACAGACCTATATCCATCACACTACAACACTGCTACTAGGAAATCTTATATACAGACCTATATACATCATACTACAACACCGCTACTAGGAAATCTATATACAGACCTGTATCCATCACACTACAAACATGCTACTAGGAAACCTATACACAGACCTATATCCATCACACTACAACACTGCTACTAGGAAATCTATACACAGATCTATATCCATCACACTACAACACTGCTACTAGGAAATCTATATACAGACCTATATCCATCACACTACAACACTGCTACTAGGAAATCTATATACAGACCTATATCCATCACACTACAACACTGCTATAGGAAATCTATATACGGACCTATATCCATCACACAAACACTGCTACTAGGAAATCTATACACGGACCTATATACATCACACTACAACACTGCTACTAGGAAATCTATACACGGACCTATATAAATCACACTACAACACTGCTACTAGGAAATCTATACAGGACTATATAACACACTAACACTGCTAAGAAACTATACACAGACTAATACACACACCACACTGCTACTAGGAAATCTATATACAGACCTGTATACATCACACTACAACACCGCTACTAGGAAATCTATATACAGACCTATATCCATCACACTACAACACTGCTACTAGGAAATCTATACCCGTCGCACTGCACCACCAATTTGAATATTGATGATGTAATATATTCCTACATCATAGGGGTTAAGAGGTGGGAGTGGAAATCGCACAGCTGCAGAAAATTTAATCAAGGGAGCTTTGGTTACCGAACAGGAAAGGCTCCTGAGTGGGATCTTCCATACCGAGGTACTTTCTAACTCGAGTTTGGATTTTTTGGGTTTAGTTTAAAGAAAATCTTCACCCAAAAAACAATTGGCATTCCAGTGAAAGGCTTCTTAATATGCTATAAAATGATCTGGTTATTATGTCTGAATTTACACCACAACCATTGTAATCACCTTGCAAAGTTCTAAATTCTTTGAAGTACATGCTGAATCTGCATATATTAAGACTCCACCCTCTGTTTTGCCCGGTGGGCACATTAGTACTAATTAGCTGTTAACTCCTCCCATTTTTAACCACCAGCGGGAAATACCAGAAGTCTCTCCTTCTCTTATTTGCATGATGAGTAAGGGAGCTGTGATGAAAACTCTCCCTAACCTACTTGGTCCCTCAGTAAATGTTATTCTTTGAGCAGTTTACAGATGCCTGGAAGGAGTTTATTTAATTATGAGCCTAGAGAGACTTGTACAATTTTACAGGTCATTGTAAAAAAGTGAAATAAGATTTTTTTTTTTTAACTCCCACAATCCATTCTGATTTTCTTCTACTGGTGGGAGAGTGTTTATAGGAAAATGCTGGTCCAATGTGGTCCAATGACATCTGCAGTAGTGTTGGGCAAATCTGTTGTAAGGTGTTTGACCAGGAGAAACAAAACCATATTTCAAGTTTAGTGAATTTAAAACAATGATTGATATTGATGCAATTCCTTTCTCACTTGTGTAATAGCTTATTTTCCCATGGGTCCTCTAAATAACCAGAGGTTGGAATAAGAATGTTTTATCAATGCTGTATTCAGATCTCACACTAACTCTGTTTTGCTGCTTGTCAACAAAAACAGTGCAATTAACAAAAGCAAATAAAAAACCACCATGGCTGAAGCCAGCTCATTGAGATTTTCCAGTCAGGTACACTAGACATACAGCACTTATAGCTAAGCACAATTCTATGACATGCCAGCAGAGCTGCTGAGCCAATACTAAGCTGTAACTCAGACCTCTCCCTTTTTATAGTGTTTTCCAAACACACCTCCAAAGTCTGATTGGTCTAGATACAATCCTAAATCTGATTGGATCTTGGATCCTAGACCAATCAGATTTTGGGGGTGGGTTTAGGAGACACTACAAATAGTGAATGTTCAGTAAAGAGAGCTGGTTTCAGTTTAGCATTTCATCTGAAATGTTATGTCTTTGAACTAAGGTATGTACTGGGATAAAAACTTATTGAGTGATTCTGGCTGGGTAGCTTGAATGGGCATCCCTTAGTTCAGATGGCTCGGTTTAGTTTTCAGTAATTGGCTGTCAGTATCTAAGAAAGTTACCAACCAAAAAAATATGATTCTCCCCCACTAAGTACCTAACAGGAGATCCGAGTAACAGAGCTATTGGAATATCTGGTTCCAATATTTCTCCAGTTATAGAACAGAGGGAGATGATTATAAACCAGTCTAGAGATCCACATGATAATCAAAGGGATATCAGAAACACATGCAGCAAAGCTGAGTCTGAATAATTGCAGTGTAAAAGCCACCAGTCTGTAATAAATGCAGCCCTGCTTGTAACAACTGTTGTGTCCTTCATTCACTGGATAATCTGGTATCTCTCTCTCTCCCTTTCTTTGTATATAAATATATAAAGCAGGTTATCTTACAAATATAACCTGATATATAAAATAAAGGTCTGAAATATTTACTAAATCTGTATGTGTAGTTACACAGATAAACTGATTCAATCTGACATCAACATGCAGACAACATGCACACAACAATATCAGATCATGTAGTACTGATGACTATAGAAGAAGGGAAAGGGTTAATGTAGAATCCCAGGTGGGACTTGCAAATCAGTTGTTTGCATGTTTAACTGATTCTGCATGTTTAATTAATAAAAAGAGCAAGTGCTATTTTAATCATTATGCAAACCCCTTCTGATTGGTGGACATATCTCCATAGACTACAAACACACTGCCCACTATAGGAGGAGAGAAATATCTGGATAACTGCTCCAAAAAAATAATGAAAGTATATAGCAAAAGTACACAGGATAGCGCTCTGCAAATATACTTTAGGTCATTTTTGCAGTGTAGATGCCCTTTAATTAAGTTAGTTTAATACAATGCAATTAGTCACAAAGATGATACTACATTGGGGAAACAAGTGCAGGTTGTCTGCGATAGGGAAATTTATTGTTCCCCTTCTATGTCCATAAAATCCATTGACTATTGTTTGGCATTAAATTAGGATTTCTACGGGATTGTAGGTATTCCATTTTGGAAGTAATATTTTCTAAGTTTTATGTTTCAAAGGGGAACGTTCCAGTTTTAACTATTAGTAGTCTGGCTACCACTAGACATGGATTTAGGGCTAGGCCACACTAGCGCGTTTTTCACGGTTGTCATGTTGCCAGACGGTGCCATACGGTTGTCATGTTGCCAGACGGTGCCATACGGTTGTCATGTTGCCAGACGGTGCCATAAACGGTTGTCATGTTGCCAGACGTGCCATACGGTTGTCAGTTGCCAGACGGTGCCATACGGTTGTCATGTTGCCAGACGGTGCCATACGGTTGTCATGTTGCCAGAGCGGTGCCATAACGGTTGTCATGTTGCCAGACGGTGCCATACGGTTGTCATGTTGCCAGACGGTGCCATACGGTTGTCATGTTGCCAGACGGTGCCATACGGTTGTCATGTTGCCAGACGGTGCCATACGGTTGTCATGTTGCCAGACGGTGCCATACGGTTGTCATGTTGCCAGACGGTGCCCCAAACTCGGACTGTTCCGAACTTTGGATAATTATTGAACGTTTGAGAATTATCGAAAATAGGTCCGTGAGTTCCCCCAATCATAACACGATCAGCAGTTTGTAAGCAACTGATTGCGTGTATTCACGATCACGTGCCGGTACGGTATAGTAGTTTTAAACCGATGATTGTGTGTGCCTTAAAAAAAAAAAAATGCTGGTTGGGGGGATTGGCCAAAAGCAGGGTTGTGTGTTGGGCCTTGGAAGGACCATTGTGCCCCTGGAAAGGACTTTTTGGGGCTTAAAGGACAACTATAGTGTCCAAATTCAAACTTTTATAAACCTCATAATATTAAACTATACTTCATCCCATCCATCAACATGTGTTTCTCTTTCTAATCCGTCCACCATTTTTGTAGATATTAGACTTGTAAGTAAAGATTCAGAGGGAGGAACTGTCAATCAATGTGAATGGCATGTATAGTCACTCCCTCCTACTGCTGTGAATTACCATATCCACGGTCCTCCCTATGAAGTAAATTACCATATCCCAATAAACAGTACAGATGCTGCCACTATGTGTAAAGGTTCGTACACACATGCGATTGCAGGTGCCGACCCGTGACGCACAATGCGTATGAACGTCCGTTTCAGGCGATAAATCGTGTCTTGTATGGGCACTTTATCGGCCAAAACGGCTCTTCGGTCGGGGATCATTGCCCAACCGGCCGGGCGGATCTCCAAACGATCGTCCGTTTTGCCCGATAAAGTGCCCATTCACGGCACTATTATCGCCAACCCGCTATCACACGTGTGTATTAAGCAGGATACGCGTGTACTGGCAAATCAAGGAGAAAGTTGGAAGACGTCTTTACCAGTACATTACAGTACATTATAATGAAAGACGTCTTCTAACTTTCTCCTTGATTTGCCAGTACACGCGTATCCTGCTTACTACACACGTGTGATAGCGGGTTGGCGATAATCGTGCCGTGAATGGGCACTTTATCGGGCAAAACGGACGATCGTTTGGAGATCCGGCCGGTTGGGCAATGATCCCCGACCGAAGAGCCGTTTTGGCCGATAAAGTGCCCATACAAGACACTATTTATCGCCTGAAACGGACGTTCATACGCATTGTGCGTCACGGGTCGCCACCTGCAATCGCATGTGTGTACGAACCTTTACACAGTGGCAGCGTCTGTGCTGTTTATAGTTAGAGGGATATGGTAATTTACTTCATAGGGAGGACCGTGGATATGGTAATTCACAGCAGTAGGAGGGCGTGACTATACATGCCATTCACTTTGATTGACAGTTCCTCCCTCTGAATCTTTAAAACTTATAAGTCTAATATCTACAAAAATGGTGGACGGTTTAGAAAGAGAAACACATGTTGATGGATGGGATGAAGTATAGTTTAATAGTATGAGGTTTTTAAAAGTTTGAATTTGGACACTATAGTTGCCCTTTAACCTGTGGCTCTCTATGTTTTCAAAATACAACCCCAACCATTCCCTGACTGCCCTCTGCTATTAGTGTTTTTGGGGTATATGGAGATGTAGTGTAGTTCAACTACACCAACAATAACTTTGTTCAAAGCCAGTGAATTTGATCAGGCATGGCAACTAAATTCTGAGAGAACTATATGAGAACTTTTTTTTTTTATACATTAAGCACCAAACAATGATTTATGAGATGTAGCTAAACAGAGAGCAGCCACACTGCAACTACCAGGCACCAAAACTAATGCATTTAGAAAGCTCAGTTACATCTGATAGTTGCTATGCTTGCAGCACAAACTAGCAGCTCCGCTATTAAAACAGAACTAGGACTTGCTGAAGGCCTCTGGCTGTTTTATACTGTCTCATTGTCACACCCCCAACATATGATTGGTCAATAATACAAGAGCCAATCAGATTTAAGATTGGTTTTGGACCAATCAGATTTTGAGGGTGTGTTTGAGACACTATAAAACTTCATGAACTCCTCAGAGCAGCTCAGTTTGTAATCAGCAGTCAAGCTAGCAGGTCTTGCCTTTGTATTTAGGTTAGAGATTTGCAAGTACCGGTAAGTGGCTGGTTATTTAGTTGGACTACAGCAATGAATAATCTTTAGCTCCTAGGTTTTATGTCTATGGTGTCGTTGTGTAGCAGTCCATAAACAGTACATGCATGTTGATGTAAACAATAAAAATAGATTTTTGTTTGCAGAACCTTAGTTTGCTTTACTTTAATCAAATAGTCTGCAAAATTGTGAGCAAGCCTAATAAATATGTAGTTGCACTACTAGTTCCACCATTTCCTGACAAGCACTCTCAAACAGCATAGGGCAGTTAGGGGTTGTACATGAAATCATGCGTCAAGGCTGTCAGAATCACTGCAGTATAAATACAATCAGGTTGTAATTAACGCAGCCCTGTTACTTACTTTAATTATAAGTGTTCCCAATTATGAGATGATCTGATAACTAAATATATATCCACTAACAATTTATAGCTCTAGTGCCCAGAGCAGGGATGTCCAACCTGTGGCCCTCCAGATGTTGGAAAACTACAACGCCCAGTATTTCTTGGTTTCTTCTGCAATGGAGGAATGCTGGGCGTTGTAGTTTTCCAACATCTGGAGGGCTGCAGGTTAGAAATCCCAGACCCAGCTTGGCATAGCCAGGAAAAACCAACTTGGATACCGCATTATACAGAAAATGAGGGATTGGATAATGCACGGGAATGGCGGCAACGAAAGAGTTACTGTGAAACATAACATAACATACATAACATAGTAACTCTTTCGTTGCCGCCATTCCCGTGGCAGGACGCACATAAGTAAAAAGACCTTTCAAATGCAGCAAAAAAAATCAAAGTTTATTGCAAGCACTTTCTGTACATTCTCTTAAAGGTAACAGGTATAAAAGGACATCTATACTGAGACAATAGTTATCTTTAGATATCCAATCTGAACTATCTTCTGCTAGGTGCAGTTTTGCTATAACTGGAATGGACAGTGTTCATGCAAATCATGTAAATTGCATGATGGGAAATTCCCTCTTCCAATGCGGCCTCTTGGTGATTACTGAGCATGCTTGCCCTTATAGACAGCCCGGAGGTCCGGAAGGAGGTGTCGGTTAAGATTGGGAGGAGAGATACTGAGCCAGAGCAAATCAATTACTGTAAGGAATGCAGCGACATACAAACCTCAGAGTATGTGCTATTTACATGTATTAATTTATAGATTAAGATGAGGCAAAGTCATTTTTTCACTATAGTGGCCCTTTAAGCTTAACTGGAACCCCCTCTTCACAGCATTTATATAAGTGTCTTTGTGCCTTGACAAGGGCCTTGGTTGGGGGGGGGGGGGGTCCTGCAGCTCAAAACCAGCACCCACACTAGCTCTTAGAAGAGCCCTTGTGGCTCTGATAAGGGGGTCCCGCAGTTAAACCGGGACCTGAACCACCCCTGGTGCTAAAAAAAACCTATTCAGGTCTCCAATGTCTTTCTTCTCCACTGATATCACCAGCAGCACCAACTCATTTTACCATCGCCTTACAAGTGTATAGAAGTTTGGTATATTTTTTGCACGATTGCATCCTGACAGGTGTACTATATAGCACCACAACGTTGAATTCATTAAAATACTAACAGGGTTATTGAATAAAAGTTCTTATCGTTTAAAATGGTGCTAATTTTGTCCCAACCAATCAGATGTTAGCTTTCAAATGTTAAATAAGATCTGATTGGTTGGGGAAAAATTAGCACCATTTTAAACAATGAGAACTTTTATTGAATAACCCTGTAATTGTTTTGAAAATCCAAAAGTGCCCAGGACCTGTATTGTTTAATGTACTGTAATGTCTTTATAATTTAGTATAGGGAGCTGATATGGCTACAGACCATGTGAAATATTACCCTATACAAAGGATAATGAGGCCATATTGGCAAAGCATTGTTATAGCTTCCAATGGAATCCGTCTGTTATAGATTGTTAATGTGTGTAATAAATGTAACCAATGGGATGGCTTTCCACTGTATTGCAGGCCAGAACCCAACCTACAACAAGGACTTGTCTTTCATTTCCACTTGAAGTCTATAGCCTATTGGTTCCATCCATCAATATGACTCTGACTGATAAGGATAAGGCTGAAGTAGTTGCTCTGTGGGCCAAGATTGAACTCGAATTTAAAACCTTGGGAAAAGAGGTTGCAAGATGGTAATATTGATTTTATTTAACTAGCTTGTAATCTTACTCAATTATATTTTCTTCAGAAGCTCATATGATGTATATGATGGTCCCATGGCGATAGGAGACCATAGGATGTATATGATGGTCCCATGGCGATAGGAGACCGTAGGATGTATATGATGGTCCCATAGCGAGAGGAGAACCGTAGGATGTATAGGACGGTCCCATGGCGATAGGAGACCGTAGGATGTATATGATGGTCCCATAGCGATAGGAGACCGTAGGATGTATAGGACGGTCCCATAGCGATAGGAGACCGTAGGATGTATATGATGGTCCCATAGCGATAACCGTAGGATGTATGACGGTCCCATAGCGATAGGAGACCGTAGGATGTATGGATGGTCCCATAGCGATAGGGAACCGTAGGATGTATAGGACGGTCCCATGCGTATGTAGACCGGAGGAGGTATAGGGGACGGTCCCATAGCGATGGGAGACCGTAGGAGTATATGATGGTCCCATGCGATAGAGACCGTAGGATGTATATGACGGTCCCATAGCGATAGGAGACCTTAGGATGTATGACCTCCCATAGCGATAGGAGACCGTAGGATGTATAGGACGGTCCCATAGTGTGTGTGTTGTGTGTATCACAAGCAGTGGCAGTGTTGCAGTTGACTTTTACACTGCAATTATTCACACTCAGCTTTGCTGCATGTGTTTCTGATATCCCTTTGATTACCATGTTGCTCTCTAAACTGGTTTGCAATCATCTCCCTCTGTTCTATTACTGGAGATTATTCTGGTGAAATATTGGAACCAGATATTCCAATCATCAATAGCTGTTACTCAGATCTCCTGATGAGTAATTAGTTAGCATAACAAATCAAACTTTTGCTGGAATTTTGTGTATCTTAGATACTGACAGCCGATACTGAGAACTAAACTGAGAGCCATCTGAACTAAGGGCTGCCCATTCAAGCTACCCAGCCAGAATCACTCAATAAGTTATAATCCCGTACGTGCCTTAGTTCAGCTTTGCTTTAAATTTGAAATGTTATGTCTTTGTACTAGCTCTCCTTACTGAACATTCACTTTTTTAGTGACTCCTAAACCCACCTCCAAAATCTGATTGGTCCAAGATCCAATCAATTAAGATTGCATCTAGACCAATCAGATTTTGGGGGGTGGTTTTGAAGGCACTATAAAACGGCATGAAATCTTCAGAGAAGCTCAGTTTCTAATCGGCATTCAAACTAGCAGGTCTTGGCTTTGTATTTAGATTAGAGATTTGCAAGTAGATGGCTGGTTGTTTGGTTGGACTGCAGAATTAATCTTTTATATCTCCTGGATTCCTTACGATGTATACGATCCCCGAACAAATGTCTGTTTCGCCCGAAAAAGTCAAGACACAGTATGATTATCAGCTGAATTGAACGTTCGTACACATCGTCCGTCGCGGGTAGGCACCCACGATCGCACGTGTGTACGAACCTATAGTGTGGTAATCCATAAACAGCACATACATGTTGATAACAGATATGTGATAATAGTTTTTGATTATAGTGCCTGATTGCTTTCCTTTAGCCAAATAGCCTGCAAAACTGTGGGCAATCCTAGTACATATGTAGTTCACTACGGATTCTACCATTCCCCGACTAGCACTCTCAAACAGCAGAGACCAGATAGGGAATGTTAGGGGCTTATATATTACATATGTAGTTACACTACTTCCACCATTCCCTGACAAGCACTCTCATCAGCGAGCACAGATAGGAATGTTAGGGGTTATATATATTACATATGTAGTTACACTTTCCACCATTCCCTCCACAGCACCTCATACAGCAGGGGGCAGATAGGGAATGTTAGGGTTATATATTACATATGTAGTTACACTACTTCCACCATCCCTGACAAGCACTCTCATACAGCAGAGACCAGATAGGGAATATTAGGGGTTATATATATTACATATGTAATTACACTACTTCACCATTCCCTGACAGCACTCTCATACAGCAGAGACCAGATAGGAATGTTGGGTTTATATATATTAACTATGTAGTTACACTACTTCCACCATTCCCTGACAAGCACTCTCATACAGCAGAGACCATAGGGATGTTAGGGGTTATAATATATACATATCTGGTCTCTGCTGTATGAGAGGGCTTGTCAGGGAATGGTGGAAGTAGTGTAACTACATATGTGATATATATAACCCCTAACATTCCCTATGTAGTTACATTACTTCCACCATTCCCTGACAAGCACTGTCATACAGCAGAGACCAGATAGGGAATGTTAGGTTTATATATTACATATGTAGTTACACTACTTCCACCATTCCCTGACAAGCACTCTCATACAGCAGAGACCAGATAGGGAATGTTAGGGGTTATATATATTACATATCTGGTCTCTGCTGTATGAGAGGGCTTGTCAGGGAATGGTGGAAGTAGTGTAACTACATATGTGATATATATAACCCCTAACATTCCCTTGTAGTTACATTACTTCCACCATTCCCTGACAAGCACTGTCATACAGCAGAACCAGATAGGGAATGTTAGGGGTTATATATATTGCATATGTAGTTACACTACTTCCACCATTCCCTGACAAGCACTCTCATACAGCAGAGACCAGATAGGGAATGTTAGGGGTTAATATATTACATATGTAGTTACCACTACTTCCACCATTCCCTGACAAGCACTCTCATACGCAGAGGGCAGATAGGGAATGTTAGGGGTTATATATATTACATATGTAGTTACACTACTTCCACCATTCCCTGACAAGCACTCTCATACAGCAGAGACCAGATAGGGAATGTTAGGGGTTATATATATTACATATGTAGTTTACATTACTTCCACCATTCCCTGACAAGCACTCTCATACGCAGAGACCAGATAGGGAATGTTAGGGGTTATATATATTACATATGTAGTTACACTACTTCCACCTTCCCTGACAAGCACTCTCATACAGCAGAGGGCAGATTGGGAATGTTAGGGGTTTATATATATTACATATGTAGTTACACTACTTCCACCATTCCCTGACGGCACTCTCATACAGCAGAGGGCAGATTGGGAATGTTAGGGGTTATATATATTACATATGTAGTTACAACTACTTCCACCATTCCCTGACAAGCACTGTCATACAGCAGAGACCGTGGGTGTTAGGGGTTATTTTATATTTATGTGTTCCTTCCACCACCTTCCCTGCAGCACTCTCATACGGCAGAGACCAGATAGGGAATGTTGGGGTTTATATTGAAACATGCAGCAAGGCTGTCTGAATCAATGCAGTGTAAATACTACCAGGCTGTAATTAGTGCAGCCCTGCTACTTACATTTTTATAATCAGATAAACATACATACGACCAATATAACCGTGCATAATTTTAAAAACGCTAAAAATAAGGTTAAATAGCTGATATTAGTAAATACATTTATATAAGTTCCACCGCTCACTAAACTTGTATGTATTTACTAATATCGCTATTTAAACCTTGTTTTTAGATTATGCACTTTGTACTGTTTGTCATATTTTTATATTTATTGGTGCATCTTATTATCTTCAAATACTAAGGGGTTATTAGTTTGGGGGATTTCTTGATGCTTTATTGGATGTGACGGAATTTTATGGGTGTGTATTATGCTATTTAAAGCTTAGTGTGCACAGGTGTGGTTATCCAGATGACGGCCACCAAGATGGGCTGAAACGTGTTGATTGTCTCCACTTAAATAAAATGTGTTGAAGAATCCGGTTACACCTTCCTATTTTTTCTTTATCTGATTTTTGAATGGAATGCAGCCCGGTCCAAAAATCAGTTTATTGCAGCACTTTCTGTACTTCCCTCTAAGGTAACAGGTATAAAAGGACATCTATACTGAAACAATAGTTTTCTTTAGATATCCAATCTGAACTATCTCTGCTAGGTGCAGTTTTGCTATAACTGGAATGGAGACAATGTTCATGCAAATCATGTAAATTGCATAATGGCAAATTCCCTCTTCCAATGTTGCCTCATTGTGATTACGGAGCATGCTTGCCCTCATAAAAAGCAATTAGGGAACAGTTAGAGGCAGAAACATATTACATCAGGACATGGGTCCTAGTCTTCACTTTCTGGGACTTTAACAAGCACACAGGAAAACCATAAGGAGCAGAGAAGTAAAGTAAGGAGTTTTGAGTACTGCACAGTGGGGCCAGTAGTAGGTTAAATTTTAATTTCTGGGGTGGACAAATCCTTTAATTTACCCACCATTTGCTTTCTGTACACAGCTCTACACCCATATCATTTCTGCCATATTGTTTATACCCCATCTATTCCATCTTTTGGATTTGTCTTCATTCCTATTTAACATTGCATACATACTCCCACTCCTTACTAACTATGTCATGTCTAAATAAGGAGTATCCTTCAATATTTACTGTCCATTCATGTGATCATTTAGCCATGTTTCTGCTATACTGATCACATCATAGCTCAAGCTATTCGTTCTAGTTCCCCAGTTTTTTTCCAGCCAGACTTTTTGTATTTGTAAACCTACATTTTAGATTCAATTGATTTACTTTCTAAACTAGGATGTACATGCCTCCTTATCCACTATGCTGTCTCCTCTGTTGTCATTAGCCCCTGATCCATAACTTATCTATCAACCCCTGTATAGTTCAATGTACCCTCTCCCCCCAATACCTAGTTTTAAATCTCCTCCAACCCTCTAGCCATCTTCTTCCCCAAACAACCTGCAGCATCACCATGGAGGTGCATCCGTCTCTACTAAAGAGCCTGTAGCCAACAGAAAAGTCAGCCCAGTTCTCTAAACCCCAAACCCCATCTCCTTACACCCCTCTGTCATGTATTTATACTCCTAAGCTCCCGTGGTCTCCCTAGCATAGCATGTGGCTGCGGTATTATTTTTGAAATCACTACCCTTGAGGTCCTTACTTTTAACTTGGCCCCTAATTCTCGGAAATCATTTTTAAGGACCTCACCTCCACCTTTATCATTGGCACCAATGTGAACCAAGACACCCCCCAATATCTGTCTACACTTCCACCACATGTCGAACCCTAGCACACGACAGGCAACACACGTTTGGCATATAGGGACTTGGCGACAGATTACCCTATCTACCTTCTAATAATGGAGTCCCCTACCACTACCACCTGCCTATCCTTCCTAGCCCCCAGTTCTCCCTCCTTTGTATTGGAGGGCGTCCCCTGGTGGCTCAAGGGAAAGGCCCGCTCCTAACATGTTACTTCTGAGCCATCGTCCTCATCTTTGCCTAAAACTGCAAATCTGTTGGGATCAACCAGTTGGAAAGAAGTGTCCCTATCCTTCCACCCCCTACTTCCCCTGGTGACCCTTACAAATATCTTTCTTTACCACCTTATACTGCCCATTTCCACCCTCCAGTTTACGCCCTGGCCCTGCCGTATCTGCAATTCTTCCAGATTTGTCAAGCCCTGCAATGCTGCAAGTTTCCCCTTTAATGATTCTGGACCTCGATTCCAAATGGGCCACCCACTCACATCTGACACATACATAGGTCCCTTGGGACGGCTCTCCAAGATCCCATACATGCTGCAAGATGCATATTGCATGGCCCCAACAAAACTGTCCATATAAAAAACAGCAATCCGCACACGAGAAGCGGCTGTCTTGTTCTAAACACTTTTGTTTCTTAACGCACTCATTAAAAACAGAAAATCCCTTTTCAAGTGAATCCCTGTGATCTTTCCCTCCAACATTTTGCTTTTTAAAATATTGAATCTCTTATCTCAGATTGGAAATCCAGATAAGGGACACCACATTTTGATTTAATCTAACACAGTTTTTTGTGATTTATAGGGTTACATTCTAGGCTGAAGAGCTCCTTTTAAGTGGGTACACAAATTATAAGAGATCCAACGGTATTTTCCCTTTCTTGTTACTGTGTGTATGCGCATTTCCGAATGCTCCACGGCCAGCGAAGTTCAGTCAGCCTGGGTACACAAGATGCCCCGAAAATCTCTCCGGCCATAGTTGTTTCCCTGTAATTAAAGTATAGGGAGTCTGCCACGGTTGGTGGAAATCTGCAGTCCCAATATTTCTCCCTATACTTTTACATAGACTAGCTTTATATCCTGTATACTTTACATAGGGACTATGCTTGATATCCTGTATACTTTACATAGGGACTGTACTATATATACTGCATACTTTACATAGGGACTATACTATATATACGGTACCTTTACATAGGGACTGTACAATATATACTGTATCCTTTACATAGGGACTATACTTTATATCCTGTATACTTTACATAGGGACTATGCTTGATATCCTGTATACTTTACATAGGGACTATACATATATACTGTATACTATACATAGGGACTGTACTATATAACTGTATACTATACATAGGGACTATACTATATTACGTATACTTTACATGGACTATACTATATATACTGTATACTTTACATAGGGACTATACTATTATACTGTATACTATAACATAGGGACTATACTACATTACTGTAACTATACATAGGGACTGTACTATATATACTGTACTATATACATGGGGCTGTACTATATATACTGTATACTATATACATAGGGACTGACTATATATACTGTATACTATATAAATAGGGACTGTACTATATAACTGTATACTATACATAGGGACTATACTATATATACGGTATACTTTACATAGGGACTGTACAATATATACTGTATACTTACATAGGGACTATGCTTTATATCCTGCATACTTACATAGGGACTATACTATATATACTGCATACTTTACATAGGGACTGTCAATATATACTGTATACTATACATAGGGACTATACTATAATATCCTGTATACTTTACATAGGAACTATACTATATATACTGTATACTTTACATAGGGACTATACTATATATCCTGTATACTTTACATAGGGACTATACTATATATCTGTATACTTACATAGGACTATGCTTTATATCCTGCATACTTTACATAGGGACTATACTATATATACTGTATACTTTACATAGGGACATACTAATATACTGTATACTTTACATAGGGACTATACTATATACGATGTTATACTTTACATAGGGACTGTACAATATATACTGTATACTTTACATAGGGACTATGCTTTATATACTGTATACTTTACATAGGGACTATACTATATATACTGTATACTATACATAGGGACTATACTATATATACGGTATACTTTACATAGGGACTGTACAATATATACTGTATACTTTACATAGGGACTATGCTTTATATACTGTATACTTTACATAGGGACTATACTATATATACTGTATACTATACATAGGGACTATACTATATATACGGTATACTTTACATAGGGACTATGCTTGATATCCTGTATACTTTACATAGGGACTATACTATATATACTGTATACTTTACATAGGGACTATACTATATATACTGTATACTTTACATAGGGACTGTACAATATATACTGTATACTTACATAGGGACTATGCTTTATATCCTGCATACTTTACAATGGGACTATGCTTGATATCCTGTATACTTACATAGGGACTATACTATATATACGTGTATACTTACATGGGACTGTACAATATATACTTGTAACTTTACATAGGGACTATACTATATATACTGTATACTTTACATAGGGACTGTACAATATATACTGTATACTTTACATAGGGACTATACTATACATACTGTATACTTTACATAGGGACTGTACAATATATACTGTATACTTTACATAGGGACTATGCTTTATATCCTGCATACTTTACATAGGGACTATACTATATATACTGTATACTTTACATAGGGACTATGCTTGATATCCTGTATACTTTACATAGGGACTATACTATATATCATGTATACTTTACATAGGGACTGTACTATATATATACTGTATACTATACATAGGGACTGTACTATATATACTGTATACTATATACATAGGGACTATACTATATATACTGTATACTATACTAGGGACGTTACTATAATATAACTGTATACTATACATAGGGACTGTACTTATATCTGTATACTTTACTAGGGTATACTATATATCTGTATACTTACATGAGGACTAGGCTTGATATCCTGCATACTTTACATAGGGACTGTGCTTTAATCCTGTATACTTTACATAGGGACTATACTATATAACTCTGTATACTTTACATGGGACTATACTATATATCCTGTATACTTTACATAGGGACTATACTATTATACTGTATACTTTACATAGGGACTATACTATATATCCTGTATACTTTACTAGGGACTATACTATATATACTGTATACTTTACATAGGGACTGTACTATATATGCTGTATACTTTACATAGGGACTGTACTATATATGCTGTAACTTTACATAGGGACTATACTATATATCCTGTATACTTTACATAGGGACTATACTATATATCCTGTATACTTACATAGGGACTATGCTTTATATCCTGCATACTTACATAGGGACTATGCTTATATACCTGCATACTTTCATAGGGACTGTGCTTTATTATCCTGTATACCTTACATAGGGACTATACTATATATACTGATAATTTACTTAGGGACTATACTATATATCCTGTAACTTTACATAGGGACTATACTATATACTGTATACTTTACATAGGGACTTACTATATATACTGTATACTTTACATAGGGACTATACTATATTACTGTATACTTTACTAGGGACTATACTATATATCCTGTATACTTTACATAGGACTATACTATATATACTGTATACTTTACATAGGGACTATGCTTGATATCCTGTATACTTTACATAAGGACTATGCTTGGGACTGAGAATAGCAGGTTCATTAGAATCTGCAAGATTGTCTGTCATGTGTACTCAGTTTAACATTATTTTGGTTATTTACATCCTTCTAAACATAACAGTGTCTCTGATGTTGGACTTTCCCAAAGGGAGCTGTAATAAAAGTTTTATTGTTAAAACGATGCTAATTTCCCCCCTACCAATCAGATGTTAGCTTTCATATGGTAAATCGCATCTGATTGGTTGGGGCAAAATTAGCACCATTTTTAATAAGACATTTTATTACATCTCCCTGCCAGTTATTATTGCATTGCAGCTTTTATGCTATAGAAAAATGTAAAGGTTTCCTTTCCATCTTCTAGGATGGCAGGTACCTTTCATACAACCAAATTGTATATTGAAAATAACCGAATTTTCCGGAGAAGATAATGGCTGCCCTGGGGGAGGCTGTTCAACACATCGATAACTATCAGAAGACCTTTCGGCTTTCACGGGCTTGAAAATGCCCCATTTCGATTTCTACACGGTGAGAATGTATCAGTGGTGAATGGTAACGGTCCGTCCATCAAATAAATATTCCAAACTAGGACACTGATTATGATAATTACTTTGTTGGTTAAACTCAAGAACCAAAGCTCTATGCAGTAACAAGCGCAGACATGTCAATGTTCTGTTTTAATTGGATGTCCGAAAAGAATCAATTAAGGAAACACACACTCTTATCAAATAAGGGCAGCATTAACATTCCATTTATAATGTCTATTGTGCTGGCCACACAGCGTGATTTACATCGGGCCCAAGGCCCCATGTTTTTATTACAAATGGTGTATGAGCCAGTCGGGGAATATTATATGCATCTTCGTGTGCCAACCCCAAGTAAATTCAAAGTATTTTAATGTAATAGCAATAGTTCCTTGATATGAGAATTTGTTGAAAACAAAGATCATATTGGGCAATTGTTAGAAACTTTCTGTTCTGATCAAACCATATTCCTTCCTTCCATGTACAGCTGCTGATTCACGTCCTCCTGATTCTAATAGGTGCCCATTTCCCCAATGACTTAAATTCTTCTATGCACGCCGCATGGTTTAAGTTCTTTATTGAAATTCAGAAGATTCTATTCCCTGAGGAAACAAACGATCCAAATTGTTTTTGCATCTTCTAAACGTTCATGTTTTGTTGCTGTGGCAGTTAGTCTTGGACCATATCATGTGTTTGATTTTTCATATTAAAAATATAACTGAATAAACATATAAATAAAAAAAATTCTCTCATGGATGTTTGTTCATAGCTATAAATGGTAAATACCCAAGATTGAGTAATAGATAATTTCTTCAGTACTAACAAACCCCAGATTAATCTGTTGTATTCAATAGATCAACTGGACTTGAAATGTAGTTCTTGAAGACGTTTCGCTAGTCATCCGACTGGCTTTCTCAATTCAGAATGACTTGTACAAGAATCGGTATGCATTATGTACCCTGGAAAATCCCAATTAGCATATCACAGCCAGGTTTAAGGGCCTTCTCAATGCAGGTGTTAGATGCATTTTGACACCTTAGCCTGGGCATTTCAATAACACCTAAGCCTTAAGGATCCTTGCCCCATGCATTTTTTTTAAACTGCTTTAAAAAGAGTAAGGTATGCAGCCCCACACATATTTTTTTTTTTTTTTTTTTTTTTTTTTTTTTTTTCCCCTTCGAGCCTCTCTGCCTTCAATTAGCCATGCTGTGAAGGGGCGTAAAGATTGTCTGCCTCTGTCACTCAAAGCTAGCATGCGAGAAAACACTCCTCCACCCACCCTTGATTAGCTTGCTAATGCGGCTGTATTCTAGCACCTGAAAAGTTCAAGTTTGTTTAACTGACAGAGGAGAGGAGAGGTTGTAACAGACATTCCCACCGCCAATGGCAAGTGATGTTAATCATGGCCCTGGGCCGTCTAGGAGGCGGGCTGTTAGCACTCATCTTTGCTGTTGTGAATACTGTATTTGCTGTATCTTTAAGGTTATGCACAAAAGTCCTTACTGTTTCTAAAAGCTCTGATACTCCAAGTAAGATACCAAATATTGTTAGGTACCCTACTTTTCCTGTTCAGGAGACCCCCCCCCCACCCCCCCCAAACTAAAATTGCATTTTCAAGAATATTATACCACACGCATTCACATTGGGGTGAATGTTCAAACTTCCTGCTTCTAGTAGGTTGAGTGACATCTGACCTCTGCCCACCCTTTTCCCCCGGGGAGAAGCATGCTCAGTTAAGACTTAATGCGGGGAAATCGGGAAGTACCCGAGGAAAAATTGACAGTTGAGAAGGGGAGCCCTTAATGCGGCGAGGCTGGTCACATGACTACAGCTGGTCACATGGCTAAAAACGGAAGTTATACAGGAAGTTACATTGCTGAACTTTTGCAGCAATAACTTCTCACAAATTTTTCTAGAGATGTGATTTAGGTTTTTATTTGGAAGGTACGATGAAAGATTTTATATCATTCTTACTGGTTTGAGAATGAGACCACAGTTACCCTTATACATAGAATATCTTCCAAACTAACTAAAATAATCCCACAGCAAGTGAGGTAAGTGCACAATGCAGATACCCGGGCACAGCTCTTCATCCATTGTAAGTTTTTTTTTTTTTGTTTTTTTTTTTATTTTCTGTTTTTTTCCTCCAACTGTAAAATCAGATAAAATCAAATGCGAATTTCAGCTAAAAACTGTAGAGAAGTTCAAAGGCATCTAACCTCTCCTGAATAAAACAGTATGCCACATTCATGGGTGTACCCAGAGACATGCCTACCAACTAACCTAAATGGGAACATGCTTATGGGGACCAATGTCAAAGACAGTAACAGTAACTAAATGGGGACCAATGTCAAATGACAGTACAGTAATAAAAAAAATAGCCATCTCTGTATCTGAACAGTCTGCAGTTTCCCCCACAAACACCCCGTAACTCAGAAATACCCCACACAGACTATATATTCACACACACTTCAGCTATGTAATGGTCATTCTTTCATACATACCATCAATGGTGTGGGGGCAGTTCTTCGTAGATATTTGCACTTTTAGCAGATTTTCTGAAAAAAGTTAATATTGAACATTTAAAGGCTAGAAGTCATGCCAAACCCCAAGTAATGTAAAAAAGTTACCAAATATCAATGTCCGAATCAACGGTTGCCATGTGTGGTTACACACGGGACATGGAATCGACTAGCCACAAAGTGAGACAATGCCCAGTGGCCCAATTACATATAAATAACAGAGAGAGAAACAGATTGTCATGGCACTCTTATCAAAAGTGTTATTATCATAGGTATATCAAGAACAGGGCTTAAAAAGGGGAATAGAAGGCAAAAATTGCTAGTAATAGATACCAATATCACTGCACTTAAAGTGCCAGTGTGCAAATTAAAGTGAATTGTGCAAACTAAAATTGCTACCTATCAACACACCATTAAAGAAAACGAAACTGCTTCCCAACATGTAACAACAGGCTCAATAAAGCTATAGTCAGCATGGTCAATATGTCAATAAAATATTACACTCTTCTGATATTTGGTTGCAAAATCAAAGATTTAGGCACCCCATATAGAATACGTAACACACTGAAAAATAATTATATCCTAATTCAGTGGTAGAGGTAGTGCACCCCAATACCCCCCCACACAGTCAGGAGATGGGGGGGAGGAAAAAGCACCAATACATATTAGTAAATATCTGAAAAATGGGAGCCAAGACGAGCAAGTAAGTGCAAGGTACAAATATAAGAGGGGTGAATACTTATGTAGGTATGCCACAGGATCCACAGTGAGCCTCACTCATGTTGGGAGCAGAGCTGACGCGTTTCGCCTGTTACTACAGGCTTCTTCCGCAGCAAGGAATAAGTGTATGGTGTTCCGGTCCTTTATACCCACAATGCCGCCATCTCGCGAGATTCCGTAACGTCAGTACGCAACGTACAGGTTAATATCGCGCATGCGCACTAAGTATACTCATGTCTTTGTCGCGCATGCGTCTAGGGCTACAATGCCGGACTTAGTTAAACAAACGTTGCTGTGGAAGCGAATTCCACGCATGCGTGGTGAGCCATGCGTACTAGAACTATAGTGACGAAATTGGTAAACAAACGTTCCTTAGCAACGAGTTTAATATTTGTAAATACGACTATAGCAATGCAACGATCAATCCCATCAACTTAAACATACAGAAGACCAGGTATTGGCAATATCAGTACTCCAGCAGCCAATGTGGAAAAAGACCGGAACCAATTTAAAACATAGTGCAGTGAAATACAGTACATATATACATTATAAACATGATTGCCAAAGCATACAGATGTTATTAGGATGAACATTCATTACACAGATTCAAAATCAATATATGGCCTTATATCATTTTACCCAGATAAATATTGCGCATTGGAATGCATATATTAATATATACAGATGCTTGTCCAAGACACTGGCTCACAGAACACTTCGCCAGTCCCGATACAGTATATAGGAAGACACAAATAGTGTCCCATCCTGAAAAACAGTACAGGACACTGTACAGTGTCCATCAATGTTACTAAACACCACATTCATAATTATAACATGGGATATATATTAAGCACATCAAGTGAATACCGCTAAAAGTCCAAATATGACACACCAATTACTTCTAGCAATCAATAAGTGATCCATCCAGCGGGTAGATTTGATTGAATTAGTATATTAGGTATGGTATTATGTTCATTGGACCCAATAGTCAAATCAATAAATCAGATCATGACAAAACAAGACCTCAAAGTACCCAAAAGGGTCTCTAAATCTATGCCAGCTCTAACTTTTCCTAGAGATGTATTCATATCCAATATTTTGCCAAGTATCATCTCCGAATTTGAATCAAGAGGTCCATGCTCTTAGAATAGACCAAACAGCACCAACAAACCAAAGGATATTTGTAGATTTTCCAAAGGATATCCTGTGTTTTTCCTCAATATCCTATGTTATTATACTTTTATTATCCACTCAATCCAGGGGTACCCCTAGGCATTCAACATGGTCATAGTTCCATCATGCAACCAATTGTACAGGAGAAAGTCATTCAAATTTTCAGTAGGTGTAGTTGGATAATTTGTACCTCACGGGATTCCAAAAGAACCGTTCTTTTGGGAGGTCTAGATAAAGGGTCCCAGGTCCCACTCTTCATTGAGTCCTGAAGGAGATAAAGATTGCAACTGGTAAATCCATCTACATTCCAACTGAAGGAGTTTCTTTATTGATGTCTCCCCCTCTTATGGAGGGTATGATTTTGCTCAAGACCTGACAGGCTATACCTTTTATGCCCTCCCATGCACTTGCATAAAGTGTCTGGCTATGCCCGAAATACTTTTACACCTTACCCTTCTCTACATGGAATGCTGCCAATCTTATATCAGAAAGATGTTTTAATAAGCGTTTTCTCTCAGCATTTGTGGTCTTACCAATAATAGAAGGTCACAAGGGCACCTCAGAGCATATATCACATTTTTTGATTTGCGTTGTATCTTTTTATGGTCTTTAAATTCCCTCTTAGTCCTACTGTATGTTATCACTGTGGAGACCCTTCATCCAAACACACGCAACACACTCACCACAAGGATGAGTGCCTTCCAAGATAGGTTTTCTTTGTATGTGTTTTCTATTTTCTGAGAAGTGGCTGCTGGCTGTAGTCTGTCTGAAAGGTTATGATTTCTCCTTTGCTGTTGGGAGGGGCCAGGAGAGACCAAGCTGGAAGTGAGAGGGTTAGAGGTAAGTATATGCCAATTTTGTAAAGAATATTTTTTAATCTCCTTCCATTCAGTACAGAATGTAGAGATGAATCTAACCTGTTTACTTTCTTGATTTTTCTGTTTCGTCACATTTCGGGGCTAATAGGTCATCTTGTTGAATTTTACTCACTGCATTTCTATGCTTATTCAGTAACCGTTGAGGATACTTCCTTTGCACAATCTGTTAATCAAATCATTTGATTCCTTCATAAAGTCATCGTCTAAAGTCAATTTCATTTCATCTCACTCTTAGAATTGGACCTTTTGGTATAGCTTTTTTTGGCTGTTCAGGATGGGCACTATCATATGTGAAGTAGGGAATTTGTGGACGTTGGTTTCCTATAAAGAGAGTCATTAATTTACCATTCCTTTTTTTATAGTACAATCCAAAAATTCATTTTTTCATTAGATATATTAGATGTAAGGTTATATTAAGAGGCTATTGTTTATTTAACTCTTTAAAGAAGTTAATGTTCTTTTGGTCCCCATAGAAAAAAGATACATCAATGAATCTATCCAACACTCCACATAGCCTGTATAGCAGATATTATCATCGCTGAAGACGTGCTTCCCTCTCCCACCACCCAGGAAAAGGTTGGCGTATGAGGGAGCACATCTGGCGCCCATTGACATACCCCGTACCCCGTTCTTGTATGTAGTATCTCTGTGTCAATGTAAAGAAGTTGTGTGTAAGAATAAATTCCAAAAGTCTAACTATAAAGATGTTTCTACTTGAACGTGAGAAGCCCTCCATGCCCACAAAGTAAGATACTGCATCAATACCTTTCCTGTGTACTATGTTGTATACAATGCTTCGACATGGCATGTTACCAGGAGGTGTTCACTCCAAGTCCAAAAATCATTTATCTTAGATATGAGATCTGTTGTATCTCTAATGCTGGAAGATAAACCTAAACTGAGGTTGTAAAAATGAATCAATGAAGATGCAAGCCTTTTCATTCACCCACCATTTCCAGAAATAATTGGTCTGCCTGGAGGCTTTGGCAATCTTATGGACCTTTGGCAGCATGTACATTGTAGGGACAATGGGAAACTCCACAAATATGAATTCTGCCTCCAGTGGCCCAATTACAGCAACTTTTCAGATTTGTCAGACTAAACAAACCCCTCTATATTCGAAATACCCCCCCCAAAACTATATATTCTTGAAATCTACAACCTTCAGCTACGCAATGATGCCATTATTTATGCATACCACCAATATTGTGGGCGCGGTTTGCATAGAATTTTGCACTTATTAGACTTTCTTTTAACAAAACTAATTTACAGTTAAAGGAAATCTTCACCCAAAAAACAATTCGCATTCCAGTGAATGCTATACAATGATATCGTTTTTATATCTGAATTTACAACCACAACCATGTGTATCACCTTGCAAAATTCTTTGAAGTACTGCTGAATCTGCATATCTTAAGATTCCACCCTCCGTTTTGCCGGTGGGCACATTGGTCCTAATTAGCTGTTTACCCCTCCCATTTTTAACCACCAGCTGGGAAATTACCCAGAAGCTCTCCTTCTTCTTTATTTGCATGATGGTAAGTGAGCTGTGATAAAAACTCTCCCTAACTTACTTGGTCCCTTAGTTATACTTTAAGCAGTTTACAGAGGCAGTGAAGGAGTTTTTGTTAAACATGAGCATAGAGAGACTTGTGCAATTCTACAGGTCATTAAAAAAAGTGTTTATAGTGTTTCCCAAATACACCTCCAAAGTCTTGATTGTCTAGTACAATCCTAAATCTGATTGGATCTTGATCCTAGACCAATCAGATTTTGGGGTGGGTTTAAGAGACACTACAAATAGTGAATGTTCAGTAAGGGGTCCTAGTAGTTTAGCATTTCATCTGAAATGTTATATCTTTGTACTAATGTATACTGGGAAATTGGTTATTTGAGTGATTCCTGGCTGGGTAGCTTGAATAAGCCAACCAACAAAAAAAAAATCTGATTTCCGCTAACTAAGTACCCAACAGCAAATCTGAGTACCAGAGCTATCGATTTATTGGAATATCTGCTTCCAATATTTAACCAAAACAATCTCCATTGATAGAGCCTAGGGATTTGGATTTCAAAGAAAAGGGTTATGGGACTTCCAAATCAGTTGTTGCGTGTTTAACGGTTCTGTGTGTTTATTAATAAATAGAGAGAGGATTGTTTTAACCATTATGGCAAACCCTTCTGATTGGTGGTATATCTCCATAGACTACAAGCACACAGCCCACTATGGAGGAGAAATAAAATGGCTGCCCCCATAAGAAACGAAAAATGAAAATATCTGCTCCAAAAAATAATTCAAATATATGGCAAAAGTTCAAAGGTAAAATACTTTATTTTAGCACTTTAGATGCCCTTTAATAATCATGGCAAATTCCCATGTAATGTAAAAAAAAACTGTGTCAAGTATTAATTCCCCAAATACCCTGAATTAAACGGTATGGCCATATGTATGGGTACAGACATGGACGTGAAACCTACTGTCACATAGCGCCATATTTATATCTTAAATTTACGATACTGATCGCTAAAGACGCGGTATCGCTAAAAAGCAATACCGCGTCTTTAAGGATCAGTATCGTAAATTTACGATCGTTAAACTGATTGGAGATTAACGATCTGTTTAAACGATCTAAATTTACGATAATGATGATAATGAAAATCGCGAGATTTACGATCCCCATAGAATACCATTGTGGTAGTTTACTACCGCATGGTATTCTATGAGTACAATTGTTAATTAATGAATGTTCGGTCGTAAATGTACAATCGCTAAAAATTATACCGCAGGTTTTATAACTATGGCCCAAAACAACTTTCCAGTTGTTTTGGGCCACCTCTCTAACTCACCCCCCCCCCCCCAAATTATATATTCTCAGAATCTACACACCCTTCAGCTAAGCAACAGTGCCATTTTTAAATCCATACCATCATGGTGGGGCACAGATCTTCATAGAATTTCGCACTTTTAGCCACTTATCTGAAAAATAGAGGAAAAACAATTTCAAATAGAGATGTCTGAACTCAAATACGAGGATTCTTCTCGAAATACAGTATTCTTTCTTCGAAAATACGTATTTTCCCGCATTCCTCGAAAATACGAAAATCCTCGTAATTTTTGAATATTTTAGAAAAATCCGTATTTTCACGCATTTTCAGAAATATGTGAAATCCTTTAATTTTCGAAAATTTTCGAAATACGTATTTTCACACATTTTTGAAATAAATGAAATCCCAAGTAATGAAAAAAAGTTCTCAAATGTCCTGATCAATGTATGCCATATGCTGGGTGCACACAAAGACATTGCCACCAACCGAGTGCTCTGTAATTTAACAGCCTACACTTTTTCAAAGAAACAGACTTGAAACTTGGATATGTCCTCCACAAAATACATATTTTGGAATCTGCAAAAATAAAATAAGATGATCAAAGACGGAAATCCTACATAATCCCACTTGACAAGTAAAAACCCATACTAAATATATCATCTCCCACATGTCCTTAATCAAACGGTATGCCATATGCGTGGGTGCAGAGACGTGGCCACCCACTAGCTCAAATTGAACACATGCACAAGTGCAATTACAAAAAGTGCTGTGTTATTTGAATAGACTATATCTTTTCAAAAGAAATATGCCACGAACCTTGCAAATACCCCCCACAAACTATATATTTTTGAAATCTATACACCTTAGCTATGTAACGGGGACATGTTTTCATACATACACGAACGAAGAATTCTAGATGCAGTAATCCATAGAACTCCTACTTTTAGGAGTTTTCTTACAAAATAAAGACAATTCAAAGGTTGATGGCTCTAATTTTTCAAAAACCTCTGATAAAGCGTGGAGGTCCACCCGAACGTTGCCGGAGATGAACCTCACAATTGGGTGAATAAATTGAAATTGTTTGCATGCAACTAAAGAATTTGAAATGGCCTGTTGCATTCTTGATGGTGTAAAATTGACGTGGAACCGAGGAGCAGTTACGAGCAGGAGTGGTATTCTAAATTTGTGTGTTATAATCCATGCTTTCATACATACATGAAGAATTCCATTCACAATAATCCATAAACTCCGTGCTTTTAGGAGAAAAAATAAAAAGATGATTCAAAGTTGGAAATCCTACCTAATCCACATGGCAAGTAAAATAATCCACTAAATGTCCATCTCCCATATGTCCTGAGTTAAACGGTATGCCATATACATGGGTGTACACAGAGACATGCCCACCAACTACTAGTTTCCCTTGGAACGGTGGAATAATAATCTCGTTTACTTTGCTGATACCCAAGGATGTATAGGACGGTCCCATAGCGATAGGAGACCGTAGGATGTATAGGATGGTCCCATAGCGATAGGAGACCGTAGGATGTATAGGACGGTCCCATAGCGATAGGAGACCGTAGGATGTATAGGACGGTCCCATAGCGATGGGAGACCGTAGGATGTATATGATGGTCCCATGGCGATAGGAGACCGTAGGATGTATATGACGGTCCCATAGCGATAGGAGACCTTAGGATGTATAGGACGCTCCCATAGCGATAGGAGACCGTAGGATGTATAGGACGGTCCCATAGTGTGTGTGTGTGTGTATCACAAGCAGTGGCAGTGTTGCAGTTAGACTTTTACACTGCAATTATTCACACTCAGCTTTGCTGCATGTGTTTCTGATATCCCTTTGATTACCATGTTGCTCTCTAGACTGGTTTGCAATCATCTCCCTCTGTTCTATTACTGGAGATTATTTCTGGTGAAATATTGGAACCAGATATTCCAATACATCAATAGCTGTTACTCAGATCTCCTGATGAGTAATTAGTTAGCATAACAAATCAAACTTTTGCTGGAATTTTGTGTATCTTAGATACTGACAGCCAGATACTGAGAACTAAACTGAGAGCCATCTGAACTAAGGGCTGCCCATTCAAGCTACCCAGCCAGAATCACTCAATAAGTTTATATCCCAGTACGTGCCTTAGTTTCAGCTTTGCTTTTAATTTGAAATGTTATGTCTTTGTACTAGCTCTCCTTACTGAACATTCACTTTTTTAGTGACTCCTAAACCCACCTCCAAAATCTGATTGGTCCAAGATCCAATCAGATTTAAGATTGCATCTAGACCAATCAGATTTTGGGGGGGTGTTTATGAGGCACTATAAAACGGCATGAAATCTTCAGAGAAGCTCAGTTTCTAATCGGCATTCAAACTAGCAGGTCTTGGCTTTGTATTTAGATTAGAGATTTGCAAGTAGATGGCTGGTTGTTTGGTTGGACTGCAGAAATTAATCTTTTATATCTCCTGGATTCCTTACGATGTATAACGATCCCCGAACAAATGTCTGTTTCGCCCGAAAAAGTGGCAAGACACAGTATGATTATCAGCTGAATTGAACGTTCGTACACATCGTCCGTCGCGGGTAGGCACCCACGATCGCACGTGTGTACGAACCTATAGTGTGGTAATCCATAAACAGCACATACATGTTGATAAAACAGATATGTGATAATAGTTTTTGATTATAGTGCCTGATTGCTTTACTTTAGCCAAATAGCCTGCAAAACTGTGGGCAATCCTAGTACATATGTAGTTGCACTACTGATTCTACCATTCCCCGACTAGCACTCTCAAACAGCAGAGACCAGATAGGGAATGTTAGGGGCTATATATATTACATATGTAGTTACACTACTTCCACCATTCCCTGACAAGCACTCTCATACAGCAGAGACCAGATAGGGAATGTTAGGGGTTATATATATTACATATGTAGTTACACTACTTCCACCATTCCCTGACAAGCACTCTCATACAGCAGAGACCAGATATGTAATATATATAACCCCTAACATTCCCTATCTGGTCTCTGCTGTATGAGAGTGCTTGTCAGGGAATGTTAGGGGTTATATATATTACATATGTAGTTACACTACTTCCACCATTCCCTGACAAGCACTCTCATACAGCAGAGGGCAGATAGGGAATGTTAGGGGTTATATATATTACATATGTAGTTACACTACTACCACCATTCCCTGACAAGCACTCTCATACAGCAGAGACCAGATAGGGAATGTTAGGGGTTATATATATTACATATGTAGTTACATTACTTCCACCATTCCCTGACAAGCACTCTCATACAGCAGAGACCAGATAGGGAATGTTAGGGGTTATATATATTACATATGTAGTTACACTACTTCCACCATTCCCTGACAAGCACTCTCATACAGCAGAGGGCAGATTGGGAATGTTAGGGGTTATATATATTACATATGTAGTTACACTACTTCCACCATTCCCTGACTAGCACTCTCATACAGCAGAGGGCAGATTGGGAATGTTAGGGGTTATATATATTACATATCTGGTCTCTGCTGTATGAGAGTGCTTGTCAGGGAATGGTGGAAGTAGTGTAACTACATATGTGATATATATAACCCCTAACATTCCCTTGTAGTTACATTACTTCCACCATTCCCTGACAAGCACTGTCATACAGCAGAACCAGATAGGGAATGTTAGGGGTTATATATATTACATATGTAGTTACACTACTTCCACCATTCCCTGACAAGCACTCTCATACAGCAGAGACCAGATAGGGAATGTTAGGGGTTATATATATATTACATATGTAGTTACACTACTTCCACCATTCCCTGACAAGCACTCTCATACAGCAGGGGCCAGATAGGGAATGTTAGGGGTTATATATATTACATATGTAGTTACACTACTCCACCATTCCCTGACAAGCACTCTCATACAGCAGAGACGATAGGGATGTTAGGGGTTATATATATTACATATGTATTTTACATTACTTCCACCATTCCCTGACAAGCACTCTCATACAGCAGGACCAGATAGATGTTAGGGGTTATATATATTACATATGTAGTTACACTACTTCCACCATTCCCTGACAAGCACTGTCATACAGCAGAGACCAGATAGGGAATGTTAGGGGTTATATATATTACATATGTAGTTACACTACTTCCACCATTCCCTGACAAGCACTCTCATACAGCAGAGACCAGATAGGGAATGTTAGGGGTTATATATATTACATATGTAGTTACATTACTTCCACCATTCCTGACAAGCACTCTCATACAGCAGAGACCAGATAGGGAATGTTAGGGTTATATTATTACATATGTAGTTACCCTACTTCCACCATTCCCTGACAAGCACTCTCTACAGCAGAGGGCAGATGGGAAGTTAGGGGTTATATATATTACATATGTAGTTACACTACTTCCACCATTCCCTGACAGCATCTCATACGCAGAGGCAGATATGGGAATGTTAGGGGTTATATTATTACATATGTAGTTACACTACTTCACCATTCCCTGACAAGCACTTCATACAGCAGAGACCAGATAGGGAATGTTAGGGTTATATATATTACATATGTAGTTACACTACTTCCACCATTCCCTGACAAGCACTCTCATACAGCAGAGACCAGATAGGGAATGTTAGGGGTTTATATTGAAAACATGCAGCAAGGCTGTCTGAATCAATGCAGTGTAAATACTACCAGGCTGTAATTAGTGCAGCCCTGCTACTTACATTTATTATAATCAGATAAACATACATACGACCAAATATAACCGTGCATAATTTTAAAAACGCTAAAAATAAGGTTAAAATAGCTGATATTAGTAAATACATTTATATAAGTTCCCACGCTCACTAAACTTGTATGTATTTACTAATATCGGCTATTTTAACCTTGTTTTTAGGATTATGCACTTTGTACTGTTTGTCATATTTTATATATTATTGGTGCATCTTATTATCTTCATAATACTAAGGGGTTATTAGTTTGGGGGGATTTCTTGATGCTTTATTGGATGTGACGGAATTTTATGGGTGTGTATTATGCTATTTAAAGCTTAGTGTGCACAGGTGTGGTTATCCAGATGACGGCCACCAAGATGGGCTGAAACGTGTTGATTGTCTCCACTTAAATAAAATGTGTTGAAGAAATCCGGTTACACCTTCCTATTTTTTCTTTATCTGATTTTTGAATGGAATGCAGCCCGGTCCAAAAATCAGTTTATTGCAAGCACTTTCTGTACATTCCCTCTAAGGTAACAGGTATAAAAGGACATCTATACTGAAACAATAGTTATCTTTAGATATCCAATCTGAACTATCTTCTGCTAGGTGCAGTTTTGCTATAACTGGAATGGAGACAATGTTCATGCAAATCATGTAAATTGCATAATGGCAAATTCCCTCTTCCAATGTTGCCTCATTGTGATTACGGAGCATGCTTGCCCTCATAAAAAGCAATTAGGGAACAGTTAGAGGCAGAAACATATTACATCAGGACATGGGTCCTAGTCTTCACTTTCTGGGACTTTTAACAAGCACTACAGGAAAACCATAAGGAGCAGAGAAGTAAAGTAAGGAGTTTTGAGTACTGCACAGTGGGGCCAGTAGTAGGTTAAATTTTAATTTCTGGGGTGGACAAATCCTTTAATTTACCCACCTATTTGCTTTCTGTACACAGCTCTACCCATATCATTTCTGCCATATTGTTTATACCCCATCTATTCCATCTTTTGGAATTGTCTTCAATTCCTATTTAACATTGCATACATACTCCCACTCCTTACTAACTATGTCATGTCTAAATAAGGAGTATCCTTCAATATTTACTGTCCATTCATGTGAATCATTTAGCCATGTTTCTGCTATACTGATCACATCATAGCTCAAGCTATTCGTTCTAGTTCCCCAGTTTTTTTCCAGCCAGACTTTTTGTATTTGTAAACCTACATTTTAGATTCAATTGATTTACTTCTAAACTAGGATGTACATGCCTCCTTATCCACTATGCTGTCTCCTCTGTTGTCATTAGCCCCTGATCCATAACTTATCTATCAACCCCTGTATAGTTCAATGTACCCTCTCCCCCCAATACCTAGTTTTAAATCTCCTCCAACCCTCTAGCCATCTTCTTCCCCAAAACACCTGCAGCATCACCATTGAGGTGCAATCCGTCTCTACTAAAGAGCCTGTAGCCAACAGAAAAGTCAGCCCAGTTCTCTAAACCCCAAACCCCATCTCCTTACACCACTCTGTCATGTATTTATACTCCTAAGCTCCCGTTGTCTCCCTAGCATAGCATGTGGCTGCGGTAGTATTTTTGAAATCACTACCCTTGAGGTCCTTACTTTTAACTTGGCCCCTAATTCTCGGAAATCATTTTTAAGGACCTCACCTCCACCTTTATCATTGGCACCAATGTGAACCAAGACAGCCCCACCCAATAATCTGTCTACACTATCCACCACATGTCGAACCCTAGCACCAGACAGGCAACACACTGTTTGGCATATAGGGACTTGGCGACAGATTACCCTATCTACCTTCTAATAATGGAGTCCCCTACCACTACCACCTGCCTATCCTTCCTAGCCCCCAGTTCTCCCTCCTTTGTATTGGAGATGGCGGTCCCCTGGGTGCTCAAGGGAAAGGCCCGCTCCATACATGTTACTTCTGAGCCATCGTCCTCCATCTTTGCCTAAAACTGCAAATCTGTTGGGATCAACCAGTTGGAAAGAAGTGTCCCTATCCTTCCACCCCCTACTTCCCCTGGTGACCCTTACAAATATCTTTCTTTACCACCTTATCTGCCCCATTTCCACCCTCCAGTTTACTGGCCCTGCCGGTATCTGCAATTCTTCCAGATTTGTCAAGCCCTGCAATGCTGCAAGTTTCCCCTTTAGATGATTCTGGACCTCGGATTCCAAATGGGCCACCCACTCACATCTGACACATACATAGGTCCCTTGGGACGGCTGCTCCAAGATCCCATACATGCTGCAAGATGCATATTGCATGGCCCCAACAAAACTGTCCATAATAAACAGCAATCCGCACACGAGAAGCGGCTGTCTTGTTCTAAACACTTTTGTTTCTTAACGCACTCATTAAAAACAGAAAATCCCTTTTCAAGTGAATCCCTGTGATCTTTCCCTCCAACATTTTGCTTTTTAAAATATTGAATCTCTGTATCTCAGATTGGAATATCCAGATAAGGGACACCACATTTTGATTTAAATCTAACACAGTTTGTTGTGATTTTATAGGGGTTACATTCTAGGCTGAAGAGCTCCTTTTAAGGTGGGTACACAAATTAATAAGAGATCCAACGGTATTTTCCCTTTCTTGTTACTGTGTATAGCGCATTTCCGAATGCTCCCAAGGCCAGCGAAGTTCAGTCAGCCTGGGTACACACAGATGCCCGAAAATCTCTCCGGCCATAGTTGTTTCCCTGTAATTAAAGTATAGGGAGTCTGCCACGGTTGGTGGAAATCTGCAGTCCCAAGTATTTCTCCCTATACTTTTACATAGGGACTATGCTTTATATCCTGTATACTTTACATAGGGACTATGCTTGATATCCTGTATACTTTACATAGGGACTGTACTATATATACTGCATACTTTACATAGGGACTATACTATATATACGGTATACTTTACATAGGGACTGTACAATATATACTGTATACTTTACATAGGGACTATACTTTATATCCTGTATACTTTACATAGGGACTATGCTTGATATCCTGTATACTTTACATAGGGACTATACTATATATACTGTATACTATACATAGGGACTGTACTATATATACTGTATACTATACATAGGGACTATACTATATATACTGTATACTTTACATAGGGACTATACTATATATACTGTATACTTTACATAGGGACTATACTATATATACTGTATACTATACATAGGGACTATACTACATATACTGTATACTATACATAGGGACTGTACTATATATACTGTATACTATATACATAGGGGCTGTACTATATATACTGTATACTATATACATAGGGACTGTACTATATATACTGTATACTATATACATAGGGACTGTACTATATATACTGTATACTATACATAGGGACTATACTATATATACGGTATACTTTACATAGGGACTGTACAATATATACTGTATACTTTACATAGGGACTATGCTTTATATCCTGCATACTTTACATAGGGACTATACTATATATACTGCATACTTTACATAGGGACTGTACAATATATACTGTATACTATACATAGGGACTATACTATATATCCTGTATACTTTACATAGGGACTATACTATATATACTGTATACTTTACATAGGGACTATACTATATATCCTGTATACTTTACATAGGGACTATACTATATATACTGTATACTTTACATAGGGACTATGCTTTATATCCTGCATACTTTACATAGGGACTATACTATATATACTGTATACTTTACATAGGGACTATACTATATACGGGACTATACTATATATACGGTATACTTACAAGGGACTGTACAATATATACTGTATACTTTACATAGGGACTATGCTTTCATATAACTGTATCTTACAATAGGGACTATACTATATAAATGTATACTATACATAGGGACTAACTTATCAGGTATACTTTACATAGGGAATATGCTTGATATCCTGTATACTTTACATAGGGAACTACTATATATACTGTATACTTTACATAGGGACTATACTATATACTGTATACTTTACATAGGGAGTAAATATATACTGTATACTTTACATAGGGACTATCTTTATATCGCATATTTACATAGGGACTATGCTTGATATCCTGTTACTTACATAGGGAATATACTATATATACTGTATACTTTACATAGGGACTACAATATATACTGTATACTTTACATAGGGACTATACTATATATACTGTATACTTACATAGGGACTGTACTAATATATACTGTATACTTTACATAGGGACTATACTATACATACTGTATACTTTACATAGGGACTGACAAATATACTGTATACTTACATAGGGACTATGCTTATATCCTGCATACTTACATAGGGACTATACTATATAACTGTATACTTACAAGGGACTATGCTTAATCCGTATACTTTACATAGGGACTATACTATTATCATGTATACTTTACATAGGGACTGTACTATATATATACTGTATACTATACATAGGGACTGTACTATATATACTGTATACTATATACATAGGGACTATACTATATATACTGTATACTATACATAGGGACTGTACTATATATACTGTATACTACATAGGGACGTACTATTATATCTGTATACTTTACATAGGGACTATACTATATATACTGTATACTTTACTGAGACGATGCTTGATACCTGATACTTTACATAGGGACTGTGCTTTTTCTGTATACTTTACATAGGGACTATACTATATATACGTTATACTTTACATAGGGACTATAATATATATACTGTATACTTTACATAGGGACTATACTATATATACTGTATACTTTACATAGGGACTATATATATATCCTGTATACTTTACATAGGGACTATACTATATATACTGTATACTTTACATAGGGACTGTACTATATATGCTGTATACTTACATAGGGGACTGTACTATATATGCTGTAGATTTACATAGGGACTATACTATATATACTGTATACTTTACATAGGGACTGTACTATATATGCTGTATACTTTACATAGGGACTGTACTATATATGCTGTATACTTTACATAGGGACTATACTATATATCCTGTATACAACATAGGGACTATACTATATATACGGTATACTTTACATAGGGACTGTACAATATATACTGTATACTTTACATAGGGACTATGCTTTATATACTGTATACTTTACATAGGGACTATACTATATATACTGTATACTATACATAGGGACTATACTATATATACGGTATACTTTACATAGGGACTATGCTTGATATCCTGTATACTTTACATAGGGACTATACTATATATACTGTATACTTTACATAGGGACTATACTATATACTGTTACTTTACATAGGGACTGTACATATATACTGTATACTTACATAGGGACTATGCTTTATATCCTGCATACTTTACAATGGGACTATGCTTGATATCCTGTATACTTACATAGGGACTATACTATATATACGGTATACTTTACATGGGACTGTACAATATATACTTGATACTTTACATAGGGACTATACTATATATACGTATACTTTACATAGGGACTGTACAATATATACTGTATACTTTACTAGGGACTATACTATACATACTGTATACTTTACATAGGGACTGTACAATATATACTGTATCTTACATAGGGACTGCTTATACCTGCATACTTTACATAGGGACATACTATATATACTGTATACTTTACATAGGGACTATGCTTGATATCCTGTATACTTTACATAGGGACTATACTATATATCATGTATACTTTACATAGGGACTGTACTATATATATACTGTATACTATACATAGGGACTGTACTATATATACTGTATACTATATACATAGGGACTATACTATATATACTGTATACTATACTAGGGACGTTACTTATATAACTGTATACTATACATAGGGACTGTACTATATATCTGTATACTTTACATAGGGACTATACTATATATACTGTATACTTTACATGAGGACTATGCTTGATATCCTGCATACTTTACATAGGGACTGTGCTTTATATCCTGTATACTTTACATAGGGACTATACTATATATACTGTATACTTTACATAGGGACTATACTATATATCCTGTATACTTTACATAGGGACTATACTATATATACTGTATACTTTACATAGGGACTATACTATATATCCTGTATACTTTACATAGGGACTATACTATATATACTGTATACTTTACATAGGGACTGTACTATATATGCTGTATACTTTACATAGGGACTGTACTATATATGCTGTATACTTTACATAGGGACTATACTATATATCCTGTATACTTTACATAGGGACTATACTATATATCCTGTATACTTTACATAGGGACTATGCTTTATATCCTGCATACTTTACATAGGGACTATGCTTGATATCCTGCATACTTTACATAGGGACTGTGCTTTATATCCTGTATACCTTACATAGGGACTATACTATATATACTGTATACTTTACTTAGGGACTATACTATATATCCTGTAACTTTACATAGGGACTTATACTAATATATACTGTATACTTTACATAGGGACTTACTATATATACTGTATACTTTACATAGGGACTATACTATATTACGTATACTTTACTTGTATTCCTGTATACTTTACATAGGGACTATACTATATATACTGTATACTTTACATAGGGACTATGCTTGATATCCTGTATACTTTACATAAGGACTATGCTTGGGACTGAGAATAGCAGGTTCATTAGAATCTGCAAGATTGTCTGTCATGTGTACTCAGGTTTAACATTATTTTGGTTATTTACGATCCTTCTAAACATAATCAGTGTCTCTGATGTTGGACTTTCCCAAAGGGAGCTGTAATAAAAGTTTTATTGTTAAAACGATGCTAATTTCCCCCTACCAATCAGATGTTAGCTTTCATATGGTAAATCGCATCTGATTGGTTGGGGCAAAATTAGCACCATTTTTAATAAGACATTTTATTACATCTCCCTGCCAGTTATTATTGCATTGCAGCTTTTATATGCTTATAGAAAAAATGTAAAGGTTTCCTTTCCATCTTCTAGGATGGCAGGTACCTTTCATACAACCAAATTGTATATTGAAAATAAACCGAATTTTCCGGAGAAGATAATGGCTGCCCTGGGGGAGGCTGTTCAACACATCGATAACCTATCAGAAGACCTTTCGGCTTTCACGGGCTTGAAAATGCCCCATTTCGATTTCTACACGGTGAGAATGTATCAGTGGTGAATGGTAACGGTCCGTCCATCAAATAAATATTCCAAACTAGGACACTGATTATTGATAATTACTTTGTTTGGTTAAACTCAAGAACCAAAGCTCTATGCAGTAAACAAGCGCAGACATGTCAATGTTCTGTTTTAATTGGATGTCCGAAAAGAATCAAGTAAGGAAACACACGCTTATCAAATAAGGGCAGCATTAACATTCCATTTATAATGTCTATTAGTGCTGGCCACACTAGCGTGATTTAACGATCGGGCCCAAGGCCCCATGTTTTTATTACAAATTGTGTATGAGCCAGTACGGGGAATATTATATGCATCTTCGTGTGCCAACCCCTAAGTAAAATTTTCAAAGTATTTTAATGTAAATAGCAATAGTTCCTTGATATAGAGAATTTGTTAGAACAAAGATCATATTGGGCAATTGTTAGAAACTTTCTGTTCTGATCAAAACCATATTCCTTCCTTCCATGTACAGCTGCTGATTCACGTCCTCCTGATTCTAATAGGTGCCCATTTCCCCAATGACTTAAATTCTTCTATGCACGCCGCATGGGTTAAGTTCTTTATTGAAATTCAGAAGATTCTATTCCCTGAGGAAACAAACGATCCAAATTGTTTTTGCATCTTCTAAACGTTCATGTTTGTTGCTGTGGCAGTTAGTCTTGGACCATATGCATGTGTTGATTTTTCATATATAAAAATATAACTGAATAAACATATAAATAAAAAAAATTCTCTCATGGATGTTTGTTCATAGCTATAAATGGTAAATACCCAAGATTGAGTAATAGATAATTTCTTCAGTACTAACAAACCCCAGATTATATCTGTTGTATTCAATTAGATCAACTGGACTTGAAATGTAGTTCTTGAAGACGTTTCGCTAGTCATCCGACTGGCTTTCTCAATTCAGAATGACTTGTACAAGAATCTGTGGCAATTATGTACCCTGGAAAATCCCAATTAGCATATCACAGCCAGGTGTTAAGGGCCTTCTCAATGCAAGGTGTTAGATGCATTTTGACACCTTAGCCTGGGCAGTTTCAATAACACCTAAGCCTTAAAGGATAACTTGCCCCAATGCATTTTTTTTAAACTGCTTTAAAAAGAGTAAAGGTATGCAGCCCCACATACATATTTTTTTTTTTTTTTTTTTTTTTTTTTTTTTTTCCCCTTCGAGCCTCTCTGCCTTCAATTAGCCATGCTGTGAAGGGGGCGTAAAGATTGTCTGCCTCTGTCACTCAAAGCTAGCATGCGAGAAAACACTCCTCCACCCACCCTTGATTAGCTTGCTAATGCAGGCTGTATTCTAGCAACTGAACAGTTCAAGTTTGTTTAACTGACAGAGGAGGAGGAGAGGTTGTAACAGACATTCCCACCAGCCAATGGCAAGTGATGTTAATCATGGCCCTGGGCCGTCTAGGAGGCGGGCTGTTAGCACTCATCTTTGCTGTGTGATATCTGTATTTGCTGTATCTTTAAGGTTATGCACAAAAGTCCTTACTGTTTCTAAAAGCTCTGATACTCCAGAGTAAGATACCAAATATATGTAGGTACCCTACTTTTCCTGTTCAGGAGACCCCCCCCCCACCCCCCCCACCCACCCCCCCCTTTCCCACAATATTATACCACACGCATTCACATTGGGGTGAATGTTCAAACTTCCTGCTTCTAGTAGGTTGAGTGACATCTGACCTCTGCCCACCCTTTTCCCCCGGGGAGAAGCATGCTCAGTTAAGACTTAATGCTGGGGAAATCGGGAAGTACCCGAGGAAAAAATTGACAGTTGAGAAGGGGAGCCCATTAATGCAGGCAGAGGCTGGTCACATGACTACAGGCTGGTCACATGGCTAAAAACAGGAAGTTATACCAGGAAGTTACATTGCTGAACTTTTGCAGCAATAACTTCTCACAAATTTTATCTAGAGATGTGATTTAGGTTTTATTTGGAAGGTACGATGGAAAGATTTTTATATCATTCTTACTGGTTTGAAAGAATGAGACCACAGTTACCCTTTAACATAGAATATCTTCCAAACTAACTAAAATATCTCCACAGGCAAGTGAGGTAAGTGCACAATGCAGATACCCGGGCACAGCTCTTCATCCAATTGTAAGTTTTTTTTTTTTTGTTTTTTTTTTTATTTTCTTTTTTTTCCTCAACTGTAAAATCAGATAAAATCAAATGCGAATTTCAGCTAAAAACTGTAGAGAAGTTCAAAGGCATCTAACCTCTCCTGAATAAAACAGTATGCCACATTCATGGGTGTACCCAGAGACATGCCTACCAACTAACCTAAATGGGAACATGCTTATGGGGACCAATGTCAAATGACAGTAACAGTAACTAAATGGGGACCAATGTCAAATGACAGTAACAGTAATAAAAAAAATAGCCATCTCTGTATCTGAACAGTCTGCAGTTTTCCCCACAAAACACCCCGTAACTCAGAAATACCCCACACAGACTATATATTCTACACACCTTCAGCTATGTAATGGTCATTCTTTCATACATACCATCAATGGTGTGGGGGCAGTTCTTCGTAGATATTTGCACTTTTAGCAGATTTTCTGAAAAAAAGTTAATATTGAACATTTAAAGGCTAGAAGTCATGCCAAAACCCCAAGTAATGTAAAAAAGTTACCAAATATCAATGTCCTGAATCAAACGGTATGCCATGTGTGGTTACACACGCGGACATGGAATCGACTAGCCACAAAGTGAGACAATGCCCAGTGGCCCAATTACATATAAATAACAGAGAGAGAAACAGATGTCATGGCACTCTTATCAAAAGTGTATTATACATAGGTATATCAAGAACAGGGCTTAAAAAGGGGAATAGAAGGCAAAAATTGCTAGTAAATAGATACCAATATCACTGCACTTAAAGTGCCAGTGTGCAAATTAAAGTGATATTGTGCAAACTAAATTGCTACCTATCAACACACCATTAAAAGAAAACGAAACTGCTTCCCAACATGTACAAACAGGCTCAATAAAGCTATAGTCAGCATGGTCAATATGTCAATAAATAATTACACTCTTCTGATATTTGGTTGCAAAATCAAAGATTTTAGGCACCCCATATAGATATACGTAACACTGAAAAATATATATATCCTAATTCAGTGGTAGAGGTAAGTGCACCCCAATACCCCCACACACAGTCAGAGAGATGGGGGGGAGGAAAAAGCACACAATACATATAGTAAATATCTGAAAAATGGGAGCCAAGACGAGCAAGTAAGTGCAAGGTACAAATATACAGAGGGGTGAATACTTATGTAGGTATGCCACAGGATCCACAGTGAGCCTCACTCATGTTGGGAGCAGAGCTGGACGCGTTTCGCCTGTTAACTACAGGCTTCTTCCGCAGCAAGAGAATAAGTGTATGGTGTTCCGGTCCTTTATACCCACAATGGCCGCCATCTCGCGAGATTCACGTAACGTCAGTACGCAACGTACAGGTTAATATCGCGCATGCGCACTAAAGTATACTCATGGTCTTTTCGCGCATGCGTACTAGGGCTACAATGCCGAGACTTAGTAAACAAACGTTGCTGTGGAAGCGAATTCCACGCATGCGTGGTGAGCGCATGCGTACTAGAACTATAGTGACGAAATTTGGTAAACAAACGTTGCCTTAGCAACGAGTTTAATATTTGTAAATACGGACTATAGCAATGCAACGATCAATCCCATCAACTTAAACAGTACAGAAGACCAAGGTATTGGCAATATCAGTACTCCAGCAGCCAATGTGGGAAAAAGACCGGAACCAATTTAAAACATAGTGCAGTGAAATACAGTACCATATATACATTATAAACATGATTGCCAAAGCATACAGATGTTATTTAGGATGAACATTCAGTACACAGATTCAAAATCAATATATGGCCTTATATCATTTTACCCAGATAAATATTGCGCATTGGAATGCATATATTAATATATACAGATGCTTGTCTCAAGACACTGGCTACAGAAACACTTCGCCAGTGCCCGATACAAGTATATAGGAAGACACAAATAGTGTCCCATCCTGAAAAAACAGTACATGGACACTGTACATGTCCATATCAAATGTTACTAAAACACCACATTCATAATTATAAAACATGGATATATATTAAGCACATCAAGTGAAATACCGGCTAAAAGTCCAAATATGACACACCAATTACTCTAGCAATCAAGAATAAGTGGATCCATCCAGCGGGTAGATTTGATTGAATTAGTATATTAAGGTATGGTATTATGTTCATTGGACCAATAGTCAAGGAATCAATAAATCAAGATCATGCTGACAAAACAAGACCTCAAAGTACCCAAAAGGGTCTCTAAATCTATGCCAGCTCTAAACTTTTCCTAGAGATGTATTCAATATCCAATATTTTGCCAAGTATCATCTCCGAATTTGAATCAAGAGGTCCATGCTCTTAGAATAGACCAAACAGCACCAACAAAACCAAAGGATATTTGTAGATTTCCAAAGGATATCCTGTGTTTTTTCTCAATATCCTATGTTATTATACTTTTATATTCCACTCAAATCCAGGGGTACCCCTAGGCATTCAACATGGTCATAGTTCCATCATGCAACCAATATGTACAGGAGAAAGTCATTCAAATTTTGTCAGTAGGTGTAGTTGGATAAATTTGTACATCACGGGATTCCAAAAGAACCGTTCTTTGGGAGGTCTAGATAAAGGGTGCCAGGTCCCACTCTTCATTGAGTCCTGAAGGAGATAAAGATTGCAACTGGTAAATCCATCTACATTCCAACTGAAGGAGTTTCTTATTGATGTCTCCCCCTCTTATGGAGGGTATGATTTTGCTCAAGACCTGACAGGCTATACCTTTGTATGCCCTCCCATGCACTTGCATAAAGTGTCTGGCTATGCCCGAAATACTTTTACCCTTCTCTACATGGAATGCTGCCAATCTTATATCAGAAAGATGTTTTAATAAGCGTTTTCTCAGCATTTGTGTGGTCTTACCAATATATAGAAGGTCACAAGGGCACCTCAGAGCATATATCACATTTTTTGATTTGCAGTTGTAATACTTTTTAATGGTATATTCCCTCTTAGTCCTACTGGTATGTATCACTGTGAGACCCTTCATAAAAACACAGCAACTACACTCACCACAAGGATGAGTGCCTTCCAAGATAGGTTTCTTTGTATGTGTTTTCATAGTTCTTGAGAAGTGGCTGGCTGTAAGTCTGTCTGAAAGGTTATGATTTCTCCTTGCTGTTAGGGAGGGGCCAGGAGAGACCAAGCTGGAAGTGAGAGGGTTAGAGGTAAGTATATGCCAATTTTTGTAAAGAATATTTTTAATCTCCTTCCATTCAGTACAGAATGTAGAGATGAATCTAACCTGTTTACTTTCTTGATTTTTCTGTTCGTCACATTTCGGGGCTAATAGGTCATCTTGTTGAATTTTACTCACTGCATTTCTATGCTTATTCAGTAACCGTTGAGGATACTTCCTTTGCACAAATCTGTTAATCAAATCATTTGATTCCTTCATAAAGTCATCGTCTAAAGTACAATTTCATCTCACTCTTAGAAATTGACCTTTTGGTATAGCTTTTTTTGGCTGTTCAGGATGGGCACTATCATAGTGAAGTAGGGAATTTGTGGACGTTGGTTTCCTATAAAGAGAAGTCATTAATTTACCATTCCTCTTTTTTATGAGTACATCCAAAAATTCAATTTTATCATTAGATATATTAGATGTAAGGGTAATATTAAGGCTATTGTTATTTAACTCTTTAAAGAAGTTAATGTTCTTTTGGTCCCCACCATAGAAAAAAGATATCATCAATGAATCTATGCCAACACTCCACATAGCCTGTATAGCAGATATTATCATCGCTGAAGACGTGCTCCCTCTCCCACCAACCCAGGAAAAGGTTGGCGTATGAGGGAGCACATCTGGCGCCCATTGCAGTACCCCGTTCTTGTATGTAGTATCTCTGGTCAAATGTAAAGAAGTTGTGTGTAAGAATAAATTCCAAAAGTCTAACTATAAAGATGTTTCTACTTGAACGTGAGAAGCCCTCCATGCCCAAAAAGTAAGATACTGCATCAATACCTTTCCTGTGTACTATGTTGGTATACAATGCTTCGACATGGCATGTTACCAGGAGGTGTTCATCTCCAACGTCCAAATCATTTATCTTAGATATGAGATCTGTTGTATCTCTAATGCTGGAAGATAAACCTAAGACATGAGGTTGTAAAAATGAATCAATGAAGATGCAAGCCTTTTCATTCAACCCACCAATTCCAGAAATAATTGGTCTGCCTGGAGGCTTTTTGCAATTCTTATGGACCTTTGGCAGCATGTACATTGTAGGGACAATGGGAAACTCCACAAATATGAATTCTGCCTCTCAGTGGCCCAATTACAGCAACTTTTCAGATTTGTCAGACTAAACACCCCTCTATATTCGAAATACCCCCCAAAACTATATATTCTTGAAATCTACACACCTTCAGCTACGCAATGATGCCATTATTTATGCATACCACCAATATTGTGGGCGCGGTTATGCATAGAATTTTGCACTTATTAGACTTTCTTTAACAAAACTAAATTTACAGTTAAAGGAAATCTTCACCCAAAAAACAATTCGCATTCCAGTGAATGCTATACAATGATATCGTTTTTATATCTGAATTTACACCACAACCATTGTAATCACCTTGCAAAATTCTTTGAAGTACATGCTGAATCTGCATATCTTAAGATTCCACCCTCCGTTTTGCCCGGTGGGCACATTGGTACTAATTAGCTGTTTACCCCTCCCATTTTTAACCACCAGCTGGGAAATTACCCAGAAGTCTCTCCTTTCTTTATTTGCATGATGGATAAGTGAGCTGTGATAAAAACTCTCCCTAACTTACTTGGTCCCTTAGTTATACTTTAAGCAGTTTACAGATGCAGTGAAGGAGTTTGTTTAAACATGAGCATAGAGAGACTTGTGCAATTCTACAGGTCATTATAAAAAAGTGTTTATAGTGTTTCCCAAATACACCTCCAAAGTCTGATTGGTCTAGATACAATCCTAAATCTGATTGGATCTTGGATCCTAGACCAATCAGATTTTGGGGGTGGGTTTAAGAGACACTACAAATAGTGAATGTTCAGTAAGGGGTCCTAGTTTCAGTTTAGCATTTCATCTGAAATGTTATATCTTTGTACTAATGTATATACTGGGAAATTGGCTTATTGAGTGATTCTGGCTGGGTAGCTTGAATAAGCCAACAACAAAAAAATCTGATTTCCGCTAACTAAGTACCCAACAGCAAATCTGAGTACCAGAGCTATCGATGTATTGGAATATCTGCTTCCAATATTTAACCAGAAACAATCTCCATTGATAGAGCCTAGGGATTTGGATTTCAAAAGAAAAAGGGTTAATGGGACTTGCAAATCAGTTGTTTGCGTGTTTAACGGATTCTGTGTGTTTAATTAATAAATAGAGAGAGGATTGTTTTAACCATTATGCAAAACCCTTCTGATTGGTGGCTATATCTCCATAGACTACAAGCACACAGCCCACTATAGGAGGAGAAAAATTAATGGCTGCCCCCATAAGAAACAGAAAAATGAAAATATCTGCTCCAAAAAATAATTCAAATATATGGCAAAAGTTCAAAGGTAAAAATACTTTATTTTAGCACTTTAGATGCCCTTTAATAATCATGGCAAATTCCCATGTAATGTAAAAAAAAACTTGTCAAGTATTAATCTCCCAAATACCCTGAATTAAACGGTATGCCATATGTATGGGTACAGACATGGACGTGGAACCTACTAGTCACATAGCGCCATATTTATATCTTAAATTTACGATACTGATCGCTAAAGACGCGGTATCGCTAAAAAGCAATACCGCGTCTTTAAGGATCAGTATCGTAAATTTACGATCGTTAAACTGATTGGAGATTAACGATCTGTTTAACGATCATAAATTTACGATAATGATGATAATGAAATCGTAGATTTACGATCCCCATAGAATACCATTGTGGTAGTTTACTACCGCATGGTATTCTATGATCGTACAATTGTTAATTAATGAATGTTCGGTCGTAAATGTACAATCGCTAAAAAATTATACCGCAGGTTTATAAATATGGCCCAAAACAACTTTCCAGTTGTTTTGGGCCACCTCTCTAACTCACCCCCCCCAAAATTATATATTCTCAGAATCTACACACCTTCAGCTAAGCAACAGTGCCATTTTTAAATCCATACCATCAATGGTGTGGGCACAGATCTTCATAGAATTTCGCACTTTTAGCACATTATCTGAAAAATAGAGGAAAAACAAGTTTCAAATAGAGATGTCTGAACTCAAATACGAGGATTCTTCGAAAATACGAGTATTCTTCGAAAATACGTATTTTCCCGCATTCTCGAAAATACGAAAAATCCTCGTAATTTTGAATATTTTAGAAAAATACGTATTTTCACGCATTTTCAGAAATATGTGAAATCCTGTAATTTCGAAAATTTTCGAAAATACGTATTTTCACACATTTTTGAAAATAAATGAAATCCCAAGTAATGAAAAAAAGTTCTCAAATGTCCTGAATCAAATGGTATGCCATATGCATGGGTGCACACAAAGACATTGCCACCAACCGAAGTGCTCTGTAATTTAAACAGCCTACACTTTTTCAAAGAAACAGACTTGAAACTTGGATATGTCCTCCACAAAATACATATTTTTGGAATCTGCAAAAATAAAATAAGATGATCAAAGACGGAAATCCTACATAATCCCACTTGACAAGTAAAAAACCCATACTAAATATCAATCTCCCACATGTCCTTAATCAAACGGTATGCCATATGCGTGGGTGCAGAGACGTGGCCACCCACTAGCTCAAATTGGACACATGCACAAGTGCAATTACAAGAAAAGTGCTGTGTTATTTGAATAGACTATATCTTTTCAAAAGAAATAGCCACGAACCTTGCAAATACCCCCCACAAACTATATATTTTTGAAATCTATACACCTTTAGCTATGTAACGGGGACATGTTTTCATACATACACGAAGAATTCTAGATGCAGTAATCCATAGAACTCCTACTTTTAGGAGATTTTCTTACAAAATAAAGACAATTCAAAGGTTGATGGCTCTAATTTTTCAAAAACCTCTGATAAAGCGTGGAGGTCCACCCGAAACGTTGCCGGAGATGAACCTCACAATTGGGTGAATAAAATTGAAATTGTTTGCATGCAACTAAAGAATTTTGAAATGGCCTGTTGCATTTCTTGATGGTGTAAAATTGACGTGGACCGAGGAGCAGTACGAGCAGGAGTGGTATTCTAAAATTTGTGAGTTATAAATGCCATGCTTTCATACATACATGAAGAATTCCATTCACAATAATCCATAGAACTCCGTGCTTTTAGGAGAAAAAATAAAATAAGATGATTCAAAGTTGGAAATCCTACCTAAATCCACATGGCAAGTAAAATAATCCACTAAATGTCAATCTCCCATATGTCCTGAGTTAAACGGTATGCCATATACATGGGTGTACACAGAGACATGCCCACCAACTAACTAGTTTCCCTTGGAAACGGTGGAATAATAATCTGCGTTTACTTTGCTGATACCACTGGGGGTGGTTGGATACATTGGGCAGCTTAGAGAAGATTAATTTTTTTGCTAATTATGGCTTTATTATAAAAAAGGGTGTGTATCACTTTAAGAATTTTTTCATTTTTTTTAATCATTCCCAAAGATAATCATCAGATCATCTTAGGGAATGATAATGAACTTAGAATATGGGCATAAATGGCAGTTTTCAAAGTCGAAATCCAAATGGAAAAATCACATCCTGGAAAAAGTAAGTAATAGATTCTGTAACAAAGAAGGCATCAATGCTGTTGCCAGTACAACTCATAGCCCATGGGCAGATATAGTAGTGAACAAAGATAGATTTGTAAGGGTGTCCAGGGGAAGTAGGGGACGGAAGGGTAGGGTCGCTTTATCCCAGCTAGTCCATCCCAATAGATTTTCTTTGTTAGGTGAAGATGTGGAGGACGATGGCTCAGAAGTAGCATTTATGGAGCTGGCCATTCCCTGGAGCACCCAGGGGAAAGCCATCTCTAATACAAGGAGGGAGAACTAGGGGCTAGGAAAGATAGGCAGGTGGTAGTGGTAGGGGACTTCGTTATTAGAAAGGTAAATCTAAATAAACTAAATTGATAAAGTTAAAGGGTATCTCCACTGAAAAAATAAAGTTTTGTCATTTAGTTTTATTGAAGAACAGGAGGTAAAGGAGTAAGGAGTCTTACTTCCTGACTCCTGTTCTTCAATAAAACCATCAGGAGCCATGGACATAAAATAGCACAGCTGAAATAGTCCTAGAGATAATTAATAAACCAGTAAGAGATGGGAATATTAAAGAACGTTTATTACAGATTCTAAATAGATTAAAAAATGTGAAGTCTGTAGCCATCAGGTATGAATGACAAACGGCCAATAAACCGTTCTTATATTGAGGTAAATATTCTCAGGGAGATTCAATAAATGTTCTCATCGCTTAAAATGGTGCTAATTTTGCCCCAACCAATCAGATCTTATTTAACATTTGTAAGCTTAGATCTGATTGGTTGGGGAAAATTAGCACCATTTTAAATGATAAGAACTTTTATTGAATAACCATGAAAATATTAGTAAATGTGGCTTTAACCTCTTGCAGCTGTGTGAGATATAATAAAAGTTCTTATTGTTAAAAATGGTGATAATTTTGCCCCAATCAGATATTTAACATTTGAAAGCTAACATCTGATTGGTTGGGGCAAAATTAGCACCATTTTCAGTGGAGATCCCCTTTAATATCAAGGAGAGGTGGGATGCCTGCATACTGTACAGGTGGATTTAGCCATATTACAGAAAACAAAAAAACTAAGGGCCGCACTCCAAATGATAATTCAATTTATTATCACACATGTTACGTGTGATGTGTGGTTCACAATAAATTGAATTATCATTTGGAGTGCGACCCTCAGTTTTTTTGTTTTCTGTAATATTGCTGGTTCCTAAGGGAAGAACCCACAAGGTGTGCACCCACACGTTGGAAAGAGTGCACCTCCACCATTGCTTGCCTATTGGCTTTAGCCATACCAGTGCAGCCTGCTAAATCTGTATTGATATTGAATCAGTTAGCACAGCATTAAAGGGTAACTGTGATCTCCATACAAGTGACCTTTATTAAAAAGAGCACATCTATACCTTTAAATTACTCTGAAATCATGCTTCTAGCTTGATCATGCGTCTATCCAAAGTTACAGTAAGGCAGTATAACGGGCCATAGGTATCAAGCGCTGTACCTCAATTTATCGATACTGCACACTATCAATAATGTATGACTGTGGGTGTAAATGTATTTAACGAACTTTCTACAGGGACCATAAATCTACAATCACGTTATCATAGGTTTATGGTCGCATTATTGGTCATATACGATAGTTATCATTAATAAAAGATAACGATCGAAAATTAAGGATCGTTACAACGATCAGAAATTAATGATCAGTTTAACTATCGTGAAACTGATCATTAAAGGTACAACATTGCTAAAAACGATACCTACAGATACTACAGAGGGAAGCCTATGAATGCTGGGAGTAGTAGTTTTCAAACAACTTAAGAGCCGTAGTTTGAGGATCCCTAAGCTAGCACATGATCAGCATCATTTTTCTGCCTCCACTGCCACATGCACTGAGCATGCCTAGTTGTATCCTACTACTGTAACAGAGAATCATGCTGCTTGTATATATGAATGTATTTTATTTCTTATATAGCGCTCTATCCAACACAGCCCTCCATATATCTCACCCTATCCTATAAAGCACTATCCAACACAGCCCCTCCATATATCTTACCCTATCCTATAAAGCACTATCCAACACAGCCCCTCCATATATCTCACCCTATCCTATAAAGCACTATCCAACATATCCCCTCCATATATCTCAGAGCTGATCCACTGATACCGTTCCAGACGCAACCTTCGCTCCGCAAACAATCTCCTCCTCTCATCCACCCTTGTCACCTCTTTCCATGCCCGCATTCAGGACTTTGCTCGTGATGCTCCTCTGCTCTGGAACTCCCTTTCTCCGTCTGTCCATCACTCACCATCCCTTAACACCTTCAAACGTAACCTTAAAACCCACCTCTTCAGGCACCATATATCCTGGTCTAGACATTACCACTATCACTGACCCAACCTTATCCTAATCGCCTCTCATACTCCACTGCCAATCTATTTACAGCCACCGATTCCCGTCACCTTACGTCTCACCCCCATATCCTCTAGACTGTAAGCTCTTTGGACAGGGTCCTCTCTCTTATTGTATTACGATATTGCTGTAACTCACTACTGCGCGCTTATATTATGTATTACCAGTGTATGTAATATGTATGACTTTGTATAACATGTATTACCCTGTATGTAATGTATGACTATGTAATTGTAAAGCGCCACGGAAGATGTTGGCGCTATATAAATCAATAATAATAATAATAATTTCATCAGAGGTTTACTTTATTAGATGTAATCTAATAACGTAAACTTTGTTTTTACGGGGGTCATGTTTCCAGGTTGCACGATACCTGTTCATTTGCTTGGAGTGTTTCCTGTACTGGCCTGGCTAAGGGCCCGGGGCCTTGTTGCACCTGGGTCAACACCCCATGGGGGTAAGTTATACATTTATCTAACAATATTATCTACTGTGTTTACAAACTGCCGAGCTGTGGTATCCTGCTTCAAGTAATGATGGCTCGGGTGTGTCTACCCGGCCCTACCATTGTAGAAAGTAGGTTATCTGGCTAAAGATTACCCTCAGTGTTCTATATTAATCCCATTTTACACACTGTGTATATGTGTCGATTGGGATGTGGCAGAGAGCTATTTTCCTAATTTTGTGTTGATGATTGTTAGGTAGAGGAATGGAAAGAGATTGGTGGGTCTGGCCAGTGGCATAACTAGGAATCACTTTCTTAATGTCAATATACCCGCTGCCACCACCTTCCAAAATAGGGGAAGGACCTACTAAATATATCTAACTATATCTAAACTGTAAGAAAACAAAGGTTATTCAAACCTAATACTCTGTACAATACTTCTCTATAGTAGCATACTTCGAAGACGCAGGTTCGTTTTGGGATATACTCAGAATAGGACAATAGCCTATAAATGATTTTATATCATTTATTAAAAGTTGACAAAAATAGTGCATAAAAATATAAAGAAAAATAAAATAACTCACTGAACATAAAAACGGTGACACACAAGTGAGGGTAGGAAATGGATAAAAGAAGGAATACTTAAAAATAATTGGCGTCTACAAAGTCCATGAGCTGAGTCCAGAACTTGTTAATCCAGATCAGTGGCGTAACTAGAAATCACTGGGCCTCCCGTGCTACATCCACAGTGGTTTTCTGGGAGGAGGCTATATCTCTCATAGGATAAATGAGAAGATGGGGCCCCCTTGGATCCTGGGCCCCCCTGTGGTTGCTCCCACTGCTCCCCTGTAATTAAGCCCCGATCCACATATGGGAAAATAATATTTCCTGATGTAAGCTAATATGGTCCGTCCAGTTAATCCGTGTACCATACATGTCACATTCAAAATAATAGCATGATTGTCTGTAGCTAATTTTACACAACAGAATGAGGCCAAATATGACATATCTTGGGGATTGTAGGCCTAAGAAGGATAATATCCCAAGTTTGTCTCGGGCTATGATATTGTGTCAGGTATCTATAAATGCAGAATTAATTCCCGGATAGACTGAGGGTATTTACGAAAACATGAAAAAATTCTACATCCTGAATTATTAAGGAATATGAATGGCCTTTGAGGTGCCAGTTGGTTCCTGCTCAATTCTCAACTAGCAGCCCACATGCTATGCCCCAGCCACATGTCTGGCTTTTGCTGCTGAGGCAGTGAGGTTTCACACCTATGGCCTCTGTGAAGACCAGACCCCATGCTATGATAAACAAACAACACGTGGAGCTAGCTATGGGAAAGAGAGTCTTCTACAAATTTATCAGGCAGGGATTTTTAACCCTATGATTACCCATGACAGTGAAACAATGTGGGAACTGCCATACTGCTGGACCATGCCAATAAGGTGAAATAATTTGAAAATTAGTGCAATTTCAAATATTGTCTATGGGGTTTTACATTGCACTGTTCGTCACAATATCTATAATGGCAGCAGTAATTTTCAACTTATCTCACTTCAATAGCAGTGTCAATCAATATGGCAGCTCCCACCTATTTCAACCCAGAGGTACTCAAAGGGTTAATAAAAACCTCTGCCTGATCATTTGTAAAAGATAGTTCTCTTTTTTTCATCCCCTTATGTTGTTCAGAGGTCCAAACTCAGCAGGGTATCTACATCAAAGGTAATAGGTGTGAAACTTAATTGCAACAAGCAGCAAAATATAGTCAGTCCAGCATGCTAGCCACAGGTATAGCCACAGGGGGTATGCTGCTTGAAACAAACTAATAGCAGATGTCATTTCACAGTCATTTCATATTACATAATTACATTCAGGGGAAGGAATTATGTAATATTTTCCCAAATAATGTCAGCTAATGCTGGAATCATCTGTAGGTATTCTCTATAGGATGAGATCACAGGGCGAATTTAAGATATTTTACTACTTGGTCATACAAACCCATATGTATATCGTGTTTTGTAACTTTGGATTGTATAAAATTAATGGATCACAAAACCATTAATATATTGTAAGTGAGATGCACAGTACTCATAATATTGACCTCTTAGGGAAAGCACAGATACACCTCTAGAGATCTAACCCCTCCCCGATTCAGGAGCAGGCATAAAACAGGGATCCAGGCAGAAAGTAAGAGTTTGTAATTTTTACGGTCTAACAGATGTCATTTTAAATAAAAAAACAGATGCCATTTTCAATATTGTCTTATTTATCCCACTAACTCTTAACTGTGCGCTACCTTAATGTTTATTAATATAGCATGTTTCTTTAACGTATTATGCTCTCTTTTGTAATTTTAATAAATCATTTAACCCTTTCCCTGCCACAGATCGTATATTCACGATCTGTGCAGTGAATGACCAAACTGCCACAGATCGTGAATATACGATCTGTGGCTTTCCCTTTAATAAAAAAAAATTGCCCCCCGCCAGGGGCGATCGGGGGGCAGCATTCAACTGCCCCCCTAGCCCCCTCGATCCCCCCTTGGTTGTGTCCAAATCCGAGGGGGGGATCGGAAGATATCAATCCCCCAAATGCTGTTCCGGAAAGGGAATCCTTTCCAGAACTCGTGCGGCCAGGAAGTGCAGAGGCGCAGCGGAAAGGGAAGCCCCGTGACGTCACTGGACGTCCGGGGCTTCCCTTTAGTGTTCCCCACATTTTCCATGGTGGTCCAGTGTAAGTAGTAGTCTGCGATCGGTGCCGATCGCAGATACTACTGAGCTATAGCAGCAGGCACTGTGTGCCTGCTTGCTATAGTGCAAGCAAAAAAGTTTTTAGTCCTAGGGGCAATCGGGGGGCAGCATTCAAGTGCCCCCCTAGCCCCCTCGATCCCCCCTTGATTTCATAAAAATCCGATGGGGGGATCAGGAGTTTGCAGCCCCTAAAGTAGGTCCCCCTCCTCCATTGCCGGTCCCTCGCTGATTCAAATGGTATTCCCGATAAGGGAGACCCCCAGTGATGTCACAGGGCTTCCCCTTCACTGGGGGTCTTCCCTTACAAGTGCTCTGTGGTCTAGTGGAGGTACTGCAGCTAGATCTACATTTAGATCATGCTGCAGTACCTAAGTATAGTAAAAGCTGTCAAGCTGCCAGCTTTTACTATACATTTTGTGAATAGAACTCAAAGTTCCATTCACAAATAGGATTTCTTCTAAGTCTTTGCTACTTAGCGAAGACTTAGAAAAAAAATGGGGACAGAGATCAAAATTTGGTGATCACTTCTGATCACCAAATTATTGATCTTTGCCAATGAATGAAAAATCACTTCCTGGAAAATGATTTCCGGGAAGTGATTTTTCCGATCGGATTTCGAATTGGAAAACGGGCATTTATGCCCGTATTCCAAGTTCGGTATCATTCCCTAAGATGTTCTGATGATTATCTTTGGGAATGATCGGGGAAAAAAAGGGGAAATACACACAAAAAAATTCTTAAAGTGATACACACACCTTTTTTTTTTTACCCTAAAACTATAAATTAGAAAAAAACGTTGTCTTCTCCAAGCTCCCCAATGTTCCCAGTGATATCGGTAAAGTAAACGCGGATACTTATTTGTACGATTTCAAGGGAAACTAAGCCTATTTTTTAGAAGGAAATTTTGCAGAGGTACCAAATAAAGACCGTATTGAGTTTTTAGGATCAGTAAAGTGTGCAAAAACGTGTGTGACTCTCCATACTAACCGATTTCACTAAAATACCACTAAAAGGGGGAGAGTGTGTGTGGGGGGGGTGGGTTGTGGCGTTTTTAAAATTTTTTCTTGTAACTGCACTTCTAAATGCGTCCCATTTGAGCTAGTTGGTGGCCTCGTCTCTGTTTGCACCCACGCAAATGGCACACCGTTTGATTCAGGACATGTGGGAGATTGCTATTTAGTGGGTTTTTTTGCTTGTCAAGTGGGTTTAGGTAGAATTTCAACCCTTGAATCATCTTATTTTATTTTTCACAAAATCTCGTAAAAACACAGAGTTCTTTGGATCGCTGGGTCTGGAATTCTTCATGCATGTATGAAAGCATGGCACCGTAACGTAGCTGAAGGTGTGTAGATTCCAAAAATATATAGTTTGTGGGGTGAATTTCCATGTTTCGGGACTGTTTCCTTAGAAAAAGGGTAGGCTGTTCAAATTACAGAGCACTTTGATTTTTTCTTGTAATTGCATTTGTGCATGCGTCCCATTTGAGCTAGTTGGATATTTACTCGCGTATTGCGTAGAATGACATTTACTCAAAGATTCGTCAATTCGATAATTTATCGCGTATTGGGTATAATAGACTTTTACTCACATATTCGATAATCGATATTTACTCGCGTAGTGGTTAAATCGACATTTTACTCACATATTGTCAATTCGATATTTATCGCGTTATTGGTATAATAGACCAGGTTACTACATATGTCAATTCGATATTTACGCGCGTATGGTTTAATAGGACATTTACTCACACTATTCGATAATTCGAATTTACTAGCGTATTGGTATAATAGACATTTTTACCACATATTCGATAATTCGATATTTCTCGTGTAATGGGTATTAATAGACATTTACATCATATTCGAAATTCGAATTATCGCGTATTGGTTCCTAGACATGTACTCACATATTCGAAATTCGATTATTTACTCGCTTAGTGGTATAAAGACATTTTACTCACATATTCGATTTATTCGATATTTACTCGCGTATTGGTATAATAGACATTTTACTCACATATTCGTCATTCGATATTTACTTGCGTATTGGTATAAAAGACATGTTACTCAAATTCGATATTCGATATTTAACGAGCGATTGGTTATAGGACATTTACTCACATATTCGGATAATTCGATATTACTTGACGTATGTATATAGCCATTTTACTCCATATTCGTTAATTCGTATTTACTCGGTATTGGAATAGACAGAAATGATAGGGTATTTATGGAAAGTGCACGACAGTTCTTGGGACAAACTACAATGGATTGTACCTATGAATGGTTCATGGAATGTTTATCCCATAATACTACACAACAATTATTTAGGTTTGAGAAACAGTACTTTAGCAACAGGGTGGAACTGCCATGGGCAGTCCGGCAGCGCCTTCTATTGCCAACATGTATGTGGGATATTGAAAATGAATTCATTTTTTATAACAGTGATTATACAAAAAGTGTTTGTGTGTTAAGTACATGCGTTTCATAGATGAACTATTGGTGATATGGAGGTACGGGCAGGAAGCCATATATTCAGGATGTATTGCATTATATGTATATAAATTTAAAATTTGAGAGACATGTTCGAAAGTGGAGATAATTATCTTGATGTAACATATTGTTGTGGAAGGGAGATAAATTGCAGGCTACACTGTTATAATAAACCTAATGACCGTTTTTTGAAAAACAATATGAAGGCAGATAGCTTCCACCCGAAAACATGTATGTACAGGGTTACCCCAAGTACAATTCCTCAGAGTTCATCGTATATTGAACAATGACCGGAGGATAGAAAAAACAAAACTTAATAAAATGGAGAAAAAATTTGGGAAAGGGGGTTAAAACCGTAGTGAAATAAACGAGCAAAGATACAAGCAGCCACACCTACCGATACAAAAAAAGGTACATGACAAAGGAATACAATGATTACCAAAAAATATTCCACAAGCCTATCAGGTTATTAATCAGCAGAGGGAAATAAGGGCAATCATTCAGGGAGTACAGAGTTGTGTGAAGAGTCAGGATAAAAGACCTATTCCCCCAATAGAAAGGGAAGGCTCCCTATATATTCATATTGATACAGGCCAGATCCAAACAGAAATATTTAACACCAACACCAAAAATTATCTAACAAGAGGGGATGTTATCGTTGTAAGAATTGCAACGTTTGCAAATAATTATTACAGGCGAACATGTGTAACATCCATAGTGGTAAACATTACTACCTTAAAGGCTTCTATACAATGTAACACGATTATTGCAATTTACTTACTCAAATGTCCCTGCTCTAAATGTACATAGGGACACGGGAAAACCTTGGACCTTTCAAAAAAGAGTTCAAAAACACAAAAGTGATATTAAGCTGGAGGGAACGTGAGAGAAGGAGGTTTCAGAACAAAAGGGATTATCCACCCGTGGCGGCATATTTCTGGACACACGAAACATCAAATGACACGAAAAATAAAGGGCATCAGGTAATTTGATCAGGTTCTTCAACAGAAAGAGACGGCGGGGTTAACAGAGACAGGCTATTTGGAAGGAAGGAATCTTACTGGAGTATTACTTATGCACGAATTACGCCACGGGCGGTGAATGTGAATTAGGAAAACATGTTTTCCTGATGACTGCTGAGCTATACTATTCTAATTCTAATGCGCCTTTTTTTTTTATTGTTTCTAGAGATAGTTACCAAGAAAGTTATATGTATCGTATATACATGTATCCTTCAAGCAGAAGTGTTGTTATTAACTGTTTTATTGAAGTGTATTTTTCTTACTTCTTGGTCACACTTAGCACCATAATCATTATCGTATTTATTATAATCATGGCATAGCAATTTTATGATTTTATAAATGTTTTATAATGTTATATTTATATATGAAAATGACGGCCATCTTTGTGATTTATTGGGTTAAAAGGAAATGTCAATGAGATCACTAGAGGTCACTGCTACTTCTTCGAGACATGTTATTTAAATGCACTGAGCACTTTGTTATTATCACGTTACTGAGGAAGGTTACCACACTGGCTACCGAAACGTTATAGTGTGCATAAATACACAGAACACAGTTGAAGATGGGAGTGGCCGCTATGTGTTTATTCGTTTCACCGCTTATATTGGTATAATAGACATTTAACTTGCATATATCATGTACATCGAACATTGATAATATGAAAGTACGACGAAGAATCCAGGTCCAGGAAGTTCGGAAGTCACAAGTCCGTTCCAACTCAAATAGTTCGGAGTTCTATTCCATCTCAATTTTTAATGTTCTCACTGTAAAAAACTAAAGGCTAAACGTCCTCTGACAATGTTATATTGGTGAACAATGCCCCAGAAGTTTATGTAGAGACCGTTCAATGTTATTTATACAAGTAATCTATACCCACGCAACGCTTTCTCCAGGATATAAATGTACAGCTACCAGTCTCTTATATTTAAGCTCACACCCAATCCCCTTTTAATTCAGTGCCTTCTGTCTGAACCCCTTCCATTTCAAAGATGTCTTTTTAGCACAGGATTCCAAAATTGTTACGCATATCCCAATGAGGCCTATCAATGCTTTGTGTAAAGAGGGAGAATAAACATTTTCTCCCTTGAATCCAATACCTCTCTTTACTACAAGACAATACCATGCTGGTTCGGCTGTTAAGATAACAGTGTGACTTTACATGAACAGGCCAAGGTCAAAACGAGCCTCAACACCTGTCTCCGTGCCAAGATATAAAGACAATACTGACCGGAACCAGTAAGATGGGTGGAGGGCAGAATGAGATTCCAAACGGCTGATCCTTACACTTGCCGACGGCAGAACACGCATCAGACGTTAGGCAGGAGACAGGAAGTCCTCCCTCATCCACTGGGAATCGAAGACCCCACAGAGAGATAAGGGACATCTTTAAGCCTACCCTCCCACATGTAAAGCAGTTCTTTATCTGCTTGAAAAGGCTTGTTTTCACATAGTTTTCTGTATGGGGGTGGGTGGCGGGGGGGAGGGGGCCACAGACTTCGCTAGTGGACAGGGCCACTGCACCCGGAGTGGTCAGAGCATGACACCTAAAGTGGGGCGAGACTGCAACACCCGTGAGCTGGGCGGTCAGGGTCATGGTGGTGCTAAATCGGCCAGCGGCGCCAAGTGGGCTGTAAATGAAACGGCCAAGGGCGGGCTTGTAAGGCAAGGACAAGGGGCGTGCCTCAAGGGGAGGGGTGGCTTGCATAGGGAAGGATTGACACGGGCCAGTAGTGACTGTCAATGGTTTCAGCAGCAGGAAGCAGGAAAGTGTCAGGGGATCTGGTGATTGTGCTGCCATTAACACAACAAAAAATGTAAATATTTTCTAAACTATGCAAAAAAAACACCAAACAAGACAAGTAAGAAATTTGCAAAATATAAATAATCAGAAAGCAATTCCTTCAATTTAAAGTAATTTTTGGACCACAGTTCCCCGTTAAGAGCAGATCAGAATGTACCAAAAGCTCCCAGCATAATAGAAATTATAGGGTGCCGTTTGTTCCAGATATGAATCAACAAAAAACATACTTTGGATAATTGATTTAAATATAAAACAATACAGTGTAGTAACCAAAAGTTATGGCCACACACTGCCGACGCAAAACGCAATTGCAACCACGGAAAAACAAATCGCGTGCAAAGTTTGTTACTTTTGCGCACTTAGAAATAGAAAAAACGCATGGGATATGCAAAAAAAGCGGAAGCCAAATAACTATGTTTGCAATTGCACAAATGCACATTTGTGGTGCGTGCCCCACAATTGCAACGACGGGGAAAAAGCATTCGCAAAAGCATCGAAAATGCCCTAGTGGGGTCTTAGCCCTAAAGGCGTAAGTTCGGCTGACCTAAACGCTGCTACATTACATAGGCTGTGTTGAGCTCTTTTTCAAGAATTTGGAAAATAACGCAGTCCCCAACACAAATGAGTATACAAACCAATGCAACCTCATAATCCAATAGCTTAGCGTGGTGTTTTTTACACTAATTTTGGCGCCGGGCCACGGGTTGGGGTCACGTGTCTTTAGATAGAGAGATGAGGCGCTGTAGTTGGTTCCTTATTTAGCTGTTTCCTCAAGGGAGAAAAATTTAACTCAGGAAACAACTCTAAGTCGGTATCCAACCCCTCCCTCAGCGTCACCAATAAAGAGGAGGTATTGACTCATCATCATGTGCTGAACTGGCTGCTGACCCTTTTGCAAGCATGCCATCACCATTTGTGGTGGTGCATCGCATGCGACTGCGACTGGTAAACATCAAGCAGTGCACGCGAGGTGGGTGGGAAATGCGGTGAGTGATTTTGCTGCGTGCACGATTCTTGGTGATTAGTGGCCTTGCCACATAGAAAGAAAATACAGGACTGTGCCATTCGTGTATTTTCCTTCAGCGAGCGATACCGGAACCGTTTTCATACCAGAATTACCAGTTTTAAGGGGAAGTGAATTCAGTACTAACAGCTATTCTCCCTTACAGAGTTAAGGGACAATATTTATGGCCAGAGAGTCATATAGTGTCACACATTTTTCTAGGACAGGGATTTAAAGTAAAGAAATTCACAGTTTATATTTTGTTTAACAAAGATAAAGGGAAAGTGCCATTCTATCATCTACCATTACCAAAATCATATCTTGGTGCACAAAAATTGCATTTTTAAGACAAAAAAGTAGCTTGTTTTTCCTGGTTTCTTCCCTCTCCCATGCTGTGCCATCAATAACAACCTCTGCTTACACTTCATGCCTATCAAGATCGTACTTTGTAAAAGTGTCTCTTTTTCTCACCACCTTTTCTGCCATTTAAAAAAATTCTCCTCTGTTTTCAATAGTCCATATACCATTTTGTTCACAAAAAGGTATTTTGGTCATCAAAATATTACTATTTGGTGTTACAGTTGCCTAAATGTGGTTTTGGTTTCACCAATTGAATTTCCGCCTTGGCCGACTAAATATAGCTCTCACGTACAATGCAAAACTATGTTTGTTGCTGATCTTGCTAATATTATTTTGTTACCACCTAATTTCTTTTTGCCGACTTAAGATATAGCGTACGCACCAAAAGTTGTTTTGTGAGGCCAATACTAAGTCCTGTTTCGTCCCTCACACAGAACTTCTTTTGGTTCGACTAAATTATAGTCTTTGTCCCCAAAAGGTAGTTTTTGTTAAACTAAATGTATTTTTGTTATCACTGAAGTTTCTTTGGTACCGACGGGTTTATGTTACAAAATTGATTTAGGAACAACGGCACCCCATAGTTAATGGCTTGTGGATGTGTCAAAAGTTCTAGCGCGAGGGTGTTGTGTCTTAAGATGTTTAATTGTATAAGTGGCGCCTGCACATAAATTCCTACTGGAGAATATTTTTAGCTTTTATAATGGCAATTGAAAAGTAGAGGCAATGCTATTGTTTTTTTTTTGCAAACTACAATAAAGACGTAGGGGTGTCTCAATGGTTATCAGGGTCATTTACCCAGACCCGCTGCACAGATTTTAGAGGATTGTTTAGAGATTTTAGAGAAAAGGGTGACTTGGTCTGCAATACAAGTTCCCCCTATTTTTAGGAGCTTGCCACATACTTTGTAAACAAGTCTAGGATGATTTGTCTCTAGCTTTCTATGGGTCCTAAAGTTATTTAAGACAAGGACTAGTATGTTCAGTCACGATGTGCCCTTTACACAAGCCCCACCCATGGGGTCGTAATAAACAGGGGAGCAGGGAGCAAACCCATTGGGGACCAGGAGCCAGGGGGCCTCATCTCTTAGTTGTTCTATGGACAGATATTAGCCTATTCCCCAAAAAAAGCTGTGAACTGAGCGAATAGAGGGGCCCTGTCACAACCCCCATCCTGTCTGTCTATCTACAGTATCGGAAAAATGTACTTCAACTAACCGAAAGGCGAATAAAAACAGAAACAGGAGGGGTAGTGAAGATAAATCGCACACACTAAAATGTATCTGAACGATAGGCTGTTCCACCACATCACGAGAAGGCAAAATGACTTAGTAAACTATTATCACTAATGTAGAACGCACAGAGATGCTAACAACACCCTCAAATTCTAAGATTCCTAGAAGTAAAAGATTACCCACTGCACTCTATACAAAACTAGAATTATATAACAGAATCTATCCAGGTAGGTAGCATAATTTCGAAAGGACAAGAAGGACGCTTTGAGATATACTCAGATAGGACAATAGGCCTTATAAACCTTTCACTGCCAGAGATGTTCATTTTTTTGCGTTACTGCCAGAAGAATTTTCAGGTTGGTCCTAACCGCTTGTAGACTAATTGTACAGTATGAAACCTGCAGTAATCAGGAATATTTACATTGTTTTTTTAGCCACGTGTACTTTAACATCCGGTAACAAAATTTGTAACTTTTCTGGAAATTTTACATGGAGATTATGGGTAAAATATGTAAAAAAATGAAAAAAATTTGCAAATGTCATGGATTTTTTTCCGCATTTTTACTTATAGTATCTTAAAGGTACGCACAAAAATCGTACTGTTTCTAAAGACTCAGGATACTCACGAGTTACAACGATACCCGTATATGTACGGTACCAACTTTTCTGTTACAGGAGAACCCCCCAAACCTAAAATGCACACTCCTAGAATATACACAAATAAAGTATAACCACTAACTGACAGTTAACATAGAATGATCTGACCAAATTATCTAAAAATATCCCACAGTGAGTATTTTTAGACAACTACACACCCGCAGGATTTTACGAGTGAGGTTAGTTTCGATCAAATGAAGTACACCGGACGCAGCTCTCGTCAAATTGTAGTGACTTCTCACTTTCCTTTTTTCCTCAACTGTAAAATCAGAGAGAAAATCAATGCGAACTTTCAGCTAAAAAACGTGAGAGGGAGGAAAAGTTCACACGACATCTCCAAAATGAAAGCTAACCCCTTCGAATAAAAACGGTATGCCCAACATTCAGGGTGTTGTACCCAGAGACATGGCTACAAAACTAACCCAGAGAGTGACCGTGCCAATGTCAGTAGCCAGAAAAAAAATTTAGCCCAGTTTTGTATTTGAACAGTCTGCAGTGTTTTCCACAAAAACACCCCCCCAACTCAAAATTACCCCCACAAACTATATATTCCTGAATACTACACACTTCAGCTAGAGTGTAACGCTGTAGTGTCGTTATTCATTCATCTCACAATGGCGTGGGCGCAGTAGTTTCTAGTAGAAATTTTGCACTTTTAACCAGAGTTTTCAAAAAAACATGAACAATTAAACAGCGGTTCAAAAAGGGTCGGAATCAGGCCAAACCCCAGGAATTGTAAAAAAAGAAGTACTAAATATCAATCTCCAAAATGCTGCCTGAATCAAAGGGTTGCCATATTTGGTAAACACACGCAGAGTGGAGGAGCGAAAAGCCACAAAGTGAGACCAATGCACGATGGCTCAAAACGTCGAAAAGTATTTAGCCAACTCCAAACTTGGACCATTGAAGTTTTCCACAAAAAAACCCCCGTAACTAGGAAATACACCCCCAAACTATAATTCCTGAAGTTACACTCCTTCAGACTATGTAGACTGTAAGGCGTTCATTCATTACCATCCATGGGTTGTTGGTGGGCGCAGTCTTCGTTAGGATGAATTCGCATTTTCTGAAAAAAATGAACAAAAAAAACAAACTTCAAAATGGGTAGAAATCATGCCAAAACCTATGAAATCTAAAAAAAAAGTTACATAAATACTAATCTCCCAATGTCTGGAATCAAACGGTTATATGCCAATGTGTGGTTTGACAATGTGCGAGTGGAAGCGAAAAGCCACAAATGAGACAATGCACGATGGTCAGAAACAAGCGAAAAATATTTAAGCCAACTCCGAATTGGGACAGTCTGCAGTTTTTCCAAAAAAACACCCCGGTAACTCAGAAAAACCCCAAAAAAATATAGTCATGAAATCTAAACACCTTCAGCTATGTAGCACTGGTAGTTCGTTCATTCATACCATCAAGGGTGTGGGCGCAGTTCTCTCGTAGAAGTTCGCACTTTCGTGAAAAAGATGGAACCAAAAAAAAACTCAAAAGGTAGAAATCATGCCAAAAACCTGACGGAATGTAAAAAAAAGTACATAAATATCAATCTCCCAAATGTCCTGAATCAAACGGTTATGCAATATGTGGGTACACAATCGGACGTGAAGCCGAAAAAGCCAGAATGTGAGACAATGAATGATGGTGCTGGAGCAACAGCGAAAAATATTTAGCCAACTCCGAATTGGACAGTCTGCAGTTTTTCCCACAAAACACCCTATACTCAGGAAATACCCCCCACAAACGTATAGTATTCATGAAATCTAAACACCTTCAGCTATGTAGACTTGTTAGTTCGTTCATTCATACCATCAATGGGTGGCGCAGCAGTTCATCATAGAATTGCCATTCTAACCCTATGTTCTGGAAAAATAGAGGGAACAAATACATTTCAAGTTACAAATCACACCAAAAACCCTGTAATGTAAAAAAAAACTTACCCAAATTCAATCTCTAAATGTCCTGATCAAATGGTATGCCATATGTGTGGTTTTTGTTACACAACACGGACGTGCGGAAGCGACTAGTCAAAATGTTAAAAACAATGCGCAGTGAGCCCAATAACAGCATTTTCCCAGATGTTTTCAAACGAACACCCCTCTAACTTGGAACTACCCCCGCAAAAAACTATATATTCTAGAATATCTAAATACCTTCAGCAGTAACAGCTGTAGTTTGTTCATTCACTACATGAAGTGGTGGGCGAGTTCTTATGATAAGATTGAGAATAGATTCGCATTTTCTGATAAAAAAATGACAAAAACAACTTCAAAAAGGTAAAAGAAATATGCCAAAAACCCATGGAATGTGAAAAAAAAGCATTCTAAATATCAATCTCCCAAAGTCATGAACAAAACGGTTTATGGCCATATGTGTTGGTACACCACGTGGACGTGAACGCCAAAAGACACAAGGATGTGAACAATGCAAATGGCTCTCAGAAACAGCAAAATAGTCGTCAAATCTGAATCTTGAAACAGTCGGCAATTTTTCCCCCTAATACCAACCCCACAACAAAAATATATTTCTCGAACCACAACACCTTTATCTACGAATCATTGTAGTTGTTTCAGTGTAACATCAATGGTGTGGGCGCCAGCTTCGGTTAGCAAAGAGTTTAGTAGAAGTTCACAGTTTAGCGAGTTGTCTAAAAATTTGAAACAAAAAAAACACTCTCAAGGAGAGTAGAAATCATGCACAAATCCCAGTAATGTAAATACCAAATATCAATCTTCCCAAATGTTCCTGAATCAAACGGTGATGCCCATGTATGGTTCCACACGCAGGACGTTTTTGGAATCAAATTAGCACAAAGTGAGCCAATGAACAGGCCCAATTACCGCAGCTTTTCAGATTTGGCAGACTAATAAACACCCTTATATTAGAAATAACCCCCCAAAACTATTATTCTTGGAATCCTACACACCTTCAGCTACACAATGGTTGTGATTCTTATGTAGCATACCACCAATGGTGTGGGTGCAGTTTTGTGTACAATTTCGCTTTCTACCAGGTTATTTCAGGAAAAATTTATAAAAAACAATTCAAAGTAAAAAATCATGGCAAAAATTTCCATGTCAGGTGTAAAAAAAACTGGTCAATAGTCTAATACTTCCAAATGCCTGAATTCAAACGGTATGCACATATTTTTTTTGGCGTGGATGAAACAGGGACGTGACCATCAACTAGCTCAAAGGGACGACATGCAACAGTGTAATTACAAGAAAAATATCAAAGTGCTCTGATTTCAACACAGCCCCCCAAACTGTGAATTGAGAATGCCCCCCAACAAATAAACCCCCAACTAAATATCAATCTCCACACATGTTCTGAGTAAAACTGGTATATGCCATATCGTGGATTGTACAAGAGAGGTGGCACACCACTAGCTCAAATGGACGCATGCACAAATGCAATTACAAGAAAAATTCAACGTTCTCTGTAATTTGCACGATACCCCTTTTCTAAGGACGAAACGTCCAAAACATGGAATTCCCCCACAAAAACTATATGTTTTGATTAACACCTTAAGCTACGTTCGCGCCATGCTTTCATGCATACATGAAGAATCCAGACCCAGCGACTCAAAAGAACTCTGTGTTTGAGTGAGGTTTTGTGATAAAAGAAAATGAGATGATTCAAGGATTTGAAAATCTACCTTAAACCATCTGACAAGAAAAAAAAACCAATAAATAGCTAAGTCCCCCAGGTTCTGAATCAAAACAGACTATGCCATATGGCATGGATGCACACCACGAGACGTGGCACCCATTGATGGTATGAATGAACGAACTACAGTGCTACATAGCTGAAGGAGTGTAGATTTCAGGAATATATAGTTTGTGGGGGTTATTTCTAAGTTACGGGGGTGTTTTGTGGAAAAAACTGCAGACTGTCCAAATTTGGAGTTGGCTAAATATTTTCGACGTTTCTGAGCCATCGTGCATTGTCTCACTTTGTGGCTTTTCGCTTCCACGTCTGCGTGTGTTACCACACATATGGCATACCGTTTGATTCAGGACATTTGGGAGATTGATATTTAGTAACTTTTTTTTACATTCCATGGGGTTTTGGCATGATTTCGACCTTTTTGAACGCTGTTTGATGTTCATTTTTTTTGAAAATCTGGTAAAAGTGCAAATTTCTACGAAGAACTGCGCCCACACCATTGATGATATGAATGAACGAACTACAGCGTTACATAGCTGAAGGTGTGTAGATTTCAGGAATATATAGTTTGTGGGGGGTATTTTTGAGTTGGGGGGGTGTTTTGTGGAAAAACTGCAGACTGTTCAAATACAAAACTGGCTAATTTTTTTTTGCTGCTACTGACATTTGGCACTGGTCACGCTCTGGGTTAGTTGGTAGCCATGTCTCTGGGTACACCCATGAATGTGGCATACCGTTTTATTCGGAAGGGGTTAGGCTTTCATATTTGAGATGCGTTTGAACTTTCCTCCACAGTTTTTAGCTGAAATTCGCATTTGATTTTGTCTCTGATTTTACAGTTGAGGAAAAAAAGGAAAATGTGAGAAAGTAACTTACAATTTGACGAAGAGCTGCGTCCGGGTATCTGCATTTTGATCGAAACTAACCTCACTCGTAAAATCCTGCGGGTGTGTAGTTTCTAAAAATATCTCACTTGTGGGGATAGTTTAGATAATTTGGTAGATATTCTATGTTAACTGTCAGTAGTGGTTATACATTTTAATTTGGTGTAATATTCTAGGAGGTGCAGTTTTAGTTTGGGGGGTTCTCCTGTACAGGAAAAGTTGGGTACCTACATATATCTGGTATCGTTGTACTCGGGAGTATCTGAGCTTTTAGAAACAGTAAGATTTTTGTGCGTAACCTTAAGATAACTATAAGTAAAAATGGGAAAAATCCATGAAAATTTGCAAATTTTTCATTTTTTTTACATATTTTACCCATAATTCCAGTAAAATTTCCAGAAAAGTTACAAAATTCTGTTACCATGTTAAAGTACACTTTGTGCTGAAAAAAACAATGTATAATATTCCTGATTTACTGCAAGGTTTCCTACTGTAAAATTAGTCTAAAGCGATTAAGGACAAAATCCTGAAAATTCTTCTGGCAGTTAACGCAAAAAAAAATGAAAATCTCCTGGCAGTGAAAGGGTTAAAGGCTAATTGTCCTAATCTGAGTATATCTCAAAGCGATCCTTGCTTTCGAAATTATGCTACCGTATAGGAATTACTGTTTAATTATATAAATCTGTGTATAGAGTGATAGGTGTGGGTAATCTTTTACTTATAGGATCTTTAGAATTTAGGGGTGTGTATAATCTCTTGCGTTCTAATTAGTGATATAGTTTACAGGTCATTTTGCTGTCTCGGAATGTGGTGGCAGCCTATCGTTAGATACATTTTAGTGTGTGCTGAATTTATCTTCACTACCCCTCTGTTCTGTTTTATTCGACTTTTCGGTTAGTTGAAGTACATTTTCCGATAACTGTAGATAGACAGACAGGATATGGGGGTTGTGACAGGGCCCCTATCTATGCTTCATTCACAGTGTTTTTTTGGGGAAGAGGCTATATCTGTCATAGAAAAACTAAGAGGATGAGGCCCCCTTGGCTCCTGGGCCCCAATGTGGTTGCTCTCCCTGCTCCCCTGGTTATTACGCCCATGGGTGGGGCTTTTTAAATGGCACATCATGTGACTGTAACATACTTCCTTGTCTTAAATAACTTAGGACCCAGAGAAGCTAGAGACATCATCCTAGACTTGTTTAAAAGGTATGTGCAAGCTCTTAAAAATAGGGGGAACTTGTATTGAGACCAAAGTTACCCTTTTCTTCTAAAATCTTCTAAAAAACCTCTAAAATCTGTGCAGCGGGTCTGGGTAAATGACCCTGATAAACCATTGAGACACCAACTACTCTTTATTGTAGTTTGGCAAAAAAAAAAAAATAGCATTGCCATCTACTTTCAATTGCCATTATAAAAGCTAGAAAATATTCTCAGAGGAATTTATGTGCAGCCACTTATACAATTTTAACATCTTACAGACACACTAACCCGCGCTGACTTTTGACATCCACAAGCCATTAACTATGGGGTGCCGTTTGTTCCTAAATCATTTTGTAACAATAAACACACTTCGGTGACCAAAAGAAATTCAGTGATAACAAAATACATTTAGTGAACAAAAACTAACCTTTTGGGGACAAAACTATATTTAGTCGACCAAAAGAAGTTCTGTGGTAGCAAAACACATTTAGTCAACAAAAACAACCTTTTGGTGACAATACTATATTTAGTCGACCAAAAGAAATTAGGTGGTAACAAAATATATTTAGCCAACAAAAAACAATGTTTTATTTAGAGAACTATATTTAGTCGGCCAAAGAAATTCATTGGTAACAAAACACACATTTAGTCAACTGTAGCACCAAAATGTATATTTTGATGACCAAAATCCTTTTTGTGAACAAAATGTATAGTGGATTGAAACAGAATTTTTTTAAATACAAAAAGTGGTGAAAAAGAAACTTTTTACAAAATACATCTTATAGCATAAGTGTACGGTTTTTGTACACAAAATGAACCAAGGAAAAACAAGCATACTTTTTGTCTTAAAAATGCAATTTTGTGCACCAAGAATTATGTTTGGTAATGGTAATGATAAATGGCAAGCTTTCCCTTTAATCTTTGTTAAAAAAAATATAAACTGGTGAATTTCTTTTACTTTAATCCCTTCAGAAAAATGTGTACACTTAATGACTCTCTTGTCCATAATATATTTCCCTTTAAACTCTTTAATAAGAAATATCTGGTATATGATTCACTTCCCCTTTAAAAATGGTAAATTCTGGTAAATGGAAAACGTTTCCTTTAATCGCTGCTGTAAGGAAAATACTACTAAATGGCACAGTCCTTATTTTCTTTCTATGGGCAAGGCCCCACTAATCACCCAAGAATCGTGCTACGCAGCAAAATCATCACGCAATTCGCCACCCTGCGCGTGCACTGCTTGATGTTACCCTATCGCAGCGCATGCGATGCACACCAAAAATGGTGATGGCATGCTCTGCAAAAAGGGTCAGCAGCGCAGTTCAGCAGAGATAGTGGAGCCATACCCATCCTCTTCTATTGGTGAGCGCTGAGGGAGGGGTTGGATACCGAACTTTAGAGTTGTTCTGAGTTAAATTTTCCCTTGAAGAAACCAGCTAAATAAGGAACCAACTACAGCCTCATCTATCTATCTAAAGCAGTGACACCAACCCGTGGCCCAGGCGCCAAAATTAGTGTAAAAAACCCACGCTACCTATTGTATTATTGGGTTTGCATTGGTTTTATACTCATTTTGTGTTGACTGCGTTATTTTCAAAAATTCTTGAAAATAAGGCAACACAGCCTATGTAATGTAGGCAGCGTTTGTAGCACAGAACTTAACGCCTTTAAGGGCTAGACCACACTAGGGCATTTTCGATGCTTTTGCGAATGCATTTTCCCCGATCGTTGCAATTGTGGCAACGCACCAAAAATGTGCATTTTGCAATTGCACATGTGATTTGCATTCCGCTTTTTTTGCATAATCACATGCGTTTTTCTATTTCTAATGCGCAAAAGTAACAAACTTGCACGCGATTCCGTGTGCAATTGCGTTTGCGTCGCAGTGTGGCCTACTTTTGGTCTACTAAATGTAGTTTTATCACCAAAGTATTGTTTTTTGTTGATTAAATGATCTGGGAACAAACGGCACCCTATAATTTACTATTATGCTGGGAGCTTTGGGTAAATTCTGATCTGCTCTTAAAGGGGAACTGTGGTCCAAAAATTACTTTAAATTGATAGGAATTGCTTTCCTGATTATTTTTGCAATTTACTTTCATTGTTTGGTTTTTTTTTGCATAGTTTAGAAAATATTTACATTTTTGTGTGTGATATGGCAGCAGCATCACCAGATCCCCTGCACTTCCTGCTTCCTGCTCTGAAACCATGTGACAGTCACTCTGCCCTGTGTCATCTCTTCCCCTTGCAGCCCCCCTCCCCTTGCAGGCCCCCCTTGGCTCCTTGCCTTACAGCCCCCTTGGCACTTTCATTTACAGCCCTACTTGGCCCTGCCGATTAGCAGCCACCATGACCCCGCCCACTCACGGGTGTTGCAGTCTCGCCCACTTTTAGGTGTCATGGCTCTGACCACTCGTGGGTGCAGTGGCCCTGTCCACTCGCAAGTGCTGTGGCCCCCTCCCCACCCCCCACCCACCCCCATACAGAAAACTATGTGAAAACAGCCTTTTCAGGCAGAGTAAGAACTGCTTTACATAGTGGGAGGGTAGGGCTGTAGATTCCCTTATCTTCTCTGTGGGGATCTTCATGCAGCAGGGAGAGGGAGGGACTTCCTGTCTCCTGTCCTGAAGTCTGAGGCTGTGTTCTGCCGTCGGCAATGTGTAGGAGCAGCCTTTGGAATCTCACATGTCTGCCTCCCACCCATTTACTTTCCGGTCAGTAATTTCTTTATATCTTGGGCCACGTAGACAGGTGGTTGATGGCTCGTTTTGAACTTGGCCTTTCATGTAAAGTCAACTTGTTTATCTTTAACAGCCAGAACCAGCATGGTATTGTCTTGTATAAAGAGAGGTATGGATTCAAGGGAGGAAAATGTTATTCTCCCTCTTTACAAAGCATTGATAAGGCCTCATTTGGAATATGCAGTACAATTTTGGAATCCTGTGTACAAAAAGGACATCTTTGAAATGGAAAGGGTTCAGAGAAGGGCAACTGAATTAATAAGGGGATTGGGGGAGCTTAAATATGAAGAGAGACTGGTAAAGGTACAATTATATACGCTGGAGAAAAGGCGGTTGCGTGGGGATATGATTACTGTGTATAAATACATTAACGGGCCATACAATAAACTATCTGGGGCATTGTTCACCAATAGAACATGTCAGAGGAAGTTTAGCCTTTAGTTTTTTACTGTGAGAACAGTAAAATAGAGATGGAATAGAACTCGAACTATTTGAGTTTGAACGGACTTGGACTTCTCGAACTATCCTGGACCTGGATTTCTCGGACTTTCAATAATTATCGAATGTTCGATGTACATGAATATGCAAGTAAAATGTCTATTATACCAATATAGCGTTGAAAGAAGAAACACATAGCGCACTCCAGTCTTCAACTGTGTTCTGTGTATTTATTCACACATATAACGTTTCGGTACCAGTGTGGTACCTTCCTCAGATAACGTGATAATAACAAAGTGCTCAGTGCATTTAAATAACATGTCTACAGGAAGTAGCAGTGACCTCTAGTGATCTCATTGAACATTTCCTTTAACCCAATAAATCAAAAAGATGGGCCTCATTTTCATATATAAATATAACCAGTATAAAACATTTATAAAATCTATAAAATTGCTAGTGCCATGATTATAATAGAATACATAAGTGATTAGTGGTGCTAAGATGTGATAAAAAGTAATCGTAGAAAATACAATTAATAAAAAACAGTTAATAACAAACATTCTGCTTAAGGATACATAGGATATACGATAAATATAACTTCTTGGTACTATACTCATAATGAAACAATTAAAAAAAAAAGGCGCATATAAATAGTAATAGTAATAAGCTCATCAGTCATTCAGAAAACATTTTAGTCCTAATTTCACATTCAACCCCCGTGGCTGTAATGCTCCTAATGTAAATATCCAGTAAGATTCCTTTCTCAAAAGCCTATCTCTGTTACCGCCTCTTTTCTGTTGAAGAACCTGATCAATTACCATGCCCTTTAGTTCGTGTATTTGATGTTTGTGTTCCAGAAAATGTGCCGCCACTGGTGGTATATCCCTTTTGTTCTGAACCTCCTTATCTCTACGTTCCCATGCCAGCTTAATATCACTTTTGTGTTTTTGAAATCTTTTTTTGAAAGGTCCAATGGTTTTCCCTATGTAAATTTTAGAGCAGGGACATTTGAGTAAGTAAATGCAATAATCAGTGTTACATGTATAGTAGCCTTTAATGGAGTATGTTTTACCACTTTATGGATGTTGAAATTGTTCGCCTGTAATTAATGAGTTGCAAACGTTGCAATTATGACAACGATAACATCCCCTCTTGTTAGATAATTTTGGTGTTGGTGTTAAATATTTCTGTGTTGGATCTGCCTGTATCAAATATGAATATAGGGACCTTCCCTTTCTATATGTGGGAATAGGTCTTTTCCTGACTTCTTCACACAACTCTGTATCTCCCTGAATGATTGGCCAGTATTTCCTTACTGCTTGATTAATAACATGAGAGGCTGTGGAATATTTTTGTATCATTGGTATTCCTTTGTCATGTACCTTTGTTGTATCGGTATGTGTGGCTGCTTGTATCTTTGCTAGTTTAATTTCACTACGGTTGTAACCCCTTTCCAAGAATTTTTTCTCCATTTTATTAAGTTGTATTTTTCTATCCTCCGGGTCATTGCATATACGATGAACTCTGAGGAATTGTGACTTGGGTAAACCTGTAAATACATGTTTTGGGTGAAAGCTATCTGCCCTCAATATGTGTGAATAAATACACAGAACACTGTTGAAGACTGGATTGCGCTATATGTTTCTTCTTTCTATGCTATAGAACTTAGAATAACAGTCTACATAAACTAGCAATTTTGTCACATATACTGCTGTAACACACCACATCAAATTAGAATATCTGCAAATAGAGATCAAAATACATAGCAAGAAGCAAGCATCACTACAAGGTAATACCCAGAATAGGGGGCACGGTCCAAGCCAGGAAAAGTGGAGTTCTTTGCATCCTATAACAAGTTAAGTCCATTATACCGATATGTTAGACAATGTGACCACATTATATGTCCAATCCAGTAGTGAATAGACAAATAAACTACGGCATGCAAAATTTAGTTCGTCAGACTGGAGGAAGTAATCTGTACAAGGTCCAGTCAAAACTCATCAACAATATGCCATAATAATTGAATATCGATGTAAATGGAAATTGTTATGTCTCTAAGGCAGGTAGGCCTGGTTATATAGTCAAGATATATTCCAAATTATGAATAACAATGTCACAAATGAGCCAGGTAAGTATGACATAGATAACCAATCCATAAATCCTTCAGAGCTGGTAGATGACACTCAGAAATTAAGTTATACGAAAATCCTTAAAGGGCAACTATAGTGAAAAAAAAACTTTGTCTGTATACAATGTATAGATCACTTAGTATAAGCTGCCTTACTTTCATGTTTCTGTGTGGCTTCATTTCTTCACACTGGCAGAAGTTTGTACCAAGCTGTGTAGTCCCCCTCCCCTCTCTGTCTACTCCCCCTCAAGCAGTGACGGGCTGTACTGTGTAAGATATTTAAGCAAAAAAAGCTAGTTTTAAAATTTGTAGAGTAGAAAGAAGAAACACATAGCGCACTCCAGTCTTCAACAGTGTTCTGTGTATTTATTCACACATATAACATTTCGGTACCAGTGTGGTACCTTCCTCAGATAGCGTGATAATAACAAAGTGCTCAGTGCATTTAAATAACATATGTCTACAGGAAGTAACAGTGACCTCTAGTGATCTCATCGAACATTTCCTTTAACCCAATACATCAAAAAGATGGGCCTCATTTTCATATATAAATATAACCAGTATAAAACATGTATAAAATCTATGAAATTGCTAGTGCCATGATTATAATAGAATACATAAGTGATTAGTGGTGCTAAAATGTGATAAAAAGTAATCGTAGAAAATACAGTTAATAAAAAACAGTTAATAAAAAACATTCTGCTTAAGGATACATAGGATATACGATAAATATAACTTCTTGGTACTATACTCATAATGAAAAAATTAAAAAAGGCGCATATAAATAGTAATAGTAATAAGCTCATCGGTCATTCAGAAAACATTTTAGTCCTAAATTCACATTCAACCCCCGTGGCTGTAATGCACCTAATGTAAATATCCAGTAAGATTCCTTTCTCAAAAGCCTGTTATTTCTATTACTGCCTCTTTTCTGCTGAAGAACCTGATCAATTACCATGCCCTTTAGTTCGTGTATTTGATGTTTGTGTTCCAGAAAATGTGCTGCCACTGGTGGTATATCCCTTTTGTTCTGAACCTCCTTATCTCTACGTTCCCATGCCAGCTTAATATCACTTTTGTGTTTTTGAAATCTTTTTTTGAAGGGTCCAATGGTTTTCCCTATGTAAATTTTAGAGCAGGGACATTTGAGTAAGTAAATGCAATAATCAGTGTTACATGTATAGTAGCCTTTAATGGAGTATGTTTTACCACTATATGGATGTTGAAATTGTTCGCCTGTAATTAATGAGTTGCAAACATTGCAATTATGACAACGATAACATCCCCTCTTGTTAGATAATTTTGGTGTTGGTGTTAAATATTTCTGTGTTGGATCTGCCTGTATCAAATATGAATATAGGGACCTTCCCTTTCTATACGTGGGAATAGGTCTTTTCCTGACTTCTTCACACAACTCTGTATCTCCCTGAATAATTGGCCAGTATTTCCTTACTGCTTGATTAATAACATGAGAGGCTGTGGAATATTTTTGTATCATTGGTATTCCTTTGTCATGTACCTTTGTTGTATCGGTATGTGTGGCTGCTTGTATCTTTGCTTGTTTAATTTCACTACGGTTGTAACCCCTTTCCAAGAATTTTTTCTCCATTTTATTAAGTTGTATTTTTCTATCCTCCGGGTCATTACATATACGATGAACTCTGAGGAATTGTGACTTGGGTAAACCTGTAAATACATGTTTTGGGTGGAAGCTATCTGCCCTCAATATTGTATTCCGGTCAGTAGGTTTATTATACAGTGTAGTCTGCAATTTATCTCCCTTCACAACAACATGTACATCAAGATAATTAATCTCCACTTTCGACATTTTCATCTCAAATTTTAAATTTATGTCCATACTATTCAATAAATCACTGAACAATATGGCTTCCTGCTCCGTACCTTTCCATACCACAAATAGGTCATCTATGAAACGCATGTACTTGACACAACACTTTTTGTATAAATCACTGTTATAAATGAATTCATTTTCCAAATATCCCACATACAGGTTGGCATAGGAAGGCGCTGCCGGACTGCCCATGGCAGTTCCAACCTGTTGCATAAAGTACTGGTTCTCAAACCTGAAATAATTGTTGTGTAGTATTAGGATAAACATTCCATGACAAATTCAGTAGGTAACAATCCATTGTAGTTTTGTCCCAAGAAACTGTCGTGCAGCTTCCATACCCTTATCATTCTGTCTATTATACCAAATACGCGAGTAAATATCGAATTAACGAATATGTGAGTAAAATGTCTATTATACCAATACGCAAGTAAATATCGAATTATCGATATGTGGAGTAAATGTCTATTATACCAATACGCGAGTAAATCGATATTATCGAATATGTGAGTAAAAGTCTATTATACCAATAACGCAAGTAAATATCGATTGACGATATGTGAGTAAAATGCTATTATACCAATACGCGAGTAAATATCGAATTATCGAATATGTGAGTAAAATGTCTATTATACCAATACGCGAGTAAATATCGAATTATCGAATATGTGAGTAAATGCTTTATTACCAATACGCGAGTTAAATATCGAATTATCGAATATGAGAGTAAAATGTCTATTATACCAATACCGAGTAAATATCGAATTATCGAATATGTGAGTAAAATGTCTATTATACACAATAGCGACGAGTAAATATCGAATTATCGAATATGTGAGTAAAATGTCTATTATACCAATACGCGAGTAAATATCGAATTGACGAATATGTGAGGTAAAATGTCTATTATACCAATACGCGAGTAAAATCGAATTACGATATGTGAGTAGTAAATGTCTATTATACCAATACGCGAGTAAATATCGAATGACGAATATGTGAGTAAAATGTCATATACCAATACGCGAGTAAATATCGAATATCGAATATGTGAGTAAAATGTCTATATACCAATACGCAGTAAATATCGAATTAACGAATATGTGAGTAAAATGTCTATTTATACCAATACCGAGTGTAAACATCGAATATCGAAATGTGAGTAACATGTCTATTATACCAATAGCAAGTAATATCGAATTATGAATATGTGAGTAAAATGTCTATTATACCAATACGGGAGTAAATATCGAATTATCGAATATGTGAGTAAAATGTCTATTATACCAATACGCGGGGGAAATAATGAATTAACGAATATGTAAGTAAAATGTCTATTATACCAATAGTGAGTAAATATCGAATATCAAATCCATATGAATAAATGTCTTATTATACCATACCGCGGTAAATATCGAATTATCGAATCATAGTAAAATGTCTATTATACCAATAGCGAGTAAATATCGAATATGAATCCATGAGTAAAATGTCTATTATACCAATAAGCAGTAAATATCGAATTATCGAATCCATGAGTAAAATGTCTATTATACCAATACGCGGTTAAATATCGAATATCGAATATGTGAGTAAAATGTCTATTATACCAATACGCAAGTAATATCGAATTAACGAATATGTGAGTAAAATGTCTATTATACCAATACGCGAGTAAATACGAATTATACGAATATGTGAGTAAATGTCTATTATACCAATACGCAAGGTAAATATCGAATTATCGAATATGTGAGTAAAATGCTATTATACCAATACGTGAGTAAATATCGAATTATCGAATATGTGAGTAAAATGTCTATTATACCAATACGCGGGTAAATAATGAATAACGAATATGTAAGTAAAATGTCTATTTACCAATACGCGAGTAATATACGAATTATCAAATCCATGAGTAAAATGTTATTATACCAATACGCGAGTAAATATCGAATATCGAATCATGAGTAAAATGTCATATTACCAAATACGCGAGTAGTAAATATCGAATTATCGAACCATGAGTAAAATGTCTATTATACCAATACGCGAGTAAATATCGAATTATCGAATCCATGGATAAATGTCTATTATACCAATACGCGGGTAAATATCGGAATATGGAATATGTGAGTAAAAGTCTATTATACCAAACGAAGTAAATATCGAATTAACGAATATGGAGTAAAATGTCTATTATACCAATACGCAAGTAAATATCGATTATCGAATCCATGAGTGAAAATGTCTATATACCAATACGCGGGTAAATATCGTAACGAATATGTAGTAGTAAAATGTCTATAACCAATACGGAGTAAAATCGAATTATCGAATATGCGAGTAAAATGTCTATTATACAATACGCAGTAAATATCGAATTATGGAATCTGCGAGTAAAATGTCGATTATACCAATAGTGAAATATCGATTAAGAATCCTGAGTAAAATGTCTATTACTGTATATACTCGAATATAAGTCGACCCGGAGTATAAGTCGAGGTACCCATTTTTACCTCAAAATTAGTAAAAACTGGTTGACTCGAGTATAAGTGAGAGTAGAAATTATGACCACTACTGCCTTCTGATTCTGTATTGTTTTAAGGATTTAGTTGCCCTTTAAATGGACACGAGCATCCCATACAGTAGTCCCATACAGTATAACCAAATCCAATATGGCTATAACTGTTGGAAATACTGTATTTGAATTCTGCTGCCATTAAAGGGCAACTAAAGCCTCAAACAAACAGAATCAGAAGGCACATTATTTAACAATAGGGTACCATCCTCAGTATTGTTAGGCATTAGTTGCCCTTAAATTAACAGTGATCCCCAATTCATTGTGCACTCCAGAAGTTTGTAAACTACAACTCCCAGCATGCTTTAGATGCCGGGAGTTGTAGTTTACAAACATCTGTAGTGGAACAGCACACACTTAAAGGGCATGTCCACCCCCAAAACTATAATCCCCCCAACTACTGGCCCCATCATGTAGTGTAGTGTAATCCTTACCTCACATCCCAGCTCCATAGGGTTCTCCTGTAGTCCCCCCCCAAAGTCCCAAAAACTGCCCACCAGGAGGTAGCAGGTCCATATAGGACACTGCCTGCTAGCTGGCCTCAGGGAGATTTTTGCCATGCGTACTGCAGCCCTTCTCCCCCTCCCTCCCCCTCCCCTTCCCCTCCCCTCCCTCCGTTTCTACATCCCTCCCCCTACCGATGGTCGCGTCCACTGACGTCACTACTCTGCACCGGTCTTCTTCCCGGCGCCAAGTAGTGACACAGTGGAGGGACATCAGTGGATGCGACCATATGGATGCGGCAGACGGATTCCTCCATCAAGAGAGTGACTGACCGAGATAAGTCGAGGTTCGGATTTAGGCTGTTTTTACAGCCTGAAAACTTCGACTAAATCGAGTATATACGGTATACCATATGCGAGTAAATATCGAATTTAGGATCAGAAATCCGGGCTCGCATCCATGATGGTTGCGTCCACTGACGTCATACTCGGGGCCGGTCTCATTTCCCGGGCACGTAGTGACATCAGTGGATCGACCATCAGTGGATGCGACCATCAGGATGCGGCAGCCGCGATTCCTCCATCAAGTGAGTGAAGACCCAGTATAAGTGAGGTTCAGATTTCAGGCTGTTTTTACAGCCTGAAAACCTCGACTATACTCGGTATATACGGTATACAACTACGCGAGTAAATATCGAAATTAACGAATATGTGAGTAAAATGTCTATTTACCAATACGCAAGTAAATATCGAATTAACGAAATGTGAGTAAAATGTCTATTATACCAATACGCAAGTAAATATGCGAATATCGAATCCATGAGATAAATGTCTATTATACCAATACGCAAGTAAATATCGAATTATTGAATATGCAAGTAAAATGTCTATTATACCAATACGCGAGTAAATATCGAATTAACGAATATGCGAGTAAAATGTCTATTATACCAATACGCGAGTAAATATCGAATTAACGAATATGTGAGTAAAATGTCTATTATACCAATACTCGAGTAAATATCGCATTATCGAATATGTGAGTAAAATGTCTATTATACCAATACGCGAGTAAATATCGAATTATCGAATATGCAAGTAAAATGTCTATTATACTAATACGCGAGTAAATATCGAATTAACGAATATGGGAGTAAAATGTCTATTATACCAATACGCGAGTAAATATCGAATTATCGAATATGTGAGGAAATGTCTATTATACCAATACGTGAGTAAATATCGAATTATCGAATATGGGAGTAAAATGTCTATTATACCAATACGCGAGTAAATACGAATTAACGAATATGTGAGTAAAATGTCTATTATACCAATACGCGAGTAAATATCGAATTAACGAATATGCAAGTAAAATGTCATTACCAATACGCGAGTAAATATCGAATTAACGAATATGGGAGTAAAATGTCTATTATACCAATACGCGAGTAAATATCGAATTAACGAATATGTGGAGTAAAATGTCTATTATACTAATACGCGGGGAAATATCGAATTAACGAATATGGAGTAAAATGTCTATTATACCAATACCGGAGTAAATATCGAATTAACGAATATGTGAGTAAATGTCTATTTACTAATACGCGAGTAAATATCGAATTAACGAATATGGGAGTAAAATGTCTATTATACCAATACGCGAGTAAATATCGAATTAACGAATATGCAAGTAAAATGTCTATTATACCAATACGCGAGTAAATATCGAATTAACGAATATGGGAGTAAAATGTCTATTATACCAATACGCGAGTAAATATCGAATTATCGAATATGTGAGTAAAATGTCTATTATACCAATACGCGAGTAAATATCGAATTAACGAATATGTGAGTAAAATGTCTATTATACTAATACGTGAGTAAATATCGAATTAACGAATATGGGAGTAAAATGTCTATTATACCAATACGCGAGTAAATATCGAATTAACGAATATGTGAGTAAAATGTCTATTATACTAATACGCGAGTAAATATCGAATTAACGAATATGGGAGTAAAATGTTATATACTAATAAGCGAGAGTAAATATCGAATTAACGAATATGCAAGTAAAATGTCTATTATACCAATACGCGAGTAAATATCGAATTAACGAAATGGGAGTAAAATGTCTATATACCAATACGCGAGAGTAAATATCGAATTATCGAATATGTGAGTAAAATGTCTATTATACCAATACGCGAGTAAACACGAATTATCGAATATGTGAGTAAAATGTCTATTATACCAATACGCGAGTAATATCGAATTATAGATATGTGAGTAAAATGTCTATTATACCAATACGCGAGTAAACATCGAATTATCGAATATGTGAAAAATGTCTATTATACCAATACGCGAGTAAATATCGAATTATCGAATATGTGAGTAAAATGTCTATTATACCAATACAGCGAGTAAATATCGAATTATCGAATATGTGGTAAAATGTCTATTATACCAATACGCAGTATAATACGAATTAACGAATATGGGAGTGAAAATGTTATTATACCAATACGCGAGTAAATATCGAATTAACGAATATGGGAGTAAAATGTCTATTATACCAATACGCGAGTAATATCGAATTATCGAATATGTGAGTAAATGTCTATTAACCATACGCGAGTAAAATATCGAATTATCGAATATGTGAGTAAAATGTCTATTATACCATACGCGAGTAAATATCGAAATAACGAATATGTGAATAAAATGTCTATTATACCAATACGCGAGTAAATATCGAATAACGAAATGTGAATAAAATGTCATTATACCAATACGCGAGTAAATATCGAATTAACGAATATGTGAATAAAATGTCTATTATACCAATACGCGAGTAAATATCGAATTATCGAATATGTGAGTAAAATGTCTATTATACCAATACGCGAGTAAATATCGAAAATTAACGAATATGTGAATAAAATGTCTATTATACCAATACGCGAGTAGTAATATTCGATATTAACGTATGTGAATAAAATGTCTATTATACCAATAGAGAGTAAATATCGAATTAACGAATATGTGAATAAAATGTCTATTATAACAATACGCAAGTAAATATCGAATTAACGAATACGTGAGTAAAATGTCTATTAACCAATACGCGAGTAAATATCGAATTAACGAATATGTGAATAAAATGTCTTTATACCAATACGCGAGTAAATATCGAATTATCGAATTGTGAGTAAAATGTCTATTATACTAATACGCGAGTAAATATCGATTAACGAATATGTGAATAAATTGTCTATTATACCAATACGCGAGTAAAATCGAATTAACGAATATGTGAGTAAAATGTCTATTAAACCAATACGTGAGTAAATATCGAATTAACGAATATGCGAGTAAAATGTCTATTATACCAATATGCGAGTAAAATCGAATTATCGAATATGTGAGTAAAATGTCTATATACCAATACGCGAGAGTAAATATCGAATTATCGAATATGTGAGTAAAATGTCTATTATACCAATACGCGGAATAATATCGTTTATGGGAAAATCATCGAATCTGCGAGACGTTCATGGGATAATAATCGAATGTTCAAACGCGAGAGCTGGAAAGTAGCGGTGCATGAGAGTAAACTTGATTTTTTCAAAAGTCCTGGATATTGGAACATGTTCCAGACCATTTCCCAGGTCACAGCCATTACATTAAGTTACCATTGATATTTTAATTGTATTTAATTCGATCTTTTCGAATGTTTTACTCCCATTGACTTAAGGGTCCATTTTGAACTCTTGAACTTTCGAACTTTCCATATAGTTCGAAAGTTGGAAAACCGACCGAACTTTCGAAAGTTGGCCCTCTCTACAGGAAAACTATGGAACTGTCTTCCATTGAATGTTGTGATTGATGGAAAGTTCATTGGATAGTTTTAAAAAAAAGCTGGATCAGTTTTCAAAAACAAAAACTGGTATTGATAAATAAAGTTGGAGTTGATCCAGGGATATTTCCAATTGCCACTTGGAGCCAGTAAGCCTTCATATTGTTTTTTGGTTTTTTGCCTTCCTCTGGATCAATTATTGTTGGGGTGTTGCTGAATAGGTTGGACTAGATGATGTTTGGTGCTAAAGAATCGAGCAAATAGCGCTTCTTTATAAATATGGCCCCTAGTAATGATCCAGCCCATGTTTACCAGCGGATTTGGGACATGAACTAATACATTTCTGTGATGGTGGACAGAAACATGTACATTATGGACCAAGTATCTCTATCAGTAAATACCAACATCGATCCTTTCACCAACACAGCATTACATAACTCTGGGGATGTAAAAGGTTTGTTATTGGTCGTTACACCTGATATAGTCATAAAGTAACGAGACACATGCCTTTGGAAAGGGTTGCTGGGGCATTATGGGGGGGGATAGCACAAGAGTGTATTCAAAATGACAAAGGGAATGAATATCCATCTTACACTCATTGCCTAATGGGCTCCCCTTAATTCCAGTTTGGTAAAGACTTTGGCTGACAGTAAGAAGTACTTACCCCAGCAACCTTCTCAGCATGGAAGATTCCACTCAGGTGGCCTTTCTTTACCTTTATGAGCTCATTTTAAGTTCTGTTTGTTCCCTAAAGTGTAGCTGGCATTTCCTTGTTAACATTTTCTCCTAACTCCAACTCTATGATCTAAGAAATAATTATATCAGACCGTAATAATTGCAGAACATGCTGAGGGGTGCAGAGAGGGTCATAGAGATTCACATTTTTTCATGATAAATTTCCCCAGAAATCCCTCCTGCTGCAACAATATTATGGAAAGTTCCTCTTTAATAAGGTAGCTCATTACACGTCCATTGCACCAAGCTGCCATTACCCAACTCCAGCAGCTTTGGCCCGTGTTGTTTGTATACTGTAAGTGTACAGAGTATAATTATGACATCATACCCTCAACATCCCCTTTTAATAAACTTTAAAGAACATGCTAAGATCAAGTTCCTTCATTATCTTTGGTTCAGAGAAGGGAAACTAAAATAATAAGGGAAATGGGGGAGCTTGAATATGAAGAGTTACAATTATGCACATTAGATAAAAGGTGTTTGCGTGGGGATATAATCACTGTATATAAATATAATAGGGGCCATACACATAAACTATCAAATTCACCAGATAGAACATGTCAGAGGACACACAGACAATCCCTTAAAGGTATGTCCACCTAAAAAACCACATATAAATATATTATAGCATTCCCTTTAAGGGCCAGGCCACCTACAGCATTTAGTGCGCAATCCGATAAAATGCGGACCGCACTCCGATTAATGGATCACAGCGCAGATGCCCAGCAATGCACTAGTGTGGCCTCAATTGGGACACATTAGTGTATGTTTTTTAAAGCCAAATCAGATTACAATCACAATTGGATTGTCCTTACAAGCGCACAAGTGTGGCCTACCCTAAGAAATCATCTACCTGCAGTCTGCACACATGTTATTAAGTGAACCTTATCAAGGGATCACTCTTACTGTTGTAAGTGTTGCTGCCTTTCCCTTAAGACAAACACTTATGAATAGACATGCTGCAGTGTAGGTTCCATCGCATAATACATGCTGTATGGCTACACTGAAATCTATACAGCTTGCATACACACTATAAATATAGCCGCAATATATCTGTGTAATTCTCCCTTTAGGTACCCAATACCACTATGCACAGAAGTGGAGGTTGCTTAACTTTGAATACAAACAGGGAGATGTGATATCCCGCGCTAACGAGAAAATAAGCGCTAATTCACGCTAAACCATGTACTAACGTGTTAGCGATGGTTTTGCATGTCTGCGCCATGTCGCAATTTTTTTTCTTTCTGCAGTATAACAGATGCAATAAATTTAGCGCGGTTTTTGCGCAAGAATTAACGCCTCTTCAATGGTGTCTTTAAAATATGTGCAAAAGGTCGCAACTTAAGCTAGCGTTTTGCAATGTATTAACGGGTGCAAAGTGGTTAATACATTGCGTGTGAGTGTGGTATATGGGTTCTGTGTGGGGTAACACTACCTCTCTGTTATTATTTAACCCATGTTTTCTGTGGTTCAGCTTTGGTAAATGGTTATGTGGAAGAGTTGGTTGGGTCTCCATTCCCTTTACATGGTTTGCAGCTTCCCAGCCAAGCTCGTTAATTGATTAAGCTGCACCTGGAATGGATGTTTTGAATAAAAGACCAGGGGAGATCCAGTCTGTCTGGGAGCGCGTGGTGTGAGGGATTGCTGGATACCGTGAGTTATTTTTTAATCCTATGTATAAGTTACAGCCTAGGTTGTCTTGTTAACAATAAAAGGTGGCATCGCTATTACGTGCAATACAGGAAACGGGGTGGGGTTAAGGTCATGCAAATGGATAAAATATTAGGCTGTAACCTCTTGCAGCTGTGTGAGATTCAATGAAAGTTCTTATTGTTTAAAATGGTGCTAGTTTTGCCCCAATCAGATCTTGAAAGCTAACATCTGATTGGTTGGCATAATTTAGCACTGTTTTTAATAAGACCTTATTATTATTGAATAAACCCTGTGAATATTTAACGGCAGCGAATAGCTGGTGATAAATATTTTACTATGGCCTAACCCAGGTGGTCTCTTTCCTGGTAATTATCTGATCCTCCTCCCATCACAGGCTGTACCTGGGCATTTCTGTAGATGTGTTTATAATTTATTATAGGGGACTGATGTGAACTATCTTCCTATACAAAGCAGTGCTCTCCCACAACCTGCACATTGCGGTTATTGCCTCCTGGTTCACCCACTATTTTTTTGTTTCCCGACCATTCTGCTGTGTTTTCACTTCCTTTCCACGGACATCCCCATTGATGCCAACAACCAACTTCCACTCGCTACCTCCTCTCTAACCTTTCTCAGTGGTTGTCCACAGAGACTCCCCGTAATGGACACACACTTGGACTAGTCTTCACTCAGGGCCGGCCTTAGGATAATATCGCCCTGTGCAAGATGTTACCGGCGCCCTCTCCAAAAAAACCCCCATGGCACACACAATACGCTGCTGAATGCTGCTTGCCTTGGCCTGGTTCACACATGTTCAACACCTGCACTTCGTATCTTTCTTTAGTATCAAACCTCATGTAGAAAGTTAAATTTCTCAACAACCATATTAAAATGAGAGGTGAGACCCTGATTACTGCTTTATAACAAGGAGATCTGCCTTCTAATTCAATGTTGTTCGAGGCTTTAGTTGCCCTAAAGTAAAGGTTCGTGCGATTGGCGGATCCCACCCACGATGTGTACGAACGAACATGTTGGCCAATAATCGGCCCGTGTGTAGGCTTTTATCGGCCGAAACGTTCGTTCGGAGATCCGCCAAGTTGGTCGTGCAACGATCCCCGAACGTCCGTTCCAGCCGACAAGTGCCTACACACAGGTAGATATCATCCGAAACAATGTGGGTGGGATCCGCAATCGCACGTGTGTACGAACCTATAGGCTTACGTGTGTTGGGGCTTGTCTGTGGGGGGTGCTGATACATACATTTGATCTCCAGGACTGTAACTGGGGGGCTGTGGCAATGATGCGCAGGTCGCCCAAATCAAAGGCCGGCCCCGTCTTCACTCATCTATGTTCCTTATCAACTTTTCTAACTCCCCATTCTGATCAGTTTCTCCAATTTAACCTCATTCATCCATCCCGGCACTACCCAACTCTGCCCTGGACGTGTGCGCCCATTAACCACCAATCGTCTTGGTCGCATTAAATACAGCCTTGGATCACGGATCAGATTAAAAGGATGAAAAGGCCGTCCCGGTGTAGCTGGGCGACTGGTGAAAAAGAAACAAGACCCACAACTTTATTAATTCAAAAATGCTCTCATGGGTCAGGAACGCTTTGTCTTCAGCCAAACAAACCTATTTCTTTCCCTATTTCCAAACAATCCAACAATCCAAAACAGCTTTTCAAAGTTTTCAACTCTCTGCTCTGTCCACCACCTCCTTCTCCTCCTACCCCTGTTTATCTGCTGATGGAATGCCTCTTATTTCACAGAAAAAAAAAACTAATATAAGAAATGGTCTTCTACATGTTCGGCTCCTCTCCACAGCCTCCAGTCCCATCTACGTTTCTACCCGGCTTCCCTTCCACCACCTCCATCTTTGTTCTAAACAATGTTTCCAACAGACTTTCAAGCCTTCTCCCAAGGCTCGTCCACCACCTGCCCCCTTGACCCCCTTCCCTCCTTTCTCATTCCCCCATCTCTCATCTCTTCACACCAGCCTAAACATTCTAACCTGTCCCTATCCACATTCCCCTCATACAAACATCCTATTGTATCCCCTATTCTCCAGAAAACCATCTCTGGATCCAGCTGCTCTGTCCAGTTACCGGCCTGTCCCTTTTCTTTCGTTTGCATCTAAACTGCTTGAACGAAACGTCTACGTGAAACGGTTCAACTTTTCGCCAACTCCTTCTTTGATCACCTACAGTCGGCTTCCACCCCAACCACTCCACGGAAACGTCTCTCACCAAAGTTACTAACAATCTGCTTAATGCTAAATCTAAAGGCCACTATTCCCTACTTATTCTGCTTGACCTGTCTTCAGCCTTTGATACAGTGAATTACCCTTTACTGCTTCACATCTTATCCTCGCTAGGTAATCCAGGGTTCTCACTCTCTTTGCTGTCCTCCAACCTCTTAGGTCAAATTCCACCAGTCTCTCCCTCAGTACGCTTCCCCCTTCTCCATTTACACAATTGGGCTAGGTCAGCTAATTAGCTCCTTTGGATTCTGATACCACCGTATGCTGATACCTAATATACATCTCCGCCCATGACCTTGTTACTCTGACATCCTGGGTCCCTGACTGCCTAAATGCCATCTTGCTTATAATCATCCCACTTCCTCAAAACCCACATGGAGAAGCGCGAACTTCTCATTTTCCCACCCTCTCGATGGACCCCTCCACCAACATTACTATCCACATCAATGACATGCCATCTCCCCAACACTCATGTGCGATGCTGGGAGAGAAAATTGACTCAGAACTTTCCTTTAAACATAATAGTATATTGGGTTACTTCCGCGCATGGTGTGGTAGGGAATGTCTCTTGAGGAAGGGTGGCGTGCTGAAAGTTGTCCATGGATGGTTATAATATCTTGCTTGCTTGCGCTTGGGGGTATGGTAGGGGAAGGGTTAATAAAAAAAGAAAAAAATAAAAATAAATAGGTTAAGATCAAGATCTCTGTAAAAAAAAGTTTAAAATGACACTTCCATAAATTAAAAATCAACCACTGACTTCTGCCTATTCACCACTAGGGGCACTGCAGGGTTCACTCGTGTGTTCTGATGCTGTGGTCTGTATTGCTCCCAAAAACCTCTGCACACAGGATAGGGTTGCCTACAAACTTATTATAGCAATTAAAAACAATAAAAAGCACTAAAAAACCTTGCAGAAAACAGTCCATTAGCAATTGTTGAAGTTGCAACTCTCTGCTATGGTGTGTCCCTTTAAGTTGTGGTGGGTGAGGTTTCCTTTAAACACCAGTTAATAACCTGTCCAACTCCTGTTGGTTACAGCTCAATAACATCTCACGCATTTGTCTATTCCTTTCACAGAATGCTACCAAAATATCTAGTTCATGGGCAGGCCCTCCATCCTATTGTAAAACAGTAATGCTTGCCCTACCTTCTATTAACATGTATGTTTCCTTATGTATATTAATGCAACTGTAAAGCATGGAAGGTATTGGCGGCTATATAAATCTACTATAATAATAATGAGACCATATTGGAATGTAAGTAGGCTTTATCGCTTCCATTGAATTGTCTGTATAGATCATTAATGTGTGTAATAAATGTAACCAATGGGATGGCTTTCCACTGTATTGCAGGCCAGAACCCAACCTAAAAAGGACTTGTCTTTATTTCCACTTGAAGTCTATAGCCTATTGGTTCATCCATCAATATGACTCTGAATGATAGATGAAGGCTGAAGTACGTGCTCTGTGGGCCAAGGCTGAACCCCAGGCTAAAACCTTGGGAGATGAGGTTGTAAATAGGTAATTGGTTTGCTGCCTCCTTTAAAACCTAACATATCTAAATCCCCACCCTCCTGTGTGAAGCCCAAATTTTTTTGGGGCTGGAGGAAAGAACAGGTTGCCAAGAGTATATATCTCTTTCTTTCTATGGAAGGATATGGCCTTTAACCCTATAATTCCTATAATGTTGTATTTATGTCCTGTTATGAGCAGTGTCTCTGCCATGAACATCCAGTTATTATTGCATTGCAGCTTTTATGTTCTGTATATTGTATGAATATACCTGTTGAGGGGAAAAAAAACTATTTTTTTTTGCTGTGAAGGTTCTCATTCATCCAGGTCATGGTATATCTGTATATTCATTCATCCAGGTCAGGTATATCTGTAATATTCATCCATCAGGTCATAGTATTCGTAATATTCATTCATCCAGGTCATGGTATATCTGTAATATTCATTCATCCAGGTCATGGTATATTCTGTTAATATTCATTCATCCAGGTCATGGTATATCTGTAATATTCATCCATCCAGGTCATAGTATATCTGTAATATTCATCATCCAAGGTCATGGTATATCTGTAATATCATTCATCCAGGTCATGTCATATCTGTAATATTCATTCATCCAGGTCATGTATATCTGTAGTATTCAATTAGATCAACTGGACTTGAAATGAGTTCTTGAAGACGTTTCGCTAGTCATCCGACTGGCTTTCTCAATTCAGAATGACTTGTACAAGAATCTGTGGCAATTATGTACCCTGGAAAATCCCATAGCATATCACAGCCAGGTGTTAAGGGTGTCACTCACACCCTTAACACCTGGCTGTGATATGCTAATTGGATTTTCCAGGGTACATAATTGCCACAGATTCTTGTACAAGTCATTCTGAATTGAGAAAGCCAGTCGGATGAACTAGCGAAACGTCTTCAAGAACTAAAACTTCAAGTCCAGTTGATCTAATTGAATACAACAGATATATATTTTTTTTCTTTCTCCTAGGATGCTAATAACATTTCCCCAATACAACTGTATTTTGAAGATAAACCGGATATGGGGGAGAAGATAATGGCTGCCTGGGGGAGGCTGTTCAACACATTGATAACCTATCGGAGGACCTACGGCTTTAAATGCCCTGGAGATGTCAGAAAAAACTCTACCAGGTGAAATGTGGTGAATGTAACGGTCCGTCCATCAAATAAATTTCCGAACTAGGACTGAGTATTGAGAGAATACATAAGGGCTCTGGCATTTCAATGGGGAGGTGCAGTGGTGATGTCACTGAGTGATTTCCTGTCTGCCACTGCCCCTCACTGTATTAGTAATGGAGATAGGAAGCCTATTCTATACAAATAGTTAAAGGGCATGTCCACCCCATAAACTATAATTTAAGCCGCTACGGGCCCCACTCTGTAGTTTAAAATAAACCTTACCTTACATCTCTGCCTCCTTATGGCTCTTTTCAAAGTCCAGGAAACTGAAGAGTCCAAGGTCTGTGAGGTCTGATCTATGCTGAATCCTCGTCAAGGTTTGGCGCATGTGCAGTCCCCCCACACACACACACCATCTGCAGCCATCGTTGCATCTAACGTGAAATCCTTTGGATGTAAGGAAGGTAACCCCTTCCGCCCCCAACCGCCCTCAATATTTCTTTAGAAAAGCTCCTTGAAAGAGAGCCTTACAGAGCCTTCTCTCCCGCGGCGTTGCTAGTCAGCCGGCTTGTGATTGGCAGCCAATCCACAGACGCGGCTGAGGTCCGGCCCCTGCTTGCAAGCAGGAGGCCAGAATGGTATGCCGCCGGAGATAAGGCACTGTAAAGAAATCAGGGGACCTTTTTCTCTGTCACCCCAGTGCAGTACATTCATCAGACGCTCTTCGCGCTCATGCCCTCCTTCCAGCTGTAACGAGTTTCCATGGAGGGGCCTGTGACCGGGCAGGGTAGTAGTGTTTGGACATCTGTGTCCATTCCTTGGACAGCAGGTGACTGGATTTCATATTGGTGCACTAAAAAGCAGGCGCGCGCGGCTCCTATTTCCTCTGCTGCCGGCGGGTAGGTTCGGGCCTGTTCGTGGGCTCGCGCATAGCCGGCCAGGACTGCCTGTAGGACCAAGCGTACCTGGAGTTCCGGATTGGTGGCCGCCGGTGACGTCATTCCGCAAGAGTATATCTTAGACTCTTGGGAAGCTGTTCTTCGGTTTTGGACCCGGAAGAGTGAGCTGTGTGCCGCGGGGACAGGTATTTTCTGCGTCTCCAGCAAATATTTTATCTAGCATAAGAAATTCTAGCTGTTGGTCTGCTGTATTTCTATTCAGCTGTGATCAGGCATATGGTACCTTTTTGGTCTGTGTACTGTGGCTGGCTGTCTCCCTCTTTTTGGGGGGCATAAGATTAATCTATTATCCTTGTCTGCATAGATTCTTCTATAATGGCGTCTAAGTCAGTGAGTGATGGTCACCAACAGTGTGGAACTAGGTAAGCCCCAGGTAGGTTGTCATAAAGAGATGATTAGGTAATGTTAGGTTTTAATCTCGCTTTTTATGTCTTTAGTGCCTCAGCCTCAGAAAAGTCAACCAAGTCCAAAAGCTCGGCTTCTAAGAGGAAGAAATCCGAAAAGAGGAGGAGGAAGTGCTTCAATTACCAGAGAAATTACTATGGATAAATTAATGGGTTTAATAAAGACGGCTGTTTCCGAGTCGCGTAAAGGAAAGTAAAAAAAAAAGGCTAAGACTAGGCACCTGTCGGATATCTGACTCGGAGCAGTCGCAGGGAGAACTAGGGGATCATCAGAGTATCAAGATTTTATTCTGAAGAAGAGGATGGGGAGGCGGAGTCAACTTTTGATCCAGTATAGTAGCCCCGTTGATTAAAGCTATTAGAGAAACATTTTCTCTAACAATGGAAGAACCGTGGCGCCTCGGTGGACAAGTACTTTCCTTCTATGCAAAAGAACTCTATTTTTTCCAGTGCATAAATCCTTAAAACAGGTTATTTCCTCAGAATGGAAAAAGTTGAGAAAAGCGTAGATCTTGGTAACCGATTTTAAGAAATTCCGTCAGGTGGTTGATGCGGAATCTTGGGAGACACCTCCCCAGTTTGACGCGGCGGTGGTAAGATTAGCTAAGAGAACCACTTTACCTGTGGAGGACACCGTACCTTCAAAGATCCTATGGATAGGAGGATTGATTCAATCTGAAGAAATCCTATATAGCTGCAGGGGCAGCTTGTAAACCTTCAATGGCATTAACTTCTAACTTAGAGCCTTAAAAGTTTGTTAGGGGACCTCCAACGTGCTATTGATTCAAATGTGAAGAGGTCTAAACTTTCTGGAATGGTCCAGGAATGTATTTTTGCGACAGACTTTATTTCAGAAGCTTCGGTGGATTTAAACTTTCAGCCAGATTCATGGCTCTATCAGTGGTAGCCAGAAGGTTGGTTAAAAAAAAACTGGTCATCGATGTCAATTCAAAGTCTAACCTTTGCCAGCTTCCCTATGATGGAAAGATGCTGTTTCGTGAGAAATTGGATGATCTCGTAAAACGTTCTCGGGACGTAAGAGTATATTTCTTCCCCAGGAAAGAAGGTTTAAGAATGTTCGTGGAGGAACCTTTTCCCAAAGAGGCCGAGAGGTTTTTTCGCCCTCCAAGCAAAACAAAGGAGCAGGTATGCCTTTCGACAATCGAATATAGAGAGGAAGACAGGGAATGCAGTCACAAGAGAAGTCAGCACGGCTCATTCCCAGGTGTTTCTAATCAGCAATGACTGAGCAGGTTCCAATCTGTGCATAGGAGGCAGGTTAAAACATTTTGCACAGAGGTGGGCCGGGTTGTTTCGGAATCTTGGGTAGTGTCTTCTATCCAAGAGGGTACAAGTTAGAGTTATAAGAGGGCCTCGTTTTCATCATCATTTTTTTCCCCAAAAGAGAATCTCGGGATACGCAAAGGAAAGAAATCCTTCCCATTATATAAATCGGTTGTTTACTCTGGATGCAGTCCAGGAAAGTCCCAAAGAGAGAGAGAGAGAGAGAGAGGGGAAAAGGATTCTATCCCCGCTTTTTATGGTTCCAAAATCTCAGGGGAATTAAGACCAGTGTTAAACCTCAAAGTTAAACAAATTTTAAGACTCAAAGTTCAAAATGGAATCATTACAAACGATAGGTCAAGCAATAGACAAGGACGTATGGTTGGTAAGCATAGATTAAAAGACTCTTATTTTCACGTTCCTATGTACAAGATCATTGGAGATTTCTAAGGTTCGTTGCCAATGGAATTCACCTGGAGTTCAAGTGTCTACCCTTTGGCCTAAATCAATCCCCAAGGGTATTTACAAAATCCTAGTGTCTTGGTGGCTGAGATAAGAAAAAGGAATTCAATTTTTTCATTACTTAGACGACATTCTTTGGTGGCAGACTCCAGGGAAATAGCGGTCTTACATACGTCCGAGGTAATAAAACATCCTTTCAAGTTTCGGTTGGATTCTAAACCAAAGAGAAAAGCCAATTAACTCCTTCGCAAACAGGGTTTTTGGGGGGCTCTTTCAACAGCCAAAATTTTTTAGTTGTTGCCAGAAGACAAGGTAGAGCGATAACTTGGAAACTGACAAACTTTTTAGAAACAAGAGATTACGGTGAGGCAGTGTATGGTCTTTAGGTCTAATGACTTCTTGTATTCCAATGGTAGAATGGGCAAGATGGAATATGAGAATATTACAAAACCATCTGTTGTCATCCGTCAAAGATCCTCCGCTCAATCTCTCAAAAGTGATCATAATCCCAGAAAGAGTAAGACGTTCTCTATGGTGGTGGACAAATCCGGAAAATCTTCAAAAAGAAAGATTAATAAGGGAACCAGCAAGAATAGAAATCACTACAGATGCATCCGAAATAGGATGGGGAGCACATTGTCAAGCAGAGTTTGCTCAAGGAACTTGGAAGTTCAGAGGAAAGCAGACGTCAAACGTTTTAGAGTTAAAAGCAGTGGGGAAAGCGATTCATTTTTTCGCCCAACAAGTTCTAGGAAAACATTTAAGAATTATTTTTGGACAATGCTACAGTGGTAGCTTCATAAAGCAAGGAGGAACAAAAAAGCAAGTCTCTATTGAGAGAGGTAGCTCCCATTCTCAAATGGGGCAGAGGAAAAAACTTGAGAAGTATTTCGGCAGTACATTTGCCCGGCCCTCAAAACGAGTTAGCGGACTTTTTGAGCAGAAAATCAATTCAGCCAGGAGGATGGAGTCTTCACGACAATATATTTCAGGCTATTTGCAGAAAATGGGGGGACCTATGATAGACCTTATGGCTACAGAGACCAACTCAAAATGTCAAATTCTTTTCAAGGGTTCGAGCGATCAGGCATCAGGGACGGTGCTCTTGTTCAGGAATGGTCAAAAGGGCTCTTGTATATCTTCCCTTCGATTCCAATGATCTGGAAAGGTTCTCCAAAAGATAAAAAGGAAGGGCTTTGGTCATAGCAATCATTCCCTTTTGGCCAAGGAGACTTGGTTTCACTCCTAAAATTCTTATTGGAGAAACCTTGGAAAATATGATTATTCCAGGGTGGTTGAGCCGGACCAGGTGAAATATCAGGAGAATGACAGTCTGAATTTGATGGTTGGAAGTTTGAAGGAGTAGTAGGTGGCGCGGCTAGGCTTGCAAGATCAAGTGGTACGGATGTCTTGAAATCAGGAAGAACTCCAATTCAAAGCAGTACTATAGAGTCTGGGACCAGTTTGAAAATTTTCCAAGGAATGAATCTTAATCCCTAAGATCTAGTTCTTTAATTGTGAAGTTCTTTTTGCAGGTTACAAATTAGGGTTACAGTAACAGTACCTTAAAAGGGCAAGTGTCCGCATGTTCTGCATTCTAGATATCCTTGGCCACGGATATCTAATTTCTCGGTTCTTAAAGCCCAATTAGGGTAAATCCCCCTTCAAAGTCAACATGTCCAGTTGGAGTCTTCCAACTGTACTAAAAGCTTGACTAGTCCCATTTGAGCCTATAGAACAAAGCTCGGACTGGATTCGAACACTCAAAACGCACATGCGGACGTGGTAGCAACCAGCAGAAGAGTGTTGGAGGTTGGCAGCATTCTCATCGAAAGAACCACACTACTATTTTTCATAGAAGTTAAGATTAAACCTACTTTTGATTTCTGCCAAAGGTGGTTTCTCCTTTTCATTTAGAAATGGAAATCAATTTGCCAGTTTTCTGTCCAAATCCAAGACTGAAAAGAACAAAACTTCATTCCTTGGATTTAGTAAGAATTTTGACCCTAATACTTAAAAGAACTGAGGCATGGAGGAGGTCGGATAGACTTTTTTTAATCCTAGAGGGTTCAGGAGAGGGGAAGCTCCATTCAAAAAAGAACCTTAGCTCTTGGCTCACTCAGCCATTGCAAAGGCTTATCAAATAAGAGCGAGGCCGTTCCAGTGGATTAAAAGCTCACTCAACTAGAGCAGTGTATACCTCAGGGCTCTCGATTGGAAGGTTTAGTTTTAGATAAAATATGTGAAGCAGCTAAGTGGTCAACATGGAAGACTTTTGTGCGGACATTACCCCTAAAGATGTTTCAACTACGACCAAGACCAATTTCGGTCGGAGGGTTTGGGAAGCAGCTGTAATTCAACAGTAAAAAAAAAAAAGTAGGTTATTTTCCCTCCCTAAAATTTAGCGTGGTAAGTTGCCCAGTCTGGTGAAGTGCTGCCACTGGGGGGGTGACGGAGATGAGGAAAACACGAAATTGTTTACAAACATACCGTCATTTCTGTCTCTTGCACCTTCCATGGCAGCATTCACCAGGGTAGTCCCTCCCTTATTTCTGTTGATTAATGATTAATATTTTTGATTGTTTCCTATGACAGCTTTATAAGAAAGACAAGATGTGGATGGTGGGGAGGGACTTTGTTAAAATGTGACATTTCCTGTGAGCCAGGGATATCCCAGTTTGGTGATGCTGCCATGGAAGGTGACAAACAGAAAATTACGGTATGTGTAAACAATTTCGTGGTTTTTTTTATTATTGAATATTGGTGGTGGTGGGTAGCGGTACCTACCTACCCACAAAGTTGTTTTGGGGGGTGGGCATGCCCTTTAACTGCCGTTTATCACTCAAACTATAAGAAAGACAAACATCGGCTCTCACCCAGTCCAGTTCTAATGTGTTTCATGATGGACTGAATTATTGTGGATTAAGGAGGAGCTAGCGCATTCTGTGAGTCATAATTGACTCAACCACTCAGCTCACTCCTCCTTATCAGCACAGTAATTCTGGTTCTTTTCACTCGACAGACTGAACTGGACTGGGGTGAGAGCTGTGATGTTTAGTTCACTATTTGGTGAGAAAAACAGGCCTGCTTTATCCACATAATACAGGGAGGGAGAAGGGGAGGAATAAATAACAGAGAGAGAGATGAGAGAATGAGAGATGATAGATATAGAAAGATATAGATAATTATTATATATAATCATATAATATATAAAAATTTTTAAACGTTATGTATTGTAAAATAATATACTACCACAGTTGAATATAAGGATATTACGCCAAACTCCAACTTCATTGCCTGTATAAATGCCCTCCGCCTATGGCCTCGTGCTTTCTATGGTCAGGGAACTCCTTGGTGGCGTAATATCCTTATACTCTACTTTCATTAACACGTTCTATGCAGTCAACAATTGGCACACGACATGTCAATGTCTATGTTTTAATTAGATATGTGCTAAGGTAATAAAGTCGGTAACGAAACACGCACAATATCAAATTAAAGGCATTTTATTTTATATACAAATAAAGGCCATTGTTTGGGAGGCCGACTGCCAGACCTACTTGCATGCTTCCCGACATCGTGACATTTTAGATCCAATAAGCGTGATGAGAAACTGTGCCAGACCCAGAGGCATACCGAAGGGGCACGGGCCCATGACTCCCTCCCTACTTCTGCTGAAGGTGCAGCGACAACAGTCTAAAACCAGACCCGAAAACTTCCGGAACTGAACTCGCAGTTCGGGTCCAGTGTTTTAAAAGCGGCCAGATTATGGGCTTGTGGCGGGCCCCACTGGTGGTGTTACACAACACACTGGTGGCCAATCTGCGCTGCCATTGTTTTGAAAACAGATATTGACGTATAGAACGAGTATGGGAAATTTCTATACTTCTTATGTGACCAACCCCTAAGTAAAGTTATTAAAGCTTTTTAAACGCTAATAAAACTCCTATAGAGAATGCATAATAATAAAGGTCATCCTACTGGGTAACTGTAGAATCATTTATCATTCTTATACATTGTCATTTTGAATTACCATCAATGTCCTTCCTTCACATCACAGCTCCTGCTGCCTCACACCTTCCTGGCACGCTGGCTGTCCCATGTCCCCACATGAATTTACTTCTTCCATGTAAGCCTGCGTGGGTTCATTTCTTGGAGAACTCAAGAAGATCCTTTTTCTCAAGGAAAAGTAAACCACCGTTGTAAGTTACCAGTCAGCTTTGCCAAGAACGTGACAATTGTTGATGCTGCAAAAAACTTGTTACGACATGTGTTGTGTGACTTCAATCAAATACATGACTGAATAATAAACATACTAAATAGACCATGGGATGTTTTATTTACTGTATACAATGGGTGTAACTAGGAATCGCTGGGCCCCCAGAAAAACTATGATGGGGCCCCTATCATGATATCCACAGTGCGTTTTCTGGAGGAGGCACACTGTATCGGTTCATAGGAAAAATGAGAAGCTGGGACCCTCTGGCTCCTGGGCCCTCCTGGTAATTACACCCTGACTGTTAGTTGATGTTGGTTTAGAGTCAAAAGGAAATCAAAAATTGTGCTGGGCCATTACGTTGATGCAGTTGCTGTTGGTCTCCCCCACATACAAATTCAGAGCATTCTCACTGCACTGCACCGCATTATATGTAGGGTCGATTTTTCTTGTGTTTTGGAAGTTTTAGCCTTTTAGTTTTTTACTGTGAGAAAGTTTAAAATAGATGGAATAGAACTCGAACTATTTGAGTTTGAACGGACTTGGATTCTCGAAACTATCCTGGACCTGATTTCTCCGGACTTTCAATAATTATCGAATGTTCGATGTACATGAATATGCAAGTAAATGTCTACTATTACCATATAGCGTTGAAAGAGGAAACACACATAGCGCACTCCAGTCTTCAACTGTGTTCTGTGTATTATTCACACATATAACGTTTCGGTACCAGTGTGGTACCTTCCTCAGATAACGTTATAAACAAAAGTGCTCAGTGCATTTAAATACAATGTCTACGAAGTAGGCAGTGACCTCTAGTGATCTCATTGAACAGTCCTCTTTAACCCAATAATCAAAAAGATGGTCATTTTCATATATAAAATAACCAATAAAACATTTATAAAAATCTATAAAATGCTAGTGCCATGATTATATAGAATAACATAGTGATAGTGGTGCTAAGAGTGATAAAAAGTATCGTAGAAAATACATTAATAAAAAACAGTTAATAACAAACATTCTGCTTAAAGGATACTAGGATATACATAAATATAACTTCTGGTACTATACTCATAATGAAAATTAAAAAAAAAGGCCATATAATAGTAATAGTAATAAGCCTCATCAGTATTCAGAAAACATTTTAGTCCCTAATTTCACATTCAACCCCCTGGTGGTAATGCTCCTAATGTAAATATCCAGTAAGATTCCTTTCTCAAAAAGCCTATCTCTGTTACCGCCTCTTTTCTGTTGAAGAACCCTGTATCAATTACCATGTTTAGTTCGTGTATTTGAATGTTTGTGTTCCAGAAAATGTGCCGCACTGGTGGTATATCCCTTTTGTTCTGAACCCTCCTTATATCTACGTTCCCATGCCAGCTTAATATCCCTTTTGTGTTTTTGAAATCTTTTTTTGAAAGGTCCAAGGTTTTCCCTATGTAAATTTAGAGCAGGGACATTTGAGTAAGTATAATGCAATAATCAGTGTTACATGTATAGTAGCCTTTAATGAGTAGTTTTACCACTTTATGGATGTTGAAATTGGTGTCCTGTTATTAATGAGTTGCAAACTTGCAATTATGACAACGACTAAACATCCCCTCTGTTAGATATTTTGGTGTTTGGTGTTAAATATTTCTGTGTTGGATCTGCCTGTATCAAATATGAATATGGACCTTCCCTTTCTATATGGGGAATAGGTCTTTCCTGACTTCTTCACACAACTCTGTATCTCCTGAATGATTGGCCATATTTCCTTACTGCTTGATTAATACATGAGAGGCGTGGAATATTTTTGTATCATTGGTTATTCCTTTGTCGATGTACCTTTGTTGTATCGGTATTGTGGCTGCTTGTGTATCTTTGCTGTTTAATTTCACTACGGTTGAACCCCTTTCCAAGAATTTTTTCTCCATTTTAAGTTGTATTTTTCTATCCTCCGGGTCATTGCATATACGATGAACTCTGAGGAATTGTGACTTGGGTAAACCTGTAAATATGTTTCGGGTGGAAGCTATCTGCCTTAATATAGTGTTCCGGTCAGTAGGTTTATTTACAGTGTAGTCTGCAATTATCTCCCTCACAAACAATATGTACATCAAGATAATTAATCTCCACTTTCGACATTGTCATCTCAAATTTTAAATTTATATACATACTATTCAATAAATCACTGAATAATATGGCTTCCTGCTCCGTACCTTTCCATATCACAAATAGGTCATCTATGAAACATGTACTTAACACAACACTTTTGTATAAATCATGTTATAAATGATTCATTTTCCAAATATCCCACATCAGGTGGCATAGGAAGGCGCTGCGGACTGCCATGGCAGTTCCAACCTGTTGCATAAAGTACTGGTTCTCAAACCTGAAATAATTGTTGTGTATTAGTGATTATGGATAAACATTCCATGACAAATTCATAGGTAACAATCCATTGTAGTTTTTGTCCCAAGAACTGTCGGCAGCTTCCATACCTTATGCATTCTGTCTATTATACCAATACGCAGGTAAATATCGAATTAACGAATATGTGAGTAAAATGTCTATTATACATACGCAAGTAAATACGAATTATCGATATGTGAGTAAAATGTCTATTATACCATAACGCGAGTAAATATCGAATTATCGAATATGTGAGTAAAATGTCTATTATACCATAACGCAAGTAATATCGAATTGACGAATATGGTGAGTAAATGTCTATTATACCAATACGCGAGTAAATATCGAATTATCGAATATGTGAGTAAATGTCTATTAGTCCAAATAGCGAGTGTAAATATCGAATTATCGAATGTGAGTAAATGCTATTATACCAATACGCGAGGTAAATATCGAATTATCGAATATGAGCAGTAAATGTCTTTATACCAATACCGAGTAAATATCGAACTGTATCGCATATGTGAGTAAAATGTCTATTATACCAATACGAGGTAATATCGAATTGATCGAATATGTGAGTAAAATGTCTATTATAACCAATACGCGAGTAAATATCACGAATTGATCGAATATGTAGAATTGTAAAATGTCTATTATATACCAATACGCGAGTAAATATCGAATTGACGAATATGTAGTAAAATGTCTATTATACCAATACGCGAGTAATATCGAATGTCGATATGTGAGTAAAATGTCTATTATACCAATACGCAAAATATCGAATTACGAATATGTGAGTAAAATGTCTATTATACCAATACGCGGTAGGTAACATATCGAATTATCGATATGTGTCAGTAACATGTCTATTTATACATACGCAAAGTAATATCGAATTATCGAATATGTGAGTAAAATGTCTTTATACCATACCGAGTAAAATCGGAATTATCGAATATGTGAGTAAATGTCTATTATACCAATAGCGCAGGAAATATGAATTAGACGAATATGTGAGTAAAATGTCTATTATACCAATACGGAGTAAAATCGAATTATCGATATGTGAGTAAAATGTCTATTATACAATACGCAATACGTGAACGATAGATAAAGTTATAATACGCGAGTAAATATCGAATATCAAATCCTGAGTAAAATGTCTATTATACCAATAGCGAGTAATATCGATTATCGAATCCATAGTAAAATGTCTATTATACCAATACGCGAGTAAACGTTTCCTTTCAATCGTGCTGTAAGGAAATACTACTAAAGTTGCACAGTGCCTTATTGTTCTTTCTATGGCAAGGCCCCACTAACTCACCACAAGAATCGTGCTAACGACAGCCAAAATCATCACGCAATTGCCCACCCTGCGCCGCGTGCACTGCTTGATGTTACCCTATCGCAGCGAGTGCATGCCACACCAAAAATGGTGAGGCATGCCTACTGCAAAAAGGGTCAGAAGCGCATTCAGCAGGAGAATGAATTGACCATACCCTCTCTTCATTGGGAGCCTGAGGGAGGGGTTGGAACCGAATTTAGAGTTGTTCTGAGTTAAAGTTTCCCTTGAAGAAACCAGCTAAATAGGAACCAACTACAGCCTCATCTATCTATCTAACAAGAGGACACCAACCCGTGGCCCGGCGCCAAACTTAGTGTAAAAACCCACGCCACCTATTGTCTTATTGGGTTTGCATTGGTTTTCTACTCTCCTTTGTGTTGGACTGCGTATTTTCAAAAATTCTTGAAAATAAGGGCGGAGAACACAACGCCTATGTCATGTAGCAGCGTTTGTAGCACAGAACCTAACGCCTTAAGGGGCTAGACCACCTAGTGGCATGGTTCGATGCTTTTGCGAATGCATTTTCCCCGATTCGTTTGCAATTGTGGCAACGCAACAGCCAAAAATGTGGCATTTGCAAAATTTGCGACATGTGATTTGCATTACCGCTTTTTTGCATAACTCACATAGCGTTTTTCTATTTCTAATGCGCAAAAGTAACAAACTTGCACGCGATTCGTGTGCATTGCGTTGTGGTCGCAGTGTGGCCTACTTTTGGTCTACTAAATGTAGTTTTATACCCAAAGTTTGTTTTGTTGATTAAATTGACTTGGGACAAACGGCACCTACAATTTTACTATTATGCTGGGGCTTTGGTAAATCTGACGGCCTAGCTTAAAGGGGAATGTGGGTCCAAAAAATTACTTTAAATTGATAGAATTGTTTGTCTCTGATTTATTTATGTGTTGATCAATTTACTTACTACTATTGTTTGGTTTGTTGTTTTGCATAGTTTAGAAATATGTACATTTTTGTGTGTGATATGGCAGCGCATCCACCAGATCCCCTGCACTTCCTCTTCCTGCTCTGAAACTGTGACAGTCACTCTGCCCTGTGTCATCTCTTCCCCTTGCAGCCCCCCTCCCTTGCAGGCCCCACCCCCCTGGCTCCTTGCCTTACAGCCCCCCTGCACTTTCATTACAGCCCCTACTTGGCCCTGCCGATTAGCAGCCACCATGGACACCCGCCCACCTCACGGTGTTTGCAGTCTCGCCCACTTTAAGGTGTCATGGCCTCTGGTACCACTCGTGGGGTGCGAGTTGGCCCCTGTCCACTCGCAAGTGCTGTGGCCCCCTCCCCACCCCCCACCCACCCCCCATACGAACTATGTGAAACAGCCTTTTCAGGACAGAGTAAAACTGCTTTACACTAGTGGGAGGGTAGGGCGTGTAGATTCCCTATCTTCTCTGATTGTGGGATCTTCATGCGAGGGGAGAGGGAGGGATCCTGCCTCTCGTGTCCTGAAGCTAGGCTGTGTCTGCCGTCGGCAATGTGTAGATGCAGCCTTTGGAATCTCACATGCTTGCCTCCCAACCCAGTTACTTTCCGTCATAAGTTCCTTTCTATGCTTGGGCACGTAGACAGGTGGTTGATGGCTCGTTTTGAACTTGGCGCCTTTCATGTAAGTCAACTGTTTATCTTAACAGCAGACCAGCCATGGTATTGATCCTTTGTATAAAGAGAGTATGTATTCAGGAGGAAAATGTATTCTCCCCTCTTTACAAAGCATGTAAGGCCTCATTTGGAAATGCCGTCAATTTTGGATCCTGTGTACAAACAGGACATCTTTGAAATGGGAAAGGGTTCAGAGAAGGGCACGAAATTAATAAGGGCATGGGGGAGCTTGAAATATGAAGAGTAGACTGGTAAAGGTTACAATATATTCGCTGGAGAAAAGGTCTGGTTGCGTGGGGAAGTGATTACTGGTATAAGATATATTAAGGGCCTATACAATAAACTATCGGGGCATTTGTTCACCAATGAACATTTGTCAGAGAAGTTTACCTTTAGTTTTTACTGAGAACATAAAATAAGATGGATAGAACCGAACGATTTGAGTTTGAACGGGACTTGGACTTCTCGGAACGTATCTATGGGACCTGGATTCTCTGGACTTTCAATAACTTATCGATGTTTCGATGTACATGAATGCAAGTACAATGGTCTATTTACATATACGTTGGAAAGAAGAAACACATAGCGATCGTCTTCACTGTGTTCTGTATTTATTCACACATATACAGTTCTCGTACAGTGTGGTAACCTTCTCAGATAACGAATATATAACAAAGTGCTCAGTGTGGCATTTAAATAACATGTCTACAGAGTAGGCAGTGACCCGCTAGTGATCTCATGAACATTTCCTTTAACCCAATAATCAAAAAGATGGTGCTCAGTTTCATATATAAATATAAACAGTATAAACATTTATAAAATCTATAAAATTGCTAGTGCCATGATTATAATAGAATAACTAAGTGATTAGTGGTGCTCAGATGTGATAAAACGTAATTCGTAGAAAATACAATTAATAAAAAAACAGTTAATAACAAACATTCTGCTTAAGGATAACCAGGATATACGATAAATATAAATTCTTGGTAATATTACTCATAATGAAACAATAAAAAAAAAGCGCATATATAATAGTAAAGTATAAGAGCTCATCAGTTATCAGAAACTGTTAGTCTAATTTCACATTCACCCCCGTGGTGTAATGTCCTAAGTAAATATCATTAAGATTCCTTTCTCAAAAGCCTATCTGTATTTCGTTACCGCCTCTTTTCTGGTTGAAGACCTGATCAGAGTACCTACCATGCCCTAGAATTGGTTATTTGATGTCTTGTGTTCCAGACATACAGCAGGACCCAGGTCCAACGTAGGTGGAATAATCCCTTAATCAATTTTCTGAACCACTGATTGATCGATCACGTTCCCATGCCAGCTTAATATCACTTGTGTTTTTGAAATCTTTTTTTGAAAGGTCCAATGTTTTCCCTATGAAATTTAGACAGGGACATTGAGATAGTAAATGAATAATCAGTGTTACATGTATGTAGCCTTAATGGCGAGTGTTTTTACCACTTATGGAGTTGATATTTTCGCCTGAAGTAATGAGTTGCAAACGTGCAATTATTATGGACAACGAAACATCCCCTCTTGTGATACATTTTGGTGTTGAGTGTTAAAATTTATCGGTGGATCTGCCGAATCAAATATGAAATATCAGGAACCTTCCCGTTCTATATGGTGGGAATAGGCTGCTTTCCTGACTCTTCACAAACACTCTGTATCTCCCTGAAAGTATTTGCCAGTATTTTCATTACTGGCTTGATTAATAGACATGAAGGGCTGTGGATATTTTTGTATCATTGGGATTCCTTTGTCAATGTATCCTTTGTTGTAATCTTAAGTGTGGTGTGCTGTTCTGTGCTAGTTTATTACTACGGTTGTAACCCGTTTCCAAGAAGTTTTCTACCATTTTATAAGTTGGTATTTTCTACCTCGGTCCCTTGGGGGGGGGCATATCGATGACTCCTGAGGAATTGTGACTTGGGTAACCTGTAATACATGTTTCGGTGGAAGCTATCTGCCTTCAATATTGTGTTCCGGTCTAGTGTTTTTTATTACAAGTGTAAGTCTGGCAATTTTCTCTCCTTCACACACAAATGTACATCAGATATATAATCTCCACTTCGCACATTGTCTCTCACAATTTTAAAATTTATATACCTCCTTTCAATAAATCACTGAATAATATGCTTCCTGCTCGTACCTTTCCATATCACAAAAGGTCATCTATGAAACGCATGTATAAACACAACACTTTTTGTATAAATATGTTTACTTGATTCATTTCCAAAATCCGCACATACGGGTGCACTAGGAAGGCTCTGCCGGACTGCCCATGGCAGTAGTTCCAACCTGTTGCTTAAAGTACTGGTTCTCAAACTGAATAATTGTTGTGTAGTATTATGGTAAACATTCCTTGACAAATTCAGTACGGTAACAAGCCATTGGTATTTTCCCGCACCCAAAACCGCCCCCCACAGTCCAGTCACCCCACGCCTTTTTCTTGTTCTTCCCAAACTCTTATGATTCTGTTTTTCTATCTTTATCGCATAATTCTGAATGCGAATATGTGACTAATGTTCATTACTCATCCGCCTCCCCTCATTCGTTATTCCTTGATATCGCCTTTTGAGTATGTCTTTACTCCCAAGACCCAATGGGGAGGAGGGTAAATAAGACAGTCGAAGGGGAAGAGGAGGGAAGGGGTGCAGAGGGAAAGGGGCGAGTGGGGGGAGTGAGAAGGGAAGGGAGGAGTGATGGCGGAGTATAAGTGCCAAATAGAATCCATTTTCCCAGTTTTTTCTTTAAGTTACTTCCCAGCTTTTTCTTTTTCTTTGCCCAAGAACTGTTTAGTGCAGCAGTCCATACCCTATCATGTTATTATACCAATACGCGAGGTAAATATCGAAATTAACGGAATATGTGAGTAAATGTCTATTATACCAAATACGCAAGTAAATATCGAATTAACGAATATTGTGAGTAAAATGTCTTATTATACCAATACGCGAGTAAATATCGAATTATCGAAAGTGAGTAGTAAATGTCTATTATAACAATACGCAGTAAATATCGAATGACGAATATGTGAGTAAATGTCTATTATACCAATACGCGAGTAAATATCGAATTATATGAATATGTGAGTAATGTCTATTATCCAATACGCGAGTAAATATCGAATTATCGAATGATGTGAGTAAAATGCTCAATTTACCAATACGCGAGTAAATACGACGATTATCGAATATGAGAGTAAATGTCTATTATACCAATACCACGAGTAAATACGAATTATCGATTGTGAGTAAAATGTCTCTATTATACCAATACGCGAGTAAATATCGAAATTATCGAAATGTGAGTAAAATGTATATTATACCAATACGCGAGATACATATCGAATGTGACAGGAAATATGTGGAGTAAAATGGTCGTATTTATACCAATACGCGAGTAGTAAATATGAATTATCGAATGTGAGTAAAATGTCTATATACAATACGCGAGTAAATATCGAATTGACGAATATGTGAGTAAAATGTTCTATTACCAATACGCGAGTAAATATCGAATTATCGAATATGTGAGTAGTAAAATGTCTATTACTACCAATACGCATAATATCGAATAACGAATATGTGAGTGAAAGTCTATTATACCAATACGCGAGTTAAACATGAATTATCGAATATGTGAGTAAATGTCTATTATACAATACGCAATTAAATATCGAATTATCGAATATGTGAGTAAAATGTCTATTATACCAATACGGGAAGTAAATACGAATTATCGAATATGTGAGTAAATGTCTATTATACCAATACGCGGGGAAATAATGAATTAACGAATATGTAGTAAAATGTCTATTATACAATACGCGAGAGTAAATATACGAATTATTCAAATCCATGAGTAAAATGTCTATTATACCAATAACGAGTAAATTCGAATTATCGAATCCAGAGTAAAGTCTATTATACCAAAAGAGAGTAAACGTTTCGTTAATCGCTGCTGTAAGGAAAATATACTAAAAATGCACGTCCTTATTTCTTTTTGGCAAGGCCCACTAATCACCCGGAATCGTGACGCAGACAAAATCATCACGCAATTCGCACCTGCGCGTTGCACTGCTTGATGTTTACCCTATCGCAGCGCATGCGATGCACACCAAAAATGGGTGATGGCATGCTCTGCAAAAAAGGGTCAGCAGCGCAGTTCAGCAGAGATAGTGGAAGCCATACCCATCCTCTTCTATTGGTGAGCGCTGAGGGAGGGGTTGGATACCGAACTTAGAGTTGTTCTGAGTTAAATTTTCCCTTGAAGGAAACCAGCTAAATAAGGAACCAACTACAGCCTCATCTATCTATCTAAAGCAGTGACACACAACCCGTGGCCAGGCGCCCAAAATTAGTGAAAAACCCACGCTACCTATTGTATTATTGGGTTTGCATTGGTTTATACTCATTTGCGTGTTGACTGCGTTATTTTCAAAAATTCTTGAAAATAAGGCAACACAGCCTATGTAATGTAGGCAGCGTTTGTAGCACAGAACTTAACGCCTTTAAGGGCTAGACCACACTAGGGCATTTTCGATGCTTTTGCGAATGCATTTTCCCCGATCGTTGCAATTGTGGCAACGCACCAAAAAATGTGCATTTTTGCAATTGCCACATGTGATTTGCATTCGCTTTTTTTTGCATAATCACATGTGTTTTTCTATTTCTAATGCGCAAAAGTAACAAACTTGCCGCGATTCCGTTGTGTGCAATTGCGTTTGTGCGTCGCAGTGTGGCTACTTTTGGTCTACTAAATGTAGTTTATCACCAAAGTATTGTTTTTTGTTGATTAAATGATCTGGGAACAAACGGCACCCTATAATTTACTTTATGCTGGGAGCTTTGGGTAAATTTGATATGCTCTTAAAGGGGAACTGTGGTCCAAAAATACTTTAAATTGATAGGAATGTGCTTTCCTGATTATTTTGCAATTTACTTTCATTGTTTGGTTTTTTTTTTTTGCATAGTTTAGAAAATATTTACATTTTTGGGTGTGATATGGCAGCAGGCATCACCAGATCCCCTGCACTTCGCTCTCCTGCTCTGAAACTATGTGACAGTCCACTCTGCCCTGTGTCATCTCTTCCCCTTGCAGCCCCCCTCCCCTTGCAGGCCCCCCTTGGCTCCTTGCCTTACAGCCCCCTTGGCACTTTCAATTACAGCCCTACTTGGCCCTGCCGATTAGCAGCCACCATGACCCCAGCCCACTCACGGGTGTTGCAGTCTCGCCCACTTTTCGGTGTCATGGCTCTGACCCACTGTGGGTGCAGTGGCCCTGTCCACTCGCAAAGTGCTGTGGCCCCCTCCCACCCCCCACCACCCCCATACAGAAAAACTATGTGAAAACAGCCTTTTCAGGCAGGTAAGAACAGTTACATAGTGGGAGGGGTAGGGCTGTAGATTCACCTTATCTTCTGTTGGGGATCTTCATGCAGGCAGGGAGAGAGGGACGGGACTTCCTGTCTCCTGTCCTGAAGTCTGAGGCTGTGTTCTGCCGTCGGCAATGTGTAGGAGCAGCCTTTGGAATCTCACATGTCTGCCTCCCACCCATTACTTTCCGGTCAGTAGTATTTCTTTATATCGGGCCACGTAGACAGGTGGTTGATGGATCGTTTTGAACTTGGCCTTTCATGAAGTCAACTTGTTTATCTTTAACAGCCAGAGCCAGAATGTGGATTGTCTTGTATAAAGAGAGGTATGGATTCAAGCGGAGGAAAATGTAATTCTCCCTCTTTACAAAGCAATTGGTAAGGCCTCATTTGGAATATGCAGTGCCAATTTTGGAATCCTGTGTACAAAAAGGAATCTTTGAAATGGAAAGGGTTCAGAAGGGCAACCTAAATTAATAAGGGATTGGGGGAGCTTGAATATGAAGAGAGGACTGGAAAAGTTACAATATGTACGCTGGAGAAAAGGCGGTTGCGTGGGGATGAGATTACTGTTGGATAAATACTTAACGGGCCATACAATAAAAACTGGGGCATGTTCACCAATAGAAAAGGTCAGGAGGAAGTTTAGCCTTTAGTTTTTTACTGTGCGAGAAACAGTAAAATAGAGATGGATAGAAACTCGAACCTATTTGAGTTTGAACGGACTTGGACTTCTCGAAACTATCCTGGACCTGGAGTTCTCGGACTTTCAATAATTATCGAATGTTCGATGTACATGAATATGCAAGTAAAATGTCTATTATACCAATTTTTAAGTTGTAAGCGTTGAAAGAAAGAAACACATAGCGCACTCAGTCTTCAACTGTGTTCTGTGTATTTATTCACACATATAACGTTTCGGTACCAGTGTGGTACCTCCTCAGATAACGTGATAATAACAAAGTGGTCAGTGCATTTAAATAACATGTTACAGGAAGTAGCAGTGACCTTAGTGATCTCATTGAACATTTCCTTTAACCCAATAAACTCAAAAGATGGGCCTCATTTCATATATAATATAACCAGTATAAAACATTATAAAATCTATAAAATTGCTAGTGCCATATTATAATAGAATACATAAGTGATTAGTGGGCTAAGATGTGATAAAAAAAGTAATCGTAGAAAATCAATAATAAAAAACAGTTAAAACAACATTCTGCTTAAGGATACATAGGATTACGATAAATATAACTTCTTGGGTACTATACTCATAATGAAACAATTAAAAAAAAAAAGGCGCATATAAATGTATAGTATAAGCTCATTCCAGTCTATTCAGAAAACATTTAGTCCTAATTTCAACATTCAACCCCGTGGCTGTAATGCTCTATGTAAATACCAGTAAGATTCCTTTAAAAGCCTTATCTTGTTACCGCCTCTTTCGTTGAAGAACTGATCAATTACCATGCCCTTAGTTCGTGTATTGATGTTTGTGTTCCAGGAAAATGTGCCGCATGGTGGTATATCCCTTTTGTCTTGAACCTCCTTATCTCTACGTTCCCATGCAGCTTAATTAACTTTTGTGTTTTGAAATCTTTTTTTGAAGGTCCAATGGTTTTCCCTATGTAAATTTTAGAGCAAGGGACATTTGAGTAAGTAAAGCAATATCAGTGTTACTGTATTAGTAGCCTTTAATGGAGTATGTTTTACCACTTTATGGATGTTGAAATTGTTCGCTGTAATTAATGAGTTGCAAACGTTGCAATTATGACAACGATAACATCCCCTCTGTTAGATAATTTTGGTGTTGGTGTTAAATATTTCTGTGTTGGATCTGCTGTATCAAATATGAATATAGGGGACTCCCTTTCTATATGTGGGAATAGGTGCTTTTCCTGACTTCTTAACACAACTCTGATCATCCACTGAAAGATTGGCCAGTATTCCTTATGCTTGATTAATAACATGAGAGGCTGTGGAATATTTTTTATCATTGGTATTCCTTTGTCATGTACCTTTGTTGTATCGGTATGTGTGGCTGTGTATCTTTGCTAGTTAATTTCACTCGGTGTGTAACACTTTCCAAGAATGTTTTCTCCATTTTATTAAGTGTATTTTTCTATCCTCCGGGGTCATTGACATATACGATGAACTCTGAGGAATTGTGACTGGGTAAACCTTGTAAATACATGTTCGGTGGAAGCTATCTGCCTTCAAATTGTGTTCCGGTCAGTAGTTTATTATACAGTGTAGTCTGCAATTTATCTCCTTCACACACATAGGTACATCAAGATAATTAATCTCCTTCGACATTGTCATCTCAAATTTTAAATTTATATACCATACTATTCAATAAATCACTCATAATATGGCTTCCTGATCGTACCTTTCCATATCACAATAGGTCATCTATGAAACGCATGTACTTAACACACACTTTTGTATAAATCACTGTATAAATAATTCATTTCCAAATATCCCCCATACAGTGGCATAAAGCCTGCGGATCCCATGCAGTTCCAACCCGTTGCATAATAACTGTTCAACTGAAATATTTGTGAGTATTATGGAAACATCCATGCAAATTCAGTAGGTAAAATCCATTGTAGTTTGTCCCAAGAATGAAGTCTTACTGTTTTGCAGCTATCAAATTAAACGAATATATAAATGTTAATAACCACTAGCAAAGTAAATATCGAATTTCGTTGGAGTAAAATGTCTATTATACAATACGCGAGTAAATCGATTTCGAAATAGTGATTCTTCTCGTTATTGTCTATTATACCAATAAGCAGTAAATATAATCGAAAGTGAGTAAAATGTCTATTATACCATACGCAAGTAAATATCGAATTATCGAATATGTGAGGTAAAATGTCTATTATACCAATACGCAGGTATCAATATCGAATTATTCGAATTATGTGAGTAAAATGTTATTATACCAATGCGCGTAAATATCGAATATCGAAATATGGAGTAAAATGTCTATTATAACCAATACGCGAGTAAATATCGAATTATCGAATAGTGAGTAAAATGTCTATTTATACCAAATACGCGAGTAAATATCGAATATATCGATATAATGGAGTAAAATGTCTATTATACCAATACGCGAGTAAATATCGAATTGACGAATATGTGAGTAAAATGTCTATTTATACCAATACGCGAGTAAAATCGAATTACGATATGTGAGGTAAAAATTTTCTATTATACCAATACGCGAGGAAATATCGAATTGACGAATTGTGAGTAAAATGTATTTATACCAATACGCGAGTAAATATCGAATATGAATATGTGAGTAAATGTTATTATACCAATACGCAAGTAAAATATCGAAATTAACGAATATGTGAGTAAAATGTCTTATTATACCAATACGAGTGTTAAACATCGAATATCGAATATGTGAGTAAATGTCTATATACCCAATACGCAAGTAAATATCGAATTATGAATATGTGAAGTGAAAATGTCTATATTACCAATACGGGAGAGTAAATATCGAATTATCGAATATGTGAGTAAAATGTCTATTATACCAATACGCGGGGAAAATACTGAATTAACGAATATTAAGTAAAATGTCTTTTACCAATAGTGAGAAATATCGATATCAAATCCATGAGTAACATGTCTATATACCAATCGAGTGTAAATATCGAATTATCGAATCCATGTAGTAAAAGTCTATTATACCAATACGCGAGTAAATATCGATTATCGAATCCATGAGGTAAAATGTCTATTATACCAATAAGCGAGTAAATATCGAATTATCGAATCCATGAGTAAAATGTCTATTATACCAATACGCGGGTTTTAAATATCGAATATCGAATAATGTGAGTAAAATGTTTTATACCAATACGCAAGAATATCGAATTAACGAATAGTGAGTAAAATGTCTATTATAACCAATACGCGGAGTAATTAGAATTAACGAATATGTGAGTAAATGTCTTTATACCAAACGCAAGGTAAATATCAGAATTATCGAATATGTGAGTAAAAATGTCATTATACCAATAAGTGGTAAATATCGAATTATCGATATGTGAGTAAAAGTCTATATACCAATACGGGTAAATACTGAATATACGAATATGTAAGTAAAATGTCTATTATACCAATACGCGAGTAAATACGAATTACAAATCCATGAGTAAAAGTCTATTATACCAATACGCGAGTAAATATCGAATTATCGAAATCATGAGTAAAATGTCATTATACCAATACGCGTAAAGTAAATATCGAATTATCGAATCATGAGTAAAATGTCTATTTATACCAATACGACGAGTAAATATCAAATTATCGAAATCCATGAGTAAATGTCTATTATACCAATACGCGGGTAAATAGGAATAGGGAATATGTGAGTAAAAGTCTATATACCAATACGAAAGTAAATATCGAATTAACGAATATGTGAGTAAAATGTCTATTATACCAATACGCAAGTAAATATCGAATTACGAATCCATGAGTAAAATGTCTATATACCAATACGCGGGGTAAATATCGAATTAACGAATATGTGAGTAAAATGTCTATATACCAATACGTGAGTAAATATCGAATTATCGAATATGCGAGTAAAAATGTCATTATACCAATACGGCAAGTAAATATCGAATTATGGAATCTGCAGAGTAAAATGTCTATTATACCAATACAGTGAAATATCGAAATTATAGAATCCATGAGTAAAATGTTATTACTGTATATACTCGAATATAAGTCGACCCGAGTATAAGTCGAGGTACCCATTTTTACCTCAAAAATTAGTAAAAACTGGTTGACTCGAGTATAAGTGAGAGTAGAAATTTGACCACTACTGCCTTCTGATTCTGTATGTTTAAGGATTTAGTTGCCCTTTAAATGGACAGCAGCATTCCCATACAGTAGTCCCATACAGTAATAACCAAATCCAATATGGCTATACTGTTATGGAAAATACTGTATTTGAATTCTGCTGTCCATTTAAAGGGCAACTAAAGCCTCAAACAATACAGAATCAGAAGGCACATATTTAACAATAGGTACCATCCTCAGTATTGTTCAGGCATTAGTTGCCCTTTAAATTAACAGTGATCCCCAATTCATTGGCACTCCAGAAGTTTGTAAACTACAACTCCCAGCATGCTTTAGATGCCGGGAGTTGTAGTTTACAAACATCTGTAGTGGAACAGCACACACTTAAAGGGCATGTCCACCCCCAAAACTATAATCCCCCAACTACTGGCCCCATCATGTAGTGTAGTGTAATCCTTACCTCACATCCCAGCTCCATAGGGTTCTCCAGTAGCCCCCCCCAAAGTCCCAAAACTGCCCACCAGGAGGCTAGCAGGTCCATTATAGGACACTGCTGCTAGCTGGCCTCAGTAGATTTTTGCCATGCGTTACTGAGCCCTTCTCCCCACCTCCTCCCCTCCCTCCCCTCCCTCTCCCTCCCGTTCTACTATCCCTCCCCCTACCTGATGGTCGCGTCCACTGACGTCACTACTCTGCACCGGTCTCATTTCCCGGCGCCAAGTAGTGACATCAGTGGATGCGACCATCAGTGGATGCGACCATCAGTGGATGCGGCAGACGGATTTCCTCATCAAGAGAGTGACTGACACGCAGTATAAGTCGAGGGTTCGGATTTCAGGCTGTTTTTACAGCCTGAAAACTTCGACTTATACTCGAGTATATACGGTATACCAATATGCGAGTAAATATCGAATTTAGGATCAGAAATCCGGCTGCCGCATCCACTGATGGTTGCGTCCACTGACGTCATTACTCGGCGCCGGTCTCATTTCCCGGCGCCAAGTAGTGACATCAGTGGATGCGACCATCAGTGGATGCGACCATCAGTGATGCGGCAGCCGGGTATTTCCTCAACATGAAAGTGAGTGACTGACCCAAGTAAGCGAGGTTCAGATTTCAGGCTGTTTTTACAGCCTGAAAAACTCGACTTATACTCGAGTATATACGGTATACAATAGCGAGTAAATATCGAATTAATGAATATGTGAGTAAAATGTCTATTATACCATACGGAAGTAAAATCGAATTAACGAATATGTGAGTAAAATGTCTATTATACCAATACGCAAGTAGTAAATATCGAATATCGAATCCATTGAGTAAAAGTCTATTATACCAATACGCGAGTAAAATCGAATTATTGAATATGCAAGTAAAATGTCTATTATACAATACGCGAGTTAAGATAAATATCGAATAACGAATATGCGAGTAAAATGTCTATTATCCAATACGCGTGTAAATATCGAATTAACGAATATGTGAGTAAAATGTCTATTATACCAATACGCGAGTAAATATCGCATTATCGAATATGTGAGTAAAATGTCTATTATACCAATACGCGAGTAAATTATCGAATTATCGAATATGAAGTAAAATGTCTATTATACTAATACGCGAGGTAAATATCGATTAAGAATATGGGAGTAAAATGTCTATTATACCAATACGCGAGTAAATATCGAATTATCGAATATGTGAGTAAAATGTCTATTATACAATACGTGAGTAAATATCGAATTATCAGAATATGGAGAGTAAATGTCTATTATACCAATACGCGAGTAAATATCGAATAACGAATTAGTGAGTAAAATGTCTATTATACCAATACGCGAGTAAATATCGAATTAAGAATATGAAGTAAAATGGTCTATTATACCAATACGCGAGAGGAATATCGAATTACGAATATGGGAGAGTAAAATGTCTATTATACCAATACGCGAGTAAATATCGAATTAACGAATATGTGAGTAAAATGTCTATTATACTACTACGCGGGTAAAATCGAATTAAACGAATATGGGAGTTAAATGTCTATTATACCAATACGCGAGTAATATCGAATTAACGAATATGTGAGTAAAATGTCTATTACACAATACGCGAGTAAATATCGAATTAACGAATATGGGAGTAAAATGTCTATTATACCAATACGCGAGTAAATATCGAATTAACGAATATGCAGTAAAATGTCTCATTATACCAATACGCGAGTAATATCGAATTAACGAATATGGAGTAAAATGTCTATTATACCAATACGCGGAGTAAATATCGAATTATCGAATATGTGAGTAAAATGTCTTATACCAATACCGAGTAAATATCGAATTAACGATTGTGAGTAAAATGTCTATTATACAATACCGTGAGTAAATATCGAATAGTAACGAATATGGGAGTAAAATGTCTATTATACCAAAACGCGAGTAAAATCGAATATTCGAATATGTGAGTAAAATGTCTATTATACTAATACGCGAGAAAATATCGAAATGAACGAATATGTGGAGTAAAATGTCTATTATACTAAACGCGAGTAGTAAATATCGAATTAACGAATAGCAGTGAAAAATGTCTATTATAACCAATAGCGAGTAAATATCGAATTAACGAATATGAGGAGTAAAAATGTATATTATACCAATACGCGAGTAAATATCGAATTATCGAAGATATGTGGAGTAAAATGTCTAATTTACCCAATACGCGAGTAAATATCGAATTATCGAATATGGGAGTAAAATGTCTATTATACTAATACGTGAGTAAATATCGAATTATCGAATATGTGAGTAAAATGTCTATTATACCAATACGCGAGTAAATATCGAATATTTATCGAATATGTGAGTAAAAGTCTATTATACCAATACGCAAGTAAATATCGAATTGACGATATGTGAGTAAAATGCTATTATACCAATACGCGAGTAAATATCGAATTATCGAATATGTGAGTAAAATGTCTATTATACCAATACGCGAGTAAATATCGAATTATCGAATATGTGAGTAAAATGTTTATTACCAATACGCGAGTTAAATATCAATTATCGAATATGAGAGTAAAATGTCTATTATACCAATACCGAGAAATATCGAATTATCGAATATGTGAGTAAAATGTCTATTATACCAATCGACGAGTAAATATCGAATTATCGAATATGTGAGTAAAATGTCTATTATACCAATACGCGAGTAAATATCGAATTGACGAATATGTGAGTAAAATGTCTATATACCAATACGCGAGTAAAATCGAATTACATATGTAGTAGTAAATGTCTATTATACCAATACGCGAGTAAATATCGAATGACGAATATGTGAGTAAAATGTCTATATACCAATACGCGAGTAAATATCGAATTATCGAATATGTGAGTAAATGTCTATATACCAATACGCAGTAAATATCGAATTAACGAATATGTGAGTAAAATGTCTATTTATACCAATACCGAGTGTAAACATCGAATATCGAAATGTGAGTAACATGTCTATTATACCAATAGCAAGTAATATCGAATATAGAATATGTGAGTAAAATGTCTATTATACCAATACGGGAGTAAATATCGAATTATCGAATATGTGAGTAAAATGTCTATTATACCAATAGCGGGGAAATAATGAATTAACGAATATGTAGTAAAATGTCTATTATACCAATACGTGAGTAAATATCGAATATCAAATCCATGAATAAATGTTATTATACCATACCGCGAGTAAATATCGAATTATCGAATCATAGTAAAATGTCTATTATACCAATAGCGAGTAAATATCGAATATGAATCCATGAGTAAAATGTCTATTATACCAATAAGCAGTAAATATCGAATTATCGAATCCATGAGTAAAATGTCTATTATACCAATACGCGGTTAAATATCGAATATCGAATATGTGAGTAAAATGTCTATTATACCAATACGCAGTAATATCGAATTAACGAATATGTGAGTAAAATGTCTATTATACCAATACGCGAGTAAATACGAATTATACGAATATGTGAGTAAATGTCTATTATACCAATACGCAAGGAAATATCGAATTATCGAATATGTGAGTAAAATGCTATTATACCAATACGTGAGTAAATATCGAATTATCGAATATGTGAGTAAAATGTCTATTATACCAATACGGGGTAAATAATGAAATAACGAATATGTAAGTAAAATGTCTATTTAACCAATACGCGAGTAATATACGAATTATCAAATCCATGAGTAAAATGTTATTATACCAATACGCGAGTAAATATCGAATATCGAAATCATGAGTAAAATGTCTATTACCAAATACGCAGTAAGTAAATATCGAATTATCGAACCATGAGTAAAATGTCTATTATACCAATACGCGAGTAAATATCGAATTATCGAATCCATGATAAATGTCTATTATACCAATACGCGGGTAAATATCGGAATATGGAATATGTGAGTAAAAGTCATTATACCAAACGAAGTAAATATCGAATTAACGAATATGAGTAAAATGTCTATTATACCAATACGCAAGTAAATATCGATTACGAATCCATGAGGAAAATGTCTATATACCAATACGCGGGTAAATATCGTAACGAATATGTGTAGTAAAATGTCTATAACCAATACGGAGTAAAATCGAATTATGAATATGCGTAGTAAAATGTCTATTATACAATACGCAGTAAATATCGAATTATGGATTCGAGTAAAAGTCGATTATACCAATATGAAATATCGATTAAGAATCCATGAGTAAAATGTCTATTACTGTATATACTGAATATAAGTCGACCCGAGTATAAGTCGAGGTACCCATTTTACCTCAAAATTAGTAAAAACTGGTTGACTCGAGTATAAGTGAGAGTAGAAATTATGACCACTACTGCCTTCGATTCTGTATTGTTTTAAGGATTTAGTTGCCCTTTAAATGGACACAGCATTCCCATACAGTAGTCCCATACAGTATAACCAAATCCAATATGGCTATAACTGTTGGAAATACTGTATTTGAATTCTGCTGCCATTAAAGGGCAACTAAAGCCTCAAACAAACAGAATCAGAAGGCACATTATTTAACAATAGGTACCATCCTCAGTATTGTTAGGCATTAGTTGCCCTTTAAATTAACAGTGATCCCCAATTCATTGCACTCCAGAAGTTTGTAAACACAACTCCCAGCATGCTTTAGATGCCGGGAGTTGTGTTTACAAACATCTGTAGTGGAACAGCACACACTTAAAGGGCATGTCCACCCCCAAAACTATAATCCCCCCAACTACTGGCCCCATCATGTAGTGTAGTGTAATCCTTACCTCACATCCCAGCTCCATAGGGTTCTCCTGTAGTCCCCCCCCAAAGTCCCAAAACTGCCCACCAGGAGGTAGCAGGTCCATATAGGACACTGCCTGCTAGCTGGCCTCAGGGAGATTTTTGCCATGCGTACTGCAGCCCTTCTCCCCCTCCCTCCCCCTCCCCTTCCCCTCCCCTCCCTCCGTTTCTACATCCCTCCCCTACCGATGGTCGCGTCCACTGACGTCACTACTCTGCACCGGTCTCATTCCCGGCGCCAAGTAGTGACACAGTGGATGGACATCAGTGGATGCCGACCATAATGGATGCGGCAGACGGATCCTCCATCAAGAGAGTGATGACCGAATAAGTCGAGGTTCGGATTTAGGCTGTTTTTACAGCCTGAAAACTTCGACTATCGAGTATATACGGTATACCATATGCGAGTAAATATCGAATTTAGGATCAGAAATCCGGGCTCGCATCCATGATGGTTGCGTCCACTGACGTCATAATCGGCCGGTCTCATTTCCCGGGCACGTAGTGACTCAGTGGATCGACCATCAGTGGATGCGACCATCATGGATGCGGCAGCCGGATTCCTCCATCAAGTGAGTGAAGACCCAGTATAAGTGAGGTTCAGATTTCAGGCTGTTTTTACAGCCTGAAACCTCGACTATACTCGAGTATATACGGTATACACTACGCGAGTAAATATCGAAATTAACGAATATGTGAGTAAAATGTCTATTTACCAATACGCAAGTAAATATCGAATTAACGAAATGTGAGTAAAATGTCTATTATACCAATACGCAAGTAAATACGAATATCGAATCCATGAGATAAATGTCTATTATACCATACGCAATAATATCGATTATTGAATATGCAAGTAAAATGTCTATTATACCAATACGCGAGTAAATATCGAATTAACGAATATGCGAGTAAAATGTCTATTATACCAATACGCGAGTAAATATCGAATTAACGAATATGTGAGTAAAATGTCTATTATACCAATACGCGAGTAAATATCGAATTATCGAATATGTGAGGAAAATGTCTATTATACCAATACGCGAGTAAATATCGAATTACGAATATGCAAGTAAAATGTCTATTATACTAATACGCGAGTAAATATCGAATTAAGAATATGGGAGTAAAATGTCTATTATACCAAACGCGAGTAAATATCGAATTTCGAATATGTGAGTTAAATGTCTATTATACCAATACGTGAGTAAATATCGAATTATCGAATATGGGAGTAAAATGTCTATTATACCAATACGCGAGTAAATACGAATTAACGAATATGTGAGTAAAATGTCTATTATACCAATACGCGAGTAAATATCGAATTAACGAATATGCAAGTAAATGTCATTAACCAATACGCGAGTAAATATCGAATTATGGAATATGGGAGTAAAATGTCTATTATACCAATACGCGAGTAAATATCGAATTAACGAATATGTGAGTAAAATGTCTATTATACTAATACGCGGGGAAATATCGAATTAACGAATATGGAGTAAAATGTCTATTATACCAATACCGGAGTAAATATCGAATTAACGAATATGTGAGTAAATGTCTATTTACTAATACGCGAGTAAATCGAATTAACAATATGGGAGTAAAATGTCTATTATACCAATACGCGAGTAAATATCGAATTAACGAATATGCAAGTAAAATGTCTTTTATACCAATACGCGAGTAAATATCGAATTAACGAATATGGGAGTAAAATGTCTATTATACCAATATGTGAGTAAATATCGAATTAACGAATATGTGAGTAAAATGTCTATTATACCAATACGCGAGTAAATACGAATTAACGAATGTGAGTAAAATGTCTATATACTAATACGTGAGGAAATATCGAATTAACGAATATGGAGTAAAGTCTATTATACAATACGCGAGTAAATATCGAATAACGAATATGTGAGTAAAATGTCTATTATACTAATACGCGAGTAAATATCGAATAACGAATATGGGAGTAAAATGTTATATACTAATACGCGAGTAAATATCGAATTAACGAATATGCAAGTAAAATGTCTATTATACCAATACGCGAGTAAATATCGAATTAACGAATATGGGAGTAAAATGTCTATTATACCAATACGCGAGTAAATATCGAATTATCGAATATGTGAGTAAAATGTCTATTATACCAATACGCGAGTAAATATCGAATTATCGAATATGTGAGTAAAATGTCTATTATACCAATACGCGAGTAAATATCGAATTATCGAATATGTGAGTAAAATGTCTATTATACACAATCGCGACGTGTGAGTAAAATATCGAATTATCGAACTATGTGAGTAAAATGTCTATTATACCAATACGCGAGTAAATATCGAATTGACGAATATGTGAGTAAAATGTCTATATACCAATACGCGAGTAAATATCGAATTATCGATATGTTGAGTAGTAAATGTCTATTATACCAATACGCGAGTAAATATCGAATGACGAATATGTGAGTAAAATGTCTATACCAATACGCGAGTAAATATCGAATATCGAATATGTGAGTAAAATGTCTATTATACCAATACGCAGTAAATATCGAATTAACGAATATGTGAGTAAAATGTCTATTTATACCAATACGCGAGTGTAAACATCGAATTATCGAATATGTGAGTAAATGTCTATTATACCAATACGCAGTAATATCGAATATAGAATATGTGAGTAAAATGTCTATTATACCAATACGGGAGTAAATATCGAATTATCGAATATGTGAGTAAAATGTCTATTATACCAATACGCGGGGAAATAATGAATTAACGAATATGTAAGTAAAATGTCTATTATACCAATACGCGAGTAAATATCGAATTATCAAATCATATGAATAAATGTTTTATACCAATACGGGTAAATATCGATTATCGAATCATAGTAAAATGTCTATTATACCAATACGCGAGTAAATATCGAATATGAATCCATGAGTTAAAATGTCTATTATACCAATAAGCAGTAAATATCGAATTATCGAATCCATGAGTAAAATGTCTATTATACCAATACGCGGTTAAATATCGAATATCGAATATGTGAGTAAAATGTCTATTATACCAATACGCAAGTAATATCGAATTAACGAATATGTGAGTAAAATGTCTATTATACCAATACGCGAGTAAATACGAATTAACGAATATGTGAGTAAAATGTCTATTATACCAATACGCAAGGAAATATCGAATTATCGAATATGTGAGTAAAATCTATTATACCAATACGTGAGTAAATATCGAATTATCGATATGTGAGTAAAATGTCTATTATACCAATACGGGGTAAATAATGAAATAACGAATATGTAAGTAAAATGTCTATTTACCAATACGCGAGTAATATACGAATTATCAAATCCATGAGTAAAAATGTTATTATACCAATACGCGAGTAAATATCGAATATCGAAATCATGAGTAAAATGTCTATTACCAAATACGCGAGTAAATATCGAATTATCGAACCATGAGTAAAATGTCTATTATACCAATACGCGAGTAAATACGAATTATCGAATCCAGAATAAATGTCTATTATACCAATACGCGGGTAAATATCGAATATGGAATATGTGAGTAAAAGTCTATTATACCAAACGAAGTAAATATCGAATTAACGAATATGAGTAAAATGTCTATTATACCAATACGCAAGTAAATATCGAATTATCGAATCCATGAGAAAATTCTATTATACCAATACGCGGGGTAAATATCGATTAACGAATATGTGAGTTAGTAAAATGTTATTAACCAATACGTGAGTAAATATCGAATTATCGAATATGCGAGTAGTAAAATGTCTATTATACCAATACGCAAGTAAATATCGAATTATGGAATCTGCGATTAAAAAATGTCATTATACCAATACGTGAAATATCGAATTAAGAATCCTGAGTAAAATGTCTATTACTGTATATACTCGAATATAAGTCGACCCGAGTATAAGTCGAGGTACCCATTTTTACCTCAAAAATTAGTAAAAACTGGTTGACTCGAGTATAAGTGAGAGTAGAAATTATGACCACTACTGCCTTCTGATTCTGTATTGTTTTAAGGATTTAGTTGCCCTTTAAATGGACACAGCATCCCATACAGTAGTCCCATACAGTATAACCAAATCCAATATGGCTATAACTGTTGGAAATACTGTATTTGAATTCTGCTGCCATTAAGGGCCAACTAAAGCCTCAAACAATACAGAATCAGAAGGCACATTATTTAACAATAGGTACCATCCTCAGTATTGTTAGGCATTAGTTGCCCTTAAATTAACAGTGATCCCCAATTCATTGTGCACTCCAGAAGTTTGTAAACTACAAACTCCCAGCATGCTTTAGATGCCGGGAGTTGTAGTTTACAAACATCTGTAGTGGAACAGCACACACTTAAAGGGCATGTCCACCCCCAAAACTATAATCCCCCCAACTACTGGCCCCATCATGTAGTGTAGTGTAATCCTTACCTCACATCCCAGCTCCATAGGGTTCTCCCTGTAGTCCCCCCCCAAAGTCCCAAAAACTGCCCACCAGGAGGTAGCAGGTCCATATAGGACACTGCCTGCTAGCTGGCCTCAGGGAGATTTTTGCCATGCGTACTGCAGCCCTTCTCCCCCTCCCTCCCCCTCCCCTCCCCTCCCCTCCCTCCGTTTCTACATCCCTCCCCCTACCGATGGTCGCGTCCACTGACGTCACTACTCTGCACCGGTCTCATTCCCGGCGCCAAGTAGTGACACAGTGGATGCGACATCAGTGGATGCCGACCATAATGGATGCGGCAGAACGGATTCCTCCATCAAGAGAGTGATGACCGAGGATAAGTCGAGGTTCGGATTTAGGCTGTTTTTACAGCCTGAAAACTTCGACTATATCGAGTATATACGGTATACCATATGCGAGTAAATATCGAATTTAGGATCAGAAATCCGGGGCTCGCATCCATGATGGTTGCGTCCACTGACGTCATATATCGGGCCGGTCTCATTTCCGGGCACGTAGTGACTCAGTGGATCGACCATCAGTGGGATGCGACATCAGGATGCGGCAGCCGCCGATTCCTCCATCAAGTGAGTGAAGACCCAAGTATAAGTGAGTTCAGATTTCAGGCTGTTTTTACAGCCTGAAAACCTCGACTATACTCGTATATACGGTATACAACTACGCGAGTAAATATCGAATTAACGAATATGTGAGTAAAATGTCTATTTACCAATACGCAGTAAATATCGAATTAACGAAATGTGAGTAAAATGTCTATTATACCAATACGCAAGTAAATACGAATATCGAATCCATGAGATAAATGTCTATTATACCATACGCAATAAATATCGATTATGAATATGCAAGTAAAATGTCTATTATACCCAATACGCGAGTAAATATCGAATTAACGAATATGCGAGTAAAATGTCTATTATACCAATACGCGAGTAAATATCGAATTAACGAATATGTGAGTAAAATGTCTATTATACCAATACCGAGTAAATATCGCATTACGAATATGTGAGTAAAATGTCTATTATACCAATACGCGAGTAAATATCGAATTACGAATATGAAGTAAAATGGTCTATTATACTAATACGCGAGTAAATATCGAATTAGAATATGGGAGTAAAATGTCTATTATACCAAACGCGAGTAAATATCGAATTATCGAATATGTGAGTGAAATGTCTATTATACCAATACGTGAGTAAATATCGAATTATCGAATATGGGAGTAAAATGTCTTATACCAATACGCGAGTAAATATCGAATTAACGAATATGTGAGTAAAATGTCTATTATACCAATACGCGAGTAAATATCGAATTAACGAATATGCAAGTAAAATGTCATTATAACCAATACGCGAGTAAATATCGAATTAACGAATATGGGAGTAAAATGTCTATTATACCAATACGCGAGTAAATATCGAATTAACGAATATGTGGAGTAAAATGTCTATTATACTAATACGCGGGGAAATATCGAATTAACGAATATGGAGTAAAATGTCTATTATACCAATACGCGGAGTAAATATCGAATTAACGAATATGTGAGTAAATGTCTATTATACTAATACGCGAGTAATAATCGAATTAACGAATATGGGAGTAAAATGTCTATATACTAATACGCGAGAAATATCGAATAACGAATATGCAAGTAAAATGTCTATTATACCAATACGCGAGTAAATATCGAATTAACGAATATGGGTAGTAAAATGTCTATTATACCAATACGCGAGTAAATATCGAATTATCGAATATGTGAGTAAAAGTCTATTATACCAATACGCGAGTAAATATCGAATTAACGAATGTGAGTAAAATGTCTATATACTAATACGTGAGAAATATCGAATTAACGAATATGGAGTAAAGTCTATTATACCAATACGCGAGTAAATATCGAATAACGAATATGTGAGTAAAATGTCTATTATACTAATACGCGAGAGTAAATATCGAATTAACGAATATGGGAGTAAAATGTATATATACTAATAAGCGGAGTAAATATCGAATTAACGAATATGCAAGTAAAATGTCTATTATACCAATACGCGAGTAAATATCGAATTAACGAATATGGGAGTAAAATGTCTATATACCAATACGCGGAGTAAATATCGAATTATCGAATATGTGAGTAAAATGTCTATTATACCAATACGCGAGTAAACACGAATTATCGAATATGTGAGTAAAATGTCTATTATACCAATACGCGAGTAAATATCGAATTATACGAATATGTGAGTAAAATGTCTATTATACCAATACGCGAGTAAACACGAATTATCGAATATGTGAAAAATGTCTATTATACCAATACGCGAGTAATATCGAATTATCGAATATTGTGAGGTAAACATGTCTATTATACCAATACGCGAGTAAATATCGAATTATCGAATATGTGCGTAAAATGTCTATTATACCAATACACGAGTAAATATCAAATTATCCAATATGTGAGTAAAATGTCTATTATACCAATACGCAAGTATATATCGAATTATCGAATATGCAAGTAAAATGTCTATTATACCAATACGCGAGTAAATATCAAATTATCGAATCTGCAAGTAAAATGTCTATTATACCAATACGCAAGTAAATTTCGAATTATCGAATCTGCAAGTAAAATGTCTATTATACCAATACGCGAGTAAATATCGAATTAACTAATATGGGAGTAAAATGTCTATTATACCAATACGCGAGTAAATATCGAATTATCGAATTGTGAGTAAATGTCTATTAAACCAATACGCGAGTAAATATCGAATTGCGAATATGTGAGGAAAATGTCTATTATACCAATACGCGAGTAAATATCGAATTATCGAATATGTGAGTAAAATGTCATTATACCAATACGCAAGTAAATATCGAATTAACGAATATGTGAGTAAAATGTCTATTATACCAATACGCGAGTAAACATCGAATATCGAATAGTGGTAAATGTCTATTATACCAATACGCAAGTAAATATCGAATTATCGAATATGTGAGTAGAGTAAAATGTCTATTATACCAATACGGGAGTTAAATATCGAATTAATCGAATATGTGAGTAAAATGTCTATTATACCAAACGCGGGGAAAAATGAATTAACGAATATGTAAGTAAAAGTTCTATTATACCCATACGTGAGTAAATATCGAATTATCAAATCCATGAGTAAATGTCTATTATACCATAACGCGAGTACATATCGAATTATCGAATCCATGAGTAAAATGTCTATTATACCAATACGCGAGTAAATATCGAATTATCGAATCTGAGTAAAATGTCTATATACCAATAAGCGAGTAAATATCGAATTATCGAATCCATGAGTAGAAATGTCATTATACCAATACGCGGTTAAATAATCGAATATCGAATAGTGAGTAAAATGTCTATTATACCAATACGCAAGTAATACGATATTAACGAATATGTGAGTAAAATGTCTATTATACCAATACGCGAGTAAATATCGAATTAACGAATATGTGTAGTAAAATGTCTATTATACCAATACGCAAGTAATATCGATTATCGAATATGTGAGTAAAAGTCTATTATACCAATACGTGAGTAAATATCGAATTATCGAATAGTGAGTAAAATGTCTATTATACCAATCGAGGGTAAATAATGAAATAACGAAATGTAAGTAAAATGTTATTATACCAATACGCGAGTAAATATCGATTATCAAATATGAGAAAAATGTCTATTATACCAATACGCGAGTAAATATCGAATTATCGAATCATGAGTAAAATGGCATTATACCAATACGCGAGTAAATACGAATATCGAATCATGAGTAAAATGTCTATATACCAATACGCGAGTAAATATCGAATTACGAATCCATGAGTAAAAAGTCTATTATACCAATACGCGGGTAAATATCGAATATGGAAATGTGATTAGTAAAATGTCTATTATACCAATACGAAGTAAATATCAATTAACGAATATGTGAGTAAAATGTCTATTATACCAATACGCAAGTAAATATCGAATTATCGAATCCATGAGTAAAATGTCTATTATACCAATACGCGGGTAAATATCGAATTAACGAATATGTGAGTAAAATGTCTATTATACCAATACGTGAGTAAATATCGAATTATCGAATATGCGAGTAAAATGTCTATTATACCAATACGCAAGTAAATATCGAATTATGGAATCTGCGAGTAAAATGTCTATTATACCAATACGTGAGTAAATATCGAATTATAGAATCCATGAGTAAAATGTCTATTACTGTATATACTCGAATATAAGTCGACCCGAGTATAAGTCGAGGTACCCATTTTTACTCAAAAATTAGTAAAAACTGGTTGGACTGAGTATAAGTGAGAGTAGAAAATTATGACCACTACTGCCTTCTGATTCTGTATGTTTTAAGGATTTAGTTGCCCTTTAAATGGACAGCAGCATTCCCATACAGTAGTCCCATACAGTAATACCAAATCCAATATGGCTATAACTGTATGGAAATACTGTATGAATCTGCTGTCCATTTAAGGGCAACTAAAGCCCAAAACAATACAGAATCAGAAGGCACATTATTTACAATAGGTACCATCCTCAGTATTGTTCAGGCATTATTGCCCTTTAAATTAACAGTGATCCCCAATTCATTGGCATCCAGAAGTTTGTAAACTACAACTCCAGCATGCTTAGATGCCGGGAGTTGTAGTTTACAAACATTGTGTGGAACACAGCACACATTAAAGGGCATGTCCACCCCCAAAACTATAATCCCCCAACTACTGGCCCCATCATGTAGTGTAGTGTAATCTTACCTCACATCCCAGCTCCATAGGGTTCTCCTGTAGTCCCCCCCAAAGTCCCAAAACTGCCCCACCAGGAGGCTAGAGGTCCATATAGGACACTGCCTGCTAGCTGGCCTCAGGTAGATTTTTGCCATGCGTACTGCAGCCCTTCTCCCCCTCCCTCCCCCTCTCTCCCTCCCTCTCCCTCCCGTTCTACTATCTCCTCCCTACCTGATGGTCGCGTCCACTGACGTCACTACTCTGCACCGGTCTCATTTCCCGGCGCCAAGTAGTGACATCAGTGGAGTGGACCATCAGGGATGCGACCATCAGTGGATGCGGCAGACGGATTCCTCCATCAAGAGAGTGACTGACCCGAGTATAAGTCGAGGTTCGGATTTCAGGCTGTTTTTACAGCTGAAAACTTCGACTTATACTCGAGTATATAGGTATACCAATATGCAGTAAATATCGAATTTAGGATCAGAAATCCGGCTGCCGCATCACTGATGGTTGCGTCCACTGACGTCATTACTCGGCGCGGTCTCATTTCCCGGCGCACTAGTGACATCAGTGGATCGACCATCAGGGATGCGACCATCGGGATGCGGCAGCGGATTCCTCCATCAAGTGAGTGACTGACCCAGTATAAGTGAGGTTCAGATTTCAGGCTGTTTTTACAGCCTGAAAACCTCGACTTATACTCGAGGATATACGGTATATACAAACGCAGAGGTAAATACGAATAACGAATATGTGGTAAAATGTCTATTATACAATACGAAGTAAAATATCGAAACGAATATGTGAGTAAATGTCTATTATACCAATACGCAAGTAAATATCGAATACGAATCCATGAGTAAATGTCTATTAACCAATACGCAAGTAAAATATCGAATATTGAATATGCAAGTAAAATGTCTTTATACCAATACGCGAGTAAATATCGATAATTAACGAATATGCGAGTAAAATGTCTATTATACCAATACGCGAGTAAATATCGAATTAACGATATTGTGAGTAAAATGTCTATTATACCAATACTCGAGTAAATATCGCATTACGAATATGTGAGTAAATGTCTATTATACCAATACGCGAGTAAATATCGAATTATCGAATATGCAAGTAAAATGTCTATTATACTAATACGCGAGTAAATATCGAATTAACGAATATGGAGTAAAATGTCTATTATACCAATACGCGAGTAAATATCGAATTATCGAATATGTGAGTAAAATGTCTATTATACCAATACGTGAGTAAATATCGAATTAATCGAATATGGGAGTAAAATGTCTATTATACCAATACGCGAGTAAATATCGAATTAACGAAAGATATGTGAGTAAAATTCTATTATACCATACGCGAGTAAATATCGAATTAACGAATATGCAAGTAAAATGTCTATTACCAATACGCGAGTAAATATCGAATTAACGAATATGGGAGTAAAATGTCTATATACCATACGCGAGTAAATATCGAAATAACGAAATGGAGTAAAATGTCATTATACTAATACGCGGGGTAATATCGAATTAACGAATATGGAGAGTAAAATGTCTATTATACCAATACGCGAGTAAATATCGAATTAACGAATATGTGAGTAAAATGCTATTATACTAATACGCGAGTAAATATCGAATAACGAATATGGGAGTAAATGTCTATTATACTAATACGCGAGTAAATATCGAATTAACGAATATGCAAGTAAAATGTCCTTATACCAATACGCGAGTAAATATCGAATTAACGAATATGGGAGTAAAATGTCTATTTACCAATACGCGAGTAAATATCGAATTATCGAATATGTGAGTAAAAGTCTATTATACAATACGCGAGTAAATATCGAATTAACGAATATGTGAGTAAATGTCTATTATACTATACGTGAGTAAATATCGAATTAAGAATATGGAGTAAAATGTCTATTTACCAATACGCGAGTAAATATCGAATTAACGAATATGTGAGTAAATGTCTATTTCTACTAATAGCGAGTAATATCGAATATTAGAATATGGAGTAAAATGTCTATTATACAATACGCGAGTAAATATCGAATTAACGAATATGCAGTAAAATGTCTATTATACCAATACGCGAGTAAATATCGAAATTAACGAATAGGGGTAAAATGTCTATATACCAATACGGAGTAAAATCGAATTATCGAATATGTGAGTAAAAATGTCTATTATACCAATACGGAGTAAATCGAATTATCGAATATGTGAGTAAAATGTCTATTATACCATACGCGAGTAAATATCGAATTATCGAATATGTGAGTAAAATGTCTATATTACCAATACGCGAGTAAAACATCGAATTATCGAATATGTGAGTAAAATGTCTTTATACCATACGCGAGTAAATATCGAATTATCGAATATGTGGAGTAAATGTCTATATACCAATAGCGAGTAATATCGAATTATCGAATATGTGAGAAAAATGTCTATTATACCAATACGCGAGTAAAATCGAATTAACGAATATGGGAGATAAAATGTCTATTATACCAATACGCGAGTAAATATCGAATTAACGAATATGTGGAGTAAAATGTCTATTATACCAATACGCGGTAAATATCGAATTATCGAATATGTGGTAATAAAATGGCATATTACCAATACGCGCGTAAATATCGAATTATCGAATATGTGAGTAAAATGTCTATTATACCAATACGCGAGTGAGTAAATATCGAATATTAACGAATATGTGAATAAAATGTCTATTATACCAATACGCGAGTAAATATCGAATTAACGAATATGTGAATAAAATGTCTATTATACCAATACGCGAGTAAATATCGAATTAACGAATATGTGAATAAAATGTCTATTATACAATACGCGAGTAAATATCGAATTACGAATATGTGAGTAAAATGTATATATACCAATACGCGAGTAAATATCGAATTAACGAATATGTGAATAAATGTCTTTATACCAAATCGCGAGTAAATATCGAATTAACGAAATATGTGAATAAAATGTGTCTATTTACCAATACGGCGAGTAAATATCGAATTAACGATATGTGAATAAAATGTCTATTATACCAATACGCAAGTAAATATCGAATTAACGAATACGTGAGTAAAATGTCTATTATACCAATACGCGAGTAAATATCGAATTAACGAATATGTGAATAAAATGTCTATTATACCAATACGCGAGTAAATATCGAATTATCGAATATGTGAGTAAAATGTCTATTATACTAATACGCGAGTAAATATCGAATTAACGAATATGTGAATAAATTGTCTATTATACCAATACGCGAGTAAATATCGAATTAACGAATATGTGAGTAAAATGTCTATTAAACCAATACGTGAGTAAATATCGAATTAACGAATATGCGAGTAAAATGTCTATTATACCAATATGCGAGTAAATATCGAATTATCGAATATGTGAGTAAAATGTCTATTATACCAATACGCGAGTAAATATCGAATTATCGAATATGTGAGTAAAATGTCTATTATACCAATACGCGAATAAATATCGTTTATGGGAAAATCATCGAATCTGCGAGACGTTCATGGGATAATAATCGAATGTTCAAACGCGAGAGCTGGAAAGTAGCGTGCATGAGAGTAAACTTGATTTTTTCAAAAGTCCTGGATATTGGAACATGTTCCCCAGACCATTTCCCAGGTCCCACAGCCATTTACATTAAGTTACCATTGATATTTTAATTGTATTTAATTCGATCTTTTCGAACTGTTTTACTCCCATTGACTTTAATGGGTCCATTTTTGAACTCTTGAACTTTCGAACTTTCCATATAGTTCGAAAGTTGGAAAACCGACCGAACTTTCGAAAGTTCGGCCATCTCTACAGGAAAACTATGGAACTGTCTTCCATTGAATGTTGTGATGTGATGGAAAGTTCATTGGATAGTTTTAAAAAAAAGCTGGATCAGTTTCTAAAAACAAAAACTGGTATTGATACATAAAGTTGGAGTTGATCCAGGGATATTTCCAATTGCCACTTGGAGCCAGTAAGCCCTTCATATTGTTTTTTGGGTTTTTTTGCCTTCCTCTGGATCAATTATTGTTGCGGGTGTTGCTGAATAGGTTGGACTAGATGATGTTTGGTGCTAAAGAATCAGAGCAAATAGCGCTTCTTTATAAATATGGCCCCTAGTAATGATCCAGCCAATGTTTACTAGCGGATTCTGGGACATGAACTAATACATTTCTGTGATGGTGGCAGAAACATTGTACATTATGGACCAAGTATCTATATCAGTAAATACCAACATCGATCCTTTCACCAACCACAGCATTACATAACTCTGGGGATGCTAAAAGGTTTGTTATTGGTCGTTACACCTGATATAGTCATAAAGTAACGAGACACATGCCTTTGGAAAGGGTTGCTGGGGCATTATGGGGGGGGATAGCACAAGAGTGTATTCAAAATGACCAATGGGAATGAATATCCATCTTACACTCATTGCCTAATGGGCTCCCCTTAATTCCAGTTTGGTAAAGACTTTGGCTGACAGTAAGAAGTACTTACCCCAGCAACCTTCTCAGCATGGAAGATTCCACTCAGGTGGCCTTTCTTTACCTTTATGAGCTCATTTTAAGTTCTGTTTGTTCCCTAAAGCTGTAGCTGGCATTTTCCTTGTTAACATTTTCTCCTAACTCCAACTCCTATGATCTAAGAATATAATTATATCAGCCGTAATAAAATTGCAGAACATGCTGAGGGGTGCAGAGAGGTTCATAGAGATTCACATTTTTTCATGATAAATTTCCCCCAGAAATCCCTCCTGCTGCAACAATATTTATGGAAAGTTCCTCTTTAATAAGGTAGCTCATTACACGTCCATTGCACCAAGCTGCCATTACCCCAACTCCAGCAGCTTTGGCCCGTGTTGTTTGTATACTGTAAGTGTACAGAGTATAATTATGACATCATACCCTCCAACATCCCCTTTTAAATAAACTTTAAAGAACATTGCTAAGATCAAGTTCCCTTCATTATCTTTGGGTTCAGAGAAGGGAAACTAAATTAATAAGGGAACTGGGGGAGCTTGAATATGAAGAGTTACAATTATGCACATTAGATAAAAGGTGTTTGCGTGGGGATATAATCACTGTATATAAATATATTAATGGGCCATACAATAAACTATCAAATTCACCAGTAGAACATGTCAGAGGACACACAGACAATCCCTTAAAGGGTATGTCCACCCTAAAAACCACATATAAATATATTATAGACATTCCCTTTAAGGGCCAGGCCACACTACAGCATTTTAGTGCGCAATCCGATAAAATGCGGACCGCACTCCGATTAATGGATCACAGCGCAGATGCCCAGCAATGCACTAGTGTGGCCTCAATTGGGACACATTAGTGTATGTTTTTTAAAGCACAATCAGATTACAATCACAATTGGATTGTCCTTACAAGCGCACAAGTGTGGCCTAGCCCTAAGAAATCATCTACCTGCAGCTCTGCACAATGTTATTAAGTGAACCTTATCAAGGGATCACTCTTACTGTTGTACTAGTGTTGCTGCCTTTCCCTTTAAGACAAACACTTATGAAATAGACATGCTGCAGTGCTAGGTTCCATCGCATTAAATACATGCTGTATGGCTACACTGAAATCTATACAGCTTGCATCACACTTCTAAATATAGCCGCAATATATCTGTGTAATTCTCCCTTTAGGTACCCAATACCACTATGCACAGAAGTGGAGGTTGCTTAACTTTGAATACAAACAGGGAGATGTGATATCCCGCGCTAACGAGAAAATAAGCGCTAAATTCACGCTAACCCATGTACTAACGTGTTAGCGATGGTTTTGCACTGTCTGCGCCATGTCGCAATTTTTTTTCTTTCTGCAGTATAAAGCGATGCAATAAATTTAGCGCCGGTTTTTGCGCAAGAATTAACGCCTCTTCAATGGTGTCTTTAAAATATGTGCAAAAGGTCGCAACTTACCGCTAGCGTTTTCGCAATGTATTAACGGGTGCAAAGTGGTTAATACATTGCGTGTGAGTGTGTATATGGGTTCTGTGTGGGGTAACACTACCTCTCTGTTATTATTTAACCCATGATTTTCTGTGGTTCAGCTTTGGTAAATGGTTATGTGGGAAGAGTTGGTTGGGTCTCCATTCCCTTTACATGGTTTGCAGCTTCCCAGCCAAGCTCGTTAATTGATTAAGCTGCACCTGGAATGGATGTTTTGATAAAAGACCAGGGGAGATCCAGTCTGTCTGGGAGCAGCGTGGTGTGAGGGATTGCTGGATACCTGTGAGTTATTTTTTAATCCTATGTATAAGTTACAGCCTAGGTTGTCTTGTTAACAATAAAAGTGGCATCGCTATTTACGTGCAATACAGGAAACGGGGGTTAAGGTCATGCAAATGGATAAAATATTAGGCTGTAACCTCTTGCAGCTGTGTGAGATTCAATGAAAGTTCTTATTGTTTAAAATGGTGCTAGTTTTGCCCCAATCAGATCTTGAAAGCTAACATCTGATTGGTTGGGGCATAATTTAGCACTGTTTTTAATAAGACCTTATTATTATTGAATAACCCTGTGAATATTTAACGGCAGCGAATAGCTGGTGATAAATATTTTACTATGGCCTAACCCAGGTGGTCATTTTCCTGGTAATTATCTGATCCTCCTCCCATCACAGGCTGTACCTGGGCATTTCTGTAATGTGTTTATAATTTATTATAGGGGACTGATGTGAACTATCTTCCTATACAAAGCAGTGCTCTCCCACACACCTGCACATTGCGGTTTATTGCCTCCTGGTTCACCCACTATTTTTTTGTTTCCCGACCATTTCTCTGCATGGTTTTCACTTCCTTTCCACGGACATCCCCATTGATGCCAACAACCAACCTTCACTCGCTTACCTCCTCTCTTAACCTTTCTCAGTGGTTGTCCACAGAGACTCCCCGTAATGGACACACACTTGGACTAGTCTTCACTCAGGGCCGGCCTTAGGATAAGTATCGCCCTGTGCAAGATGTTACCGGCGCCCTCTCCAAAACAACCCCCATGGCACACACAATACGCTGCTGAATGCTGCTTGCCTTGGCCTGGTTCACATCATGTTCACCACCTGCACTTCGTATCTTTCTTTAGTATCAAACCTCATGTTAGAAAGTTAAATTTCTCAACAACCATATTAAAATGAGAGGTGAGACCCTGATTACTGCTTTATAACAAGGAGATCTGCCTTCTAATTCAATGTTGTTCTGAGGCTTTAGTTGCCCCTAAAGTAAAGGTTCGTGCGATTGCGGATCCCACCCACGATGTGTACGAACGAACATGTTGGCCAATAATCGGCCCGTGTGTAGGCTTTTTATCGGCCGAAACGTTCGTTCGGAGATCCGCCAAGTTGGTCGTGCAACGATCCCCGAACGTCCGTTCCAGCCGACAAAGTGCCTACACACAGGTAGATATCATCCGAAACATTGTGGGTCGGGATCCGCAATCGCACGTGTGTACGAACCTATAGGCTTACGTGTGTTGGGGCTTTGTCTGTGGGGGGTGCTGATACATACATTTGATCTCCAGGACTGTAACTGGGGGGCTGTGGCAATGATGCGCAGGTCGCCCAAATCAAAGGCCGGCCCCGTCTTCACTCATCTATGTTCCTTATCTAACTTTTCTAACTCCCCATTTCTGATCAGTTTCTCCAATTTAACCTCATTTCATCCATCCCGGCCACTACCCCAACTCTGCCCTGGACGCTGTTGCCCCATTAACCACCACTCGTCTTGGTCGCATTAACTTACAGCCTTGGATCACGGATCAGATTAAAAGGATGAAAAGGCCGTCCCGTGTAGCTGGGCGACTGGTGAAAAAGAAACAAGACCCACAACTTTATTAATTTCAAAAATGCTCTTCACTGGGTCAGGAACGCTTTGTCTTCAGCCAAACAAACCTATTTCTCTTCCCTTATTTCCAAACAATCCAACAATCCAAAACAGCTTTTCAAAGTTTTCAACTCTCTGCTCTGTCCACCACCTCCTTCTCCTCCTACCCCCTGTTTATCTGCTGATGGAATTGCCTCTTATTTCACAGAAAAAAAACTTAATATAAGAAATGGTCTTTCTACATGTTCTGGCTCCTCTCCACAGCCTCCAGTCCCATCTACGTTTCTACCCGGCTTCCCTTCCACCACCTCCATCTTTGTTCTAAACAATGTTTCCAACAGACTTTCAAGCCTTCTCTCCAAGGCTCGTCTCACCACCTGCCCCCTTGACCCCCTTCCCTCCTTTCTCATTCCCCCATCTCTCATCTTCTTCACACCAGCCTAACATCATTCTAACCTGTCCCTATCCACATTCCCCTCATACAAACATCCTATTGTATCCCCTATTCTCCAGAAACCATCTCTGGATCCATCTGCTCTGTCCAGTTACCGGCCTGTCCCTCTTCTTTCGTTTGCATCTAAACTGCTTGAACGAAACGTCTACGCTGAACTGGTTCATCACTTTTCTGCCAACTCCTTCTTTGATCACCTACAGTCCGGCTTCCACCCCAACCACTCCACGGAAACGTCTCTCACCAAAGTTACTAACAATCTGCTTAATGCTAAATCTAAAGGCCACTATTCCCTACTTATTCTGCTTGACCTGTCTTCAGCCTTTGATACAGTGAATTACCCTTTACTGCTTCACATCTTATCCTCGCTAGGTATCCAGGGTTCTTCACTCTCTTTGCTGTCCTCCAACCTCTTAGGTCAAATTCCACCAGTCTCTCCCTCAGTACGCTTCCCCCTTCTCCATTTACACAATTGGGCTAGGTCAGCTAATTAGCTCCTTTGGATTCTGATACCACCTGTATGCTGATACCTAAATCTACATCTCCGCCCATGACCTTGTTACTCTGACATCCTGGGTCCCTGACTGCCTAAATGCCATCTCTGCTTATAATCATCCCACTTCCTCAAACTCCACATGGATAAGGCCGAACTTCTCATTTTCCCACCCTCTCGATGGACCCTCCTACCTAACATTACTATCCACATCAATGACATGCCAATCTCCCCAACACCTCATGTGCGATGCCTGGGAGAAACCTTTGACTCAGAACTTTCCTTTAAACATAATAGTATATTGGGTTACTTCCGCGCTATGGTGTGGTAGGGAATGTCTCCTTGAGAAGGGTGGCTGTGCTGAAAGTTGTCCACTGGATTGTTTATAATATCTTGCTTGCTTGCGCTTGGGGGTATGGGTAGGGGAAGGGTTAAAACAAGAAAAAATATAAAAAATAAATAGGTTAAGATCAAGATCTCTGTAAAAAAAGTTTAAAATGACACTTCCATAAATTAAAAATCAACCACTGACTTCTGCCTATTCACCACTAGGGGCACTGCAGGGTTCACTCTGTGCTGTTCTGATGCTTGCTTGGTCTGTATTGCTCCCAAAAACCTCTGCACACAGGAATAGGGTTGCCTACAAACTTTATTATAGCAATTAAAAACAATAAAAAGCACTAAAAAACCTTGCAGAAACAGTCCATTAGCACAAAAATACATTCCTGGACCATTCCAGAAGTTTAGACCTCTTCACATTTGAATCAATAGCACGTTGGAGGTCCCCTACCAAACTTTTAAGGCTCTAGAGGTAGAAGTTAATGCCATTGAAGGTTTACAAGCTGCCCTGCAGCTATATAGGATTTCTTCAGATTGGAATCAATCCTCCTATCCATAGGATCTTTGAAGGTAGCGGTGTCCTCCACAGGTAAGTGGTTCTCTTAGCTAATCTTACCACCGCCGCGTCAAACTTGGGAGGTGTCTCCCAAGATTCCGCATCAACCACTGAAACAGGAATTTCTAAAAATCGGTTACCAAGATCTACGCTTTTCTCAACTTTTTTCCATTCTGAGGAAAAAACCGTTTTAAGGATTTATGCACGGAAAAAAATAGAGTTCTTTTGCATAGGAAAGTACTTGTCCACCGAGGCGCCACTGGTTCTTCCATTGTTAGAGAAAATGTTTCTCTAATAGCTTTAATCAACGGGGCTACTATACTTGGATCAAAAGTTGACTCCGCCTCCTCATCCTCTTCTTCAGAATCAAAATCTTGATACTCTGATGATCCCGAGTTCTCCCTGCGACTGCTCCGAGTCAGAAATATCCGACAGGTGCCTAGTCTTAGCCTTTTTTTTACTTTCCTTTACGGACTCGGAAACAGCCGTCTTATTAAACCCATTAATTTATCCATAGTAATTTTCTCTGGTAATGAAGAACTTCCTCCTCCTTTTCGGATTTCTTCCTTTAGAAGCCGAGCTTTTGGACTTGGTTGACTTTTCTGAGGCTGAGGCACTAAAAAGACATAAAAAGCGAGATTAAAACCTAAACATTACCTAATCATCTCTTTTAGGACAACCTACCTGGGGCTTACTAGTTTCCACACTGTTGGTGACCATCACCACTGACTTAGACGCCATATAGAAGAATCTATGCAAGACAAGGATAATAGATTAATCTTATGCTCCCCCCAAAAAAGAGGGAGACAGCCAGCACAGTACACAGACCAAAAAGGTACTCATATGCCTGATCACAGCTGGAAAAGAAATACAGCAGACCAACAGCTAGTAATTTTTTATGCTAGATAAAATATTTGCTGGAGACAGCAGAAAATACCTGTCCCACGCGGCACACAGACTCTTCCGGGTCCAAAACCGGAAGAACAGCTTCCCAAGAGTCTAAGATATACTCTTGCGAGAATGACGTCACCGGCGGCCGAACAATCCGAAACTGAGGTACGCTTGGTCCTACAGGCATGTCCTGGCCGGCTATGCGCGAGCCCACGAACAGGCGCGAACCTTACCCGGCCGGCAGCAGAGGAAATAGGAGCGCGCGCGCTGTTTAGTGCACCAATATGAAATCCAGTCACCTGCTGTCCAAGGAATGGACACAAGTCCAAACACTACTACCCTGCCCGGTCAAAGGCCCCTCCATGGCAAACTCGTTACAGCTGGAAAGGGGGCATGAGCGGAGAGAGCGTCTGATGAAGTACTGCCACTGGGGTGACAGAGAAAAAGGTCCCCTGATTTCTACTTACAGTGCCTTATCTCCGGCGGCAATCCATCTGGCCTCCTGCTTGCAAGGGGGCCGGACCTCAGCCGCGTCTGTGATTGGCTGCCAATCACAGAGCCGGCTGACTAGCAACGCCGCGGGAGAGAAGGCTCTGTAAGGCTCTCTTTCAAGGAGCTTTTCTAAAGAAATATTGAGGCGGTTGGGGGCGGGAAGGGGTTACCTTCCTTACATCCAAAGGATTTCACGTTAGATGCAACGATGGCTGCAGATGGGTGTGTTGTGGGGGGACTGCACATGCGCCAAACCTTGACGAGGATTCAGCATAGATCAGAAGCCTCACAGACAGCTTGGACTCTTCAGTTTCCTGGACTTTGAAAAGAGCCATAAGGAGCAGAGATGTAAGGTAAGGTTTATTTTAAACTACAGAGTGGGGCCAGTAGCGGCTAAATTATAGTTATGGGGGTGGACATGCCCTTTACTATTGTATAGAATAGGCTTCCTATCTCCATTACAATACAGTGAGGGGAGTGGCAGACAGGAAACACTCAGTGACATCACCACTGCACTCCCCATTGAAATGCCAGAGCCTTATGTATTCTCTCAATACTCAGTCCTAGTTCGGAATTTATTTGATGGACGGACCGTTACCATTCACCACATTCCACCTGGTAGAGTTTTTCTGACATCTCCAGGGCATTTAAAGCCGATAGGTCCTCCGATAGGTTATCAATGTGTTGAACAGCCTCCCCAGGGAGCCATTATCTTCTCCCCCATATCCGGTTTATCTTCAAAATACAGTTTGTATTGGGGAAATGTTATTAGCATCCTAGGAGAAAGAAAAAAAATATATATCTGTTGTATTCAATTAGATCAACTGGACTTGAAGTTTAGTTCTTGAAGACGTTTCGCTAGTCATCGACTGGCTTTCTCAATTCAGAATGACTTGTACAAGAATCGTGGCAATTATGTACCTGGAAAATCCCAATTAGCATATCACAGCCAGGTGTTAGGGTGTGAGTGACACCCTTAACACCTGGCTGTGATATGCAATTGGGATTTTCCAGGGTACATAATTGCCACAGATTCTTGTACAAGTCATTCTGAATTGAGAAAGCCAGTCGGATGACAGCGAAACGTCTTCAAGAACTACATTTCAAGTCCAGTTGATCTAATTGAATACTACAGATATACCATGACCTGGATGAATGATATTACAATATACCATGACCTGGATGAATGAATATACAGATATACCATGACCTGGATGAATGAATATTACAGATATACTATGACTGGATGGATGAATATTACAGATATACCATGACCTGGAGAATGAATATTACAGATATACCATGACCTGGATGAATGAATTTACAGATATACCATACTGGATGATGAATATTACAAGTATACTATGACCTGGATGGATGAATATTACAGATATACCATGACCTGGATGAATGAATATTACAGATATACCATGACCTGGATGAATGAGACCTTCACAAGCAAAAAAAAAATTGTTTTTTTCCCCTCTAACAAGGTATATTCTACAATATACAGAACATAAAGCTGCAATGCAATAATAACTGGATGTTCAATAGCAGAGACACTGCTCAACAGGATCATAATACAACATTATAGGAATTATAGGGTTAAAGGCCATATCCTTCCATAGAAAGAAAGAGATATATACTCTTGGCACCTGTTCTTTCCTCCAGGCCCCAAAAAATTTGGGCTTCACACAGGAGGGTGGGGATTTAGATATGTTCAGGTTTAAAGGGAGGCAGCAAACCAATTACCTATTACAACCTCATCTCCCAAGGTTTTAGCCTGGGGTTCAGCCTTGGCCCACAGAGCAGTACTTCAGCCTTATTTATCAGCAGAGTCATATGATGGATGGAACCAATAGGCTATAGACTTCAAGTGGAAATGAAAGACAAGTCCTTGTTGTAGGTTGGGTTCTGGCCTGCAATACAGTGAAAGCCATCCCATTGGTTACATTTATTACACACATTAATGATCTATAGCAGACAGATTCAATTGGAAGCGATAAAGCCTACTTACATTGCCAATATGGTCTCATTATTATTATAGTAGATTATATAGCGCCAATACCTTCCATGCTTACAGTTGCATTAATATACATAAGGAAAACATACATGTTAAATAGAAGGGTAGGGCAAGCATTACTGTTTTACAATAGGATGGAGGGCCCTGCCCATGAACTAGAATTTTGGTAGCATTCTGTGAAAGGAATAGACAAATGCGTGAGATGTTATTGAGCTGTAACCAACAGGAGTTGGACAGGGTATTAACGTGGTGTTTAAAGGAAACCTCACCACCACAACTTAAAGGGCACACCATAGCAGAGAGTTGCAACTTCAAACAATTATTTAACATGTATGTTTTCCTTATGTATATTAATGCAACTGTAAAGCATGGAAGGTATTGGCGCTATATAAATCTACTATAATAATAATGAGACCATATTGGCAATGTAAGTAGGCTTTATCGCTTCCAATTGAATCTGTCTGCTATAGATCATTAATGTGTGTAATAAATGTAACCAATGGGATGGCTTTCCACTGTATTGCAGGCCAGAACCCAACCTACAACAAGGACTTGTCTTTCATTTCCACTTGAAGTCTATAGCCTATTGGTTCCATCCATCAATATGACTCTGACTGATAAGATGAAGGCTGAAGTAGCTGCTCTGTGGGCCAAGGCTGAACCCCAGGCTAAAACCTTGGGAGATGAGGTTGTAAATAGGTAATTGGTTTGCTGCCTCCCTTTAAACCTGAACATATCTAAATCCCCACCCTCCTGTGTGAAGCCCAAATTTTTTGGGGCCTGGAGGAAAAGAACAGGTGCCAAGAGTATATATCTCTTTCTTTCTATGGAAGGATATGGCCTTTAACCCTATAATTCCTATAATGTTGTATTTATGATCCTGTTATGAGCAGTGTCTCTGCTATTGAACATCCAGTTATTATTGCATTGCAGCTTTTATGTTCTGTATATTGTATGAATATACCTTGTTAGAGGGGAAAAAAACATATTTTTTTTTTGCTTGTGAAGGTTCTCATTCATCCAGGTCATGGTATATCTGTAATATTCATTCATCCAGGTCATGGTATATCTGTAATATTCATCCATCCAGGTCATAGTATATCTGTAATATTCATTCATCCAGGTTCCTGGTATATCTGTAATATTCATATCTCCCAGGTCATGGGTATAATCTGTAATATTCATCCATCCGTCATGTATATCTGTAATATTCATTCATCCAGGTCATGGTATATCTGTAATAATTCTTATCCAGGTCATGGTATATTTAATATCATTCATCCAGGTCATGGTATATCTGTAGTATTCAATTAGATCAACTGGACTTGAAATGTAGTTCTGAAGACGTTTCGCTGTCATCCGACTGGCTTTCTCAATTCAGAATGACTTGTACAAGAATCTGTGGCAATTATGTACCCTGGAAAATCCCAATTAGCATATCACAGCCAGGTGTTAAGGGTGTCACTCACACCCTAACACCTGGCTGTGATATGCTAATTGGGATTTTCCAGGTACATAATTGCCACGATTCTTGTACAAGTCATTCTGAATTGAGAAAGCCAGTCGGATGACTAGCGAAACGTCTTCAAGAACTAAACTTCAAGTCCAGTTGCTCTAATTGAATACAACAGATATATATTTTTTTTCTTTCTCCTAGGATGCTAATAACATTTCCCCAATACAAACTGTATTTTGAAGATAAACCGGATATGGGGGAGAAGATAATGGCTGCCCTGGGGGAGGCTGTTCAACACATTGATAACCTATCGGAGGACCTATCGGCTTTAAATGCCCTGGAGATGTCAGAAAAACTCTACCAGGTGAGAATGTGGTGAATGGTAACGGTCCGTCCATCAAATAAATATTCCGAACTAGGACTGAGTATTGAGAGAATACATAAGGCTCTGGCATTTCAATGGGGAGGTGCAGTGGTGATGTCACTGAGTGATTTCCTGTCTGCCACTGCCCCTCACTGTATTAGTAATGGAGATAGGAAGCCTATTCTATACAAATAGTTAAAGGGCATGTCCACCCCCATAACTATAATTTAAGCCGCTACTGGCCCCACTCTGTAGTTTAAAATAAACCTTACCTTACATCTCTGCTCCTTATGGCTCTTTTCAAAGTCCAGGAAACTGAAGAGTCCAAGCTGTCTGTGAGGCTTCTGATCTATGCTGAATCCTCGTCAAGGTTTGGCGCATGTGCAGTCCCCCCACACACACACACCATCTGCAGCCATCGTTGCATCTAACGTGAAATCCTTTGGATGTAAGGAAGGTAACCCCTTCCCGCCCCCAACCGCCTCAATATTTCTTTAGAAAAGCTCCTTGAAAGAGAGCCTTACAGAGCCTTCTCTCCCGCGGCGTTGCTAGTCAGCCGGCTCTGTGATTGGCAGCCAATCACAGACGCGGCTGAGGTCCGGCCCCTGCTTGCAAGCAGGAGGCCAGAATGGATTGCCGCCGGAGATAAGGCACTGTAAGTAGAAATCAGGGGACCTTTTTCTCTGTCACCCCAGTGGCAGTACTTCATCAGACGCTCTCTCGCGCTCATGCCCTCCTTTCCAGCTGTAACGAGTTTGCCATGGAGGGGCCTTGTGACCGGGCAGGGTAGTAGTGTTTGGACTCTGTGTCCATTCCTTGGACAGCAGGTGACTGGATTTCATATTTGGTGCACTAAAAAGCAGGCGCGCGCGGCTCCTATTTCCTCTGCTGCCGGCCGGGTAAGGTTCGCGCCTGTTCGTGGGCTCGCGCATAGCCGGCCAGGACATGCCTGTAGGACCAAGCGTACCTCGGAGTTCCGGATTGGTCGGCCGCCGGTGACGTCATTCTCGCAAGAGTATATCTTAGACTCTTGGGAAGCTGTTCTTCCGGTTTTGGACCCGGAAGAGTCTGTGTGCCGCGTGGGACAGGTATTTTCTGCTGTCTCCAGCAAATATTTTATCTAGCATAAGAAATTACTAGCTGTTGGTCTGCTGTATTTCTATTTCCAGCTGTGATCAGGCATATGAGTACCTTTTTGGTCTGTGTACTGTGGCTGGCTGTCTCCCTCTTTTTTGGGGGGAGCATAAGATTAATCTATTATCCTTGTCTTGCATAGATTCTTCTATAATGGCGTCTAAGTCAGTGAGTGATGGTCACCAACAGTGTGGAACTAGGTAAGCCCCAGGTAGGTTGTCCTAAAAGAGATGATTAGGTAATGTTTAGGTTTTAATCTCGCTTTTTTATGTCTTTTTAGTGCCTCAGCCTCAGAAAAGTCAACCAAGTCCAAAAGCTCGGCTTCTAAGAGGAAGAAATCCGAAAAGGAGGAGGAAGTGCTTCAATTACCAGAGAAAATTACTATGGATAAATTAATGGGTTTAATAAAGACGGCTGTTTCCGAGTCCGTAAAGGAAAGTAAAAAAAAAGGCTAAGACTAGGCACCTGTCGGATATTTCTGACTCGGAGCAGTCGCAGGGAGAACTCGGGATCATCAGAGTATCAAGATTTTGATTCTGAAGAAGAGGATGAGGAGGCGGAGTCAACTTTTGATCCAAGTATAGTAGCCCCGTTGATTAAAGCTATTAGAGAAACATTTTCTCTAACAATGGAAGAACCAGTGGCTGCCTCGGTGGACAAGTACTTTCCTTCTATGCAAAAGAACTCTATTTTTTTCCAGTGCATAAATCCTTAAAACAGGTTATTTCCTCAGAATGGAAAAAAGTTGAGAAAAGCGTAGATCTTGGTAACCGATTTTTAAGAAATTCCTGTTTCAGGTGGTTGATGCGGAATCTTGGGAGACACCTCCCAAGTTTGACGCGGCGGTGGTAAGATTAGCTAAGAGAACCACTTTACCTGTGGAGGACACCGCTACCTTCAAAGATCCTATGGATAGGAGGATTGATTCCAATCTGAAGAAATCCTATATAGCTGCAGGGGCAGCTTGTAAACCTTCAATGGCATTAACTTCTACCTCTAGAGCCTTAAAAGTTTGGTTAGGGGACCTCCAACGTGCTATTGATTCAAATGTGAAGAGGTCTAAACTTTCTGGAATGGTCCAGGAATGTATTTTTGCGACAGACTTTATTTCAGAAGCTTCGGTGGATTTAGTCAAACTTTCAGCCAGATCCATGGCTCTATCAGTGGCAGCCAGAAGGTTTGGTTAAAAAAAACTGGTCATCGGATGTCAATTCAAAGTCTAACCTTTGCCAGCTTCCATATGATGGAAAGATGCTGTTTCGTGAGAAATTGGATGATCTCGTAAAACGTTCTTCGGGACGTAAGAGTATATTTCTTCCCCAGGAAAGAAGGTTTAAGAATGTTCGTGGAGACACCTTTTCCCAAAGAGGCCGAGAGGTTTTTTCGCCCCTCCAAGCAAAACAAAGGAAGCAGGTATGCCTTTCGACAATCGAACTAGAGAGGAAGACAGGGAATGCAGTCACAGAGAAAGTCAGCAGGCTCATTCCCAGGTGTTTCTAATCAGCAATGACTGAGCAGGTTCCACCTCTGTGCATAGGAGGCAGGTTAAAACATTTTGCACAGAGGTGGGCCGAGGTTGTTTCGGAATCTTGGGTAGTGTCTTCTATCCAAGAAGGGTACAAGTTAGAGTTTATAAGAGTGCCTCGTTTTCATCATCATTTTTTTTTCCCCAAAAGAGAATCTCGGGATACGCAAAGGAAAGAAATCCTTTCCCATTATATAAATCGGTTGTTTACTCTGGATGCAGTCCAGGAAGTCCCAAAGAGAGAGAGAGAGAGAGAGAGGAAAAGGATTCTATTCCCCGCTTTTTATGGTTCCAAAATCCTCAGGGGAATTAAGACCAGTGTTAAACCTCAAAGTTAAACAAATTTTTAAGACTCAAAGTTCAAAATGGAATCATTACAAACGATAGTTCAAGCAATAGACAAGGACGTATGGTTGGTAAGCATAGATTTAAAAGACTCTTATTTTCACGTTCCTATGTACAAAGATCATTGGAGATTTCTAAGGTTCGTTGCCAATGGAATTCACCTGGAGTTCAAGTGTCTACCCTTTGGCCTAAATCAATCCCCAAGGGTATTTACAAAAATCCTAGTGTCTTTGGTGGCTGAGATAAGAAAAAAGGGAATTCAATTTTTTCATTACTTAGACGACATTCTTTTGGTGGCAGACTCCAGGGAAATAGCGGTCTTACATACGTCCGAGGTAATAAACATCCTTTCAAGTTTCGGTTGGATTCTAAACAAAGAGAAAAGCCAATTAACTCCTTCGCAAAACAGGGTTTTTTGGGGGGCTCTTTTCAACAGCCAAAAATTTAATTTTGTTGCCAGAAGACAAGGTAGAGTCGATAACTTGGAAAATGACAAACTTTTTAGAAACAAGAGATTACGGTGAGGCAGTGTATGGTCATTTTAGGTCTAATGACTTCTTGTATTCCAATGGTAGAATGGGCAAGATGGAATATGAGAATATTACAAAACCATCTGTTGTCATCCGTCAAAGATCCTCCGCTCAATCTCTCAAAAGTGATCATAATCCCAGAAAGAGTAAGACGTTCTCTATGGTGGTGGACAAATCCGGAAAATCTTCAAAAAGAAAGATTAATAAGGGAACCAGCAAGAATAGAAATCACTACAGATGCATCCGAAATAGGATGGGGAGCACATTGTCAAGCAGAGTTTGCTCAAGGAACTTGGAAGTTCAGAGGAAAGCAGACGTCAAACGTTTTAGAGTTAAAAGCAGTGGGGAAAGCGATTCATTTTTTCGCCCAACAAGTTCTAGGAAAACATTTAAGAATTATTTTTGGACAATGCTACAGTGGTAGCTTACATAAAGCAAGGAGGAACAAAAAAGCAAGTCTCTATTGAGAGAGGTAGCTCCCATTCTCAAATGGGCAGAGAAAAACTTGAGAAGTATTTCGGCAGTACATTTGCCCGGCCCTCAAAACGAGTTAGCGGACTTTTTGAGCAGAAAATCAATTCAGCCAGGAGAATGGAGTCTTCACGACAATATATTTCAGGCTATTTGCAGAAAATGGGGGACTCCTATGATAGACCTTATGGCTACAGAGACCAACTCAAAATGTCAAATTCTTTTCAAGGGTTCCGAGCTATCAGGCATCAGGGACGGATGCTCTTGTTCAGGATTGGTCAAAAGGGCTCTTGTATATCTTCCCTTCGATTCCAATGATCTGGAAGGTTCTCCAAAAGATAAAAAGGAAGGGGCTTTGGTCATAGCAATCATTCCCTTTTGGCCAAGGAGACCTTGGTTTCCACTCCTAAATTCCTTAACTTCGGAGAAACCTTGGAAAATCCTGATATTTCCAGGGTGGTTGAGCCAGGGACCAGTGAAATATCAGGAGAATGACAGTCTGAATTTGATGGCTTGGAAGTTGAAAGGAGTAGGTTGGCGGCGCTAGGCTTGCAAGATCAAGTGGTACGGATGCTCTTGAAATCCAGGAAGAACTCCACTTCAAAGCAGTACTATAGAGTCTGGGACCAGTTTGTAAAATTTTCCAAGGAATTGAATCTTAATCCCCTAAGATCTAGTTCTTTAATTGTGAAGTTTCTTTTTGCAGGTTACAAATTAGGGTTAAGTAACAGTACCTTAAAAGGGCAAGTGTCCGCTGTCTCTGCAATTCTAGACTATCCTTGGGCCACGGATAATCTAATTTCTCGGTTCTTTAAAGCTCCAATTAGGGTAAATCCCCCTTCAAAGTCAACATGTCCAGTCTGGAGTCTTCCAACTGTACTAAAAGCCTTGACTATGTCACCATTTGAGCCTATAGAACAAAGCTCGGACTGGATTCGAACACTCAAAACTGCACATGCGGACGTGATAGCAACCAGCAGAAGAGTGTTGGAGTTGGCAGCATTCTCATCGAAAGAACCACACTACTATTTTTCATAAGAGTTAAGATTAAACCTACTTTTGATTTCCTGCCAAAGGTGGTTTCTCCTTTTCATTTAGAAATGGAAATCAATTTGCCAGTTTTCTGTCCAAATCCCAAGACTGAAAAAGAACAAAAACTTCATTCCTTGGATTTAGTAAGAATTTTGACCTATTACTTAAAAAGAACTGAGTCATGGAGGAGGTCGGATAGACTTTTTTTAATCCCTAGAGGGTTCAGGAGAGGGGAAGCTCCATCAAAAAAGAACCTTAGCTTCTTGGCTCACTCAAGCCATTGCAAAGGCTTATCAAATAAGAGGCGAGGCAGTTCCAGTTGGATTAAAAGCTCACTCAACTAGAGCAGTGTCTACCTCATGGGCTCTCGATTTGAAGGTTTTAGTTAGATAAAATATGTGAAGCAGCTAAGTGGTCAACATGGAAGACTTTTGTGCGACATTACCGCCTAGATGTTTCAACTACCGACAAGACCAATTTCGGTCGGAGGGTGTTGGAAGCTGTAATTCAACAGTAAAAAAAAAAAAGTAGGTTTTATTTCCCTCCCTAAAATTTAGCTTGGTAATGTCCCAGTCTGGTGAAGTGCTGCCACTGGGGTGACGGAGAAAACACGAAATTGTTTACAACATACCGTCATTTCTGTCTCTTGTCACCTTCCATGGCAGCATTCACCAGGGTATTTCCCTCCCTTTATTTCTGTTGATTAATGATTAATATTTTTTGATTGTTTCCTATGACAGCTTTATAAGAAAGACAAGATGTGGATGGTGGGAGGGACTTTTAAACTGTGCATTTCCTGTGAGCCAGGGATATCCCAGTCTGGTGAATGCTGCCATGGAAGGTGACAAACAGAAATTACGGTATGTTGTAAACAATTTCGTGGTTTTTTTTTATTATTGAAATATTGGTGGTGGTGGGTAGCGGTTACCTACCTTACCCACAAAGTTGGTTTTGGGGGGTGGACATGCCCTTTAACTGCCGTTTATAACTCAAACTATAAGAAGACAAACATCGGCTCTCACCCAGTCCAGTTCTAATTTGTTTCACTGATGGACTGAATTATTGTGGATTAAGGAGGAGCTAGCGCATTCCTGTGAGTCATAATTGACTCAACCACTCAGCTCACTCCTCCTTATCAGCACAGTAATTCTGGTTCTTTTCACTGACAGACTGAACTGGACTGGGTGAGAGCTGATGTTTAGTTCACTATTTGTATGTAGAAAAACAGGCTTCTTATCCACATTACTAATACAGGGAGGGAGATATGGGGACGGATTATATATATATATATATATATATATATATATATATATATATAAAAATTTTTAACGTTATGTATGTAAAATAATATACTACCTACAGTGTAATATAAGGATATTACGCCAACTCCAACTTCATTGCCCTGTATAAATGCCCTCCGCCTATGGCCTCGTGCTTCTCTATGGTCAGGGAACTCCTTGGTGGCGTAATATCCTTATTACTCTTACTTTCTATAACCACAGTTCTATGCAGTCAACAAGCACAGACATGTCAATGTTATGTTTTAATTAGATATTGCTAAGGAATAAAGTCTGTAACGAAACACGCACAATATCAAATAAAGGCATTTTATTTTTATTATCAAATAAAGGCCATTGGGGTAGGCCAGACTAGCAAGACTCTTGCATGCTTCCGATTGCATTTTATGATCCAATAATGGGTGAGAAACTTGTGCCAGACCCAGAGGCATACCTGAAGGGGCCCGGGCCCCTGACTCCCTCCCTCCTTCCTGCATGAAGGTGCAGCGACCGACAGTTTAAAACCAGACCCGAACTTCCGGAACTGAACCGCAAGTTCGGGTCCAGTGTTTAAACAGCTGCAGATTATGGGCTTGTGGCGGGCCCCCTGGTGGTAGTTACACAACACAACGGGTGGCCAATCTGCGCTGCAATTGTTTTGAAAACAGAATATTGACGTATATGAACGAGTATGGGAATATTCTATACTTCTTTATGTGCCAACCCCTAAGTAAAGTTATTAAAGCTTTTAAACGCTAATAAAACCTCTATAGAGAATGCATAATAATAAAGGTCATCCTACTGGGTAACTGTTAGAATCATTTACTATTTCTTATACATTGTCATTTTCTGATTAAAATAATGTTCCTTCCTTCACATCCAGCTCCTGCTGCCTCACACCTTCCTGGTCACGCTGGCTGTCCATTTCCCCACTGACTTTACTTCTTCCATGTACGCTGCGTGGGTTCATTTCTTTGATGAAATCAAGAAGATCCTTTTCTCTAAGGAAAAGTAAACCATCCCGTGTAAGTTACCAGTTCTTTGCCAAGAACGTGATCAATTGTTTAGATGCTGCAAAAACTTGTACGACATGTGTTTGTGTTGACTTGTCAATCAAATAATGACTGAATAATAAACATCTAAATAGACCATGGATGTTTTATTTACTGTATACAATGGCGTAACTAGGAATCGCTGGGCCCCCCAGCAAAACTATGATGGGGCCCCTATCCATGATTTATCCACAGTGGTTTTCTGGGAGGAGGCTGTATCGGTCATAGGAAAAATGAGAAGCTGGGACCCTCTTGGCTCCTGGGCCCCCCTGGTAATTACACTCCTGACTGTATATTTGATGTTGGTTTATAGATCAAAAGGAAATCAAAAATTGTGCTGGGCCATACGTTGATGCAGTTGCTGTTTGGTCTCCCCCACATACAAATCAGAGCATTCTTCACTGCACTGCACCGCATATATGATGTCGCTTTTCTTGTGTTTTGGTATTGGGTCTTTCGGATGTACCAATTGCTGCCTCAGTGTGTTGTTCGGTTTAAAGCAGACAGGGATACGGTGTTTTTTGAAAATTCTTCTTAATTTCTCGGAGACCCCTGCTACATATGGGATGACCATGTTCTTCCTCCTGTCTTGCTTTTCCCCTTCACTGTTGGTATTCGTGTTCTTTTCTTTCCTTCTACTTCTTTTGACAAAGGCCTTAAACCAAGCCTAAATAGAGGTGGGGGGGTTCAACTGTCTGCCATGTACAATGCTGTTTTGACACCTTACTCTGGGCGTTCCTATAACCTCTTAGCCACTATCCAATCACGCCCTTAACACCTGGCTGTGATATGCTAATTGGGATTTTCCAGGGTACATAATTGCCACAGATTCTTGTACAAGTCATTCTGAATTGAGAGAGCCAGTCGGATGACTAGCGAAACGTCTTCAAGAACTAAACTTCAAGTCCAGTTGATCTAATTGAATACAACAGATATACCATGACCTGGATGAATGAATATTACAGATATACCATGACCTGGATGAATGAATATTACAGATATACCATGACCTGGATGAATGAATATTACAGATATACCATGACCTGGATGAATGAATATTACAGATATACCATGACCTGGATGAATGAATATTACAGATATACCATGACCTGGATGAATGAATATTAGAGATATACCGTGACCTGGATGGATGAATATTACAGATATACCGTGACCTGGATGGATGAATATTACAGATATACCATGACCTGGATGGATGAATATTACAGATATACCATGACCTGAATGAATGAGAACCTTCACAAGCAGATCCTTCCTAGGCTTAGCGAACGGTACATTCTAGGGTTAGTGAATGGCCCGTAAATTCGATAATTAATGAAAATACAGCCGCAAGTCCGAAAAACAAACGAGTTTCAGCTCTAACTCGGGCTCGAGTTTGAGTTCTAGTCCATCCCTAATTAGGAGACCAAGATACATACAAGCTATTGAACAAAGATAATTACGGGGCCATCTTGAAGAGGCAAGATGGCCCAGAAATGTACGTCAGTTAGTTCTATGCACGTGTAACTGGGTGTCATTGATACTTTAGGAGCTCCGCTGGATCCACGCGTGCACCCTGGAGTCCCCTGCTTGGCAATACACCTGGAGCGGGAGGCTTTGACTTTGCCTGGTTTGGGGCAAGGAACAGGTGAGTTCCGAGGGACACCGCTTTAACCTGCCCCCAGACAGCGTTCATTGCCGGACAATTTCTGCACGCACCTTGGGGGAGGCATCGGAATTTCTTATTTGGAAGTTATTGAAGACGCACTGGCCTTCACTTTCATCGCGGATATGATAATCCGTGATTACAAGGATCTGACGGAACTATACATCTTGGCACCTGGACATCCATGATTTTCTATTCCCAACACTGAGAGCGTTGCTTTTCTCCTGATATCTTTGTGGGTGAGATCAGTGCTGTGGTTTAGTCTACTTTTGGATAATATTTCCCTTATCCATAGATACTATATCATTGCCAACTTTGGGTGGTATATACCCATTGGGATACACTTAGGATTTGCGATTACCAGTTACTGGCTTTCTATAGGTTAGGCATACTGTACATAATTTCCTTTTTTATTGTATTTTGTTTTTTTTTAATGTTTATATGAATAAAGCTTGTTTATTACCTAGCATTCAATGACCATTTTTGGTCACTTTGGTCCTTATGACCTATTTAATTACCTACAGCGTGAGTGCCCATGTCATTTGGATGTGGTATTAAATGGTACACTAAATGCATCTTTCATTTTTTTGAATTGATGTTTACGCACTAGCAGAAGGAAAAGGGGACGACCAATCAGGACTCTCCAGGAAAGAGACGAAATGGATTTACAAACTAGACACCCTTAAACCTAAAGGACTCAATAAAGACATTGATCTATGGAGCGATTTGTGACTCTTTATAGGGATTAATATCTTCCACAAAGTTTTTAACCTCTATATCCTTAATCTTTCATTATAATATCCTAAAAATTGTAGACATGTCTATGTTCCATATCACTATTATGTATTGTCATTTAAAAAAAAAAAGATTGTGAGATAATATTTAGGAGTATAACTTACCCATCTATTTATGTTTTAGATTTGATTAGGTCACAATTATTTATAAATATTTACTATATGTCCATATATGATAAAGGAAAAACCCAAACTTTTAACTATAGAAGATTCAAGCCACTGGAGTATTCATTTATGTCTAGAGATATTCGCAACTGTTGAGTTTCGTTCCATTTTCGGAATGTTCGAAAGCTTGAAAATGCGAGTTTCGATTTTTGAAAATTGTCTACTTTCGATATTCGATTTTTGGAAATTGTCTATTTTCAAATCGTCTACTTTCGATTTTCAAAAATCGTCTACTTTTTGTTTTTTGATAAATATCTAAAATTCGAGAAATCCGTGTTCCCTGAAATTCGGGAGTTACGAAAGTTTTGTCGGGGCTATGTACCGAGAGCTGTTATTGGCTATTTATGTCTTAAAGTCACTTTTACCAATTTAACAAGCATTAACGTGACTTTAAGACACAACTAACGTCAGTTGCGATGTTACGAAAAAATTTGTCTTACAACTTCCGCAACCACTATCAGCTCAGTGCACTGCCTAAAGGTGGCAATAGAGAGCGATAGTGACTCTCGGTTCATAGTCCCTTTTATGTCTAGTAATAGGCTATATTATCATTTACCAATAGAATTACAGCAATAGGCTGTACTCATCATTTACCAATAGAATTACAGTAATAGGCTGTACTCATTATCATATACCAATGAAATTACAGTAATAGGCTATAATATTATTATTTCCAATGAAATTACAGTAATAGGCTGTACTCATTATCATTTACCAATGAAATTACAGTAATAGGCTGTACTCATTATCATTTACCAATAGAATTACAGTAATAGGCTGTACTCATTATCATATACCAATGAAATTACAGAAATAGGCTATAATATTATTTCCAATGAAATTACAGTAATAGGCTGTATTCATTATCATATACCAATGAAATTACAGTAATTGACAGTATTGTTATCATTTACCAATGAAATTACAGTAATACTTTATTATCATTTACCAATGAAATTACAGTAATAGGCTGTATAATTATAATTTACCAATGAAATTACAGTAATAGGCTGTATTATCATTTACCAGTGGAATTACTGTAATAAGCTGTACTTAGCCTAAGGTATTTACCCCTCCCGTTTAAACCACCAGCTGGAAAATTACCCAGAAGTCTCTCCCAAGTATCTTTACTCCAGACATGCGATCAGCTGTTTAAAAACAGCTGATTGTGGAACTTCTGCAGGGGATTGCAGGACGTCTTACATTGCAGGTCCTGTGGGCCCAGCAGTTACACCACTGAAGCAGGTTATCTTACAAATATAACATGATATATAAAATAATATATTTACTAAAATCTGTATGTGTAGTTACACAGATAAACTGATTCAAACTGACATCAACATGCTACTTGCATACAACAATATCAGATCATGTAGTTCTGATGACTATAGAAGAAGGGAAAGGGTTAATGCAAAATCCCAGAATCCCAGGTGGGACTTACAAATCAGTTGTCTGCATGTTTAATTAATAAATAGAGCAAGGGCTATTTTAACCATTATGCAAATCCCTTCTGATTGGTGGACATATCTCCATAGACTACAAGCACACTGCCCACTATGGGAGGAGAGGAATCAATGGCTGCCCCCATAAGAAACACAAAAATGAAAATATCCAGATAATTGCTCCAAAAAAATAATTATAGTGTATGGCAAAAGTACACAGGATAGCGCTCTCTGCATATATATTTTTAAGTAACTTTGACACTGTAGTACCCTTTAACACACATTTATATTTTTTATATTAAAGGGCATGTCCACCTTGCAAACTAAAATTTAACCCACTACTGGCCCCACTGTGTAGTTTAAAAAAAAATCCTTACCTTACATCTCTGCTCATTATGGTTCTCCTGCAGTGTCTGTTCAAAGTCCCAGAAAGTAAAGAGTAGGAGCTGTCTTCCTGTCAAAAGGTTTCAGCCTCCTCCTCGGAGACCTTCCCCCTCTCCGAATCCCTCCCTGGCTGCCCTTCACCTAGCATTAAAAGCATTTTCTGTGTAGGGTTCTCCTGCCCACCCTCAACCACCATATCAGATTGTTACAAAAAAGAAGCAGAACTCTACTTACAGTCCTTCTCTTCTACAACGCTCTCCATTAACTGCAGCCACGTCTGTGATTGGCTGCCTCTCAACAAATCACAACCATGGCTGGCCCATAGTTCTGGCAAGCAGGGAACCAGATCAGTGGGCCGCAGGAGCGTTATGAATCATTTTTAAACAATCTGACAGGGCGGTTGGGGGTGGGCTCTACATTATATAAAAAGTTTTACTGCAGGGTAGAGATGTCCTTTAACATACATTTATATTATATATATATGAAAACACATTAATATTATTTATATTAAAATACATTTACATTATATACAGTATATACATATTAACACACATTAATATTATTTATATTAAAATACATTTATATTATATATATTTACAGAATATACACACAATTCCATTACATGGATTAAAAGATTGTGATTTTATTAAGCAGAGTAAAAAGCAGCTACAGACACTATAAGGATTATACATGTTACATATGTTATACATGTTACATATGTTATACATGTCATACAGATGCGAAGTGTTTATTAAGCACATCAGGCCCTCAATTCTATATCACATGGGACATCTACAGTCAGTCTGGGTAGCCCTGAAACACATTGCATTATGGGAGGAAACCAGAGACCCCAAATGGAATCAGTACAAGTGCAGGGAAAACATTAAAATCCTAATAATTCCAGGTGATTTGAACCCTTGGCTCCAGAGCTACGAGACAATAGTGATAACGATGGAGTTGCCATGCTGCACGGTAGGCTATGTTTCCTGGTCACATCAATGTGTGTAAAGCCAGTTGTACAGCTACATGCCATTCCTCTTATCTACAGGGACCATCCACATTTAGAGTTTAAAGGCCACATGCAGTTAGAAAATGAAATTAAAGGTTTGTTTTCTATGGGGGATGTTTTCTATCAGGTAATTCTCCACGAATTAACCTAAAGCAATAGGAATCTGGATCTCAATGTATCACTTTATAGACCTGAATACCCAGGGCGAGGAGTTCAATTCCTGTTTATCCTTCCCAGTGACAACTTAACAATTCCCTGTAGCTGATCACTGGGTGCAGACACAATATCAATAACAATATCAGTCGAACCTGTGTTCATTATCCAGTACACTTCCATTCATCTGATTGGCTTAGACAGAGGTACCATTTTCACCAATCAGATATTCACATTCTCCATCAAGCACACTTCCAGTCTTCTGATTGGCCTGGACAGAGGTACCATTTCCACCAATCAGTTTATCACATTCTCCATCAAGCACACTTCCATTTTTCTGAGTGGCTTGGACAGACTTAACATTTTCATTTTGCAAATCATTTGATTTATCTTGGTCAGTTTGGATACTTCCATTCGCAAGGGGGGTTTTGCCAGTTACTGTGTTACTGTTACACAGCCTTCTCAGTCTTCTCATAACCATTTGCTGAAAACTTCGCCCCCTAAAAAATAAAATAAACATTGAAAAATGTTAAAGGACAACTCCACCCTCATAAGAACATCTTTTACAAAGAATGGCCTCTTTAAAATATGTTGATATATCATAGTTTGTCCTATGAACACATTACTGTATGCCTGCTATGCTTCTGGATGCCTCATGGAAACTGAGCAATTTAGAAATATGTACTGAGCCTGTACTGAGCCTGGGCATGCTCAGAAGACACTCAAAGAGCTATGTCTAAGGAAATACGTCTTCCCCAAAAGACATATATATCAATGGGGGAATCACAATAGATTTTAGGATGTATGTACAAGAACCTTCCAACAGACTAAACATAATGTATAAAACTACATTTTATTTGACATTTAAAAATACCTAAACATCATACATATTAAAAATACCATATAAATATGTGCATCTCTGGGCGTCCCCAGATTGGTAGCAATATACTAGCAATGGCGTTTTTAGAGCAAAAAGCGGCAGGTTAAATAGTTAATAGGTTTAGCAGGTGAATGTATAGGTTTTAGCACACCGAACACGGGCGCCTCCGCGCAACCCCCCCATCTCAGGGGTCGGGGTAACCCGTACCTACATAGCAAAATGACAGCCAAAGGAAGCAAAAAGGCGATAATGCAGTGAAAGGATAAAGCAATGTAACATGCAACAGTCAGTGTCAGTAAAAAGTTATACTCAAGTGAGGGCTTTTGCGTTGAAACTCAACCAGACATCGAACTTGATACACCTGTTGTTCCTATAGTCATCCGCAGACGCTTATTAAACACTTGGAACGCAAGTCCAATCCTCTGGTTACAAATTCCCTAATAGTTTGCTGCTTTAGCTCCTAAACGCTATGTGGACCGACGTACGTTTCGGAGGCTCCTCCCTCCTTCATCCGGGTCTAATATTAGCTACGTCCTAGTACAATTTAAGCTCTCATTAGCCCCTCCTCCGGAGTAACTCCTACAGTTAACTCTTTAATGGATCAATTGCCATATAGCAAGGAGCTAGCTTTGTTCAATTATTATTGACTAGGTAAATTTATATAATGCATACACAAATCGCTAAATAGTATGACAATATACTGATAGGAGATAATCTCCATAATCCAAACAACATATTATATTATTTACAGTTATTACAAAGAAGGCTTAAATATAATTTATTCAAATTAGTGCAATAATACCTGTGAAATGACATCACTATCTGCGTAGACTCGTTTTCATAAGAAGCATTTATACATTAACTCTTCATTGAGGCCATTCGGTGCCAGGGAATTGGCTTCAAATATCCAGCGGGCCTCTTTCCGCAGGATAAAGTTGTCCCAATCCCCTCCTCTCTTAGGTCTAGGTACTTTTTCAATGGTTTAAGATCATTGGGGTTTGCCTGATGCATACTTTCAAAATGTCTGGCTACTGGACTCTCAGGATTTCTGTGGATAATATTTCTTACATGTTCTAATATTCGAGTGGCTAGTGGCCTTATCGTTTTTCCTATATAGATTTTTTTACAGGGGCATTCCACATTGCAAAGCATGTAAGTTAATGTGTAAAAAAAACCTCATTTTATGTACAGTTAAAAGAATAATTATGCAATTAAACATTTTATTAATTGTAAAACAAAAGGAGTAATATATGCTCTGGAATGCCCCTGTAAAAAAAATCTATAAGCGTCTGCGGATGACTATAGGAACAACAGGTGTATCAAGTTCGATGTCTGGTTGAGTTTCAAGGCAAAAGCCCTCACTTGAGTATAACTTTTTACTGACACTGACTGTTGCATGTTACATTGCTTTATCCTTTCACTGCATTATCGCCTTTTTGCTTCCTTTGGCTGTCATTTTGCTATGTAGGTACGGGTTACCCGACCCCTGAGATGGGGGGGTTGCGCGGAGGCGCCCGTGTTCGGTGTGCTAAAACCTATACATTCACCTGCTAAACCTATTGACTATTTAACCTGCCGCTTTTTGCTCTAAAAACGCCATTGCTAGTATATTGCTACCAATCTGGGGACGCCCAGAGATGCACATATTTATATGGTATTTTTAATATGTATGATGTTTAGGTATTTTTAAATGTCAAATAAAATGTAGTTTTATACATTATGTTTAGTCTGTTGGAAGGTTCTTGTACATACATCCTAAAATCTATTGTGATTCCCCCATTGATATATATGTCTTTTGGGGAAGACGTATTTCCTTAGACATAGCTCTTTGAGTGCCTCCGGAGTTGTCCAGAGTTTAGTGGGTTACTTGGTAATGTGTTAAAATTGCCAGATTTATTTTGATATACTTTCATCGTACCCACAGCACCAGCATCAATATATGTTTAAGCCTTAAGGGTTGTCAATATAGATACAATATCATATAAAATAAATTGCATGCTCAGAAGAGGCAGACAGGGGATTTACATTTAGTCATTGGCTGTGATGTCAGCTGTCAAATCCATAACTGACAGTTACTAACTGGAAGAACCAGGAAGCAGAAACAGGAAACAGGACATTGTGCAGGATTTCAGGTTAGACTTATATATTTCACATTTCAAACTATTAACGTTTAGGGTTTTGGGGGGTGATTTACCTGTATGTCAGTTTTCATTTCAAGGCTGGACTTGCCCTTTAAAAATGTTGCATAAATTTAAAGTCAACCCTTATTTTGAGAACAAAATAAGGGTAAAAAGATAGAAACTTTAAAGGGAATGCATATAGTTATTAAAGGACAACAATACCCAAAAAAACAACATCTCCCCCATTACATGTCCACACTTTCAGCAGCTGAAATCACTTACTCTCATTTACAACCGTGCTGCCTTCCCTTAGATATCACACAGTAAAGATATGTGCTAAAAGCCCGCCTCCTAGACGGCCTAGGGCCATGATTAACATATCACTTGTCATTGGTTGGTGGGTATGTCTGTTACAACCTCTCTCCTCCTCCTCTGCCAGTCAAACAAACTTGAACTGTTCGGTTGCTAGGATACAGCCTACATAATCAAACTGATCATGGATGGGTGGAGGAGTGTTTTCTCACTGCTAGTTTTTAGTGACAGTTACAGGCAGACAGAATTGTTATGCCCCCTTCACAGGCAGAGAGAAGCTCGAAATCAGAAAAAAAACATGAGTAGGGCTGCATACCATTACTCTTTTGAAAGCAGTTTTTTTTTAAAAAATGCATTGAGGCAATAAAGTTATCCTTTAACCCCCCAACCTATTTTACACTTTTATCAAGGAGACTTCTATCTTAAAGGGCATCTTTACTCCAAAACTTTCGGATTTTAAATCTGAGCTGTAGATTCTGAGAAATCATCATTTCAAATTGCAGCATTTACAGGGAAAGACCTGTCACTCCAGGAATCAGATATTATAACTGATTGGTTGGGGCAAAATTAGCACCATTTTTAATAATAAGAACTTTTATTGAATAACCCCGAAAGTGATCCCAGGTGATATTAATTCATGGGGTAACTTCATTGGTTTAACCTCCCCACCACTGACCAATTGTTTTATCTTAAACCGTGGTGGTTGTCACAGTTACAACATTCCGAATTCTGATTTACCTTCCTTCAGTTTAATCTCGGTAAGGGCACAGCCACACTGCAACGCAAACGCAATCGCATGTGATTTCATGTGTGATTTTGTTGCATTTGCGCATGCGTTTTCTTCAATAGGTATAGCAAAACGTATGCGATTGCAATCTAAAATGCGGAACGCAAATTGCAATCGCAACACACACGGTGCGTTGCTGCGTTTTCAATGATTTGAAAAAAACGCAAGTGCAAAAGCAGAAAAAACGCAGCAGTGTGGCCTAGCCCTAAGGGGCCTTCCTGCATTTTCTACCCCCCACCCCCATTCTATTACATTTCACCAGATGAAGTTTGGCTTCTTACCATTTACATAAAACACAAAGTATGGCAAGTATGGCAAGGACAATTCCTACAACAATGATAGCAGCGATGAGTGGGACATTGCTGGATGAGGATGGGTCATTGGTGGAGTCGGTGTCATGTGTTGTGTTCTTGTTTGCCAATGCTGAGTCAATCTGGAGGGCAGGTGTAGTGGTTACAGTTGGATCAACGTCACAGCATCCTGTAATGATCATACAACATATAAATCTCATAGTTATGCTAATATGCTGGTGTTGGACACTACAGTATTTATTCCTCTATTACCATTACATACATATTGCAATCTTTCCTCCTGACCGAACATTTGAGGCTTCTGACCGGTTAGCCAGGAGGAAAGGTTGTCAGTTGTGGAAAAAAAAGAACCGCACGATTGGCCGTGGTTTCCAATTTGGACGAACAAACGGTCAGCGGTCGGTCAGAGCCCCCATAAAATAATTCGGGATGACCGACCGAAACACTGAAATGTCGGTTGGTCGGGCCAAATTATTGTATGATGTTTACCCAAGGGTTGGAAATTGTTCATCTTGAGTAGAGATGGCCGGATCGCGGATCGGAACCTGGTTTCGCGGCGGATCTCCGAGATCCACGAATCACAGATTTTCCGGAATTCCGCTTTCCGAATTTTTTTTCGAGCCGCGAAAAAAGGAATTTTCGAACATTTTCTAAAAATTATTCCGTAACTTACTGTAAATGGCTCTGGGACCTGGAAATTGGTCTGGGGAACAGACAATCAGATTCCTTCTGAAAGAATCTGATTGTAACCAATTCTGATTGGATACAATTAGATTATTTCAGAAAGAATCTGACTGGTATGCTTTCTAGAAGAATATGATTGTAACCAATCAGAATTGGTTACATTCAGATTCCTTTGACCTGGGGGGATTATTTGTCCTGACTGAGCACTCACCACTAGTGAACGCTCACTAGTGGTGAGCACTGGGCTGGGGCAACAGTTTGCAGGACCGATTGTGCTGTCCCATAGGCAACCGCATAATCAGCCCTGATTTACCAATGGACCCGATCTGGAGGAAGGGGCGACCGTGCCCAGTTGCGGCCGCCCCACATACACGGTAAGATATTTTCACCTGATCGACTGCACTATCCTTCGGTCGGCGAAAATATCTTACAGTGTGCATCCAGCCTTAGACAGAATCTGATTGGTATACCAACCAATCAGATAACCCAGAGCCGATATATGTCTAGAACTTGATTAAATATCCCGAAAAGGCATTTACTCACAGTGAGATTTTAACACCAGTTATTAGCTGGCGTTAATATCCAATGCTAAAAGTAGCGCAAATGCGATATTAAATCGCGAACAACGGATGCACAGGTGTCTTTTGCATAACCCGTACACCTGACGCTAATATGCAGTTAAAGTCGCGCGAACCGGTTAGCGCAAATATTTTTGTAGGAATCTTTCAGAAAGAATCTGATCCAGACCATTTCCCAGGTCCCAGAGCCATTTACAATAAGTCACCGTAGCATTATTGGAAAATTTTCGAAAATTCCTTGAAAATATGAATTTTCTTGGATTTTCGGATTTTTTCAAAGAACCACGAAACTGCCCATCTCTAATCCTGAGTCACAGTGAAGGTGACTTTATCTCCCTGCAACTATCCCACACCCAGAGGGCCTCGTTTAGAGAGGGGGCGAGGGGTATTCACGACCCCCTTATTGGAGGAATCAGATCATTGTTACCCTCTCAGTATGAGGGTCATTACCGGCTGGTACAGATCTGGATGTCTTCCCACGTTTAGAACGGTAATAGTATGCCATAGAATAGTAATTATTTGTCTCTTCTCCTTTTTCTTCCACCATCAGGCACGTTTCATTAAAGACCCTCACCACAGCCCCTTTACATGCCACTGTTTGTTGTAGGCTGTCAGGGTGGAAATTGCAGTATCCCAACTCTGTATTTCTGTTGATTGTCAGGTCCTGGTTGAGCAGTTTTTGTCCGTCAGTACAGAGCAGGTGTGATCGGCAAGAGACACAGTGGAATGGGGCTGCGTAAAGAGGAAATCAATATGAAAATGACGTTAATATTAGAATGTTATCATTAGATAAGGGAATTATATTACTGGAATTTACCATCCCTAATACATTGGGGTTTATGTAATTAGAGCAACAGTTTGTCTGTGTTATTAACTGCAGTTATATAACTTCTGATTGGTTCATATCAGAACCTCAGAGTTCCTTGCCCTGGTCACAGAACTCCTCGGGACTATCCTTATAATTTACAGTAGGGGGTACATTATCCACTATATATTACACGGCACGGCCTTGTGCTTTTATTCAAGGCAGGGAACGTGATAGCCTTATAATGGGAAGGGGCACATTATTTCTTATTAAACATAAGGTTTATATATTTAATTTTGTCTTAAGGCTGTGTTATTTTTTTCTTTTAACTGAGCCTAGTAGAATGGTTAAGACTTGGCGAGGTGTTGGTTTTGGGGGGTTTCTATAAAACCTAAAAAATTTTTTGGGGGGGTAGCCATGCCCTTTAAAAGTAAATTAAGTAGAAGAAACTGACTATAATTTACTTTCTTTCTCCATCTTCAGGTCAACCAGGAATGACTCTTCATAACTTTGTGTTAGTTCTTATCTGGGAATGGAGCAGAGCCTTATAACAGAAGGCATCTTGCAGTCTTATGCTAAATGAATAGCATTGCCCACAAAATCTAAGAAACAAGAAGAGTATTTCTTACTCCCAGGTTCCCCAGAGTAAGGGGAAGAGATATGCAATAATTTCCCCTTTATGTCCTTTGGCTAACGCATGTGTCCAGAACCGCTGGCCTATTAACATGCAATAAAGCCTATAGTACAGAGCTATTAATCTCACCTGCAGACATGAGATGTTTGGATATTGTTAGATCCCATCAGTGCAAGATACAGATTCATGGCTCTATGGGTTATGAGCTTTTTGCTCCTTTTGGCCCACCTCTCAATAAGCTATATAGCTGCCTTGACTATTGTGCTCCCAAGTCCTCCACATAGAGCCATGAATCTGTATCTTGCACTGACAAGATCAAAACATGTCATGTCTGCAGGTCAGATGATTGGCTCTATACTATCGGCTGTTTTGCATGTTAATAAGCCAGCAGTTCTGGACACATGCATTAGCCATCTTATATATTAACTGAGAGGCGTCATTATGCATGGCTCACACCACTGCATACATTAGCTCGAGCATTGCATCATAAAACTCCTGCCACAATGGGTGTGCACAATCAGACTATCTATATGTCCACAAGTGCACACGGACCCCTACTTGCACGAGCATGTCACATCATTCAAAAGTGTGCACAGACTTGTGACTTGCATGCGTACACCTCAATGCCATTTCCATAGGAGGAGGAGGGGGGGCAGAGAGAGTGTGTGAGAGAGGAGGAAGAGAGAAAAAAAAAGAAGAGAGGGAGGAGAAAGAAAGAGAGGGGGAGAGAGGAGGAGGAAGAGAAAGAGGAGTAAAGAGAGTGAAAGGAGGGAGGGAGAGAAAGAGAAGAGGAGAGAGTGGGGAAAAGGGGGGGAGAGAGAAAGGAAAAAGAGAGAGGGAGGGGAGAGGTCTTTTAATGCAGGGCTGAACGGGATTTGCGATTCTTTAAAGAATCAGGGGGTTGCTAGTAGGACATGAAGGAGTATTTTGCATATCTCCGCCCCTTACTCTGGGGAACCTGGGAGTAAGAAAGCATGAGACTGCAAGATACCTTCTGTTATAAGAAGGCTCTGCTCCATTTCTATGCTCTTGCTCCTTGTGGCCCCTCTCACCCTAAGCTATCTAGCTAACTTGTCTATCCTTACCTGGGAAACAGAGAGACAGATAGTGGATGCCATTCCTATGAGTAATAGTTACTCTCTACTGCCAGCAAGCAGACTGCATTATGGGTAAAACTTTCACAGAGTCACGGAGGATTAATCCTGATTTGACCTGAGCTTGGGAAAATAAAGTAAATCCTGGTCAGTTTTTTCTACTTTTCAACATTTAAATTGGCAGTTTTTCCTTTTTAAAAACGTTCTAGGGTTGGAAGTTGGAACAGTGAATGGCCAGAAGGGTATGAGAGCTGCAGTGGAAGGTTTTCTTATAATAATCACTCAGTGACAGAGCTAAGTGATTATTGTGTTGTTCTGACCATTATATTATTCAGGATAATCCAGAAATATTCCTTGGACTTGCACCAGGAAAATATCTGTAAGGTGGTGTGCTGTTTATTGTCCACACAATCGTTGGACTGTGTATGGCTCTTCATACAAAATCTTTAGACTTTCATACAAATTTCTTCCCTATCAGAAATGTTTTTAAACATTTTTATCCGACCAATAACGATTGTATGAAGCCGTGATTGTACAATCGATATTTGTGCATGTATTAAGGCAGATTAGTCATTTTTGCTATAGAAGAGATTGTATCTAATCTATGTGGTACATTTGGGCAGTCGGTATCTGGTCTTGTATAACAAGTGATCTAACCACATAATTAACCAGAACTAACTCCCAATATGTTCTTCTGTCCTTACCCTCAGTCACATTGGTGTTCCAGCCGTGTATCGTCACCATCTGCGACATCGGATTTGCTACAAAACAAAAGACAAGAACATAGGGAAACTCAGGGAAAATAAATGAACAACTTATTATAATCTATACTGGAAAATTGCTTTGCTTTTGTTTAAACTGCCCCAAATTTTAATTCTCCACCAACCCTGCCCTCCGTGACATTTATTTGTTGATCTATCCCCTATTTGTTTAGATTTGCAATCTGAACCATTTTGCTTTTCAGCTGTCAATTAAGTGCCTTATTATAATAAACTCTACTGTGTGCAGTTTTACTGTGAATTGCATGGTGGGACATTCCCTCTCCCAGTGCTGCTGTGATTACTGATATTAGAAAAAACTATATCGAGGGCAATAGCACTATATATATATATTAGAAATACAATCATTTACTCAATATAGTAATTAGAGCTGCTCTTAAAACAAAGAAATAGCAACCAGGCACTCTCTATAAAGAATAAATTATCCCTATATTAAAAAACTAGGGGGATCTTTTCTGAAGCTAGTTACAGACCTGCGGCCATTCTCTGCCCTTTCCTCTACCTATTGGCACCTTAGGGAAAGAAAAAGGTTTTCTTTTCTGCCGTGATTTAGACGTTTCAGGACAGTGCTTATGATGCAGCTGATGATGGTCTGTCCCAGTAGTGGGCATGCTCCAACCTTAAACTTGGAGGCCAACCCCAAATTTCTAGTGATGTCACAGCTCACAGTGCTAGCAAGAAAAAATACCCTTTATAATGCTGTAACTTTGGATAGACTGATGCTAGATGCATGATCCTGGTAGAAGCATGATTCTGGGGTCAATTTAAAGGTAGGAGTGTGCTCTTTTTAATAAAGGTCACTTCATTAAGTGTCAATTCATAGTCAATACTTAAATATTATCTGGTCTATCAATCTGGGAATATGCTGGACATGTTCATACCTATCGGTTTGGGGGCTTCCTCTGCAGATCCTTTCTCTAAGTACACAGTATATAGAACAGGAAATGTTCTTACCTGTCTGCATATGTCACTGATTGTCAGGGCCGTCTCTAAACTTTTTGGAACCTGAAAGAAATTCCAAATGCTCCCCCCCCCCTCGGCGTGTCGCCAGAAAGAAGGGGTGTGGTTTTATAATTGAAATTGGGTGGTGCTTTGTCCAGAAGTGGGGTGTGGCTTGTTGAGAAGTGGTAGGGGCTTTATACACATGACTGGTAAATAATGCCCATAATGACTGGTATTAGATGCCCTCAGTGACTGGTAAATGATGAACATTGATTTTTGATCTGAAGGGCTAACATTAATTTTGTTCAAATGAATTGCCAGTCAGAAGAGGAGGCAATTATGTTGTGCAATATAAGTCATGGCTTCCCCTCCTATTTAAAGTGACAGGATCTCCCAAGAATATGTGTTTTTTACAATCAACATTTTTGGGGGGCCCTGGCATCTGGGCCCCAGGCACATGATGCCAGGAAAAAAAATTCCTGGCATCAAAACTGCTGCCTCCTTACAGGGTGCTGCTCTGTAATGTGATTCACTTTGCCTCATTAGAGAGGCGGCCCTACTGATTGTAGCCACATGTATCTGAAAGTTAAAAACGAGATCCTACAGTATCTGAGATCTTTGCCTTCTTTAATACATTCTATACATTCTAGCCTGTTTTATCCTATATTAAGGATCCTCAGACCTTGCTATGGGTCATAGACCCTGTAGCTTTACTGCTCATTTTAAAGGGGAAGCAGCAAGTTACAACATATATTCTCTCAGTCAAATTTTATCAGTAAAAATAAAAAATATTTATAGAATACCCACATATATGTACATCATCAAAAGCCTATACAATATATTACTTTTAAATCTAGGAAATATCACAGGGGTTTTTACAATGTTTTTTTTCTAAATTAAATATCCAAATATCTAGAAATATATCCAGGCATGAGGATATTCAACGGATCTTATCTATTTCAAATTTAGGTAGGTAGAGAACTGGTAAGTAAAAATCTGAATGTTAGTTAGTACTCCATTGATCGATATTTGGCAGGTAAGTATAGATACAGGTCCATAGTTACAACCCAAGTATAGGAAGAGGTGTATTCCTAATGGTTGATATACAGATGATATATACAAAACTGTGTTTTACCCTCCCCCAAGAGATGTTCCTCTGTTACATCTATATTGTTTAGAGATTATATCAGTGATGTCTCTATTGAATGACTCATACAAGGTCCAATATTCTTCCGATCAAAAATCCGATTGGAAAAACCCATTGAATATCCCTACGTTGCACCAAAGATCTTCTATAGATTTCAGCTTGAAAACTACGGAAGGTATGGTAGATGGGTTGGATGGAAAGTTGTCCATCTTGCCCGATCAGGTTTTTTACGATCGATATAGGCCATCGGTCTATAGAAAGCCTGAAAAGGGGTCATTGATAATCTCATCAATTTGATCAAATCGATCGGAATATCAATGTCGCGTATGCCCACCTTTACTGTAGCATGAGATTGGTGTTATTAAGCCCCCCTATTCCTAAGATAATTAGCCTAGCTGGTGGGCCAACTATATCGGGAATAAGGGGGCATGAATGGATTTAATCTCCAAACCAATATAAATGTAACCAAGGAACATCTCTTGGGGAGCTGGGTGCATTAGGGAACATATAGGGGGTTGGGCTGCCAGGGGACTATATAAATTCCCCAAGGGATTAGAGGGGGAGATAACGACAAAACTCTTTTTAAGACCAAAATGTAGATAGATCCTCTAACTGGGATTCCTAGCACCAACACAACTCAATAACAAATGGGACCTGACACCCTTCTTATAATCCTTTATAATTTATCCACTTCTTTACAGGTGAACAATCATTGTGGAACTAAATGACAACAGATTCCGATACACCGTGTGAACAGCTAGATAAAAGCACAATAGGAGTAATATAGAATAATATATACATATATGAAAAAATTGGATCAAAGGCTAGATTTGGAACATAGGGCCATTTTTATAAAGGTGCGATCGTAGATTTACGATCTGCCATAGAATACCATTGTGGTCATTTACTACTGCATGGTGTGCTACGAATGTACAATCTTACCTAAAAACGCGTTATCGCAAACTATCGGATTTCTAAATATGGCCCATACATTCGTCCATATCAAAGGATATTTGGAAAGATACTAAAGACTTCAGCAGCCCTTTTGCACCTCCTTGGAATATAAACTTCTTCTTGTACCTCTTTGAAACACAATTTTGTATATATCATCTGTAACGCTGGATACACCTCTACCTATACTTGCGTTGTAACGAGAAACATTAACTATGGACCTTTACTTACCTGCTAGATATCGATCAATAGCGATCAATGAAGTACTAGCTAACATTCAGATATTTGCTTACCTGTTCTCTACCTACCGTACCTAAATTTGAAATAGGTGAGCCTGGGAGCCAAATCTTATTTTTCCTGTGACAAATATAGTCCCCACCCAGAAAACCACTGTGGATGAAGCCCGGATAGGGGTTCCATCAATGTTTTGCAGGGGGGCCCAGTGATTCCTAGTTACAGCAGAACTATATCCCCTATGTGTTTCTGTTGTCTGATGCACCTGATTTGGATAATGTCTATAAGCTAATGAATATACCTTAATGTTTGTTTTTCTGACATCCGTGTTATCTTTACTAGAACACTGACTCTGTGGGGTCTATAAGTCAAGTTAAACTAACTAATATTACTTCCATTGCATTAACAGATATATAATATGTCTGGCTGTATAGTTATTTTATTAGGATAATATACCTGAAATTGATATATGCAGTCTGGGACTCATTTATTTTACAGTAAATGTTTTTAATGGTTCTAGTGCGCTAGTCACTTTGTATCGGTCTCCCCATAGATTACCCCATTTCATGTGAATATTTTATTTTCTCTTGAGAGCGGTTGTTATTTATTTCTGTGTTAAGATATCATAGCGGTTACTGAGCATGCTTGACTTCACAAATAGTCATTTCAGATAGAAGGAGGAGTCAATTAAGAGGAGGAGGGGGGAAACTGAGCAAAACAAATGCTGGATTGAAAGCATACCCATATTTTTCCAGTATAGGTCACCTTTAAGTTTGTGAACAAAAAAAAGTCTTTTGCAATTCCAAAAACATGCAGAACCAAGAATCAAACCACCATGCCGGGAAACACCAGAGATAAATCTGTACCTAAACGTCATAAATGAGATCTAAAACCTACATTCAAAACATTATCACCACATACAACAGGAATATGGTTGTTATGGGTGTGTGTGTGTGATATTATATATATATAAGGCTAACTTTTGTTACCTCCTATGATGCTTACAGTCAGGAGGTTACCGAAATTATTCGTAAGCATTGGCCATTGCTCTCTCAATCATTCCCTGACGTAGGGATATTTCAAAATTTACCTCTTATTTCATATAAACGTGGTAAAACAATAGGAGCTACAATCAAAGGTGGGAAGTCTAGAGAAAAATGTACAGGTACATCTAATTGGATGTCGAGAAAGGAGGGCACTTACCCGTGCATGAATTGCATATGGTGTTCCAAAATTATCAAGGGTGACACTTTTATACACCCTACCACTAAACAGGAGTTTCCAATACGGGGGTACCACACTTGCGATTCACGTTTTGTGGTGTACCTCCTTATGTGTCCATGTGGTCTCCTCTATGTGGGGGAGACCACTCAGAAACTCAAGTTGTGTCTAACACAACATAAATCGTCCATTCAATCGAGAAATATGTCACTACCTGTACCCAAACATTTTTCTGATCATGGTCACAGTGCCAGTGAAATACGATTCATGGTACTGGTTAGAATTGATGCCAAAAAAGGGGGTGACAGACAACAGAAACTTAAACAGAGAGAGGTGTGGTGGCGCAGATTGTATGACACAGATATCGGATGTTAAATAAAAGTTTTTTACCTGCAATAATCGTGCTGCTGTAATGTTGGAGAAAAATATATACTTGATTTGATACAGCTTTGCACTAAGACACGTGGATTTGAGGTGCTGCAACCCTGTTGTGAACATTTATATATATATATATATAATAAACCAAAAAAAAAATAAGAGGTTCCGAGCACTCCTTCTTCACACGAAGTTTTATTAACGTTTCGGTGCTTCACAGAGCACCTTCATCAGAACAATGTGGCACACAGTGCTTCAAACTTATATACACAAAACACACTCTTAGTGCCGCCCCTTCAGTGTAACCATGTGACTGAATGTTTAACCCATTGTATGTTCATCTCCGTTTGGCTTTCTCACAATTGTGCATCCATGCTTCAAAGTGCTGTTAGTGCAATCCATTTTCAAAGTATTATAATACAATCTCTTTCATAAAAATTACGTCATATAATATACACTTAAATATTAAAAGACAAATATTTGTGATGAATAAATATTCATAAAAATCAATTGTGACTGTTCATTCAGTGCCAATTGTGAAATGTAATATATATATATCATCTAAAAATAAATAGTGATAAAAGGCCAATTATAGGCAGAAATATGTGTACTAAAAATGACGTCATATAATATACACTTAAATATTAAAAGATAGCCAAACGGAGATGAACATACAATGGGTTAAACATTCAGTCACATGGTTACACTGAAGGGGCGGCACTAAGAGTGTGTTTTGTGTATATAAGTTTGAAGCACTGTGTGCCACATTGTTCTGATGAAGGTGCTCTGTGAAGCACCGAAAACGTTAATAAAACTTTTCGTGTGAAGAAGGAGTGCTCGGAACCTTTTATTATTTTTTTTGGTTTATATTTTTTTTGGTTTATTATATGTACAGACCTGAGGCATCTGTGTTCCTTGAAGCACCCACCAAATATATATAAAAAGAAAAAAGGAAGACTGAGTGCAGACATCACTATATGAATCTATATATATATATATATTTATATTTTATGGAGATTGCATTGAGTTTTTAGGAGCAACTAACTAAGTGGGGGTATACAGCATTATTACACATAGGAAAGGTCCATATGTATGTGTGTAATTAACCCTATTTAATTAAAATCACCATAAGAAATAACACCATACAAAGTATAGTACTATTACCTACTACTGAATTACAAAACAATTTATATACAATTAATAAACTTACTTTACTGGACACCCCTAAGTTTGAATGGAAAACTCAAAATGATAGGTTAAGACACCTCCAGGATTTCTACAGGGTCTCCATGTAGACACTAAAAGGAAGTGGAATTTTACTAACATCCAATGAGAGGTTCTGATTTTCCACTGTTAGCCAATCAAAACAAGTGTAAAGAAGTTCCTGTATTACACCCAGTTATGTGCTGTTTGTAAAACATGTGACAGTCTTAAGGTGGCCATACACTAGCACGATACTACTTACCCGACCGACCGCTCACGTGACGTTCCTGCGATCCTGCCGGAACCACCTCTCCCGATCTTATATACGACCGACATGCGATTGCAAAATGAATGGTATTTTGCGAGCGGTCGGTCGGGTAAGTAATATCGTACTAGTGTATGGCCACCTTTAGCCAATTAGAAAAATCTTCAGACTCTCACATTTACTCCCCCTCCCCTCTCCATAGAAAGTAATGAGACAATCCAGTTTCTGTGTGCTAGACAGGAAGTGTCTGTTTATGATTAAATGACTTTGCATGTCTCTGAAACTACCCAGCATTCTTAGAGAAATGGGCAGTTTTTACCCCAATATTAATATATTAAACATGAGGCTGTCAGGTACCTTCAGTTATAAGAAGGCTCTACTTCATTTTATACCCTGTGGGGAGATTTTAGCTCCTTTATCCAAACCTCTCTATAACTTGTCAAGCTAATCAGAATCCAGTGTTTCCTAACCCCATAGTGACTGTAAATCTGGAACTTGCTGTGGTAATTACCAATAAGTATGAGCCTAGCATGTTATTCTGGATCCTGTATAGGGTCTCAGGATGTCCAATGGAGCTGTTCAGATTGAATTGCACATTGTGGCAGGATTGCCTGGATCTGTGTTCAGATCTGCAGGTTAATACCATTTTGTCTGGATACATATAATACATGTGTCCCAACTGAGCATCTGCTTTGTGTGAGAGCCCTGCCAGGACAGATGACTGTTGGTCACAGTAACAGTGGCTGCAGCCAGCAGCGCATGTGACCGACTGATCATGTGGTCCCATAGGGAACTGCATGATTGGCCGTGATTTACTAACTGACACATTTGTCTGATATGGATGACCGAACTCGGTCGCAGCTGGCCACCCCATACCATCACAGCCGACTAATCCGTGGCACTATTGGTTCATTACTGGTGTTTACTCAGCCTTAAGGTTCGTACACACATGCGGGTGCCAACCCGTGACGCACAATGTGTACGAACGGCCGATAATCATGCCATGTATGGGCACTTTATCGGCTAAAATGGCTGTTCTGTCGATACACGGCACGAATATAATCCGAAACGGCCATTCGCACACGTCATGCGGCGGCACCGGCGATCACATGTGTGCACAAACCTTTAGACTTTATAGATTATAACTGCCAGGTAGGTGGTATTTGGAATGAAACAATAATCCTCGCACACCTATTTTTAATTCAGATGGTGCTGTTCTACTACTGCTGCTAACCACATGCAGCATTCGTCAATCTAGTTTTTTCGGCGTCCTCCCCCTTCCTCAGGTGCATCTGAGGAAGGGGGAGGACCACAGAAACGTTGTGCACACAGTATGTCACGAATAAATTGAACACAAAGAAAGAGCACGTTTTATCTACAAATAAAAAACTAGATGGTATTTGGAAGTGAGTGCAAATATGGTAAAGTTTATGACTCTAACAGGGAGATTTACCCAGAGGCACAAGCTCTCTGGGCAAATCTCCCGTACGGGATTTACTAGAGGCTGTGCGATTTTGGGTGAATCTCACCCGCACATAAGTATTTATCGCCAGCTATTAGTTGGTGTTTAATACTTACATGTAAAGAGGCATGCAACCTCTGGTAAATTACTTTGAAACGGCCGCAGGAGTGCCTCTTCTGGTGCTCGCGCTGCTGCCGAAAAGCGGGCATTAACGTTGCACCAACCAATCGACCCATATAATGCTTCCCTAATCCAATAGTCTAATAGCTATGGATGTAAGGGAAGGGCAGATGAATCACTTGCATGTTCAAATCCTTGGGTAGGAAGCACTAAAGCATGACCGTGGGCTTTTAATGTCTGTAAGTCAGGAAAGTGTCTTTATTCCAGGATGTATAAAAAATAAGTTTTCCAGAATTCTGTGCAGTTAGGGAATGCTGGGAGTTGTAGTTTTAAACATGTGAAAAGTTCATTAAGAAGACACTAACTGCAAAACAGAGAATGCTGGGATTTGTAGTTTTCAAAACATGTGAACGGTCACAAGCTTAGGCTGTATTAGATCTAGACAGATGCTTTAGCTACAGGATATTAAGAAAAAACTTACTGCAAACAGAGAATGCTGGGAATTGTGGTTTTCAAACACGTTAAAGGTCACACGTTCAACACGCCTGCTCTATACCATTAGGCTGTATTATATGTAGACACATGCCTTTGCCACAGGCAATAAATAAGATACTTTGCATGTCCCCACCCATTTCTTTAAGTGAGAAATATGTGTTTATATGTTGATTATTAAGTCACTGCTATTATAATAACAATGAAACTAAATGTATCCATTTTAACTTTACTGCAGGTAATCTCCCTTCATTGCTTTCATATATGTTTGATCATTATATGGGTAGTTGAGTGCTGGAGTCCTGTGTGTAATGTATAAATTGCCGGTCCCCCTTTGCACCGCACCTAAAAGTTAGAATAAAGGTTTGAGCTGCATATCCTTGTATTGCATATAATAAAGGTTTGAGCTGCATATCCTTGTATTGCATATAATAAAGGGCAATACGGCTAAGCTCTGTTGCATGCTTTGCTCCCTGAGTAAATTTATTCCCCGCCCCTTTAAGGCAATCCAGATAAAAAGAAGGCTTAGATTTCGGAGTTAACATGCACTTTAAAGGGCAAGACCAGCATTAAAATAACTTGCCTTTAAAATGTTTATTACCCCCCCAAAACTCACTTTTGCAAGGTTCGTATATTTCAAAGATCCCCCCAAACTTACCTGACCCGGTCCCTCGCCATCTAGGCGCCGCCCCCTCAGCGCAGAAGTCCCCTGCTCCTGTGTTTACTCGCAACGATCTCAAACAGGAGCAGGGGACTTCACTTCTTGTCACAGCTGTCAGGCGATTGGGCTGTAGCGCCTATCAGCACCAGCCGCGGAGTAGAAGCGGCAAGGGACTGGGGAAGTAAGTTCTGGGGGATCTTATATATCAACCTTATTGATTATAACTGATAACATAGCAAAACACTGATTATAACTGATAACATAGCTAAACACTGATTATAACTGATGACATAGCTAAACACTGATTATAACTGATGACATAGCTAAACACTGATTATAACTGATAACATAGCTAAGCACTGATTATAACTGATGACATAGCTAAACACTGATTATAACTGATGACATAGCTAAACACTGATTATAACTGATAACATAGCTAAACACTGATTATAACTGATAACATACTGTCCCTTTAGACGCAGGATTTGGCAGTGTGTCTAGTTTTGGTCCTTTATATTGTGAATTTTAATTTTGTGGCTCCAAATCCTTCTAACCAATCTGCCTTTAATAGGCTAAAATGTGTAATCTCATTAAAGGAACAGTCCACCTTCCACAAACATTGTTATGCTAGATAAGATACTCCCAAACCCTTAAGACCATGATACCCACGTTTCGGGCAGCAGTACTATGTAATAGGCTATGATGTCACTGTCACAGATGTGACTGACAGCTGCTACCCAAAAGGACTGGGATGATTCCTTTCCTGGGACACAGGTAAATATCATGGAATGTCTCTTAATTAACTGATGTTTATGTGTTTGCAAGAAAATCGTTACCTGGTTTTATCATGTAATCAATCATAGATTGTTATACTTCCTATTTAATGGGAAACAATTACCTTAATCGTACAATTATTAACCAGAAAACCTAATGCAATATGGCTAATTAGAATAAACATGCACAAAAGAGAATCCTGGGAAATTTCTCTCTTTTATTGTACAATAATATTTCTACAAGTCAACACAACCAGGTGAGTTTTGTCCTGCTGACATCACTGCTGGACTGAGATGCACCGACCAATTACTGGCAATGTTCCATGGTTAAAGAGAGTTTTAAAGGAGAACTATAGTGTATCTAAAGTTTTTTTTTTTTTTTTAAGTTAGAATGAAAGGTACCTGGTGCAGGGAGGTAGGATGGTAACTTCTACCTCCTAATATTGTTATGGAGCACCAACACGAAGAAAACACCTTTTGCCAGGATTTCTCAGTGCTTCAACAATATCTTTAATACAGTAAAGTCCAGGACACTAACTGGCAGATGAAAACTACGTGTTTGTGCTCCTCAACAATTTTTGCTGTTGTGTCAGTCTCAGAAACTGAACTTTACAGTCTGGGTTATATTGATTAACATGTCACAATATGAGAGGCAATGAATATGGGCATCTGATTAAAGTTATATGATAATAATGTGATTACGATTGATTGCATCATTCTTATCACTGCCTTGTCAGTTTACGATGTCACTTTTATGTTTACAGTATAACTGGTATGATACGAAGACTTCGGTACAAGAGACTGGGTAAATAGACATCGATTGTGGTGACCGGAACTTCATTTAAAAACATATTCAAAATATGAAACGTCGTCTGAAATCTGTGAACTAGAAGCAGGTGGGGGTGGGGAATTCTCTGTAATGAAGGTGAACCACATGTTTTCACAAATCCGTAGATCCAAACACTGGGGATTGGGCATGCAGGGCAGGTCTATTATCTTTGCCCAGATTTGCCCAATACAAGTCCAAGCTCTGATTGGGTCTTCCCCAGCCATACCAGGAAGGTTGGGTATATGGTAAATCCATTACATTAAATAATGCTTAGCACACCATGGTCCCCACAAGGCATCTACAGTAATATCTAATCCAATAAAGGGGCACTATAATGTAGTGAATAGGTGACAGCTATACATGCAGTGATTGACAGTCTTTGGTTCCACCCCATCATAACATATTTCATTATATCAGAGATAAGAACGGGGAAATTGAATGGCTGTGGTAGGCTTGTGCATATGTGTAGGGTGTAGGGTCTTTGAAGCAATTGTCGTGTGGACCATGTAGAGATTGTGAGATTATTGCTATATCTACTGTATGAAGATCACATGATGTGCTCACTGGTCCATTCTTACAGAGTAACTTTTAATATACAGAAATATTTAATTATTCTTTAAAGGGCAACTAAAGCATCAGCACAACACTGGATTAGAAGGCAGAGCACCTGACATTAAAGCAATAACCTGATCTCACCTCTTATTTTAATGCAGGTGTTGGGAAATTACCTTACTTACAGGGGTTTATTTCCCAGCATTCCAGTATCACACAGAGTGGTCATGACCATTATGTTCTTCACACATGCCCAAACTAATGTCATTAGTCATTGCTAGGCCAATCCTGTTACAGTCCATATTAGGAAATGGAACATGTGATTGAAGCCAGGAGGTGTGACCAGACACGTACACACAGTTATTTATATAGTTCTTCAGGGGGGTTACATTTACTTTGACATTTACTGGAGTGGAATTTTACAGTTTATTGGTGTTACTGGGAGAGGTTTTCAGATATGGATTATAAAAATTTAGGTTTAGTTCTCCTTTAATAAAACTTTTTTTTTTTTTTATGTTTACGTAGGAAAAATGAAAGTCGTGAAGATGGGGAGAACAGATTCTAAGGTCCGTCCTTATTCAGGAGCAAAAGATCGATTTGTGGGTGGAGACAAGTGCAAGAGGTAGGTGGCAGTATGTCATCTTGATATGTTCCAATGCTGTGGTCTATTCTTATTAAAGCAGTATAGGGATAATGGGAAATACAATAGGATAAGACCAGGAATAGGAGATTATGAAGTAATACTGAACATGATGGACAGTAATACATGTATTGTTCCATATTGTTCCATATGTTCCATATTATTTTTATTGTTCCATATGGTCTGTACATTGAGATAAGGAAAACACAACACTGGTAGAAGAAATGAATCTTAGAATGGGCTGTGATCATTGTTTTAGTAATCTACCTTTGGATGATGAAAACCTCAAAGAAGAGGAGAATACAAGCTCTATAAATACAGATGATTGTGATCCCGGAAGGAATCTGACTCTCCCAGATCCTGAGAAGAATAAGGAGTCACATTCAGGGACCTTCCCAATGGGTTTAACTGATAGCGACTTAAACCATCAACCACCAGATGGGATGGATAAAGGCAACAGAGCTAAAGGAACAAAAGAAACTAAAGAGGAGAAAGAGGAAGACAAAGTCAGGGCAAACCAAGATGTCTAAAGCCATTACACAGACCACGCCATGGACATTTTATTGAAGATGTCGAGGATGATTTTGAAGTTTGGTAAGAACTCATTAATTGTTATGCCTCACCACATTTCTAGGGTAGTCCTGCCAACTGAGAAGTTAAAGGGAACTCCAGCCTTGTATACCCTCCAAAACCCCGTTGCATTTTATACTTCATCTGACATTCCCACAATGAGTTTTTAGAACTTACAGAACAATCCCTTGCCAGTCTTCTCTCTTCTGGGTAATGACCATCAGTCATGGCGCGACGGTGTGGTCAAAGTCAATGCCGGTTGAGCGATTGCAAGCACCCTCTGCTCCTTAGTGAGCTACAACAGAGGCTGGAGTTGCCCTTTAATAATTGCGATGACCAAAATATCACTTATGGTGGCCATACACATGAATGATAATGGGTAAATCCCGGTCGATGGGACCTATTATCGTCAGTGTGTAGGGGCTGTTCTGACCGATCGGAGTGCCGGAAAATTTCTGTCGGTTGATATCAGCTCCCTTTATGCAGATACGATCATTCAGTGTCTTGTGTGCTGTTCCCACAGCATGTGTGCCGACAAGATACCAAGTGGTCTGCCGGCACAGATCTGTGGAATTGCATGTGTATGGCCAGCTTTAGAACGTCCATGAACAATGTAAGGGTCAGGTAGATAAATCCCCAACCCTAAAGCTGGGTACACCAGGACAGATTTTTAAAAAATTACAGACAAGATCTGCAAGATCCCGTTTGTCACTTTTCAAAGATCAGTGTACATACATGTACATTCATGTTCTTCTGAGGAAGCAAGATCCAGCTAGTAGATCTTTATGACTATCTTATTCTATCCTTCTCTCTTCTCCAGTCGAGACACAGATATGGAGGGCAAATCATAGCAGGTCTGATATGGTTCTTGCTGTAACAATACAAAGGTAAGTAATGAATATGCCACTTTTAGGTGTGTGTACATTTACAGTGCAAGCATTCCGGATATCTGACATTCCCGGGCAATGGGAAGATTGTGGTGGAAACAGAGGATATTGCCATCTCTGCCTTCTTGTCCTCCCGCTCCTCAAACTTAACATGGACAAGACTGAAAATTGTCCTTTTCCCACCCTCACGATCTGTTCTCCTCCTAGCCTTACTATTAATATAACAACCACACCCATATCCCCATCTCCTCATGTCCGTGCCTGGGAATAACGCTAGATTCCGATCTTTCTTTAAACCTCATGTCAACACGCTTACCAACTCCAACTCAGAAAATCTCCCGCGTTTGACCCTTCCTCTCAAAGGAAAGCTACAAAAATCCTAGTCCATGCCCTAATCATATCCTGGCTAGACTACTGCAACACACCCCTGTGTGGTTACCAAACAACCGCCTGGCACAGCTTCAATCTATCCTCAACTCTGCTTACACAGCTCATTCATTTCTCTCTAACGCCACTCCTTCTGTCAGTCCCTCCACTGGTTGCCCATCACACAAAGGATCCAGTTCAAGTTGCTTACCCTATCCTATAAAGCACTATCCAACACAGCCCCTCCATATATCTCACCATCCTATAAAGCACCATCCAACACAGCCTCCATATATCTCACCCTATCCTATAAAGCACTATCCAACACAGCCCTCCATATATCTCGCACTATCCAACACAGCCCCTCCATATATCTCACCCTATCCTATAAAGCACTATCCAACACAGCCTCTTCCATATATCTCACCCTATCCTATAAAGCACTATCCAACAAAGCCTCCGTATATCTCACCCTATCCTATAAAGCATATCCAAACAGCCCCTCCATATATCTCACCCTATCCTATAAAGCACTATCCAACACAGCCTCTCCATATATCTCACCCTATCCTATAAAGCACTATCCAACACAGCCCTCCATATATTACCCTATCCTATAAAGCGCTATCCAACACAGCTCCCCCATATATCTCACCCTATCCTATAAAGCACTATCCAACACAGCCCTCCATATATCTCACCCTATCCATAAAGCACTATCTAACACAGCCCTCCATATATCTCACCCTATCCTATAAAGCACTATCCAACACAGCCCCTCCATATATCTCACCCTATCCTTAAAGCACTATCCAACACAGCTCCTCCATATATCTCACTCTATCCTATAAAGCACTATCAACACAGCCCCTCCATATATCTCACCTAATCCCATAAAGCACTATCCAACACAGCCCCCCATATATCCCACCTATCCTATAAAGCACTATCCAACACAGCCCCCCATATATCTCACCCTATCCTATAAAGCACTATCCAACACAACCCCCATATATCTCACCCAATCTATAAAGCACTATCCAACACAGCCCCTCCATATATCTCACCCTATCCTATAAAGCACTATCCAACACAGCCCCTCCATATATCTCACCCTATCCTATAAAGCACTATCCAACACAGCCCTCCATATATCTCACCCTATCCTATAAAGCACTATCCAACACAGCCCTCCATATATCTCACCCTATCCTATAAAGCTCTATCCAACACAGCCCTCTATATATCTCACCCTATCCTATAAACCTCTATCCAACACAGGCCCTCCATATATCTCACCCTATCCTATAAAGCACTATCCAACACAGCCCTCCGTATATCTCACCCTATCCTAAAAGCTCTATCCAACACAGCCCTCCATATATCTCACCCTATCCATAAAGCACTATCAAACACAGCCCCTCTATATATCTCACCCTATCCTATAAAGCACTATCCAACACAGCCCTCCATATATCTCACCCTATCCTATAAAGCACTATCCAACACAGCCCTCCATATATCTCACCCTATCTATAAAGCACTATCCAACATAGCCCCTTCATATACTCACCCTATCCTATAAAGCACTATCCAACACAGCCCCCCATTATAATTATGTGTTCTGTATGATTGTTTCAAAAGCTGATACTTTTTCACTTTCAATCTCTACACATGGTGGCGCATCTTGTGGATCTTTTTGAGAACACTTCCTACAGGCCAGCATTTATTTTCCTATTCTTGTACTTTTATTAGACAATTATGGTCATTATCTTGCACTTTTGGGAAGTTCTCATATTTGTGAATACTGTATCTCAACACATACTATTGTCACGTCTCTAATTACATACACTTCATGTTGTTCTTTTAGAGGAATTTTCGTATAAAAAGAATGTTTTATTGTCCTAATTTGAGACTAATGGTCACTGTATAATCTTACACTTGTAAAAACATTCAGTTTTTTATAATAGAATTTATTCTTAATTTTTTACATCCAATGTATAAATGATTTGCACTATGTCACTTTTGGGCCTAACCTATCAGAAGGACCATCTGCCCAGGAGGGGCTGTCCTTAGGATTGGTTGACCTATATAGATGTGTTGCACTGCTGATGAATCATCACTGAGGAAGGGGGCAAGTTTTCCCCTAAACGTTGTGATAGTTGTGTGGTCTACAATAATTAAAGTCTATTTGGAGTGCTACCCTCGCTTTTTGCTGTTTCCTGTATCATATCAACTTCCCCTTTAACTTTAAAGCATATCATATTAACTTCCCTTAGCAACGGGGTACAACCCACATTAATTAAATTTTTATGGAAAATACCAACATTTTTTGCCCCCAAATTTGGACTTTTGCAATTTCCCCTTTTTTTTACAACAATACCCCCAATGTCGTGAGGTAAGTTAAAGGAAATCTTCACCCAAAAAAAAAAAATAGCACAGTGAAAGGCTTCTTAATTTGCTATAAAAAGATCTGGTGTATTATGTCTGAATTACACCACAACCATTGTAATCACCTTGCAAAGTTCTAAATTCTTTGAAGTACATGCTGAATCTGCATATATTAAGACTCCACCCTTGTTTTGCCGGTGGGCACATTAGTACTAATTAGCTGTTAACTCCTCCCATTTTTAACCACCAGCTGGGGAATTACCCAGAAGTCTCTCTTCTCTTATTTGCATGATGAGTAAGAGGAGCTGTGATGAAAACTCCCCTAACTTACTGGTCCCTCAGTAAATGTTATTTCTTTGAGCAGTTTACTGATGCCTGGAAGGAGTTTATTTAATTATGAGCCTAGAGAGACTTGTGCAATTTTCAGGTCATTGTAAAAAAGTGAAATAAGATTTTTTTAACTCCCACAATCCATTCTGATTTTCTTCTACTGGTGGGAGAGTGTGTTATAGGAAAATGCTGGTCCAATGTGGTCCAATGACATCTGCAGTAGTGTTGGGCCAATCTGTTGTAAGGTTTTGACCAGGAGAAACAAAACCATATTTCAAGTTCAGAGAATTTAGAACATGATTGATATTGATGCAATTCCTTTTCACTTGTGTAATTCTTATTTCACTAAATGACTTCCCATGGGTCCTCCAAATAACCGAGGGTTGGAATGAGAAGTGTTCATCAATGCTGTATTCAGATCTCACACTAACTCTGTTTTGACGCTTGTCAACAAAAAACAGTGCAATAAACAAGAATAAATGGAAAACCACCATGGCTGAAACCAGCTCATTGAGCTTTTCCAGTCAGGACTCAGCATACAGCACTTATATCTAAGCACAATTCAATGACATGCCAGTATAGCTACTGAGCCCATACTAAGCTGTAATTCAGACCTCTCACTTTTTATAGTGTTTCCCAAACACACCTCCAAAGTCTGATTGGTCTAGATACAATCCTAAATCTGATTGGATCTTGGATTCCAGACCAATCAGATTTTGGGGGTGGGTTTAATAGGCACTACAAATAGTGAATGTTCAGTAAGGGGTCCTATTTTCAGTTTAGCATTTCATCTGAAATGTTTTGTCTTTGTACTAAGGATGTACTGGGATATAAGCTATTGAGTGATTCTGGCTGGGTAGCTTGAATGGGTAGCCCTTAGTTCAGATGGTTCTCAGTATTTGGTTGTCTGTATCTAAGATAAATTTCCAGGAAAAAAAATCTGATTTCCCCTGACCAAGTACCGACAGCAAATCTGAGTAACAGAGCTATTGATGTATTGGAATATCTGAATAGTTGTTCACAGAGAATAATCTCCATTGATAGAACAGAGGGATTTGGATTTCAAACCAGTCTAGAGACCAACATGGTAATGAAAGGGATATCAGAAACACATGCAGCAAAGCTGAGTCTGAATAATTGCAGTGTAAAAGCCACCAGTCTGTAATAAATGCAGCTTGCTTGTAACAACAGTTGTGTCCTTCATCACTGGATAATCTGGTATCTCTCTGTCTCCCCCTTTTGTATATAAATATATATCTTATCTAACAATAAAGCAGGTTATCTTACAAATATAACCTGATATATAAAATGAAGGTCTGAAATATTACTAAAATCTGTATGTGAAGTACACAGATAAACTGATTCAATCTGATATCAACATGCTACTTGCACACAAAAATATCAGATCATGTAGTTCTGATGACTATAGAAGAAGGGAAAGGGTTAATGTAAAATCCCAGAATCCCAGGTGGGACTTGCAAATTAGCTGTTTGCATGTTTAACTGATTCTGCATGTTTAATAATAAAAAGAGCAAGTGCTATTTTAACCATTATGCAAACCCCTTCTGATTGGTGGACATATCTCCATAGACTACAAACACACTGCCCATATAGGAGGAGAGGAATCAATGGCTGCCCCATAAGAATCACAAAAATGAAAATATCCAGATAACTGCTCCAAAAAAATAATGAAAGTATATGGAAAAAAGTACCAGGATAGCGCTCTCTGCAAATATACTTTAGGTCATTTTTGCAGTGTAGATGCCCTTTAATTGGGGATGAGAGCTGCCCTAGAATCCTGCATGTGTGGCCCCCCCCGAAGTTCATCAACTTTGAGTGGGTCAGTTTAGAAAGCTGCGGGTGCAGGCTGTTGGTTTTGGATGCAGGTTCGGGCTGGATCTTTATTATAAAAACCGGGCAACATTCCCTTTAAGCTTTTCGTGCTATTGTACAGAGAAATAAGATTAAATAAAGACTCCCAACTCCTTCATATGCAGGATCGGAAAAAATTACTGAATTTTAGCAAAATGTTTTCAGGAAAAAAAATGGTTTGCAGTGATAAATTTCAGTTCTATTTCACCGCTGAATGACAAAAATATTGCCCTTTGGAGATCGCTCTGGCTGGAATATTGAGTGTGTGCGAGTACAGCTTTAAACTAAACTTAGCAGACAAACTACAGTAGCTTGGCGTTTTTGTTAATTGAATCTGAAGCCAGATTTTGCCTTTCTGGTCAAAGGGTAATTTTAGCAATGTGTCCTTGTTAGTGGAAAGTCAGGAAGACTAGACACATCGGGTAGGTCATTATGCAAAACCCTTCCGATTGGTGGATACATCTTTCCATGGATTTATAGGCAAGTACATGTTTCTGCTTACTGTAGAAGTTGAGGAGTAGACAACACAATGGCAGTTTAAACTATATTGCTACTCCAATAAGATCCATTGTGTAGGGCAATCGGAGCATTTTTTGTTAGAAAGCGCTGTTCTGAGTATTCTAACCATATACTTTGATTATTTTTGTTTAAATGATAGTGGGAAGTTCTGGTGGTACTGAAGGGGTTAATACTGAGAATAGCAGTGAAGGAAGCGGGAATCCCTCTAGCACCTGTACAGTGAAAATTCTTTTAACTCTTTAGTTGCAAGTTTATCAATACTGAGTTGTAAACTCAGGGGACAGAATTGCTTTTTGTTGTTGAAAAAAAAAGTCATTTTGTGTTAAAAAAAAAAAATGCTTTTTCTTTTTTAATGGAACACAACACAAGGATTTTCTGTCATGAAAAGGTATAATGTTTATTTACTTACTGTACTGTACACCTTGTATTGTTATTTGTATTGTTCAGTGTGTGTTTGTGGTTTACTCTTCTTTCCTAATATAATAACTGAATGTGTGACAATCATACCACTCTCTTCACTAATAGAATATACACAAGATTATTGCTTCTTATTACAATCATTTATAATCGGGGTAGCTATGTCAGAATTATAATCAGTGCTTAGCTATGTTATCAGTTATAATCAGTGTTTAGCTATGTATCAGTTAAATCAGTGTTTAGCTAGTTCATCAGTTATAATCAGTGTCGTATGTCATCAGATTATAATCAGTGTTTAGCTATGTTATCACTTATAATCAGTGTTTAGCTATGTCATCAGTTATAATCAGTGTTTAGCTATTGTGTATCTGTTATAATCAGTGTTTAGCTATGTTCATCAGTTATAATCAGTGGTTAGCTATGTTATCGTTATAATCAGTGTTTAGCTATGTCATCAGTTATATCAGTGTTTAGCTAGTTTCAGTTATAATTTGTGCTATGATCAGTTATAATCTTGTTAGCTATGTTATCGTTATAATCAGTGTTAGCTATGTTATCTGTTATAATCATGTTTAGCTATGTATCAGTTATAATCAGTGTTTAGCTATGTTATCAGTTTATAATCAGTGTGTTAGCTATGTCATCATATAATCAGTGTTTAGCTATGTCATCAGTTATAATCAGTTGTTAGCTATGTCATCAGTTTAAATCAGTGTTAGCTATGTCATCAGTTATAATCAGTGTGTTAGCTATGTCATCATATAATCAGTGTTTAGCTATGTCATCAGTATAAATCAGTGTGTTAGCTAGTTATCTGTTATAATCAGTGTTTAAATATGTCATCGATAATCAGTGTTTGCTATGTTATTGTTATATCAGTGTTTAGCTATGTCATCAGTTATAATCAGTGTTTAGCTATGTCACATTTATAAATCCTTGTTTAGCTATGTTATCAGTTATAATCAGGTGTTAGCTAGTTATCATGTTTTAATCAGTGTTTAGCTATGTTATCTGTATAATCAGTGTTTAGCTATGTCATCAGTTATAATCAGGTTTAGTATGTATAGTTATAATCAGGTTTTGCTATGTATCAGTTATAATCAGTGTTTAGCTATGTCATCAGTTTTAATCAGTGTTTAGCTATGTTATCAGTTAAATCAGGTTTTAGCTATGTCATCAGTTAATCAGTCGTTTAGCTATGTCATCAGTTATAATCCTTGTTTAGCTATGTATCAGTTATAATCAGTGTTTAGCTATGTCATCAGTTATAATCAGTGTTTAGCTATGCATCAGTTATAATCAGTGTTAGCTATGTCATCCGTTATAATCAGTGTTTAGCTATGTTATTCAGTTATAATCAGTGTTTAGCTATGTTATCAGTTATATCAGTGTTAGCTGTGTCATCAGTTAAATCAGTGTTTAGCTATGTCATAGTTATAATCAGGTGTTTAGCTATGTCATCAGTTATAATCATGTTTAGCATGTCATCAGTTATAATCAGTGTTTAGCTATGTCATCAGTTTAATCAGTGTTTAGCTATGTCATCAGTTATAATCAGTGGTTTAGCTATTGATCAGTTATAATCAGTGGTTAGTATGTTATAGTTATAATCAGTGTTTAGCTATGTTATCAGTTATAATCAGTGTTTAGCTATGTCATCAGTTATAACAGTGTTTAGCTATGTATCAGTTATAATCAGTGTTTAGCTATGTCATCAGTTTATAATCAGTGTTTAGCTAAGTTATTAGTTAATCAGTGTTAGCATGTCATCAGTTATAATCAGTGTTAGCTATTGTCATCAGTTATAATCAGTGTTAGCTATGTTATCAGTTATAATCAGTGTTTAGCTATGTTATCAGTTATAATCAGTGTTAGCTTGTGTCATCAGTTATAACAGTGGTTAGCTATGTTCATCAGTTATAATCAGTGTTTAGCTATGTCATCAGTTATAATCAGTTGTTAGCTATGTCATCAGTTATAATCAGTGTTTAGGCTATGTCATCAGTTATAATCAGTGTGTTAGCTATGTTCTCAGTTATAATCAGTGTTTAGCTATGTCATCAGTTAAATCAGTGTTTAGCTAGTTATCAGTTATAATCAGTGTTTAGCTATGTTATCAGTTATAATCAGTGTTTAGCTATGTCATCAGTTATAATCAGTGTTTAGCTATTTATCAGGTTAATCAGTGTTAGCTATGTCATCAGTTATATCAGTGTTTAGCTATGTATCAGTTATAATCAGTGTTTAGCTATGTTATCAGTTATAATCAGTGTTAGCTATGTCATCAGTTATATCAGTGTTTAGCTATGTTATCAGTTATAATCAGTGTTTAGTAGCTATGTCATCAGTTATAATCAGTTTTAGCTATGTTATCAGTTATAATCAGTGTTTAGCTATGTCATCAGTTATAATCAGTGTAGCTATGTCATCGTTATAATCAGGTGTTTAGCTATATCAGTTATAATCAGTGTAGCTAGTTTAGCTTGATATGTATATGTATCAGTTATAATCAGTGTTTTGCTATGTTATCAGTTAATCAGTGTTAGTATGTCATCAGTTATAATCAGTGTTTAGCTATGTCATCAGTATAATCAGTGTTAGCTATGTTATCAGTTATTAATCAGGTTTAGCTATGTCATCAGTATTTGGAATTCTGTTGTTTTAGCTATGTGCATCAGTGATTAAATCAGTGTTTAGCTATGTTACTGAGCACTCACCACTAGTGAACGCTCACTATGGTGAGCACTGGGCTGGGGCAACAGTTTGCAGGACCGATTGTGCTGTCCCATAGGCAACCGCATAATCAGCCCTGATTTACCAATGGACCCGATCTGGAGGAAGGGGCGACCGTGCCCAGTTGCGGCCGCCCCACATACCACGGTAAGATATTTTCACCGACGACTGCACTATCCTCGGTGGGCGAAATATCTTACGTGTGCATCCAGCCTTAGACAGAATCTGATTGGTATACCAACCAATCAGATAACCCAGAGCCGATATATGTCTAGAACTTGATTAAATATCCCGAAAAGGCATTTACTCACAGTGAGATTTTAACACCAGTTATTAGCTGGCGTTAATATCCATGCAAAAGTAGCGCAAATGCGATATTAAATCGCGAACAACGGATCACAGGTGTCTTTTGCATAACCCGTACACCTGACGCTAATATGCAGTTAAAGTCGCGCGAACCGGTTAGCGCAAATATTTTTGTAGGAATCTTTCAGAATCTGATCCAGACCATTTCCCAGGTCCCAGAGCCATTTACAATAAGTCACCGTAGCATTATTGGAAATTTTCGAAAATTCCTTGAAAATGAAATTTTCTTGGATTTTCGGATTTTTTTCAAAGAACCACGAAACTGCCCATCTCTAATCCTGAGTCACAGTGAAGGTGACTTTATCTCCCTGCAACTATCCACACCCAGAGGGCCTCGTTTAGAGAGGGGCGAGGGGTATTCACGACCCCCTTATTGGAGGAATCAGATCATGTTGTACCCTCCAGTATGAGGGTCATTACCGGCTGGTACAGATCTGGATGTCTTCCCACGTTTAAACGGTAATAGTATGCCATAGAATAGTAATTATTTGTCTCTTCTCCTTTTTCTTCCACCATCAGGCACGTTTCATTAAGACCCTCACCACAGCCCTTTACATGCCACTGTTTGTTGTAGGCTGTCAGGGTGGAAATTGCAGTATCCCAACTCTGTATTTCTGTTGATTGTCAGGTCCTGGTTGAGCAGTTTTTGTCCGTCAGTCAGAGCAGGTGTGATCGGCAAGAGACACAGTGGAATGGGGCTGCGTAAAGAGGAAATCAATATGAAATGACGTTAATATTAGAATGTTATCATTAGATAAGGGAATTATATTACTGGAATTTACCATCCCTAATACATTGGGGTTTATGTAATTAGAGCAACAGTTTGTCTGTGTTATTAACTGCAGTTATATAAACTTCTGATTGGTTCATATCAGAACCTCAGAGTTCCTTGCCCTGGTCACAGAACTCCTGGGACTATCCTTATAATTTACAGTAGGGGGTACATTATCCACTATATATTACACGGCACGGCCTTGTGCTTTTATTCAAGGCAGGGAACGTGATAGCCTTATAATGGGAAGGGGCACATTATTTCTTATTAAACATAAGGTTTATTATTTAATTTTGTCTTAAGGCTGTGTTATTTTTTTCTTTTAACTGAGCCTAGTAGAATGGTTAAGACTTGGCGAGGTGTTGGTTTGGGGGGTTTCTATAAAACCTAAAAAATTTTTTGGGGGGTAGCCATGCCCTTAAAAGTAAATTAAGTAGAAGAAACTGACTATAATTTACTTTCTTTCTCTCCTCAGGTCAACCAGGAATGACTCTTCATAACTTTGTGTTAGTTCTATCTGGGAATGGAGCAGAGCCTTATAACAGAAGGCATCTTGCAGTCTTATGCTAAATGAATAGCATTGCCCACAAAATCTAAGAAACAAGAAGAGTATTTCTTACTCCCAGGTTCCCCAGAGTAGGGGAAGAGATATGCAATAATTTCCCCTTTATGTCCTTTGGCTAACGCATGTGTCCAGAACCGCTGGCCTATTAACATGCAATAAAGCCTATAGTACAGAGCTATTAATCTCACCTGCAGACATGAGATGTTTGGTATTGTTGATCCCATCAGTGCAAGATACAGATTCATGGCTCTATGGGTTATGAGCTTTTTGCTCCTTTTGGCCCACCTCTCAATAAGCTATATAGCTGCCTTGACTATGTGCTCCAAGTCCTCCACATAGGCCATGAATCTGTATCTTGCACTGACAAGATCAAAACATGTCATGTCTGCAGGTCAGATGATTGGCTCTATACTATCGGCTGTTTTGCATGTTAATAAGCCAGCAGTTCTGGACAACATGCATTAGCCATCTTATATATTAACTGAGAGGCGTCATTATGCATGGCTCACACCACTGCATACATTAGCTCGAGCATTGCATCATAAAACTCCTGCCACAATGGTGTGCACAATCAGACTATCTATATGTCCAAAGTACACGGACCCCCTATTGCACGAGCATGTCACATCATTCAAAGTGTGCACAGACTTGTGACTTGCATGCGTACACCTCAATGCCATTTCCATAAGGAGAGGAGGGGGGGCAGAGAGAGTGTGTGAGAGAGAGGAAGAGAGAAAAAAAAAAGAGAGGGAGGAGAAAGAAAAGAGGGGGAGAGAGGAGGAGAAGAGAAAGAGGAGTAAGAGAGTGAAGGAGGGAGGGAGAGAAAGAGAGAGGAGAGAGTGGGGAAAAGGGGGGGAGAGAGAAGGAAAAGAGAGAGAGGGAGGGAGAGGTCTTTTAATGCAGGGCTGAACGGGATTTGCGATTCTTTAAAGAATCAGGGGGTTGCTAGTAGGACATGAAGGAGTATTTTGCAATCTCCGCCCCTTACTCGGGGAACCTGGGAGTAAGAAAGCATGAGACTGCAGATACCTTCTGTTATAAGAAGGCTCTGCTCCATTTCTATGCTCTTGCTCCTTGTGGCCCCTCTCACCCTAAGCTATCTAGCTAACTTGTCTATCCTTACCTGGGAAACAGAGAGACAGATAGTGGATGCCATTCCTATGAGTAATAGTTACTCTCTACTGCCAGCAAGCAGACTGCATTATGGGTAAACTTTCACAGAGTCACGAGAGGATTAATCCTGATTTGACCTGAGCTTGGGAAATAAAGTAAATCCTGGTCAGTTTTTTCTACTTTCAACATTTAAATTGGCAGTTTTTCCTTTTTAAAAACGTTCTAGGGTTGGAAGTTGGAACAGTGAATGGCCAGAAGGGTATGAGAGCTGCTCAGTGGAAGGTTTTCTATAATAATCACTCAGTGACAGAGCTAAGTGATTATTGTGTTGTTCTGACCATTATATTATTCAGGATAATCCAGAAATATTCCTTGGACTTGCACCAGGAAAATTCTGTAAGGTGGTGTGCTGTTTATTGTCCACACAATCGTTGGACTGTGTATGGCTCTTCATACAAAATCTTTAGACTTTCATACAAATTCTTCCCTATCAGAAATGTTTTTAAACATTTTTATCCGACCAATAACGATTGTATGAAGCCGTGATTGTACAATCGATATTTGTGCATGTATTAAGCAGATTAGTCATTTTTGCTATAGAAGAGATTGTATCTAATCTATGTGGTACATTTGGCAGTCGGTATCTGGTCTTGTATAACAAGTGATCTAACCACATAATTAACCAGAACTAACTCCAATATGTTTTCTGTCCTACCTCAGTCACATTGGTGATCGTCACACTGCGACTCGGATTTGCTACAAAACAAAGAACAGTGGGAAACTCAGGGAAAATAATGAACAACTTATTATATAATATACTGGAAAATTGCTTTGCTTGTGTTAAACTAAAGCCCCAAATTTTATTCTCCCACCAACCCTGCCCTCCGTGACATTTATTTGTTGATCTATCCCCTATTTGTTAGATTTGCAATCTGAACCATTTTGCTTTCAGCTGTCAATTAAGTGCCTTATTATAATAAACTCTACTGTGTGCAGTTTTACTGTGAATTGCATGGTGGGACATTCCCTCTCCCAGTGCTGCTGTGATTACTGATATTAGAAAAAACTATATCGAGGGCAATAGCACTATATTATTATATTAGAATAATACAATCATTTACTCAATATAGTAATTAGAGCTGTCTTAAAAACAAAGAAAACATAGCACAGGCACTCTCTATAAGAATATTATCCCTATATTAAAAACTAGGGGATCTTTTCTGAAGCTGTTACAGACCTGCGGCCATTCTCTGCCCTTTCCTCACCTAAATTGGCACCTTAGGAAAGAAAAGGTTTTTTTCTTTCTGCCTGATTTAGACGTTTCAGGACAGTGCTTATGATGCAGCTGATTGATGGTCTGTCCCAGTAGTGGGCATGCTCCAACCTAAACTGGAGGCCAACCCCAAATTTTTAGTGATGTCACAGCTCACAGTGCTAGCAAGAAAAATACCCTTTATAATGCTGTAACTTTGGATAGACTGATGCTAGATGCATGATCCTGGTAGAAGCATGATTCGGGTCAATTTAAAGGTAGGAGTGTGCTCTTTTAATAAAGGTCACTTCATTAAGTGTCAATTCATAGTCAATACTTAATATTATCTGGTCATCAATCTGGGAATATGCTGGACATGTTCATACCTATCGGTTTGGGGGCTTCCTCTGCAGATCCTTTCTCTAAGTACACAGTATTAGAACAGGAATGTTCTTACCTGTCTGCATATGTCACTGATTGTCAGGGCCGTCTCTAAACTTTTTGGAACCTGAAAAAATTCCAAATGCTCCCCCCCCCTCGGCGTGTCGCCAGAAAGAAGGGGTGTGGTTTTATAATTGAAATTGGGTGGTGCTTTGTCCAGAAGTGGGGTGTGGCTTGTTGAGAAGTGGTAGGGGCTTTATACACATGACTGGTAAATAATGCCCATATGACTGGTATTAGATGCCCTCAGTGACTGGTAAATGATGAACATTGATTTTTGATCTGAAGGGCTAACATTAATTTTGTTCAAATGAATTGCCAGTCAGAAGAGGAGGCAATTATGTTGTGCAATAAGTCATGGCTTCCCTCCTATTTAAAGTGACAGGATCTCCAAGAATATGTGTTTTTTACAATCAACATTTTTGGGGGGCCCTGGCATCTGGGCCCCAGGCACATGATGCCAGGAAAAAAAATTCCTGGCATCAAAACTGCTGCCTCCTTACCGGGTGCTGCGCTTCTGTAATGTGATTCACTTTGCCTCATTAGAGAGGCGCCCTACTGATTGTAGCCACATGTATCTGAAAGTTAAAACGAGATCCTACAGTATCTGAGATCTTTGCCTTCTTTAATACATTCTATACATTCTAGCCTGTTTTATCCTATATTAAGGATCCTCAGACCTTGCTATGGGTCATAGACCCTGTAGCTTTACTGCTCATTTTAAAGGGGAAGCAGCAAGTTACAACATATATTCTCTCAGTCAAATTTTTATCAGTAAAAATAAAAATATTTATAGAATACCCACATATATGTACATCATCCAAAAGCCTATCAATATATTACTTTTAAATCTAGGAAATATCACAGGGGTTTTTACAATGTTTTTTTTCTAAATTAAATATCCAAATATCTAGAAATATATCCAGGCATGAGATATTCAACGGATCTTATCTATTTCAAATTTAGGTAGGTAGAGAACTGGTAAGTAAAATCTGATGTTAGTTAGTACTCCATTGATCGATATTTGAGGTAAGTATAGATACAGGTCCATAGTTACAACCCAAGTATAGGAAGAGGTGTATTCCTAATGGTTGATATACAGATGATATATACAAAACTGTGTTTTACCCTCCCCCAAGAGATGTTCCTCTGTTTACATCTATATTGTTTAGAGATTATATCAGTGATGTCTCTATTGAATGACTCATACAAGGTCCAATATTCTTCCGATCAAAATCCGATTGGAAAAACCCATTGAATATCCCTACGTTGCACCAAAGATCTTCTATAGATTTCAGCTTGAAACTACGGAAGGTATGGTAGATGGGTTGGATGGAAAGTTGTCCATCTTGCCCGATCAGGTTTTTTACGATCGATATAGGCCACGGTCTATAGAAAGCTGAAAAGGGGTCATTGATAATCTCATCAATTTGATCAAATCGATCGGAATATCAATGTCGCGTATGCCCACCTTTACTGTAGCATGAGATTGGTGTTATTAAGCCCCCCTATTCCTAAGATAATTAGCCTAGCTGGTGGGCCAACTATATCGGGAATAAGGGGGCATGAATGGATTTAATCTCCAAACCAATATAAATGTAACCAAGGAACATCTCTTGGGGAGCTGGGGTGCATTAGGGAACATATAGGGGGTTGGGCTGCCAGGGGACTATATAAATTCCCCAAGGGATTAGAGGGGAGATAACGACAAAACTCTTTTTAAGACAAAATGTAGTAGATCCTCTAACTGGGATTCCTAGCACCAACACAACTCAATAACAAATGGGACCTGACACCCTTCTTATAATCCTTTATAATTTATCCACTTCTTTACAGGTGAACAATCATTGTGGAACTAAATGACAACAGATTCCGATACACCGTGTGAACAGCTAGATAAAAGCACAATAGGAGTATATAGAATAATATATACATATATGAAAAAATTGGATCAAAGGCTAGATTTGGAACATAGGGCCATTTTTATAAGGTGCGATCGTAGATTTACGATCTGCCATAGAATACCATTGTGGTCATTTACTACTGCATGGTGTGCTACGAATGTACAATCTTACCTAAAAACGCGTTATCGCAAACTATCGGATTTCTAAATATGGCCCATACATTCGTCCATATCAAAGGATATTTGGAAAGATACTAAAGACTTCCAGCAGCCCTTTTGCACCTCCTTGGAATTAAACTTCTTCTTGTACCTCTTTGAAACACAATTTTGTATATATCATCTGTAACGCTGGATACACCTCTACCTATACTTGGTTGTAACGAGAAACATTAACTATGGACCTTTACTTACCTGCTAGATATCGATCAATAGCGATCAATGAAGTACTAGCTAACATTCAGATATTTGCTTACCTGTTCTCTACCTACCGTACCTAATTTGAAATAGGTGAGCCTGGGAGCCAATCTTATTTTTCCTGTGACAAATATAGTCCCCACCCAGAAAACCACTGTGGATGAAGCCGGATAGGGGTTCCATCAATGTTTTGCAGGGGGGCCCAGTGATTCCTAGTTACAGCAGAACTATATCCCTATGTGTTTCTGTTGTCTGATGCACCTGATTTGGATAATGTCTATAAGCTAATGAATATACCTTAATGTTTGTTTTTCTGACATCCGTGTTATCTTTACTAGAACACTGACTCTGTGGGGTCTATAAGTCAAGTTAAACTAACTAATATTACTTCCATTGCATTAACAGATATATATATATGTCTGGCTGTATAGTTATTTTATTAGGATAATATACCTGAAATTGATATATGCAGTCTGGGACTCATTTATTTTACAGTAAATGTTTTTAATGGTTCTAGTGCGCTAGTCACTTTGTATCGGTCTCCCCATAGATTACCCCATTATGTGAATATTTTATTTTCTCTTGAGAGCGGTTGTTATTTATTTCTGTGTTAAGATATCATAGCGGTTACTGAGCATGCTTGACTTCACAAATAGTCATTTCAGATAGAAGGAGGAGTCAATTAAGAGGAGGAGGGGGGAAACTGAGCAAAACAAATGCTGGATTGAAAGCATACCCCATATTTTTCCAGTATAGGTCACCTTTAAGTTTGTGAACAAAAAAAGTCTTTTGCAATTCCAAAAACATGCAGAACCAAGAATCAAACCACCATGCGGGAAACACCAGAGATAAATCTGTACCTAAACGTCATAAATGAGATCTAAAACCTACATTCAAAACATTATCACCAATCAAACAGGAATATGGTTGTTATGGGTGGGTGTGTGTGTGATATTTATAATATATAAGGCTAACTTTTGTTACCTCCTATGATGCTTACAGTCAGGAGGTTACCGAAATTATTCGTAAGCATTGGCCATTGCTCTCTCAATCATTCCCTGACGTAGGGATATTTCAAAATTTACCTCTTATTTCATATAAACGTGGTAAAACAATAGGAGCTACAATCAAAGGTGGGAAGTCTAGAGAAAAATGTACAGGTACATCTAATTGGATGTCGAGAAAGGAGGGCACTTACCGTGCAGAATTGCATATGGTGTTCCAAAATTATAGGGTGAACTTTTATACACCCTACCACTAAACAGGAGTTTCCAATACGGGGGTACCACACTTGCGATTCACGTTTTGTGGTGTACCTCCTTATGTGTCCATGTGGTCTCCTCTATGTGGGGGAGACCACTCAGAAACTCAAGTTGTGTCTAACACACATAAATCGTCCATTCAATCGAGAAATATGTCACTACCTGTACCCAAACATTTTTCTGATCATGGTCACAGTGCCAGTGAAATACGATTCATGGTACTGGTTAGAATTGATGCCAAAGGGGGTGACAGACAACAGAAACTTAAACAGAGAGAGGTGTGGTGGCGCAGATGTTATGACACAGATATCGGATGTTAAATAAAAGTTTTTTACCTGCAATAATCGTGCTGCTGTAATGTTGGAGAAAAATATATACTTGATTTGATACAGCTTTCCTAAGACACGTGGATTTGAGGTGCTGCAACCCTGTTGTGAACATTATATATAATATATATAATAAACCAAAAAAAAAATAAGAGGTTCCGAGCACTCCTTCTTCACACGAAGTTTTATTAACGTTTCGGTGCTTCACAGAGCACCTTCATCAGAACAATGTGGCACACAGTGCTTCAAACTTATATACACAAAACACACTCTTAGTGCCGCCCCTTCAGTGTAACCATGTGACTGAATGTTTAACCCATTGTATGTTCATCTCCGTTTGGCTTTCTCACAATTGTGCATCCATGCTTCAAAGTGCTGTTAGTGCAACCATTTTCAAGTATTATAACAATCTCTTTCATAAAAATTACGTATATAATATACACTTAAATATTAAAGACAAATATTGTGATGAATAAATATATCATAAAAATCAATTGTGACTGTTCATTCAGTGCCAATTGTGAAATGTAATATATATATATCATCTAAAAATAAATAGTGATAAAAGGCCAATTATAGGCAGAAATATGTGTACTAAAAATGACGTCATATAATATACACTTAATATTAAAGATAGCCAAACGGAGATGAACATACAATGGGTTAACATTCAGTCACATGGTTACACTGAAGGGGCGGCACTAAGAGTGTGTTTTGTGTATATAAGTTTGAAGCACTGTGTGCCACATTGTTCTGATGAAGGTGCTCTGTGAAGCACCGAAAACGTTAATAAAACTTTCGTGTGAAGAAGGAGTGCTCGGAACCTTTATTATTTTTTTTGGTTTATATTTTTTTGGTTATTATATGTACAGACCTGAGGCATCTGTGTTCCTTGAAGCACCCACCAAATATATATAAAAAGAAAAAGGAAGACTGAGTGCAGACATCACTATATGAATCTATATATATATATATATTTAATTTTATGGAGATTGCATTGAGTTTTTAGGAGCAACTAACTAAGTGGGGGTATACAGCATTATTACACATAGGAAAGGTCCATATGTATGTGTGTAATTAACCTATTTAATTAAAATCACCATAAGAAATAACACCATACAAAGTATAGTACTATTACCTACTACGAATTACAAAAACATTTATATACAATTAATAAACTTACTTTACTGGACACCCTAAGTTTGAATGGAAAACTCAAAATGAAGGTTAAGACACCTCCAGGATTTCTACAGGGTCTCCATGTAGACACTAAAGGAAGTGGAATTTTACTAACATCCAATGAGAGTTCTGATTTCCACTGTTAGCCAATCAAAACAAGTGTAAAGAAGTTCCTGTATTACACCCAGTTATGTGCTGTTTGTAAAACATGTGACAGTCTTAAGGTGGCCATACACTAGCACGATACTACTTACCCGACCGACCGCTCACGTGACGTTCCTGCGATCCTGCCGGAACCACCTCTCCCGATCTTATATACGACCGACATGATTGCAAATGAATGGTATTTTGCGAGCGGTCGGTCGGGTAAGTAATATCGTACTAGTGTATGGCCACTTTAGCCAATTAGAAAAATCTTCAGACTCTCACATTTACTCCCCCTCCCCTCTCCATAGAAAGTAATGAGACAATCCAGTTTCTGTGTGCTAGACAGGAAGTGTCTGTTTATGATTAAATGACTTTGCATGTCTCTGAAACTACCCAGCATTCTTAGAGAAATGGGCAGTTTTTACCCCAATATTAATATATTAAACATGAGGCTGTCAGGTACCTTCAGTTATAGAAGGCTCTACTTCATTTTATACCCTGTGGGGAGATTTTAGCTCCTTTATCCAAACCTCTCTATAACTTGTCAAGCTAATCAGAATCCAGTGTTTCCTAACCCCATAGTGACTGTAAATCTGGAACTTGCTGTGGTAATTACCAATAAGTATGAGCCTAGCATGTTATTCTGGATCCTGTATAGGGTCTCAGGATGTCCAATGGAGCTGTTCAGATTGAATTGCACATTGTGGCAGGATTGCCTGGATCTGTGTTCAGATCTGCAGGTTAATACCATTTTGTCTGGATACATATAATACATGTGTCCCAACTGAGCATCTGCTTGTGTGAGAGCCCTGCCAGGACAGATGACTGTTGGTCACAGTAACATGGCTGCAGCCAGCAGCGCATGTGACCGACTGATCATGTGGTCCCATAGGGAACTGCATGATTGGCCGTGATTTACTAACTGACACATTTGTCTGATATGGATGACCGAACTCGGTCGCAGCTGGCCACCCCATACATCACAGCCGACTAATCCGTGGCACTATTGGTTCATTACTGGTGTTTACTCAGCCTTAAGGTTCGTACACACATGCGGGTGCCAACCCGTGACGCACAATGTGTACGAACGGCCGATAATCATGCCATGTATGGGCACTTTATCGGCTAAAATGGCTGTTCTGGTCGATACACGGCACGAATATAATCCGAAACGGCCATTCGCACACGTCATGCGGCGGCACCGGCGATCACATGTGTGCACAAACCTTTAGACTTTATAGATTATAACTGCCAGGTAGGTGGTATTTGGAATGAAACAATAATCCTCGCACACCTATTTTTAATTCAGATGGTGCTGTTCTACTACTGCTGCTAACCACATGCAGCATTCGTCAATCTAGTTTTTTCGGCGTCCTCCCCCTTCCTCAGGTGCATCTGAGGAAGGGGAGGACCACAGAAACGTTGTGCACACAGTATGTCACGAATAAATTGAACACAAAGAAAAGAGCACGTTTTATCTACAATAAAAAACTAGATGGTATTTGGAAGTGAGTGCAAATATGGTAAAGTTTATGACTCTAACAGGGAGATTTACCCAGAGGCACAAGCTCTCTGGGCAAATCTCCCGTACGGGATTTACTAGAGGCTGTGCGATTTTGGGTGAATCTCACCCGCACATAAGTATTTATCGCCAGCTATTAGTTGGTGTTTAATACTTACATGTAAAGAGGCATGCAACCTCTGGTAAATTACTTTGAAACGGCCGCAGGAGTGCCTCTTCTGGTGCTCGCGCTGCTGCCGAAAAGCGGGATTAACGTTGCACCAACCAATCGACCCATATAATGCTTCCCTAATCCAATAGTCTAATAGCTATGGATGTAGGGAAGGGCAGATGAATCACTTGCATGTTCAAATCCTTGGGTAGGAAGCATAAAGCATGACCGTGGGCTTTTAATGTCTGTAAGTCAGGAAAGTGTCTTTATTCCAGGATGTATAAAAAATAAGTTTTCCAGAATTCTGTGCAGTTAGGGAATGCGGGAGTTGTAGTTTTAAACATGTGAAAAGTTCATTAAGAAGACACTAACTGCAAAACAGAGAATGCTGGGATTTGTAGTTTTCAAAACATGTGAACGGTCACAAGCTTAGGCTGTATTAGATCTAGACAGATGCTTTAGCTACAGGATATTAAGAAAAAACTTACTGCAAACAGAGAATGCTGGGAATTGTGGTTTTCAAACACGTTAAAGGTCACACGTTCAACACGCCTGCTCTATACCATTAGGCTGTATTATATGTAGACACATGCCTTTGCCACAGGCAATAAATAAGATACTTTGCATGTCCCCACCCATTTCTTTAAGTGAGAAATATGTGTTTATATGTTGATTATTAAGTCACTGCTATTATAATAACAATGAAACTAAATGTATCCATTTTAACTTTACTGCAGGTAATCTCCTTCATTGCTTTCATATATGTTTGATCATTATATGGGTAGTTGAGGCTGGAGTCCTGTGTGTAATGTATAAATTGCCGGTCCCCCTTTGCACCGCACCTAAAAGTTAGAAAAAGGTTTGAGCTGCATATCCTTGTATTGATATAATAAAGGTTTGAGCTGCATATCCTTGTATTGCATATAATAAAGGGCAATACGGCTAAGCTCTGTTGCATGCTTTGCTCCCGAGTAAATTATTCCCCGCCCTTTAAGGCAATCCAGATAAAAAGAAGGCTTAGATTTCGGAGTAACATGCACTTTAAAGGGCAAGACCAGCATTAAAATAACTTGCCTTTAAAATGTTTATTACCCCCCCAAAACTCACTTTTGCAAGGTTCGTATATTTCAAAGATCCCCCCAAACTTACCTGACCCGGTCCCTCGCCATCTAGGCGCGCCCCCTCAGCGCAGAAGTCCCCTGCTCCTGTGTTTACTCGCAACGATCTCAAACAGGAGCAGGGGACTTCACTTCTTGTCACAGCTGTCAGGCGATTGGGCTGTAGCGCCTATCAGCACCAGCCGCGGAGTAGAAGCGGCAAGGGACTGGGGAAGTAAGTTCTGGGGGATCTTATATATCAACCTTATTGATTATAACTGATAACATAGCTAAACACTGATTATAACTGATAACATAGCTAAACACTGATTATAACTGATGACATAGCTAACACTGATTATAACTGATGACATAGCTAAACACTGATTATAACTGATAACATAGCTAAACGCTGATTATAACTGATGACATAGCTAAACACTGATTATAACCGATGACATAGCTAAACACTGATTTAACTGAGTAACATAGCTAAACACTGATTATAACTGATAACTAGCTAAACACTGATTTAAATGATGACATAGCTAAACACTGATTAAACTGATGACATAGCTAAACACTGATTATAACTGATAACATAGCTAAGCACTGATTATAACTGATGACATAGCTAAACACTGATTATAACTGATGACATAGCTAAACACTGATTATAACTGATAACATAGCAAAACACTGATTATAACTGATAACATAGCTAAACACTGATTATAACTGATGACATAGCTAAACACTGATTATAACTGATGACATAGCTAAACACTGATTATAACTGATGACATAGCTAAGCACTGATTATAACTGATGACATAGCTAAACACTGATTATAACTGATAACATAGCTAAACACTGATTATAACTGATGACATAGCTACTAAACACTGATTATAACTGATAACATAGCTAAACACTGACTATAACTGATGACATAGCTAAACACTGATTATAACTGATAACATAGCTAAACACTGATTATAACTGATAACATAGCTAAACACTGACTATAACTGATGCATAGCTAAACACTGATATAACTGATAACATAGACTAAACACTGATTATAACTGATGACATAGCTAAACACTGATTATAACTGATACATAGCTAAACACTGATAAACTGATAACATAGCTAAACATGATTATACTGATGACATAGCAAACAATGATTATAACTGATGACATAGCTAAACACTGATTATAACTGATGACTAGCTAAACACTGATTATAACTGAGACATAGCTAAACACTGATTATAACTGATGACATAGCTAAACATGATTAAACTGTGACATAGCTAAAACATGATTATAACTGATGACACAGCTAAACACTGATTATAACTGATAACATAGCTAAACACTGATTATAACTGATAACATAGCTAAACACTGATTAAACTGATGACATAGCTAAACACTGATTATAACTGATGACATAGCTAAACACTGATTAAACTATAACTAGCTAAACACTGATTATAACTGATGACATAGCTAAACACTGATTATAACTGATAACATAGCTAAACACTGATTAAATGATGACATAGCTAAACACTGATTATAACTGATAACATAGCTAAACACTGATTATACTGATAACTAGCTAAACACTGATTATAACTGATGACATAGCTAAACACTGATTATAACTGAGACATAGCTAACACTGATTATAACTGATGACATAGCTAAACACTGATTATATGATGACATAGCTAAACACTGATTATAACTGATGACATAGCTAAACACTGATTATAACTGATGACATAGCTAACACTGATATAACTGATGACACAGCTAAACACTGATATAACTGATAACATAGCTAAACACTGATTATAACTGATAACATAGCTAAACATTATAACTGATGACATAGCTAAACACTGATTATAACTGATGACATAGCTAAACACTGATTATAACTGATGACATAGCTAAACACTGATTATAACTGAGAACATAGCAAACAATGATTATAACTGATGACATAGCTAAACGCTGATTACAAACTGATGACATAGCTAAACACTGATTATAACTGATAACATAGCTAAACACTGATATAAACTGATGACATAGCTAAACACTGATTATAACTGATGACATAGCAAAACACTGATTATAACTGATAACATAGCTAAACACTGTTATAACTGATGACATAGCTAACACTGATTATAACAGATAACATAGCTAAACACTGATTAAAGATAACATAGCTAAACACTGATTATAACTGATAACATAGCTAAACAAGAGATTATAAAATGATGACATAGCTAAACACTGATTATAACTGATGACATAGCTAAACACTGATTATACAGATAACATAGCTAAACACTGATTAACGATGACATGTAACACTGATTATAACAGATAACATAGCTAAACACTGATTATAACTGATGACATAGCTAAACACTGATTTAAGTGATGACATAGCTAAACACTGATTATAACTGAGACTAGCTAGACACTGATTATAACTGATGACATAGCTAAACACTGAGTTATAACTGATGACATAGCTAAACACTGATTATAACTGATGACATAGCAAACACTGATTATAACTGATAACATAGCAAACACTGATTATAACTGATACATAGCATAAACACTGATTATAACAGATAACATAGCTAACACTGATTATAACAGTAACATAGCTAAACACTGATCTATAACTGATACATAGCTAAACAGGATTATAACTGATGAACATAGCTAAACACTGATTATAACTGATGACATAGCACAACAACTGATTAAACAGATAACATAGCTAAACACTGATTATAACTGATGACATAGCTCTAAACACTGATTATAACAGATAACATAGCTAAACACTGATTATAAGATGACATAGCTAACACTGATTATAATGATGACATAGCTAGACACTGATTATAACTGATGACATAGCTAAACACTGATTATAACTGATGACATAGCTAAACACTGATTATAACTGATAACATAGCTAAGCACTGATTATAATTCATGACATAGCTAAACCCTGATTATAAATGATTGTAATAAGAAGCAATAATCTTGTGTATATTCTATTAGTAGAAGAGACTGTGGTATGATTGTCACACATTTCAGTTATTATATTAGGAAAGAAGAGTAAACCACAAACACACACTGAACAATACAAATAACAATACAAGGTGTACAGTACAGTAAGTAAATAAACATTATACCTTTTCATGAACAGAAAATCCTTGTGTTGTGTTCCATTAAAAAAAGAAAAAAGCATTTTTTTTTTTTAACACAAAAATGACTTTTTTTTTCAACAACAAAAAGCAATTCTGTCCCCTGAGTTTACAACTCAGTATTGATAAACTTGCAACTAAAGAGTTAAAAGAATTTTCACTGTACAGGTGCTAGAGGGATTCCCAGCTTCCTTCACTGCTATTCTGCAGTATTAACCCCTTCAGTACCACCAGAACTTCCCACTATCATTTAAACAAAAAATAATCAAAGTATATGGTTAGAATACTCAGAACAGCGCTTTCTAACAAAAAATGCTCCGATTGCCCTACACAATGGATCTTATTGGAGTAGCAATATAGTTTAACTGCCATTGTGTTGTCTACTCCTCAACTTCTACAGTAAGCAGAAACATGTACTTGCCTATAAATCCATGGAAAGATGTATCCACCAATCGGAAGGGTTTTGCATAATGACCTACCGATGTGTCTAGTCTTCCTGACTTTCCACTAACAAGGACACATTGCTAAAATTACCCTTTGACCAGAAAGGCAAAATCTGGCTTCAGATTCAATTAACAAAAACGCCAAGCTACTGTAGTTGTCTGCTAAGTTTAGTTTAAAGCTGTACTCAGCACACAGCTCAATATTCCAGCCAGAGCGATCTCCAAAGGGCAATATTTTTGTCATTCAGGCGGCTGAAATAGAACTGAAATTTATCACTGCAAACCATTTTTTTTCCTGAAAACATTTTGCTAAAATTCAGTAATTTTGTTCCGATCCTGCATATGAAGGAGTTGGGAGTCTTTATTTAATCTTATTTCTCTGTACAATAGCACGAAAAGCTTAAAGGGAATGTTGCCCGGTTTTTATAAAGATCCAGCCCGAACCTGCATCCAAAATCCAACAGACCTGCACCCGCAGCTTTCTAAACTGACCCACTCAAAGTTGATGAACTTCGGGGGGGGCCAACACAATGCAGGATTCTAGGGCAGCTCTCATACCCAATTAAAGGGCATCTACACTGCAAAAATGACCTAAAGTATATTTGCAGAGAGCGCTATCCTGTGTACTTTTTCCATATACTTTCATTATTTTTTTGGAGCAGTTATCTGGATATTTTCATTTTTGTGATTCTTATGGGGGCAGCCATTGATTCCTCTCCTCCTATAGTGGGCAGTGTGTTTGTAGTCTATGGAGATATGTCCACCAATCAGAAGGGGTTTGCATAATGGTTAAAATAGCACTTGCTCTTTTTATTAATTAAACATGCAGAATCAGTTAAACATGCAAACAGCTAATTTGCAAGTCCCACCTGGGATTCTGGGATTTTACATTAACCCTTTCCCTTCTTCTATAGTCATCAGAACTACATGATCTGATATTTTTGTGTGCAAGTAGCATGTTGATATCAGATTGAATCAGTTTATCTGTGTAACTTCACATACAGATTTTAGTAAATATTTCAGACCTTCATTTTATATATCAGGTTATATTTGTAAGATAACCTGCTTTATTGTTAGATAAAGATATATATTTATATACAAAGAAAGGGGGAGACAGAGAGATACCAGATTATCCAGTGAATGAAGGACACAACTGTTGTTACAAGCAGAGCTGCATTTATTACAGACTGGTGGCTTTTACACTGCAATTATTCAGACTCAGCTTTGCTGCATGTGTTTCTGATATCCCTTTCATTACCATGTTGGTCTCTAGACTGGTTTGAAATCCAAATCCCTCTGTTCTATCAATGGAGATTATTTCTGGTGAACAACTATTCAGATATTCCAATACATCAATAGCTCTGTTACTCAGATTTGCTGTCAGGTACTTGGTCAGGGGAAATCAGATTTTTTTTTCCTGGAAATTTTATCTTAGATACAGACAACCAAATACTGAGAACCATCTGAACTAAGGGCTACCCATTCAAGCTACCCAGCCAGAATCACTCAATAAGCTTATATCCCAGTACATGCCTTAGTACAAAGACAAAACATTTCAGATGAAATGCTAAACTGAAAATAGGACCCCTTACTGAACATTCACTATTTGTAGTGCCTATTAAACCCACCCCCAAAATCTGATTGGTCTGGAATCCAAGATCCAATCAGATTTAGGATTGTATCTAGACCAATCAGACTTTGGAGGTGTGTTTGGGAAACACTATAAAAAGTGAGAGGTCTGAATTACAGCTTAGTATGGGCTCAGTAGCTATACTGGCATGTCATTGAATTGTGCTTAGATATAAGTGCTGTATGCTGAGTACCTGACTGGAAAAGCTCAATGAGCTGGTTTCAGCCATGGTGGTTTTCCATTTATTCTTGTTTATTGCACTGTTTTTGTTGACAAGCGTCAAAACAGAGTTAGTGTGAGATCTGAATACAGCATTGATGAAACATTCTCATTCCAACCTCTGGTTATTTGGAGGACCCATGGGAAGTCATTTAGTGAAAATAAGAATTACACAAGTGAAAAAGGAATTGCATCAATATCAATCAATGTTCTAAATTCTCTGAACTTGAAATATGGTTTTGTTTCTCCTGGTCAAAAACCTTACAACAGATTTGCCCAACACTACTGCAGATGTCATTGGACCACATTGGACCAGCATTTTCCTATAAACACTCTCCCACCAGTAGAAGAAAATCAGAATGGATTGTGGGAGTTAAAAAAATCTTATTTCACTTTTTTACAATGACCTGTAAAATTGCACAAGTCTCTCTAGGCTCATAATTAAATAAACTCCTTCCAGGCATCAGTAAACTGCTCAAAGAATAACATTTACTGAGGGACCAAGTAAGTTAGGGAGAGTTTTCATCACAGCTCCCTTACTCATCATGCAAATAAGAGAAGGAGAGACTTCTGGGTAATTTCCCAGCTGGTGGTTAAAAATGGGAGGAGTTAACAGCTAATTAGTACTAATGTGCCCACCGGGCAAAACAGAGGGTGGAGTCTTAATATATGCAGATTCAGCATGTACTTCAAAGAATTTAGAACTTTGCAAGGTGATTACAATGGTTGTGGTGTAAATTCAGACATAATAACCAGATCATTTTATAGCAAATTAAGAAGCCTTTCACTGGAATGCTAATTGTTTTTTGGGTGAAGATTTCCTTTAACTTACCTCACGACATTTGGGGGTTATTGTTGTAAAAAAAAGGGGAAATTGCAAAAGTCCAAATTTGGGGGCAAAAAATGTTGGTATTTTCCATAAAAATTTAATTAATGTGGTGTTGTACCCCGTTGCTAAAGGGGAAGTTAATATGATATGCTTTAAAGTTAAAGGGGAAGTTGATATGATACAGGAAACAGCAAAAAGCGAGGGTAGCACTCCAAATAAGACTTTAATTATTGTAGACCACACAACATATCACAACGTTTAGGGGGGAAAACTTGCCCCCTTCCTCAGGTGATGATTCATCAGCAGTGCAACACATCTATATAGGTCAACCAATCCTAAGGACAGCCCCTCCTGGGCAGATGGTCCTTCTGATAGGTTAGGCCCAAAAGTGACATAGTGCAAATCATTTATACATTGGATGTAAAAAATTAAGAATAAAATTCTATTATAAAAAACTGAATGTGTTTACAAGTGTTAAGATTATACAGTGACCATTAGTCTCAAATTAAAGGACAATAAAACATTCTTGTTATACGAAAAATTCCTCTAAAAGAACAACATGAAGTGTATGTAATTAGAGACGTGACAATAGTATGTGTTGAGATACAGTATTCACAAATATGAGAACTTCCCAAAAGTGCAAGATAATGACCATAATTGTCTAATAAAAGTACAAGAAATAGGAAAATAAAATGCTGGCCTGTAGGAAGTGTTCTCAAAAAGATCCACAAGATGGCGCCACCATGTGTAGAGATTGAAAGTGAAAAAGTATCAGCTTTTGAAACAATCATACAGGAAACACATAATTATAATGGAGGGGCTGTGTTGGATAGTGCTTTATAGGATAGGGTGAGATATATGGAGGGGCTATGTTGGATAGTGCTTTATAGGATAGGGTGAGATATATGGAGGGCTGTGTTGGATAGTGCTTTATAGGATAGGGTGAGATATATGGAGGGCTGTGTTGGATAGTGCTTTATAGGATAGGGTGAGATATATAGAGGGGCTGTGTTGGATAGTGCTTTATAGGATAGGGTGAGATATATGGAGGGGCTGTGTTGGATAGAGCTTTATAGGATAGGGTGAGATATACGGAGGGCTGTGTTGGATAGTGCTTTATAGGATAGGGTGAGATATATGGAGGGGCTGTGTTGGATAGTGCTTTATAGGAAAGGGTGAGATATATGGAGGGCTGTGTTGGATAGTGCTTTATAGGATAGGGTGAGATATATGGAGGGCTGTGTTGGATGGTGCTTTATAGGATAGGGTGAGATATATGGAGGGGCTGTGTTGGATAGTGCTTTATAGGATAGGGTAAGCAACTTGAACTGGATCCTTTGTGTGATGGGCAACCAGTGGAGGGACTGACAGAGAGGAGTGGCGTTAGAGAGAAATGAATGAGCTGTGTAGCAGAGTTGAGGATAGATTGAAGCTGTGCCAGGCGGTTGTTTGGTAAACCACACAGGGGTGTGTTGCAGTAGTCTAGCCAGGATATGATTAGGGCATGGACTAGGATTTTTGTAGCTTCCTTTGAGAGGAAGGGTCAAACGCGGGAGATTTCTGAGTTGGAGTTGGTAAGCGTGTTGACATGAGGTTTAAAGAAAGATCGGAATCTAGCGTTATTCCCAGGCAGCGGACATGAGGAGATGGGGATATGGGTGTGTTGTTAATATTAATAGTAAGGCTAGGGAGGAGAACAGATCGTGAGGGTGGGAAAAGGACAATTTCAGTCTTGTCCATGTTAAGTTTGAGGAAGCGGGAGGACAAGAAGGCAGAGATGGCAATATCCTCTGTTATCCAACCACAATCTTCCCATTGCCCGGGAATGTCAGATATCCGGAATGCTTAGCACTGTAAATGTACACACACACCATAAAAGTGGCATAATTCATTACTTACCTGTTGTATTGTTAATCAGCAAGAACCATATCAGACCTGCTATGATTTGCCCTCCATATCTGGTCTCGACTGGAGAAAGAGAGAAGGATAGAATAAGATAGTCATAAAGATCTACTAGCTGGATCTTGCTTCCTCAGAAGAACATGAATGTACATGTATGTACACTGATCTTTGAAAAGTGACAAACGGGATCTTGCAGATCTTGTCTGTAATTTTTTAAAAATCTGTCCTGTGTGTACCCAGCTTTAGGGTTGGGGATTTATCTACCTGACCCTTACATTGTTCAATGGACGTTCTAAAGCTGGCCATACACATGCAATTCCACAGATCTGTGCCGGCAGACCACATTGGTATCTGTCGGCACACATGCTGTGGGAACAGCACACACAGACACTGCATGATCGTATCTGCATAAAGGGAGCTGATATCAACCGACAGAAATTTTCCGGCACTCCGATCGGTCAGGAACAGCCCCTACACACTGACGATAATAGGTCCCATCGACCGGGATTTACCCATTATCATTCATGTGTATGGCCACCATAAGTGATTATTTTGGTCATCGCAATTATTAAAGGGCAACTCCAGCCTCTGTTGTAAGCTCACTAAGGAGCAGAGGGTGCTTGCAATCGCTCAACCGGCATTGACTTTGACCACACCGTCGCGGCCATGACTGATGGTCATTACCCAGAAGAAGAGAGAAGACTGGCAAGGGATTGTTCTGTAAGTTCTAAAAACTCATTGTGGGAATGTCAGATGAAGTAATAAAATGCAACTGGGGTTTTGGAGGGTATACAAAGGCTGGAGTTCCCCTTTAACTTCTCAGTTGGCAGGACTACCCTAGAAATGTGGTGAGGCATAACAATTAATGAGTTCTTACCAAACTTCAAAATCATCCTCGACATCTTCAATAAAATGTCCATGGCGTGGTCTGTGTAATGGACTTTAGACATCTTGGTTTGCCCTGACTTTGTCTTCCTCTTTCTCCTCTTTAGTTTCTTTGTTCCTTTAGCTCTGTTGCCTTTATCCATCCCATCTGGTGGTTGATGGTTTAAGTCGCTATCAGTTAAACCCATTGGGAAGGTCCCTGAATGTGACTCCTTATTCTTCTCAGGATCTGGGAGAGTCAGATTCCTTCCGGGATCACAATCATCTGTATTTATAGAGCTTGTATTCTCCTCTTCTTTGAGGTTTTCATCATCCAAAGGTAGATTACTAAAACAATGATCACAGGCCATTCATAAGATTCATTTCTTCTACCAGTGTTGTGTTTTCCTTATCTCAATGTACAGACCAATATGGAACAATATAAAATAATATGGAACAATATGGAACAATATGGAACAATACATGTATTACTGTCCATCATGTTCAGTATTACTTCATAATCTCCTATTCCTGGTCTTATCCTATTGTATTTCCCATTATCCCTATACTGCTTTAATAAGAATAGACCACAGCATTGGAACATATCAAGATGACATACTGCCACCTACCTCTTGCACTTGTCTCCACCCACAAATCGATCTTTTGCTCCTGAATAAGGACGGACCTTAGAATCTGTTCTCCCGACATCTTCACGACTTTCATTTTTCCTACGTAAACATAAAAAAAAAGTTTTATTAAAGGAGAACTAAACCTAAATTTTTATAATCCATAATCTGAAAACCTCTCCCAGTAACACCAATAAACTGTAAAATTCCACTCCAGTAAATGTCATGAAAGTAAATGTAACCCCCTGAAGAACTATATAAAATAACTGTGTGTACAGTGTCTGGTCACACCTCCTGGCTTCAATCACATGTTCCATTTCCTAATATGGACTGTAACAGGATTGGCTAGCAATGACTAATGACATTAGTTTGGGCATGTGTGAAGAACATAATGGTCAGTGACCACTCTGTGTGATACTGGAATGCTGGGAAATAAACCCCGTGTAAGTAAGGTAAATTTCCCAACACCTGCATTAAAATAAGAGGTGAGTATCAGGTTATTGCTTTAATGTCAAGGTGCTCTGCCTTCTAATCCAGTGTTGTGCTGATGCTTTAGTTGCCCTTTAAAGGAATAATTCAAATATTTCTGTATATTAAAAGTTACTCTGTAAGAATGGACCAGTGAGCACATCATGTGATCTTCATACAGTAGATAATAGCACAATAATCTCACAATCTCTACATGGTCCACACGACAATTGCTTCAAAGACCCCTACACCCTACACTATGCACAAGCCTACCACAGCCATTCAATTTCCCCGTTCTTATCTCTGATATAAATGAAAATATGTTAATGAATGGGGTGGAACCAAAGAGCTGTCAATCACTGCATGTATAGCTGTCACCTATTCACTACATTATAGTGCCCCTTTATTGGATTAGATATTACTGTAGATGCCTTGTGGGGACCAGTGGTGTGCTAAAGCATTATTTAATGTAATGGATTTACCATATACCCAACCTTCCTGGTATGGCTGGGGAAGACCCAATCAGAGAGCTTGGACTTGTATTGGGCAAATCTGGGCAAAGATAAATAGACCTGCCCTGCATGCCCAATCCCCCAGTGTTGGGATCTACGGATTTGTGAAAACATGTGGTTCACCTTCATTACAGAGAATTCCCCACCCCCACCTGCTTCTAGTTCACAGATTTCAGACGACGTTTCATATTTTGAATATGTTTTTAAATGAAGTTCCGGTCACACACAATCGATGTCTATTTACCCAGTCTCTTGTACCGAAGTCTTCGTATCATATCCAGTTATACTGTAAAACATAAAAGTGACATCGTAAACTGACAAAGGCAGTGATAAGAATGATGCAATCAGATCGTAATCACATTATTATCATATTAACTTTAATCAGATGCCCATATTCATTGCCTCTCATATTGTGACATGTTAATCAATATAACCCAGACTGTAAAGTTCAGTTTCTGAGACTGACACAACAGCAAAAATTGTTGAGGAGCACAAACACGTAGTTTTCATCTGCCAGGTTAGTGTCCTGGACTTTACTGTATTAAAGATATTGTTGAAGCACTGAGAAATCCTGGCAAAAGGTGTTTTCTTCGTGTTGGTGCTCCATAACAATATTAGGAGGTAGAAGTTACCAATCCTACCTCCCTGCACCAGGTACCTTTCATTCTAACTTAAAAAAAAAAAAAAAAACTTTAGATACACTATAGTTCTCCTTTAAAACTCTCTTTTAACCATGGAACATTGCCAGTAATTGGTCGGTGCATCTCAGTCCAGCAGTGATGTCAGCAGGACAAAACTCACCTGGTTGTGTTGACTTGTAGAAATATTATTGTACAAATAAAAAGAGAGAAATTTCCCAGGATTCTCTTTTGTGCATGTTTATTCTAATTAGCCATATTGCATTAGGTTTTCTGGTTAATAATATGTACGATTAAGGTAATTGTTTCCCATTAAATAGGAAGTATAACAATCTATGATTGATTACATGATAAAACCAGGTAACGATTTTCTTGCAAACACATAAACATCAGTTAATTAAAGAGACATTCCATGATATTTACCTGTGTCCCAGGAAAGGAATCATCCCAGTCCTTTTGGGTAGCAGCTGTCAGTCACATCTGTGACAGTGACATCATAGCCTATTACATAGTACTGCTGCCCGAAACGTGGGTATCATGGTCTTAAGGGTTTGGGAGTATCTTTTATCTAGCATAACATGTTATGTGGAAGGTGGACTGTTCCTTTAATTGAGATTACACATTTTAGCCTATTAAAGGCAGATTGGTTAGAAGGGATTTGGAGCCACAGAATTAAAAATTCACAATATAAAGGACCAAAACTAGACACACTGCCAAATCCTGCGTCTAAAGGGACAGTATTGTTCTACTAAAATTAAAGTTGGTAATGAACCCAAACAAAAGTTCAGTGATCTGGGCTATGGATTACATTAATGATTACATTTTTTATAAACTACTACAATTAAATATATTGATTTTAAAAGAGAACTATAGTGTGTATAGACTTAAAAAGAAAAACGTTAAAACAAAAAATACCTGGTGCAGGGAGGTAGGATTGGTACTCTACCTCCTAATATAATTTCTATGAGAAGTGAGAGCATAAAGAAAACTGCTTCTGCCAGGCTTCTTGAATGCTTCAGCACTATCTTTCATACAGGAAGGCGCAGGGCCATAACCTGGCAGATGAAAACTTTAGATGCTGTAGCTCCTCAACGAAACAATATTGGGAGGTAGGGATAATCAATCAAAAAGTAAATTTTTATAGTATAATTGTCCTTTAACAAAAAATATTTTTTTTCTTTACAGGCGGAGTGGGGACTATACAATAGATGACGATAGAATTACCTTCTCCATTATATACCATATTTCCATGGAATTATTTTGAACAATACTCTTATACTAGGAGTTCACAGATATCATATGGGATGGACTGTGTCTAAACATCTCACTGCAGATGGGAGTTAGGGATTCACCAATATGGACCTTCAGGGCCATGTACCCAGAGCCCCGATCTCTCTAGTCTCATCAGGACCAAGCTAATTAATTTTGATTTTACAACTCTGGGTAAATTCTGAAAGTGTCTACAATCTGCATGACCAGGTGACAGCTGGCATAAAAAAAGTCATAGTAAATGCCAACCGCTGATAAATAGGTTAGCGTGACTTTAAGAAAAGAAATGTGCTGCGGCGCTTTGTAAATTGTTCTATTAATTAAGATTATCTACCACATACAGGCAATGTAACAACAGACCATTAAGGGTTAGGTCCCACTATCGCACACAGCAGTGTGTGCAGGATTTTTGGAATGTGCTGCTATGTGGGCTATGATTCTGTACTCATCACGTTATTTGAATGCATGTAATACGCATAAAAAGTTGCAAAATGCACTCCGGATTGCACAAGTGGGACCAAGCCATTAATTGTGATCATGTGATCAAATGTGGTATCCACGTGTTTATATAAATGTCTTTAGCACCCAACCAAGGTTCATAGCTGAAAGGTTGTGTGTTTCTCCTGTGACACACAATAAAGGATGGGAGTAAATTGAATACTGGCAAGTCTCTATTGTTTATTTCCAGATGAATATAATAGACTAGAGGTGGCTAGGCTGTCAAGCCCATGAAGCTGGTTAAAATCCTGCTCAGGGCATGGTGTTCCACTTTAACAGAAGGCAGATAGGAGTGCCCTGCCATAGACTGGTTCACTAGCAGCGCCCCTGGTGGTGGATATGTTGTCAATAAGGATTTTGTTTGTGGCTCAGGCCTTCCTTGTATCCAATTTAATTACCTGAAACACAGGGAGGTTGCAGGAGAGGAAAGAACTATGAGGATTGGTGTGCTTAAGGAATCCAGGAACTCTCATCTCCTGTAATATACTCACAAAATAGAAACATTTTCCCAGCACCTGCCCTTCTCGTGTCCACAAAACATTAGGAGGTCGGGCTCTTTATATAAAAACCGTAGTCCTTTATTAAACAATCATAAAAGAAAGAAAAAAACAAACAAACAATTGGAACACACATTGGGTGAGCAAACCCTACATTGTCTTAACGCGTTTCACTCTAAAAAGAGCCCTTACTCATAGGTATGCCTATTCAGTAATATCCAGAGGACGTGATATACAGGAGATCAGAGATAGGCAACCAGTAGATATTTGAAAAAACTAAAAAAACTCCCACCATTCCTCTATAAGGACTGTAGTTAGGGAATGTTGGGAGTTGTAGTTTTCAAACATCTGGAGATCTACTGGTTGCCTATCCCTGCAGGAGATACTTAAAAAGCAGGAGGCTTTCTGGATTTTTACTCTGTGTTCTAGGAATCCAGGGGTTTAAATTCCCGCTGGGATATTTCCTATATTTTTTAAGGTATTTTGCCTTTAATCATGTATTGTGGGGCATTTAATAATAGCGGTTTTTGGATATAACTGTCCCCTCTATGTCTCTCTAAACTATATATAATACAGATTGAAACAGCTGTATCAATAGTTACAAAGCTTCAAATTATTTGCACAAGATTTGGATATTTGTATCATTTTAAACACTGAATGGAGATGTAACAATTGAACTATTTTTCTAACTGTTCAGGATATCTGTGGATGTTACTCAATATGTATAGATATATATAGATATTACTACCCAAGGGTTCATTTCCGTAACGCCCTTTATCGAATGCTTATTTAAAAGGGAGTGTTTCTCCCCCCCCCCCCCTTTCTTTAGTCTATGAGTAAGGGCCACACTACTGCGCTTTTTTTGCGTTTGCGTTTTTTTCATATTATTGAAAACGCGGCAACGCACCTAAAACGCGTGTTTTCGGGTGCGCTGCGATTTGCGTTTCGCATTTTAAATCGCTATTGCATGTGTTTTTCAATTGTTAATGAAAAAAAACGCATGCGCAAACGCAACGAAATCGCAAATGAAATTGTGTTTGCGATTGCGTTTGCGTTGCAGTGTGGCCGTGCCCTAAGGGCTCTTTTTATCCTGAAACGCGTTAAGACAATGTACGGGTTTGCTCACCCAATGTGTGTTCAAATTGTTTTTTTTTCCTTCTTTTATGATTGTTTAATAAAGGACTATGGTTTTTATATAAAGAGCCCGACCTCCTAATGTTTTTCGGATTTGAGAAGGGCAGGTGCTGGGAACAATTTTTCTATTTGGTGGATAAGTTGTACCAAGTAACCTCAGGACTCTGACTATATACAATTTAGCCTGTTCTACTTTATTGTGTCTGCCAACCAATAAACACTCACCCGCTCTCTTGTACAGATAATTGGAGTCGTCCATCATCCCTGTAAACAAAAAGTGACATATGAGTCAATATGAGTCAAAGCAGAGGAAACCTCAGAGGGGTGGAGCTTAGGCTCTGGAGGGGCATAGGGAAAAAAATATGGCAACAGTATTTTTAAAGCTGCAGATTCCAACATAACTTATTTTACAGTGCACTTATCCTTTAACTCAAAAGTGTTAATATTCCCCTCCCGTGTGCAGGTAGATCAAGTTATTCCAAGACGTCCACACAGTACAGATCTGTAAGATCCTGACTGTCATTTTTTAAAGATCTGCATACACACAGTCCTGAGCATTCTCCCTATACACACCATATACACATCACATACACAGCATATACACACCACATACACACCATATACATACCATATACACAGCATATGCACATCACATACACAGCATATACACAGCATATACACACCATATACACAGCATATACACATCATAATCGAAAAATCGATTTTACTCTCATTAGCGCTACTTTCGAGCTCTCCCGTTCGAACATTCAATAATTTTCCCATAAATGACTAGCTGATTCGATATTCAATATTAACTCACGTATTGGTATATAGACATTTTACTCGCAGATTCGTTAATTCGATATTTACTCGCGTATTGATATAATAGACATTTAACTCGCAGATTCGATATTAACTCGCGTATTGGTATAATAGACATTTAACTCGCAGATTCGATATTAACTCACGTATAGGTATAATAGACAATTTACTCGCCGATTCGATAACTCAATATTTACTTGCGTATTTGTATAATAGACATTTTAGTTGCATATCCGCGCGCCTCGAACATTTGATTATTATCGAAAGTCCAGAAAATATCGAAAGTCCAAGAAATCCGGGTCCGGGATAGTTCGAGAAGTCCCAGTCCATTCGAACTCAAATAGTTTGTCTTGAACTAGGGTTTTAGTTTGAGTTCTAGTCCATCTCTAATACACATCATATACACATTATATACACAGCATATACACATCCTATACACACCATATACACATCATATACACACCATATACACACCATATACACATCATATACCCATTATATACACAGCATATACACATCATATACACACCATATACACATTATACACACATCCTATACACACCATATACACATCATATACCCATCATATACCCATCATATACACAGCATGTGCACATCATATACACATCCTATACACATTATATACACATTATACACACATCCTATACACACCATATACACATCATATACCCATCATATACCCATTATATACACAGCATATACACAGCATATACACATTATATACACATCATATACACATTATATACACAGCATATACACAGCATATACACATCATATACACATCATATACACACCATATACACACCATATACACACCATATACACACCATATACACATCATATAACACACCATATACACACCATACACAGCACAAAATACACAGCATATACACCCATAATACACAGCAATAATCAAAATTGCTGGTCTCTAAGGCTGTGTTATTTTTCTTTTACTGAGCCTGAGTAGACCATGGTTAAGACTTGGCGAGGGTGTTGGTTTTTGGGGGGTTTATATTAAAACCTAAAAAATTTTTGTGGGGGGTAGCCATGCCCTTTAAAGTAAAATTAAGTAGAAAGAAACTGGACTATAATTTACTGTTTCTTTCTCCATTCTTTCGGCAAACCAGGAATGACTCTTCATAACCTTTGGGTTAGTCTTATCTGGGAAGGAGCAAGACCTTATAAAGAAGCATCTGCAGTCCTTATGCTCAAATGAATAGCATTGCCACAAAATCTAGAAACAGAGAAAGTATTTCTACTCACCAGGTTCCCAGAGTAAGGGGAAGAGATATGCAAATATTTCCCCCTTTATGGTCCCTTGGCTAACGCATGTGTCCAGACCGCGTGGCCATTAACATGCAATAAAGCCTATGAGTACAAGAGCTATTAATCAACCCCTTAGACATGAAGTTTGGATTTGTTAGATCCCAATCAGTGGCAAGTACAGATTTCATGGCTCTATGGGTTATGAGCTTTTTGCTCCTTTTGGCCACCCTCAATAAGCTATATAGTGCCTTGACTATTTTGCCTGCCCAGTCCTCCAAATCGAGCCCATGAATCTGTATCTGCACTGACGAGATCAAAACATGCATGGTTGCAGGTCAGATGAATGTGGCTCTTAACGATCTGCTGTTTTAGTAATAAGCCAGCCAGTTCTGGACACATGCATTAGCATTTTTCTCTATATAACTGAGAGGCTGTCCATTATGCTGGCTCACACCACTGGCATACAATTGGCTCGCAATTGCCATCATAAAACGTCCTGCCACAAGGTGTGCACCATCGACTAGTAATATGTCCAGCAGGTGGGATGGCAGCGACCCTACTTGCACGAGCCATGTCACATCATTCAAAGTGTGCACGACTGTGACTTGCACTGCGTACACCTCAATGGCCATTTCCATTATGAGGAGGAGTGGGGTGCAGAGAGAGTGTTTGATAGAGGGAGAAGAGAGAAAAACAAAGAAGAGAGGGGGACCCCTTAAGGAGTTTCTTTTCTCCTCTCTCTGGGGAGGAGGAGGAGAAGGCCCTCTCTCCTTTCTCAGAGGAAGGGAGAGATCCTTCGAAACGAGAGATAGAGGAAGAGATGTGGTTGTCGAAAGGGGGAGAGATGGAAGGAAAACAGAGTGGAGGTATGACGGTCTTTTATGAGGGCGTGATACACGGGATCTTTGCGTCGTCTTAAAGGCATCTCAGGGTTTTTTGTTGTGTTTGTTTTGCTTGTTGCTAGTGATGCTTGGTGTTCTGTATAGGAAATAATAGTTTGCATATCTCCGCCCCTTACTCTGGGGAACCTGGGAGTAAGGTAAAGCTGAGCTGCACGATACCTTCTTGTTATAAGATAGGCTCTGCTCCATGTCTATGCTCTTGTCCGTTGTGGCCCCTCTCACCCTAAGCTATCTAGCTAACTGTCTATCCTCCTGGGGAAACAGAGAGACAGATCGTGGATGCCATTCCTATGAGATAATCGTTACTCTCTACTGCCAGCAAGCAGACTGCATTCTGGGTAAAACTTTCACAGAGTCACGCAAGGATTAATCCTGATGTTGACCTGAGCGTGGGAAAATAAGTAAATACCTGGTCAGTTTTTTTCTATTGTGATCATCACGATTTAAAATAAATTGGCGACAGTTGTTTTATTAAATTTTCCTTTTTTAAAAACGTCTACCTAAGGGTTGGAAGTGGAAACATGAATGGGCCAGAAGGTATGAAGAGCTCAGTGGAAGGTTTTGCTTATAATATCACTAGTGACAGGCTAGTGTTATTTGTTGTCTCTGACCATTATATTATTCAGGATAACTCCAGAAATATTCCTTTGGACTTGCACCAGGAAAATATCGTAAGGTGTGTTGCTGTTTATTGTCCACCAATCGTTTGGGGGGACTGTGTAGGCTTCATACAAACTCTTTCAGACGTTCATACAAATTTTACTTCCTTCAAATGTTTTATTAACATTTGTATCCGACCAAAACGATTGTAGAAGCCGTGAGTGTGGTACAATCGATATTGTGCATGTATTAAAGGCAGATTATCATTTTTGCTATAGAAGAGATTGTATCTAATCTATGGGTTACATTTGGCAGTCGGTTCATCTGGTCGTTAAACAAGTGATCTAACCAACATAATTAACCAGCACTCTCCCCATGATTCTTTGTTCCTACCCTCAAGCACATTGGGTGTTTCATCCGGATCGGTCCCATCTGCTGCGACACGGATTTGCCTACAAAAACAAAAGACCAGAACATAGGGAAACTCAAGGGAACAATGAAATGAACAAACTTATTATAATCTTACTGGAAATGCTTGCTTTTGTTTACAACTGCCCCAAATTTTACATTCTCACTCCAACCCTGCCCCCGTGACATTTATTTGTTGATCTATCCCTATTTGTTTTGATTTGCAACATCTGAATCACTTCTTCGTTTCAGCGTCAATTAATGCCTTATTAAAAAACTCTACTTGTGCAGTTTTACTGTGAATTGACTGGTGGGACATTCCTCTCCCAGTGCTGCTGTGAATTACTGATATTATAAAAAAACTATATCGAGGGCAATAGCACATATATATATAGTATTAGAAATACAATCATTTACTCAATATACGTAATTAGATGCTCTTAAAACAAAGAAATAGCAACCAGCCCACGTCTCTATAAAAATCAACTTACCCCTTAATAAAAACTGGGGGATCCTTTCTGAAGCTAGTACAAAACGACCTGGCCATTTCTCTGCCGTTCCTCTACTACTTGGCACCTTAGGGAAAGAAAAGGTTTTCTTTTCTGCGTATTTAGACGTACTATCAGGACAGCGTGCTTATGATGCAGCTGATGTGGTCCGTCCCAGTTAGTGCATTGCTCCACCTTAACTTGGAGGCCAACCCCAAATTTCTAGTGATGTCACAGCTCACAGTGCTAGCAAAAAAAATTACCCTTTATAATGCTGTAACTTGGGATAGACTGAGTGCTTAGATGCATGATTCCGGTAGAAGCATGATTCTGGGTCAATTTTAAAGGTAGGAGTGTTGCTCTTTTTTAATAAAGGGCACTTCATTAGTGTCAATTCCAATAGTCAATACTTAATCTTATCTGGTCTAGTCAATCTGGGAATGATGCTGGCATGTTTTCATAACCAACTATCGGTTTGGGGGCCTTCCTCTGCCATATCCTTCTCTAAGTACACCGTTATATAGAACAGAAATGGTTCTTACCGAACTGTCTGCCTATGTCACTATTGTCGGGCCACCGTCTCTAAACTTTTTGGAAACACTGAAAGAAAAATTCCAAATGCTCCCCCCCCCCCCTCGGCGTGTCCCGCCAAAAGAAGGGGTGGTGGTTTTTTATAATTGAAATGGGTGGGTGCTTTGTTCCAGAAGTGGGGTGTGGCTTGTTGAGTAAATGGTAGGGGCCTTTATACACATGTACTGGTAAAGTAATGCCCATAATGACTGTTATTAGATGCCTCAGTGACCTGTAAATGATGAACATTGATTTTGATGTCTGAAGGGCAACATTAATTGGTTCAATGATTGACAGTCAAGAAGAGAGGCTCAATTAATGTTGTGGGCAATTAAGTCATGGCTTCCCCTCCTATTAAGAGTGACCGAGGATCTCCAAAATAGTGTTTTTTTACAATCAACATTTTGGGGGGCCCTGCGCATACGGGGCCCCACCAGATCCAGGAAAAAAAATTCCTGGCATCAAAACTGACGCTGCCTCCTACCTTACAGTGGTGCTGCTCTGTTAATGTGATTCACTTTGCCTCATTAGGAGGCGGCCCTAATGATGTAGCCACATGTATCTGAAAGTTAAAAACGGTATCCACAGTATCGAGTATCTTGCCTTCTTATCACATTCTATACATTCTAGCCTGTTTTTACCTATATTAAGGATCCTTCAGACCTTGCTATGGGTCATGACCCTGTAGCTTTACTGCTCATTTTAAGGGGAAGCAGCAAGTTACAACATATATTTCTCAGTCAAAATTTTATATAAATAGATTAATAAAAATATTTTAATCAACCAAACTATTTACTCATCAAAAGCCTATACAAATAAATTACTTTAAATCTAGGAATATCACAGGGGTTTTTACAATGTTTTTTTTCTAAATTAAATATCCAAATATCTAGAAATATCCAGGCGATGAGGATTGCACACGGACTTTCTATTTAAAATTTGAGTAGAGCTGAGAACTGGGTAGTAAAAATCTGAATGTTTATTATTATCCATTGACTCGGATTTTGGCAGGTAAGTATAGATACAGTTCCATAGTTAACAACCCAAAATTTATACGGAAAGTTCTTTCCTAATGGTTGATATACAGATGATATATATACAAACTGTGTTTACAACCTCTCCCCAGAGCGAGTTCCTCTGGTACATCATATTGTTTTAGAGATTATATCGTGAGTGCTCTATTTGAATGACATAAAGTGTCTCAATATTCTTCCGAACACAAAATCCCGATTGGAAAACCCAGCTGAATATCCCTAAGGTTGATTGCAAAGAATCTCTATAGATTTCGCTGAAACTACGGAGGTACTGGTAGATGGGTGGGATGGAAAGTGTGTCATCTTGCCCGTCAGGTTTTTTCGTTACGTCGATATAGGCCCTCGGTCTATAGAAAGCCTGAAAAGGGGTCATATGATAATCTCATCAATTTGATCAAATCGATGGAATATCATGTCGCGTGTATGCACCACCTTATCTGTAGCATGGATTGGGGTATTATAAGCCCCCCTATTCCTAAGATAATTAGCCTAGCTGGTGGGCCAACTATATCGGGAATAAGGGGGCCTGAATGGATTTATCTCCAAACGCATCATAAATTGTAAACCAAGGAAACACTCTGGGGAGCTGGGTGATAGGGAACATATAGGGGTTGGGAGCCAGGGGACTATATAAATTCCCCAAGGGATTAGAGGGGGAGATAACGACAAACTCTTTTTAAGGACCAAAATGTAGTAGATCGCTCTAACTGGGATTTCCTACACCAAACAAAACTCAATAACAAATGGAGACTGACACCCTCTTATAATCCTTTTATAATTATTATCAGACTTCTTTACAGGTGAACAACCATTGTGGAACTAAATGACAAAGCAGTTCCGATTACAACGCTGTGAACAGACTAATCAAAAGCACAATAGGAGTAATATAGAGAATATATACATATATGAAAAAATGGTATCAAAGGCAAGAATGGAACATAGGGCCATTTTTATAAAGGTGCGAAATCCCCCGTAGATTTACGATCTCCATAGAATACCATGTGGGCATTCCTCTGCTGGTGTGGCTACAATGTACAAATCTTACCTAAACCGCGTTATCGCAACATCGGATTTCTAAATATGGCCCATACATTCGTCCATATCAAAGGATATTTGGAAAGATAATAAAAGACTTCAGCAGCCTTTGCACGACTCCTGGAAATATAAACTTCTCTTGTACCTCTTAACACAATTTTGTATACTATCATCTTAACGCTGGATTACACCTCCTACCTATACTTGCGTTGTAACGAGAAACATTAACTAGGACCTTACTTACCTGCTAGGATATCGATCCATAGGTCAATAAGTACTAGCTACATTCAGATATTTGCCTTAACCTGTTCCCTACCAACCGTGACCTAACTTTGAAATAGGTGAGCCTGGGAGCCAATCCATTTATTTTTTCCCTGTGAACAAATATAGTCCCCACCCGAAAACAATGTGGGATGAAGCCGGATAGGGGTTCCATCAATGGTTTTGCAGGGGGGCCCAGTGATTCGCGTTACGCAGAACTATATCCCTTGGTTGCTGTTTTATGCACATATTTGGGGGGGAAATGTCTATAAGCTAAGAATATACCTTATGTTTTGTTTTTCGACATCCGTGTTATCTTACTAGGAACACTTGACTCTGTGGGGGTCTATAAGTCAAGATTAACTAACTAATATTACTTCTCATTGCATTAACATATAATAAATATGTTGCGGTATAGTCTTTTATAGGAAATATACCTGAAAAATTGATATATGGCGTCTGGGACTCATTTATTTTACAGTAAATGTTTTTAATGTTCTAGTTCGCTAGTCATTTGTTCGGTCTCCCATAGAATCAACCCCCATTTCATGTGATATTATTTTCCTCTTGAGAGCGGTGTTATTTATTTCTGTGTTCCAAGAATCAGAAGCGGTTACTGAGTCAGGCTTGACTTCAACAAATAGTCCATTTCAGATAGAAAGGAGGTATGGTCAATTAAGGAGAGGAGGGGGGGGAAACTGAAGCAAAACAATGCTGGATTGAAAGCATACCCTATTTGCTCCAGTCATAGGTCACCTTTAGTTTGTGAACAAAAAAACGTCGGTTGCAATTCCAAAAACAGGCAGAACCAAAAATCAAACCACCATGCCGGGAAAACACCGAGGATAAAATACGTACCGCTAAACGTCATAAATGAGCATCTAAAAACCTACATTCAAAACATATCACCACAATAAACAGGAACTATGGTTGTTATGGTGAGGTGGTGTGTGATACTTAGTATATATATAGGCTAACTTTTGTTACCTCCTATGAAATGCTTCCCAGTCAGGAGGTACCGAAATATTCGTAATCATGTGGCCATTGCTCTCTCACATCATTCCCGACGTAGGGATATTTCAAATTTACCTCTATTTCATAATAACGTGGTAAACAACAATAGGAGCTACAATCAAGTGGGAAGTCTAGAGAAAAATGTACAGGTACATCTATTGGATGTCGAGAAAGGAGGGCACTTACCCGTGCAGAATTGGCATATGGTGTCCAAATTTCGAAGGGTGAACTTTATACACCATACCACTAACCAGGAGTTTCCAATACGTGGGGTACCACACTTGCGATTCCACGTTTTGTGGTTGTACCTCCTTAATGTGTCCATGTGGTCTCTCTATGTGGGGGGAGACCACTCAGAACTCAAGTTGTGTCAACTAACAACCATTAAAGCGTCCATATCAATCGAGAAATATGTCACTACCCTGTACCCAACATTTTTCTTGACAGGGTCACCGTGCCAGTGAAAATAACGCAAAATGCATAACTGGTAGAATGAAATGCAACAGCAAAAAAGGGGGACGACAACCAAACCAACAACAACTTAACAGAGAGGGTTGTGGGTGGCCGCAAGATTGTTGACACAGAGTACGGATGTTAAATAAAAGTTTTTTTTTACTGCAATATCGTGCTGCTGTAATGTTGGAGAAAAAATATATACTTGATTTGATACAGCTCTTTGCACTAAGACACGTGGATTTGAGGTGCTGCAAACCCTGTTGTGAACATTTATTATATAATATATATAATAACCAAAAAAAAATAAGAGGTTCCGAGCACTCCTTCTTCACAACGAAGTTTTATTAACGTTTCGGTGCTTCACAAGCACCTTCATCAGGAACAATGTGGCACCAGTGCTTCAAACTTATATTACACAAAACAATCTTAGTGCCGCCCCTCAGTGTAACCATTGATCTGAAGTTTAACCCTGTATGTTAATCATCCGTTGGCTTTCTCACAAATGTGCATCCATGCTTCAAAGTGCTGTTAGTGCAATCCATTTCTAAGTATTATAACATCTCTTTCATAAAAATACGTCATATAATATACACTTTAAATATAAAAGACAAATATTTGTGATGAATAATATTCATAAAAATCAATTGTGACTGTTCATGTCATGGCCAATTGTGAATGTAATATTATATATCATCTAAAATAAATAGTGTAAAAGGCCAATTATAGGCAGAAATATGTGTACTAAAAATGACGTCATATAATATACAACTTAAATATTAAAAGATAGCAAACGGAGAGACATACAAGGGTTAAACATCAGTCACATGGTTACACTGAAGGGGCGGCACTAAGAGTGTGTTTTGGTATATAAGTTTGAGAGCACTGTGTGCCACATTGTTTGATGAGGTGCTCGCTGAAGCACCGAAAACGTTAATAAAACTTTTCGTGTGAAAAGGAGTGCTCGAACCTTTGTCTTATTTTTTTTGGTTTATATTTTTTTGGTTTATTATATGTACAGGACCTGAGGCATCTGTGTTCCTTGAAGCACCCACAAATATATATAAAAAGAAAAAGGAAGACTGAGTGCAGACATCACTATATGAATCTATATATATAATATATTTTATTTTATGGAGATTGCAATTGAGTTTTTAGGGAAACAACTAATGGGGGTATACAGCTTATTACACATAGGAAAGGTCCATATTATGTGTGTATTAACCCTATTTAATTAAAATCACCATAAGAAATAACACCATACAAAGTATAAGTATATTACCTACTTACTGAATTACAAAACAATTATATACAATTAATAAACTTACTTTACTGGACCCCCTAAGTTTGAATGAAAACTCAAATGATAGGTTAAGACACCTCCAGATTTCTACAGGGTCTCCATGTAGACACTCAAAGGAAGTGGAATTTTACTAACATCCAATGAGAGTTCTGATTTCCACTGTTAGCCAATCAAAACAAGTGTAAAGAAGTTCCTGTATTACACCCAGTTATGTGCTGTTTTGTAAAACAGTGCAGTCTTAAGGTGGCCATACACTAGCACGATACTACTTACCGACCGAGCCGCTCCACGTGACGTTCCTGCGATCCTGCCGGAACCACCTCTCCCGATCTTATATACGACCGACATGCGATTGTCAAATGAATGGTATTTTGCGAGCGTCGTCGGTTCGGTGAGTAAGTAATATCGTACTAGTGTATGGCCACCTTTAGGCCAATTAGAAAAATCTTCAGACTCTCACATTTACTCCCCCTCCCCTCTCCATAGAAAGTAATGAACATCAGTTTCTGTGTGCTAGACAGGAAGTGTCTGTTTATGATTAAATGACTTTGCATGTCTCTGAAACTACCCAGCATTCTTAGAGAAATGGGCAGTTTTTACCCCAATATTATTATTAAAATGAGGCTGTCAGGTACCTTCAGTTATAAGAAGGCTCTACTTCATTTTATACCCTGTGGGGAGATTTTAGCTCCTTTAATTCCAAACCTCTCTATACCTGTCAAGCTAATCAGAATCCAGTGTTTTCCTAACCCCATAGTGACTGTAAATCTGGAACTTGCTGTGGTAATTACCAATAGTATGAGCTGCATGTTTATTCTGGATCCTGTATAGGGTCTCAGATGTCCAATGGAGCTGTTCAGATTGAATTGCACATTGTGGCAGGATTGCCTGGATCTGTGTTCAGATCTGCAGGTTAATACCATTTTGTCTGGATAATATAATACGGTGTCCCAAACTGAGCATCTGCTTTGTGTGAGAGCCCTGCCAGGACAGATGACTGTTGGTCCAGTAACGTGGCTGCAGCCAGAAGCCGCATGTGACCGACTGATCATGTGGTCCCAGAGGAACTGCATGATGGCCGTGATTACTAACTGACATTTGTCTGATATGGATGACCGAACTCGGTCGCAGCTGGCCACCCCATACCATCACAGCCGACTAATCCGTGGCACTATTGGTTCATTACTGGTTGTTTACTCAGTCCTTAAGGTTCGTACACACATGCGGGTGCCAACCCGTGACGCACAATGTGTACGAACGGCCGATAATCATGCCATGTATGGGCACTTTTATCGGCTACAATGGGTTCTGTCGATACACGGCACGAATATAATCCGAAACGGCCATTCGCACACGTCATGCGGCGGCACCGGCGATCACATGTGTGCACAAACCTTTAGACTTTAAGATTATAACTGCCAGGTAGGTGGTAGTTGGAATGAAACATAATACCTCGCACACCTATTTTTAATTCAGATGGTGCTGTTCTATTACTGCGCTACTAACCAACATGCAGCATTCGTTCAATCTAGTTTTTTTTTCGGCGTCCTGCCCCCTTCCTCAGGTGCATCTGAGAGGAAGGGGGAGGACCACAGAAAGTTGTGTGCACACAGTATGTCACGATAAAGTTGAACACAAGAAAGAGCACGTTTTATTACAAATAAAAAACTAGATGGTATTTGGAAGTGAGTGCAAAATGGTAAGTTTAGACTTCTAACAGGAGATTTACCCAGAGGCACAACTCTTGGGCAAATCTCCCGTACGGGATTTACTAGAGGCTGTGCGATTTTGGGTGAATCTCACCCGCACATAAGTATTTATCCCGCTATTAGTGGTGTTTAATACTTCCATGTAAGAGGGCATGCAACTCTGGTAAATTATTTTGAAAACGGCCGCAGGAGGTGCATCTTCTGGTGCTCGCGCGCTGCCGAAAAAGCGGGCATTAACTTGTGCACCAACCAATCGGAACCCATATAATCGTTCCCTAATCAATATCTAATAGCTATGGATGAGGGAAGGAGATGAATCAACTTGCATGTTCAAATCCTTGGGTTAGGAAGCACTAAAAGCATGACCGTGGGCTTTAATGTCTGTAAGTCAGGAAAGTTGTCTTTATTCCGGATGTATAAAAAATAAGTTTTCCAGAATTCTGTGCAGTTAGGGAATGGCTGGAGTTGTAGTTTTAAACATGTGAAAAGTTCATTAAGAAGACACAACTGCAAAACAGAGAATGCTGGGATTTGTAGTTTTCAAACATGTGAACGGTCACAAGCTTAGGCTGTATTAGATCTAGACGATGTTAGCTACAGGATATTAAAAAAAACTTACTGCAACAGAGAATGCTGGGAATTGTGTTTTCAAACACGTTAAAGGTTCACAACGTTCAACAAGCCTGCTCTATACCATTAGGCTGTATTATTGTAGACACATGCCTTTGCCACAGGCAATAAATAAGATACGTTGCATGTCCCCACCCCTTCTTTAAGTGAGAAATAGTGTTTATGTGTATTAAGTCATGTATTATAATAACAATGAAACTAATGTATCCATTTTAACTTTAATGAGGATAATCTCCTTCATTGCTTTCATATATGTTGATATCTTATGGGTAGTTGAGTGCTGGAGTCCTGTGTGTAATGTATAAATGCGGTCCCCCTTGCACCGCACCTAAAAGTTAGAATAAAGGTTTGAGCTGCATATCCTTGTATTGCATATATAAAGGTTTGAGCTGCATATCCTTGATGCATATAATAAAGGGCAATACGGATAAGCTCTGTTTGCATGCTTTGCTCCCTGAGTAAATTATTTCCCCGCCCCTTTAAGGCAATCCAGATAAAAGAAGCTTAGATTTCGGAGTTAACAGCACTTTAAAGGCAAGACCAGCATTTAAATAACTTGCCTTTAAAATGTTTATTACCCCCCCAAAACTCACTTTTGCAAGGTTCGTATATTTCAAAGATCCCCCAACTACCTGACCCGGTCCCTCGCCTACTAGGCGCCGCCCCCTCAGCGCAGAAGTCCCGCTCCTGTGTTACCGCAACGATCTCAAACAGGAGCAGGGGACTTCACTTCTTGTCACAGCTGTCAGGCGATTGGGCTGTAGCGCCTATCAGCACCACCGCGTTGAAGCGCAGGGACTGGGGAAGTAAGTTCTGGGGGGATCTATATCAACCTATTGATTATAACTGATACATAGCAAACACTGTTATACTGTAACATAGCTAAACACTGTTATAACTGGTGATACCATATAACTGATGACATAGCTAACACTGATTATAACTGATAACATAGCTAAACACTGATTATAACTGATGACATAGCTAAACACTGATTAATGATGAATAGCTAACACTGATTAAACTGATACATAGCTAAACACTGATTATAACTGATAACATATGCTAAACACTGATTATAACTGATGACATAGCAAACATGATATAACGATGACTAGCTAACACTGATTATAACTGAAACATACTAAGCACTGATTATAACTGAGTGACATAGCTAAACACTGATTATAACTGAGACATACGAAACACTGATGATACTGATACATAGCAAAACACATGATTATAACTGATAACATAGCTAAACACTGATTATAACTGAGGACATAGAAACACTGATTATAACTGATGATAGCTAAACTAATAACAATGCATGTACGATATAACTGATGACATAGCTAAACAACTGATTATAAACTGAAAACAAGACTAAACCACGATATAACTGATGACAAGCTACTAACATGATTATAAATGATGAACATAGCTAAACACTGACTAAACTGATGACCATTAGCTAAACACTGATTATAACTGATAACATAGCTAAACATGATTATAAACTGATAACATCGCTAAACATGACTATAACTGATGACATAGTAAACATGATTATAACTGATGACATAGCTAAACACATGATATAACTGATGACATAGCTAAAACCTGATTAAACTGAGAACATAGCTAAACACTGATTAAATGATAACATAGCAAACATGATTTTATAACTGATGACATAGCTAAACACGATGATAAATGATGACATAGCTAAACAACTGATTATAACTGATGACATAGCATAACACTGATTATAACTGATACATAGCAATACCACTGATTAAACTGATGACTAGCTAAACACTTATAACTGATGGACATAGCTAAACACTGATATAACTGATGACACAGCTAAACATGATTATAACTGATAACATAGCTAACACTGATTATAACTGATAACATAGCTAAACACTGATTATAATGACCTGTATACATAGCTAAACACTGATATATAAATGATGTAACATAGCTAAACTAAACTGATTATAAAACAATAAACTTAGACTAATACACTGATTATAACTGAACAATAGCTTAAAACACTGTTTATAACTGATACATAGCTAAACAATGATTATAAATGATGACTAGCTAAACAATGATTATAATGATAAATAGCTAAACACTGATTATAACTGATACAGCTAAAACACTGATATAAATGATGACAACTACTAAAACACTTGATTATAACTGATACAAAGCTAAATACGATTAGCTAACACTGTATGACATAGCTAAACACTGATTATAATACTGATGACATAGCTAAACACTGATTGTACTGATGACATAGCAAACTGATTAAATGAACATAGCTAACACACTGATATAATGATGACAAGCTAAACACTGATTATAAATGATACATAGCTAACACTGATTATAAACTAGTAAACTGATTTAAACTGATGACATAGACTAACACTGATTATAACTGATGACATAGCTAAACACTGATTATAACTGATGACATAGCTAACACATGATTTATAACTGATACAAGCTAAACGATTATAACTGTGACTAGCTAAACGCTGATTACACACTGATGCACATAGCTAAACACTGATTATAACTGATGATATAGCTAAACACTGATTATAACTGATGAACATAAGCTAAACACTGATTATAAACTGATGACATAGAAAAACAACTGATTATAACTGATAACTAGCTAAACATGATTATAATGATGAAAGCTAAACACATGATGTATAACGATAACATAGCTAAACATACTGATTTTATAAATCAGATAACCATAGCAAAACACTGATTATAACTGATAACAGTAGCTAACAAGGATTATAACTGATGACATAGCTAAACACACTGATTATAAACTGATGACATAGCTAAACACTGATTAACAGATAACATAGCTAAACAATGATTATAACTGATGACATAGTAAACCTGATTATAACAGATACATGCTACACTGATTCTTGATGTATTATTACGGATGACATAGCTAAACACTGATTTATAAGCTGATGACATAGCTAAATCAGTGATTATACTGAGATAGCTAGCAACTGATTACTAACTGTGATAGCTAAACATGCATTAAACTGATAATAGTAACAATGATATAACTGTGACACTAGCAAACACTGATAAAACTGATGACATAGCTAAACACTGATTATAAACTGATGACATAGCTAAAACACTGATATAACAGATAACATAGCTAAACATGTTATAACAGAGAACATAGCTAAAACACTGATTATAACTGCTAACATAGCTAAACAAGATTGAATACTGATGACATAGCTAACACTGATTATAACTGGATGACATAGCTAAACACTGATTATAACAGATAACAAGCTAAACACTGATTATAACTGCATGACATGTAGTCAACACTGATTAACAGATAAACATAGCTAAACAATGATTATAACTGATGACATAGCTAAACACTGATTATAAGTGATGACATAGCTAAACACTGATATAATGATGACATAGCTAACACTGATTAAACTGTGACACTAGCTAAACATGATTATAATGATGACATAGCACTAAAACACTGCTTATGAACTGAAACATACTAAAGCATGATTATAATCAGTGACATAGCTAAAACCCTGATTATAAATGATTGTAATAAGAAGCAATAATCTTGGGTTATATTCTATTAGTAGAAGAGACTGTGGTATGATTGTCACACATTTCAGTTATTATATAGAAAGAAGAGTAAACACAAACACACACTGAACAATACAAATAACAATACAAGGTGTACAGTACAGTAAGTAAAAACATTATACCTTCATGAACAGAAAATCCTTGTGTTGTGTTCCATTAAAAAAAGAAAAAAGCATTTTTTTTTTTTAACACAAAAATGACTTTTTTTTTCAACAACAAACCAAGCAATTCTGTCCCCTGAGTTACAACTCAGTTTGATAAACTCTTGCAACTAAAGAGTTAAAAGAATTTTCAACTGTAAAGGTGCTAGAGGGATTCCCAGCTCCTTCACTTGCTATCTGCAGTATAACCCCTTCAGTTCCCACCACCGTAATCTTCCCACTCTCATTTTAAACAAAAAAAAATCAATAGTATATGGTTAGAATACTCAGAACAGCGCTTCTAAAAAAAATGCTCCGATTGCCCCTACACAATGGATCCTTATTGGAGTAGCAATATAGTTTATTACTGCACACCTGTGTTGTTGACTCTCACACTTCTACAGTAAGAACGAAACATGTACTTGCCTATAAATCCATGGAAAGATGTTTCCACAATCGGAAGGTTTTGCATAATGACCCCACCGACTGTGTCTAGTCTTCCTGACTTTCCACTAACAAGGACCATTGCAAAATACCCTTTGAACGAACAGGCCCAATCTGGCTTCAGATTCCATAACAAAAACGCCATAAGCTTACGTAGTTGTCTGCTAAGTTTAGTTTAAAAGCTGTACTCCAGCACACAGCTCATATCTCCAGCCCAGAGCGAGACCCAAAGGGCAATATTTGTATTCATTGGGCGTGCTGAATAGAACTGAAATTATCATCCCGTGCAAACATTTTTTTCCTGAAAACATTTGCTAAAATTCAGTTAATTTGTTCCGACCTGCATATGAAGGAGTTGGGAGCTCTTTATTTAATTATTCTTCGTACAATAGCACGAAAAGCTTAAAGGAATGTCCCTTGCCGGTTCTTATAAAGATCCAGCCCGAACTGCATCCAAAATCCAACGACCTCACCGCAGCTTCTAAACTGACCACTCAAAGTTGATGAACTTGCGGGGGGCAACACAATGCAGGATTCCTAGGGCAGCTCTCATACCCAATTAAAGGGCATCTACAACTGCACAAATGACCTAAAGTATATTTGCAGAGAGCGCTATCCTGTGTACTTTTCCATATACTTCTATTTTTTGGAGCAGCCTTCTGGATATTTTCATTTTTGTGATTCTTCATGGGGCAGCCATTGATTCCTCTCCTCCTATATGTGGCAGTGTGTTTTGTAGTCTATGGAGATATGTCCACCAATCAGAAGGGGTTTGCAAATGGTTAAAATAGCACTTGCTCTTTTTATAATTAAACATGCAGAACAGTAAACAGCAAACAGCTAATTTGCAAGGCCCCCTGGGATTCTGGGATTTACATTAACCCTTTCCCTTCTTCTATAGTCATCAGAAACTACATGATCTGATATTTTGTGTGGCAAGTAGCTGGTTGATATCAGATTGAATCAGTTATATGTGTAACTTACATAAGATTTTAGGAAATATTTCAGACCTTCATTTTTATATCAGGTTATATTGTAAGATAACCTGCTTTATTGTTAGATAAAGATATATATTTATATACAAGAAAGGGGGAGACAGAGAGATACCAGATTATCCAGTGAATGAAGGACCACAAATGTTTGTTACAAGCAGAGACTCATTTTATTACAGACTGGTGGCTTTACACTGGCAATTATTCAGACTTCAGCTTTGCGGAGTGGTTCTCGATATCCCTTTCATTACCATGTTGGTCTCTAGAGATGTGTTTTGAAATCCAAATCCCTCTGTTCTATCAATGGAGATTATTTTGCGTGAACAACTATTCAGATATTCCAATACATCAATAGCTCTGTTACTCAGATTTGCTGTCAGGTACTTGGTCAGGGGAAAATCAGATTTTTTTTCCTGGAAATTTTATCTTAGATAAAGACAACCAAATACTGAGAACCATCTGAACTAAGGGCGACCATTCAAGCTACCAGCAGATTCATCAAGCTTATACCAGCTACAGCCTTGTACAAAGCTTTTCCCATTCTTAAGAACATTTCAGATGAAAGCTAAACTGAAAATAGGACCCCTACTGAACATTCCACATTTGTAGTGCCTATAAACCCACCCCCAAATCTGATTGGTCTGGAATCCAGATCCAATCAGATTTAGGATTGATCTGACAATCAGACTTGGAGGTGTGTTTGGGAAACACTATAAAAAGATGAGAGGCTACCTGAATACACAGTTAGTATGGGTCTAGTAGCTATACTGGACATGTCATTGAATTGTGGTGCTAGATATAAGTGGCGGTTTATGCTAGTACCCTGACGGGGAAAAGCTCAATGAGCTGGTTTCAGCCATGTGGTTTTCATTATTCTTGTTTATTGCACTGTTTTGTGACAAGCGTCCAAAACAGAGTTAGTGTGAGATCTGAACTACAGCAGTGATGAAACTCTCATTCCAACCTCTGGTTATTTGGAGGACCCTGGGAAGTCATTAGTGAAAATTAGAATTACACCAGTGTAAAAGGAATTGCTATCAAGAGTCAATCAATGTTCTAAATTCTTCTCTGAACTGAAATGGTTTGGTTCTCCTGGTCAAAAACCTTACAACAGATTGCCCCAACATACTGCAGATGTCATTGGACCAACTTGACACGCATTTTCATAAACACCTCCCACCATGTAGAAGGAACAATCAGAAGGGATTGTGGGGTTAAAAAAATCTTATTTCACTTTTTTACAATGACCTGTAAAATGTCACAGAAGTCTCTCTAGGCTCATAATTAAATTAAACTCCTTCCAGGCATCAGTAAATACTTGCTCAAAGAATAACATTACTGGGGACCCAGTAATGTTAGGGAGAGTTTTCATCACAGCTCCCCTTACCATCATGAATAAAAGAGGAAGGAGGAGATTGACTTTGGGAATTCCCAGCGGTGGTAAAAAGGAGGGAGTTAACAGCTAATTAGTACTAATGTGCCCACCGGGCAAAAACAGAGGGTGGAGTCTTAATATATGAGATTCAGCATGTACTTCAAGAATTTAGAACTTTGCAATGGTGATTACAATGGTTGTGGTGTAAATTCATATGAATTATACCAGATCACTTTTATAGCAAATTAAGAGAGCTTTCACTGGAATGCTAATTTGTTTTTTGGGTGGAGAGTTTCCTTTAACTACCTCACGACATTTGGGGGTTATTGTGTAAAAAAAAAAAGGGGAATTTCGCAAAAGTCCAAATTGTGGGCAAAAAATGTTTGTATTTTCCATAAAAATTTAATTAATGTGGTGGTGTTACCCCGTTTGCTAAAGGGAATGTATTATGATATGCTTTAAAGTTAAAGGGGAAGTTGATATGATACAGGAAACAGCAAAAAGCGAGGGTAGCACTCCAAATAAGACTTTAATTAGGTGTAGACCAACACACACTATCACAACGTGTAGGGGGGAAAACTGCCCCCTTCCTCAGGTGATGATTCATCAGCAGTGCAACACATCTATATAGGTAAACCAAGTCCAAGGACAGCCTCCTGGGCCGATGGTCCTTCTGATAGGTTAGGCCCAACAGTTGACATAGTGCAAATCATTTTATAATTGGATGTAAAAAATTAAGAATAAATTCTTATTATAAAAACGATGAATGTTTTACAAGTGTTAAGATTTATCAGTGACCATTAGTCTCAAATAAAGGACAATAAAACATTCTTGTTATACGAAAAATCCTCTAAAAGATAACATACATGTAAGGATTAGTAAGTATCGAGAGTGACTATAGGATGGTGGATACAGTAGTATGACAAATATTTTTGAGAACTTCCGAATAGGCAGTTGACTCCAAATTGTCTAACTACACAAGTTGACAGAATATTAGGCGAACATAAATGCTGGCCTGCAGGAAGTGATCTCCAAAAAGTTCTCAACAAGAGGGCGCCACCATGGGTAGAGATTGAAAGTGAAAACAGTATCAGCTTTTGAAACAAATCATTACAGGAAACACACTAATTATGGATGGAGGGCTGGTGTTGGATGTGCTTTATAGGATAGGGTGGATATATGAAGGGGCTATGTTGGATAGTGGTTTATAGGATATGGTGAGATATATGGAGGGCTGTGTTTGATAGTGCTTATTTATAGGATAGGGTGAGATATATGCGAGGCTGTGTGGATAGTGCTTTATAGGATAGGGTGAGAATATATAGAGGGGCTGTTGTGGATAGTGCTTTATAGGATAGGGTGGATTATGGAGGGGCTGTGTTGGATAGAGCTTTATAGTGATAGGGTGAGATATAGGAGGGCTGGTTGGATAGTGCTTATTAGGATAGGGTGAGATATATGGAGGGGCTGTGTTGGATGATAGGGTTATAGGATTAGGTGAGATATATAGAGGGCTGTGTTGGATAGAGCTTTATAGTGATAGGGTGAGATATATGTGAGGGGCTGTGGTGGGGATAGTGCTTTATAGGATAGGGTGAGTATATGAGGGGCTGTGTTGGAGTAGTGCTGTTATAGGATAGGGTGATGATATATGGAGGGGCTGTGTGTTGGATAGTGCTTTATAGGATAGGTGGAGATCTTATGGAGGGGCTTGTGTGTTGATAGTGCTTTCTAGGATTGGGTGAGAGATATGGAGGGGTTGTGTTGGATAGTGCTTTATAGGATAGGGTGAGATATATGGGGGGCTGTGGTCTGATAGTGCTTTTAGATAGGAATAGGTGGGATATATGGGGGGCGTGTTGGTATTGCTTATGGGATAGGTGAGATATAGGAGTGGGTGGTGTTGGATAGTGCTCTTATAGGATTAGAGTGAGATTTTCTATGGAGGAGCGTGTGTTGGATAGTGCTGTATAGGACTTAGGATGTGATTGTAGTTATGGAGGGGCTGGGTTGGATAGTGCTTTAATAGGTTATAGGCGCTTGTGAGATTATATGGAGGGCTGTGTTAGATTAGTGCTTTATTTAGTGCATAGGGTGGAGGATGATATGGAGGGCTTTCCCTGTGTTGGATAGTCTTTATAGGATAGGTGAAGATATAGGGGGGAGCTGGTTTGGGATAGATGCTTTATAGATGAGCGGTAGTAAGATATATGGACGGTCTGGTTGATGCTGATTCCATCCCGCAACCTTATTCTTTTTTCCCCCCCCATAGGATAGGGTGAGAATATGGAGAGGGCTGTGGTTGGATCCCTAGTGCTTTACTAGGATAGGGTGAGCATCTATGGAGGCGGCCTGTGTTGGATAGTGCTTTATGGATAGGGTGAGATAACGGGGGCTGTTTTGGTTGTAGTGCTCTTTAGGCTAGGGTTAGGATATGGAGAGAGGCTGTGTTGGAATAGTGTGTATCAGACTAGGATGGTGAGATATACTGGAGCTGTGTTGCCGACTTTTAGGTGAGATATGGAGGTTTGGTTGGCTAGTGCTTTCATTTACGGAAAAGGTCGATGATTATGTATGCGACTGGGTGATGTTGTGGATGAGTGTACTGTCCCCCCGATAGGACTAGGGCGAGATACATATGAGCCGGGCTGTGTTGGTGGTGCTTTATAGGATAGGTGAGATATATCGGACGGGGCCTTTTTTTTTTTTCCCCTTTGTGTTGGATTAGTCGTCTCTATAGGATTTTAGGGTTGTGTGATATGCAACACTTAGAATCTTGATCCTGGTCCCCCCCCTTTTTTTGTTTTTTCTTTTTTTTTTTTTTCTTGATGGGCAACACGTGGGATGGGAGGACAGGAGAGTGCAGTGGCTGTTAGAGAGATATATGTGACCATGACTGTGTAGCCACAGAGGTGAGGATTAGATTGAATGCCTTGTGCAACACGGCGGTTGTTTGGGTAACCACACAGGGGGTGTTGCAGTAGTCTCGCCAGGATATGATTAGGGCATGGGGACTAGGATTTTTGTAGCTTCCCTTGAGGAGGAAGGGTCAAACGCGGGAAGGGAGATTTCGCGTTGGAGGTTGGTGAGCGTATTGGTTGAAAAGGTCTAAAGCCAGAACAGCCGGAACTAGGTTATTCCCAGGCAGCGGACCATGAGGAGATGGGGGATATGGGTTCGTTAGTACCATCATATAGTAAGGCTAGGAGGAGAACAGATCGGAGCGGCTGGGAGAAAAGGACAAGTTCAGTCTGGTCCATGTGCTGACGGATAGCGGTTTTTTTGTTGACTAAGTTATAGGGCTAGATGATTGTTTTTCCACCTATCCATCTTGTTCTATCCTAATCAACAATAATTATTTACCTATTTGCCCGGGCTATTATGTCGATATCGGAAGGCCCTTTAGCAATGAAGGTCCACCACCCCACACAATAAAATTAGGGGCATATATGTGCATTTACACTGCACCCCCCCCCTGTTTTTTTTTTCCCCAGTCGGGGGGACGTTGGCCCAGTTTTTGGTTAAAAGGAAAAATAAAAACGTTGGGGCGGGGGGGTTGGGGGGGGGGGGTGTGGGGGCATACTCCTAATGGACTCGAGAGGCGAAACAAAAGGGGTTTTCTCAGGGGGGTTTGTCCAACCCCCCTTTCTGCTTGATTTTGGGGTTGGGTGCCCACCCCCATTGTGGACAACATCCTTTGTGCTGGGCACCCCCCCCTTTTTTTGTTGTGTTTCTTTGTGTGTCACCGCCTGGTTCCATCGGTGTTGGGGTCCAAGTCTCCGGGGCCCCCCTTTCCTTTCTGTTTGTGTGATTGTTGTTATTCAGTCAAGAACCAGATCAGATCTCTTCTATGATTTGCCCTAAATATCTGGTCGTCGTACTGGAGAAAGAGAGAATGTGACCCCCCTAGTAATAGATTAGTCCATAACAATGATTATACTAGCTGCGATCCTTGTCTTCTCCTCAGAAGAACATGAATGTACATGGACTGTACACTGATCTTCTGAAAAGTCACAAACGGGATCTCGCAGATTCGTATGTAATTTTCTACAAAATCCTAGCTCCCTGTGTGTACCCAAGCTTAGGTGTTTGGGGATTTATGGGAACATTTGACCTCTTTACATTTTTGTTGAATAGGGGATTTTCGTTTTCTTTATATAGGCTGTGCCATACAAATGCAATTTCCACAGACAGTGCGGCAGACACATTGGTAGCTGTCGGCAAACAGGCGTGGGAACAGCACACACAGACACTGGAATTGATCGTATCGCATTAAAGGGAGCTGATTATAAACGACCAGAAAATTTTCCGGCACTCCACGATCGGTCAGGAACAGCCCTACCACCACTGACGATAATAGGTCATCGACCGGGATTTACCATTATCATTCATGTGTTTGGCCACCATAAGTGATGTATTTGGTCACGCAATTATTAAAGGGCAACTCCAGCCCTGTTGTAAGCTCATAAGGAGCAGAGGGTGCTGCAATCGCTCAAACCGCATTGACTTTGACAACACAGTCGCGGCCACCATGACTGATGGTCATTCCCCAGAAGAGAGAGAAGGGACTGGCAGGGATTGTTCTGTATAAGTTCTAAAAACTCATTGTGGGAAGGTCAGATGAAGTAATAAAATGCCACATGGGTTTGGGAGGGTATATACAAGGTGTGGAGTTCCCATTAACTCGCAGTGGCCAGGATCTACCCTAGAATGTGCGTGGGCAAACAATTAATGAGTTCTACCAAACTTCAAATCATCCTCGACATATTCAATAAAATGTCCATGCGTGGTCGGTAAGAATGGACTTTAGACATCTTGGTTGCCCTGACTTTGTCTTCCTTTTCTCCTCTTAGTTCTTTGTTCCTTTAGCTCTGTTGCCTTTATCCAGCCCATCTGGTGGTGATGGTTTTGATAAGTCGCTTCATTTAAACACCATTGGGAAGGTCCCTGAATGTGACTCCTTATTGTCTCAGGACTGGGAGTGAAGTCAAGCCTTCCTGGATCACAATCATCTGTATTTATAGAGCTTGTATTCGTCCTCTTCTTTGAGTTTTCATCATACCAAAGGTAGATTACTAAAAACAATGATCACAGGCCATTTCATAAGATTCATTTCTTCTCCAGTGGTTGTGTTTTCCTTATCTCAATGTACAGACCAATATGGAACATATAAAATATATGAACAATAGGCAGCATCAATATGGAACTTCACCATGTATATACTGTCCTCATGTTCAGTATGACTTATCTAATCTCCTATTCCGGGTTTATCTATTGGATTTCCCATTTCCCTATACTGCTTTAATAAGAATGACACGCATTGGAACATATCAAGATGAATAACTGCACCTACCTCTTGCACTTTCTCCACCCACAAATCTATCTTTGCTCCTGAAATAGAGAAGGACTTAGAATCGTGTTTCCCGACATCTTCACGACTTTCATTTTTTCATACGTAAACATAAAAAAAAAAGTTTTTTTATTAAAGGGAGAAACTAAACCTGAAATTTTTATAAATCCAAATCTGGAAAACCTCTCCGTAACACCAATAAACTGTAAATTCCACTCCGTAAAGTGTCAGGAAAGTAAATGGTAACCCCCTGAAGACCATATAAAATAACGTGTGTAACAGTGTCTGGTACACCTCCTGGCTTCAATCAAGGTGTTCATTTCCTAATATGGACTGTACAGGATGGCTAGCAATGACTAAGTGACATGAGTTTGGGCATTGTTGGAAGAAACATAATGGTCAGTGACCACTCTGTGTGATTACTGGATGCTGGGGAAAATAACCCCGTGTAGTAAGGTAAATTTCCCAACACATGCATAAAATAAGAGTGAGTATCAGGTTATTGATTAATGTCAGGTGCTCTGTCCCTCTAATTTCCAGGTGGTGCTGATGCTTTAGTTGCCCTTTTAAAGGAATAATCAAATATTCTGTATATTAAAAGTTTACTCTGTAAGAATGGGACCATGAGCAAAATCATGGAATCTTCATACGTAGATAATAGCACAATCAATCTCACATCTCTACATGGTCCACACGACAATTGCTTCAAAGACCCGTACACCCTACACTATTGCAAAGCCTACCACAGTCAATTCAATCCCCGTTCCTATCTCTCTGATATAAATGAAAATAGTGTTAATGAAGGGTGGTGGAAACCAAAGAGTTGTCAATCACTCTGCTGGTAGCTGTCACCTATTTCAATACATTATAGTGCCCCTTTATTGGATTGATACTACTGTAGATCCTTGTGGGGACCAGTGGTGTGGCTAAGCATTAATTTAAGTAATGGATTTACCATACCCAACCTTCGGTATGGCTGGGAAGACCAATCAGAGAGCTTGGACTGTGTATGGCAAAGGGCAAAGATAATAGACCTGCCTGCATGCCCAATCCCCATTGTTGGTGCGGGATCTCTGATTGAAAACATGTGGTTCACCTTCGAAGAGGAATTCCCCACCCCCACCTGCTTCTAGTTCACAGATTTCAGACGACGTTTCATATTTTGAAATGTTTTTAAATGAAGTTTCGGTACTACACAATCGATGTCTATTTAACACCCAGTCTCTTGTACCGAAGTCTTCGTATCATATCCAGTTATACTGTCAAACATAATAAGTGACATCGAAACTGACAAAGCAGTGATAAGATGAATGCCAATCAGATCGTAATCATTAGTTTATCATATAACTTTAATCAGATGCCCATATTCATTGGCCTCTCAATATTGTGACATGTTAATAATTAACCCAGACTGTAAAGTTCGTTTCGGAGACTGACACAACAGCAAAAATTGGTGAGGAAGCCACAACACGAGTTTTCATTGCCAGTTATGTCCTGGACTTTACTGTAATTAAAGATTTGTTGGAGCACTGAGACATCCGGCAAAAGTGTTTTCTTCGTGTTGTGACTCCATAATACAATTAGGTAGGTAAAGTTACCATCTACAATCTACCCTTCCCTGACCACGGTACCCTTCCATTCTAACTTAAAAAAAAAAAAAAAAACTTAGATACACTATAGTTCTCCTTTTAAAACTCCTTTTAAACCAGTGGAACATTGCCATAATTGGTCGGTGAATCTCATCCAGCAGTGATGGCACAGGACACAACTCACCTGGTTGGGTTGAATTGTAGAAATATATTGTCACATAAAAAGAAGAGAAATTTTCCCAGGAGTTTCTTGTTTGCCATGTTTATTCTAATATGCCATATTGCATTAGGTTTCTTGGTTATAAGTATGTACGATTAAGGTAATTGTTTCCCATAAAATAGGAAGTATAACAATCTATGAGTGAATACATGATCAAAACCATTGGTAACGATTCTTGCAAACCATAAACATCGTTAATTAAAGAGACATTCCATGATATTTACCTGTGTCCCAGGAAAAGGAACATCCAGTCCTTTTGGGTAGCCGCTGTCAGTCATCATCTGTGACAGTGACATACAAGACTAGTACATGCTACTGCTGCCCGAACGTGGGTTCATGGTCCCTAGGGTTTTGAGTATACTTTTATACTAGCATAACATGTTATGTGGAAGGTGGACTGTCCTTTAATTGAGATTACCATTTTGCCATATAAAGGCATATTGGTTAGAAGGCATTTGGAGCCACAGAATTAAAATTCCACAATATAAGGACCAAAACTAGACACACTGCCAAAATCCTGCGGTCAAAGGGACAGTCATTGTTACTAACAAATTAATAAGTGGAATGAAACCCAAACAAAAGTTCAGTGATCTGGGCTAGGATGGTACATTATGATTACATTTTTTAATACTACTACAATAAATATATTGATTTTAAAAGAGAACTAAGTGGTATAGACTTAAAAAAGAAAAACGTTCATAAAACAAAAAATACCTGGTGCGGGGAGGGTAGGATTGGTAACTCTACCTCCTATATAATTCTAGAGAAGTGAAGCATAAAAAAAACTGCTTCTGCACAGGCTCTTGAATGCTCATCAACTATCTTTCATACAGAAAGGCGCAGGGCCATAACCTGGCAGATGAAAACTTTAGATGCTGTGCTCCTCAACGAAAACAATATTGGGAGGTAGGGATAATCAATCAAAAAGTAAGTTTTTTATAGTATTAAGGTCCTTTCAACAAAATATTTTTTCTTCCAGCGGAGTGTGGGGACTATATCAATAGATGACGATAGAATTACCTTCTCCCTATTTAACCATATTTCCATGGAAGTATTTGAAACATACTCCTATATAATAGGAGTTCACAGATATCATATGGGGATGGAATGGTCTAAACATCTCAATGCAGATGGGAGTTAGGATTCACCAATATTACTTCAGGGCATGTACCAGCCCCAGATGCCTCCCCGCTTCTTCTCATCAGGACCAGCTAATAATTTGAGTTTACAACTCTGGGGTAAATTCTGAAAGTGTCTACAATCGCATGCCGGTGGACAGCTGGATAAAAGAAAGTCATAGTAAATGCCAACCCGCTGATAAATAGGTTTAGCGTGACTTTAAGAAAAGAAAGTGCTGCAGGGCTTTGTAAATGTTCTATTAATAAGATTATCTACCAACATACACGGCAATGTAACAACAGACCATTAAGGGTGTAGGTCGCCCAACTAACGCACACACAGTGTGTGCAGGATTGTTGAATGTGCTGCTATGTGCGGCTAATGATTCTGTACTCTCCACGTATTTGAATGCATGGTAAACGCATAAAAGTTCCAAAATGCACTCCGGATTGCAACAGTGGGACCAAAGCCATTAATTGTGATACATGTGATCGCAATTGTATCCACGTTTTATTAAATGTCTTTAGCACACCAACCAAGGTTCATAGCGAAAGGTGTGTGTTTCTCCTGGAACACACAATAAAGGATGGGATAAATTGATACTGCAGTCTCTATTGTTTATGTCCAGAGACATATAATAGGACTAGAGGGTGGCTAGGCTGTCAAAGTCCCATGAAGGCTGTTAAAAATCCTGCTCAGGGCATGGTGTTCACACTTAAACAGAAAGGCAGATCGGAGTGCCCTGCCATAACTGCGTCACATAGCAGCGCCCTGGTGGTGGATATGTTGTCATAAGGATTTTTGTTGTGGCTAGGACCTTCCTTGTACCAACTTAATTACCCTGAACCACGGGAGGTTGGTCAGGAGAGGAAAGAACTATGAGGATTGGTGTGCTTAAGGAATCCAGGAACTTATCTCTGTAAATATACTCAACAATAGAAACATTTCCCACACCTGCCATTCTCGTGTCCACAAAACATTAGGAGGTCGGCCTTATATAAAAACCGTTAGTCCTCTTGATTAAACATCATCAAAGAAAGAAAAAAACAAACAAACAATTGGAACACACATTTTTTGGGGAGCAAACCCTACATTTTCTAGAACACGCGTTTCACTCTAAAGAAGCCCTTTACTCTAGGTATGCCTATTCAGTAATCTCCAGAGGACGGTTGATAACAGGAATCAGAGATAGGCAACCAGTAGATTTTGAAAAAACAAAAAAACTCCACATTACTCGCTCAATAAGGACTGTGTATGGAATGTGTGGAGTTGTAGTTTTCAAACATCTGGAGGATCTACTGGTTGCCTATCCCTGCAGGAGATACTTAAAAAGCAGGAGGCTTTCTGGCAAAAGTGGGGGGGAAGAGGTTCGTTGGTAGAGGGAAGAAAGCGGAGGAGGAGGAGAGGGAGAAGGGGGGGGGAAAGGGGGGAGGTGGGGTCGGAAGGGCCTACACACCCTTTTTCCCAACCCCATTCCCCCAACAAGAATTTTTTGTTAAATTTTTTGAAATTTGGGCACCGCCCCAACCAGTTTTTATAACGGACCTAGGGTAACGTGGGGGTGGAGTTTTAAATACCTTGAGAAAAGAAAGCACCAAAAGGATGTAGAGAGAGCTAGGGGGTTACAAGAGGGAAATGGAGCGCCGTGCTTTCTAAATGGGGGTTGTGTGTTGGTGTTGGTTTTGTTTTTTGGAAAGAAAAAAAAATAAAAAAAGAGGGGGAAGAGGGAGAATGTTGGGTGTGCTTTTTGAAAACGCAAAACAGGTAGAGAGGGGTGGGGTAAGTTCTGGTGGTTTGTTGTGTGTGGAAAATGGTTTTGTTTTGTTTTTTACCACCTGTTAAAAAACAAAGAAGGTGGAATATGGTGTGTTCCAAAAAAGGGGGGGGGGGTAGTATTGACCCCAATGGGGGGGTTTTCCACGGTAAAGAGGGGTGGGGGGGGAAAAAGGGGTGGGAGGAGGTAAAAAAAAAGTGTGGGTTGATTTTTTTGGTGAGAAAGAAGAAACAAGAGAGAGAAAAAAAAAAACCCAAAAAAAAAAAGGGGGCTTTTACTCGGGGGGTGGGTTCCCAAAACACGTGTGGCGGTGGGGGGGGGATTTAAGGATTGTTTGGGGGGGAGGAAGAAAAAGTGGGGGGAAATAAAAAGAAAATGTAGAAGAGGAAAAAGAAATTACGGGGTTTTTTAGAAATTTCTCATAAGGGGGGGGAGGGTACCAAAAACCACCGGGTTTGGGGATTATATGAAAAAAGGCGCAGGGGTAGGGGGGGTGGGGGTTGTCGGGGGAGGGAAAGGGAAAAAAGAAGGAGGTTACGGAAAAATGGGAGTGGGTGCACGGGAAGTGAGGGGTACTGGGGTGGGGACGGTGTACCAACCAAAAAAGAAGGGAGGGTGTGACGAGAGCAAAGTGGGGGGTTGGGACGACGCAAAAAGGTTGGGGTAAATCCACGACATGGTGGCGTGTGGGGGGGGGGTATTTTTTCTCTTGTGGGGGGGGTGCTTCCAAAAAAAAGTGAAGGATCGGGATTTAAACAAAAAAAGAGGCAACTACGGGGAGGGGTGTCGTGAAAAGATAAGGAGGGGGGGGGGGGGCATTCCCACAGTTGTTACTCAAAGGGGGACGATGGATGGTATGATTAGAACGGTGTGCGGGGGAGGGGTGGTGGTCGCCAGCAACCATTTTCTTTGTGTTTAGGGGTGGGGGGGACCGGTCATTTTCTTGTTACCCACGAAAAAGACCGAGGCGAACGGGAATCGAGACACACCCCCCCACCCCCCCTGTGAAGAATGTTACTGGTTCCTGGGCCATTTCGTTTTGTTCTTCGGGGTTGTTAAAGTCACCCTCTATGTTCTCTAAAACTATTATAAGACAGATTAAACAGCTGTATCAATTAGGTACAAAGCTTCAAAATTATTTGCAACAAGATTTGGATATTTGTATCATTTAAACACTGAATGGAGATGTGTAACATTGAACATTTTTCTAACTGTTACAGGATATATGTGGATGTTACTCAATATGTATAGATATATAGAGATATTTACTACCACGGGGTCATTTCCGTAACGCCCTTATCGAAGCGTATTAAAAGGGAGTGTTTCTTCCCCCCCCCCCCTTTCTTTAGTCTATGAGTAAGGGCCACGACTACGGCGCTTTTTGCGTTTGCGTTTTTTTCAATTATGAAGACGCGGGCAACGCACCTAAAAACGCGTGTTTAGGGTGCGCTGCGATTTTGCGTTTCGACATTTAAATCGCTATGCATGTGTTTCAATTGTTAATGAAAAAAACGCATGCGCAAACGCAAGAAAGCGCAATGAAATTGTGTTGAGATGCGTTTGCGTGCAGGTGGCCGGGCCCTAAGGGCTCTTTTTATCCTGAAACGCGTTAAGACATGACGGGTTTGCTCACCCAATGTGTGTTCAAAATTGTTTTTTTTCCTTCTTTTATGATGTTTAATAAAGGGACTATGGTTTTTATATAAAGAGCCCGACCTCCTAAATGTTTTCGGATTTTGAGAAGGGCAGGTGCGGGGAACCAATTTTCTATTTGGTGGATAAGTTTGTACCAAGTAACCTCAGGACTCTGGGAACTATATAAATTAGCTTTCTACTTTATGTGCTGCAACCAATAAACACGCACGCCGCCGTCTCTGTAAAGAATAATTGGAGTCGTCCATCATCCCTGGAAACAAAAAAGTGACATATGAGTCAATTATGAGTCAAGCAAGAGGAAACCTCAGAGGGTGGAGCTAGGCCTCTGGAGGGGCCATAGGGAAAAAAAGATGGCAACAGTATTTAAAGCTGAGATTCCAACATAACTATTTTTACATGCACTTATCCTTTAACTCAAAAGTGTTAATTATTCCATCCCGTGTGCAGGTAGATCAGTATGCAAGGGACGTCCACACAGTACAGATCTGTAAGATCCTGACTGTCATTTTTAAAAGATCTGCATCACACAGTCCTGAGCCATTCTCCTATACACACCATTACACATCACATACACAGCATATACACACCACATTACACACCATAACATACAATATTACACAGCATAGCCACATAACATACACAGCATATACACAGCATATACACACAATCTAACAGCATATACACTCATAATCGAAAAATCGATGGTACTCTAATTAGCGCTGACTTTCGAGCTCTCCCGTGCGAACATTCAATTAATTTTCCCATTAAATGACTAGCTGATTCGATATTAATATAATCACGTATTTTTGGGGATATAGACATTAGACCATTTTACTCGCAGAGTCGTTAATTCGATTATTTTACTCGCGTATTGATATAATAGACATTTAACTCGCAGATTCGATATTAACTCGCTGTATTGGTATAATAGAAATTAACTCGCAGATTCGATATTAACTAACGTATTGGATATAGGACATTTAACTCGCCAGAGATTCGATATTAACTCACGTATTGGTATAAGAGACATTTAAAACACTCGCAGATGCGATATTAATTCAGTATGGTATAATAGACAATTTACTCGCCGATTCGATAATTCGATATTTACTTGCTTTTTGGTATAAAGACATTTTAGTGCAATCCGCGCGCCTCGAACATGTGATTATTACGAAAGTTTTCCCGAAGGAAAAATATCGAAGTCCAAGAAACCGGTCGGGATAGTTCAGAAGTCCGAGCGAGCCGTGTTCGATCAAATAGTTGTCTGGAACTAGGGTTTTAGTTTGAGTCTAGTCATCTCTAATACACATCATATACACATCCTATACACACCATATACACAGCATATGAACACCATATACACAGCGATATCACATCATATTACACACCATATACAATCATATACCCATCTATATACACATCATATACCACATCAGATATACACACCTATAACAAAACATCATATACACAGCATAATCAGAAAAATTTCGAGTATATTTCGTTTAGAATTTACTCGCATTAGCGCTAACGTTCGAGCTCTCGCGTTCGAACATCGTAATTATCCCATAAATGAACTAGCTGATTCGATATGCATATTGAATAACATAGTGGTATATAGACATTCTTACTGCAGAGTCGTTAATTCGTATTTATCGCGTATTGGTATATATAATAGACATTTTAGTTGGCATTATACCGGCGCGGCTCGAAGGAAAAAAACCATTTGATTATTATAGAAAGTGCCAGACAAAATATCAGAAAATCCAAGAAATCCGGGTCGGGAGTTAGTGTCGAGAACTCCCAAGTCCGTCGAACTCAAAGTTTAGGTCTGTGAATTTGGCTTAGGTGAGGAGTCTCTCTTACCAGAGTATACACATAGATCAGAACATCTATATTCATATACAACAATAAACAGTATATGACCACATGACAATATACACAGCCTAACACATCCAGATACCACAACTCATAGTACAACCAAGGATAACACACCAATCACACACCACAATATACGCACCATATAACACACACCATATACACACCAATACTACACCATAACCCATTCAACGCAATACAGCATTAACACAAACAATCTATAACACACCATATACACAATTCAAAAGCATATACACAGCAATTTACACATCCTATTCACAGCATATGTACACAACCATTACACCATATACACATCGCTCCATATACACAGCATTATACACACCATTATGTCACCCTCATATACACACTATCACCCAAATATACACAAGATCAGCCATACACATCACTACACATATATCAATACCACAATAACAGCAACACTACACATAAGATACAACATTCAACCTACCCAGAAATACACAAGCACATACACAGCATATTACAACACCATATACACAGCATAATCGTAACAATCGATTTTACTCTTCATTAGCGCTACTTTCGAGCATCTCTGGTTCGAACATTCGATAAATTTTCCAATAATGACTAGCTGGATTCGATATTCAATATTAACTCACGTATTGGTATATAGACATTTTACTGCCAGATCGTTAATTACGATATTTAACTAGACGATATTGGTATAACAGAATTTAACTCGCAGATAGTCGATATAACCACGTATGGTTATAATAGACACATTTATCGCCGTTCGATTAAACTCAATATTTACTTGAGTATTGTATAATAGGACATTTTTAGGTGCTATCCGCGCCCTCCCGAGCCCTCGAACATTGATTATTATCGAAAGTCCCGAAAATGATCGAAAGTCCAAAGGAAATCCGGGTCCGGGATAGTTCGAGAAGTCCCAGTCCATTCGAACTCAAATAGTTTGTCTTGACATAGGGTTTAGTTTGAGTTCTAGTATCTAACACTATATCAAATATACAGCAATCACATTATAGAAAGCAGACACAAACACCTTACACACATATCGAGACACAGCATATAAACATCGATATACACACCTACGACACATATACACACCATATCTACACCATTACACATATTACACATCAAACCCATCATATAACAGGCATGGAAAATACACATCCTATACCATATATACCAACATCAGGTAACACAAGCCTACACATATAACGCTAACTCATTATACCATTGACACAGGATATACGCCTACCAGTATATACCATCATATACAACAGCGTATGGCAACAATACCACGCTATACACATTGTCGAAACAGCATTTACACACCTTGGCCCAATACACACAGATATCACCTCACATTCAATACCCATCCTATACCCATTATATACAAAGCATATACAACAGCATATAAACATTATGATACACATACTATTACACAGTTATATATCACAGTATTACCACAGCATATGACGACACAAGAATATACACATCAGAGTCACACCCTCATACACACCATAGACAACAGACAAGTCAGACAATAAATACACAGAAACCGAGACACGCAAACACATCAGATATCACATCATAAACATTAATACGCATATACACAGATTCATGATATCCATCATTACACTATACAAGCATTGACACACCAGATACACATAAACCATATCACACGACACCGTATACACAGCAAGACACACCATAAGGCATATTCCACACGCATAATACATAGGCTATACACACCATCATTACACCACATATTACACATCATATACACATCAAAGCGCACACGCAGTATACAAACCACCGATACCACACCATAGACACAACATGCGAACACACCATATACACAACTCATTACAGCACTAAGACACACCATATACAACCATATCACAGGATAACACGCTATACACCATATACACAGGCATATACACAGCATATACACACCATATACACCATATACACACAAATACACACCCATTAGACACACCATATACACACATAGACACAGCCAGAGAACACCGACACAACCAGAGTAACAAACCAGAACGCATTATACACAGCAAGTACACCCATATACACACCAGAGACACACCATCACAACCAGAGACACACCATATACCACTATACCCACCAATACCCCCAATAACACATCATATACACACATCTACACACCATATACACACCATATACACAGCATATACACAGCATATACACATCATATCACACCATATACACACCATATTACACACCATATACACAGCATTAACATCATATACACACCATATATCACACCATAGCACACACCATATACACACCATATACACCACTAACATATACCACAGCATATACACATCATATACACACCATAACACACATATACACACCATATACACACAATCACCCATATACACACCATAGTACACACCATCACCATACACACCATCATACACCCAGTAACACAGCATATACACATCAATATACACACCATATACACACCCATACCCACATATACCCACACTATACCCCCATAACACATCATTCATATACACACCATGAGGACACAGCAAGACAAATGGCAGGAGGACAAAACAGAGAACACCAAGACCCACTGCATATACACACCATATACACACCATATACACACCATATACACACCATATACACACCATATACACAGCATATACACATCATATACACACCATATACACACCATATACACACCATATACACAGCATATACACACCATAGGGAGAACGCTCGGGACTCTAAAGGAAGTTACCTTGGCTGAGGAAAATTTACTGACTTTCCCAAATGAGCGGTCCGTCAGTCGCGGATGTGATTTACTACCAGGCCTATTCATCCGATCCAGACAAATAGTCGTTCGGGCGCAGATGCCGCACACACACCATCAGATATTTACGGCCGACCGATACATGTCACTATCAGTCGGCTGGCCGGAAATATCTGATGGTGTGTACCCAGCCTTAAAGCCAAAAATGAAAGTCATATGGTAACAAACCTTTAGGGAGATTCAATAAAAGTTCGGCCCAATCGACTGATACTTCCGTGTATAGGTTGATTGGAAAGAAAATCTGAGCCACTTTTGGCCGCCCCCGCGACTGATGTCAGTCCCCCATTCGTCTGGATCGGATGAACAGGCGATTGGGCATTTCGGTAAATCACGGCCAATCATGCGGTTCCCTATGGGACTGCACGATCTGTCACACAAACAGACATTTGTCCCAGCCAAGTGCTCGCTCGTAGTGAATGCTCGCTCGAGGCAAACGGTCCCCTTGTGTGTACCCAGCCTTAAAAATGGTGCTCATTTTGCCCCAACCAATCAGATCTTATTTAACATTTGAAAACTAACATCTGATTGGTTGGGGCAAAATGAGCACCATTTTTAATGACAAGAACTTTTATTGAATATCCCTGATAGTATTATACAGAGCCTGACAGATACTGTAATTAACAGGGCTGCATTATTATATTAATGGTGATAATTCTGACTCTCGCATTGAATTTTTTCTGATTAACCCAGGGGTAAGCAACCTGTGTAGTGAAAGCTACAACTCCCAGAATTCCCTGCCTGACCTCTGTTATTGTAGAAGGGGAATGCTGGGAGTTATAGGTTTCAAACACCTAGAGGAGAACTAGTTGCTTGTCTTTGATTTTACTCGTGGCTCTCTAAATGCTTTCAATATACAATTCCCATCATTCCCTGACAGCCCTCTGCTGTAGAATGTTGGGATTGGTAGTTCAACTGCATCTGTAGCAAATCTACTCAAATTGTCTGTACAGTGTTTGACAAGTGTGTCCAGGGACACCATAAAATAGCAAGCACACGTGTAACCACAGTGATCCCCATGTGCGCTATGGGTATTGGTTGTCCTTTTATTATTATTGTGGATTTATATAGCGCCAACATCTTCCATGGCGCTTTACAATAACATGTATACATTCACATCAGGCCCTGCCCCGAAGAGCTTACAATCTAAGCACATTTATTTGACACATACAACCTATCAGTATGTCTTTATGATTGTGGGGGAAACCGGAGTGCCCGGAGGAAACCCACGCAAGCACAGGGAGAACATACAAACTCCTTGCAGATGTGTCCAAGGGTGGAATTGAACTCAGGACCTCAGCGCTGCAAGGAATCAGTGCTAACCACTGAGACACCGTGACGAATGTATCTATGGGGGAGCATGGAGCTGACAATGGGGATTGGGTGAGTACCAGCCTTCAATCCCATCAATGGATTCCTAATAACACAGTCACTTTCTCTGCTACTCTGCTTTTGGGGATGTTTTTCTGCAAGGGGCAGGAGAAGGCGCAGCTCTGCACTCTGATTGGCTCTAACTTTCAGAAGTTAGAGCTTCCCCAAGGAATACACACACACGCCAGGAAAACCGGATGGATTGCAACCCTACGTGTCACACCTACACAGACAGGTTTAACCCATTGTTAAACAGTACAGACCCTAGTGGCCTGTGGTTGTCGCATACCCCACAACCATCCTGTTTTTCACTGGGACTGTCACTGTCTGAAGAGTCAGGGGTGGGCAGGGTTTCGTGACATTCGGGTGGAGTGGGTCTGTGATGTTCGGGATATGGTCATGATGTTCGGAAGCAGAGCTATAAGTGTCCGCGCCCCATTCCGAATGCGATGGGTAGAAGGTGGGAGGTATTTTGTCTACCTGATTGTTATGCAAACGCAGATGTAACAGATTAATACGGGGGGGGCAACCTGAGCCATACTGGGGGCCTCACTAGTAGCCCAACATGCAGCGACAGGGCCACGGGTGTAGCAGGCCCCCGATCTACAAAGAACCCCCCTGGAACTCCCAAGCCCCGCCCCTTGCCCCCCACAGCGGGATTTTAATGCCAGATATTTGCTGGCATTAAAATCCAGAGCTAAATCTAGCGCAAACGTGATATTGAATTGCGAGCGTCGGATGGGGGGGTGATTATTGTGTAATCCGCGCATCCGATGCTAATATGGAGTTAAAGTCGTGCTAATTGGAAGCGAACCGGTTAGCGCCACTTTATATTTGACCAGCGAGTCTGAGTAAATCGGCCCCAAGGGGTTTTACATTATTTTGAGGCTTCTGGTCAGCAATGAGTTAATTCCGTGTTCTATGATTGACATGTCTGCGACCTAATAGCTTCACTGCTTCTAAACTCCACCCCCACACACCCACCAATTATTATTACGTTTGCAATATTTCCTCGTCCCTATCCAGGAACTAGTGACAGTGTTTCGGTTTCCTGAGAGACCCCCCCAACGAACCAGCTACACAGTAAGAAAAAAACCCTCAAAACCTCCTTTATTAACTTAATAGCAGTTTCCTGTACAACTCACAATTCTGCAACCAAGGAATGCTGGGAGATGTAGTTTTCAGGGAATGCTGGGCCTTCTAGTTTTCAGGGAATGCTGGGCCTTCTAGTTTTCAGGGAATGCTGGGCCTTCTAGTTTTCAGGGAATGCTGGGAGTTGTAGTTTTTAGGGAATGCTGGGAGTTGTAGTTTTTAGGGAATGCTGGGCCTTTTAGTTTTCAGGGAATGCTGGGAGTTGTAGTTTTCAAAACATCTGGAGGGCCACAGGTTGGACATCCCTCACAATAATCTACCAAGGTGATATGTACCAGATAATAGTTGGGACAGTTCCACTGGAAATACAAGTTTCTCCCTGCGCGTCTCGGCCTTTTATCACTGGTGCTGTAACTCTGTGCCGCTAACCACCAACAAAGTACACAATGAGCTACGCACTCACATTCCCCTTTCACGTCTTTATTGCGACATAACACATACACAACGATATGTGTGTCTGCACCTGACAAAGGGATCACGCCCTATACAGAGCTACTCAGTCTCCATTTTGTTTTCATTATTATTTCAATCTGGTTAAAGTTAGAGGGTTTCAATATATCGAATAGACAGAATATAGCATAGACAGGATATAGAGAGATATATAGCATAGACAGGATATATAGAGATATATAGCATAGCAGGATTATGAGAGATATATAGCATAGACGGTATGAGAGAATTATAGCATCGAGGATATAGATATATACATAAGAGATATATGGAGATCTATAGCATAACAGGATTTATAGAGAGATATATAGCATATACAGGATATATAGAGATATATAGCATCAGACAGGATATGAGAGATATATAGCATAGACAGGATATAGAGAGATATATAGCATAACAGGATATAGAGAGATATATAGCATAGACATGATATAGAGAGATATATAGATAGACAGGATATATGAGAGATATATAGCATAGACAGGAATATAGAGAGATATATAGCATAGACAGGATAAATGAGATATATAGCATAGACAGGAATATAGAGAGATATATAGCAATAGACATGGATATAGAGAGATATATAGCATAGACAGATATAGAGAGATATACTAGCATAGACATTATATATAGACGGATATATATAGCAAATAGACAGAATATAGAGAGATATATAGCATAGACAGGATATAGAGATATATAGCATAGACAGGATTATAGAGAGATATAATAGCATAGACAGATAATGATTATAGCATGACAGGATATAGAGAGATATTAGCTGATATGAAGAGATATATAGCATAGACAGGATATATAGAGATATCTAGCAGAGACAGGGATATAGAGAGATATATAGCATAGACAGATATATAGAGATATATAGCATGACAGATAGGAGATATTAAGCATAGACGGATATAGAGAGATATATAGCATAGAACAGGATATATAGATAGTATATAGCATAGACAGGAATATAGAGAGATATATAGCATAGACAGATATAAGAGATATATAGCATAGACAGGATATAGAGAGATATATAGCATAGACAGGATATATAGAGATATATATAGCATAGAGCAGACGATATAGAGAGATATATAGCATAGACAGGATATAGAGAGATATATAGCATAGACAGGATATAGAGAGATATATAGCATAGACAGGATATAGAGAGATATATAGCATAGACAGGATATAGAGAGATATATAGCATAGACAGGATATATAGAATATATAGCATAGACAGGATATATAGAGATATATAGCATAGACAGATATATGGAGATATACATAGACATGATAGAAAGATATATAGCAATAGACATGAGATAGAGAGATATATAGCAAACAGGATATAAATATATTAGATAGACATGATATAGAGAGATATATAATAGACAGGATATAGAATATATAGCATAGACGAGATATAGAGATATAAGCATGACAGATATAAAGAGAGATATATTCATAGACATGATATAGAGATTATATAGCATAGACAGGATATAGTAGAGATATATAGCATAGACAGGATATAATAGATATATAGCATAGACAGATATATAGAGATTATACATAGACAGGATATAGAGAGATATATAGTCATATACAGGATATGAGAGATAATAGCATAGACAGGAATAGAGAGATATAATCATAGACAGATATAAGAGTATAGACATGACAGTATATAGAGAGATATATCATAGACAGGATATAGAGAGATATATAGCATAATCAGATAAGAGAGATATATAGCAGACAGTATATAGAGCGATATATAGCATAGACAGGATATAGAGAGATATATTAGCATAGACAGGATATAGAGAGATATTATCATAGAACAGGTATAGAGAGATATATACAGTAGACAGATATAGAGAGATATATAGCATAGACAGGATATAGAGAGATATATAGCATAGACAGGATATAGAGAGATATATAGCATACGATATACAGGATATAAGATGACGATATAAGAGATATATAGCATAGACATGATATAGAGATATATAGCATAGACAGGATATAGAGAGATATATAGCATAGACAGGATATAGAGAGATATATGCATAGACAGGATATAGAGAGATATATAGCATAACAGGATATGAGAGAATATAGCATAGACAGGATATAGAATATATAGCATAGACAGGATAGAGATAGATATAAGCATAGACAGGATATAGAGAGATATATAGCATAGACAGGATATAGAGAGATATTAGCATAGACAGGCTATAGGAGATATATAGCATAGACAGGATATATAGAGATATATACATAGACAGGATATGAGAGATATATAGCATAGACAGGATATATAGAGATATATAGCATAGACAGTATAATAGAGAGTATATAGCATAGACAGGATATGAGAGATATATAGCATAGACAGGATATAGAGAGATCATAGCATAGACAAGGATATAGAGAGATATAGAGCATAGACAGGATATAATAGAGATTATATAGCAATAGACGGATTATAGATATATATAGCATAGACAGGATATAGAGAGATATATAGCATAGACAGGATATAGGAATATATAGCAAAGAGGGACATGATATATAGAGAGATATATAGCATAGACAGGAATAGAGAGATATATAGCATAGACAGGATTATAGAGATATATGCATAGACAGGATATAGATAGATATATACATAGACAGATATAGAGATATATATATGATAGAGAGACAGGAATATAGAAGAGATATATAGCAGAGACAGGATATAGAGAGAATATATAGCATAACAGGTATTAAGGGATATATATAGCTAGTAGACATATATAAGAGATAATATAGCATAGACAGGATATAGAGAGATATATAGCATAGACAGGATATAGAGAGATATATAGCATAGACAGGATATAGAGAGATATATAGCATAGACAGGATATATAGAGATATATAGCATAGACAGGATATATGGAGATATATAGCATAGACAGGATATAGAGAGATATATAGCATAGACAGGATATATGGAGATATATACGTAGCAGTAAGAGAGATATATAGCAATAGACAGGATAATGAGTATATAGCATAGACAGGAATATAGAGAGATATATAGCATAAGACAGGATATAAGAGATATATAGACATAGACATATATAGAGAGATATATAGCATAGACAATATATGAGATATATAAGCAATAGACAGAATATAGAGAGATATATAGCATAGACAGGATATAGAGATATATAGCATAGACGGAATTATAGAGAGATATATAGCATAGACAGATAATAAAGATATATAGCATGACAGGATATAGAGAGATATATAGCTGACATTATGAGAGTATATAGCATAGACAGGATATATAGAGATATCTAGCAGAGACAGGGATATAGAGAGATATATAGCATAGACAGATATATAGAGATATATAGCATGACGATATAGGAATATAGCATAGACGGATATAGAGAGATATATAGCATAGACAGGATATAAGATATATATAGCATAGACAGGAATATAGAGAGATATATAGCATAGACAGGATATATGGAGATATATAGCATAGACAGGATATAGAGAGATATATAGCATAGACAGGATATATAGAGATATATAGCATAGACAGGATATAGAGAGATATATAGCATAGACAGGATATAGAGAGATATATAGCATAGACAGGATATAGAGAATATATAGCATAGACAGATATAAAGATATATAGCATAGACGGATATATAGAGATATATAGCATAGACAGGATATAAGATATATATAGCATAGACAGGATATAAGAGATATATAGCAATATAAGGATATATGAGTAGATATACATAGACATGATTAGAAGAGATATATAGCATAGACATGAGATAATAGAGATATATAGCAAGACAGGATATATAATATATTAGCATAGACAGATATAGAGAGATATATAGAATAAAGACAGGATTATAGATAGATATATAGCATAGACAGGATGATATAGAGATATATTTAGAGACATGATTAGAGAATATACATAGACAGATATAGAGATATATAGCATAGACAGGATATATAGAGATATATAGCATAGACAGGATATATAGAGATTATAGCATAGACAGATATATAGAGATTATAGCATAGACAGGATATGAGAGATATATAGCATATACAGGATATGAGAGATATATAGCATAGACAGGAGAGAGATAGAGATATAATTATAGACAGATTATAGAGATATAGCATGACAGTATATAGAGAATATATCATAGACAGGATATAGAGAGATATATAGCATAACAGATATAGAGAGATATATAGCAAAGTATATAGAGCAGATATATAGCATAGACAGGATATAGAGAGATATTAGCATAGACAGGATATAGAGAGATATTATAGCATAGAACAGGTATAGAGAGATAATACATAGACATGATATAGAGAGATATATATACATAGACAGGATTGAGAGATATATAGCATAGACAGGATATAGAGAGATATATAGCATAACAGGATATAGAGATATAGGCATAGACAGGATATAGAGAGATTATATAGCATAGACATGATATAGAGATATATAGCATAGACAGGATATAGAGAGATATAAGCATAGACAGGATATAGGAGATATATAGCATAGACAGGATATAGAGAGATATATAGGCATAACAGGATATAGAGAGAATATAGCATAGACAGGATATAGATATATATAGCATAACAGGATAGAGATAGATATAAGCATAGACAGGATATAGAGAGAATATAGCATAGACAGGATTATAGAGAGATTTAGCATATACAGGATATATGGAGATATATAGCATAGACAGGATATATAGAGATGATATATAGACGATATGAGATAAAGCAGAGTATATAGAGATATATAGCATAGACGTATATAGAGAGTATATAGCATAGACAGGATATGAGAGATATCTAGCATAGACAGGATATAGAGAGATATAGCATAGACAGGATATAGAGAGATTATACGCATAGACAGGATATAATGAGATTATATAGCATAGACGATTAGAATATAGCATAGAGGATATAGAGAGATATATAGCATAGACAGGATATAGAGATATATATAGCATATAGAGGACATGATATAAGAGAGATATATAGCATAGACAGGAATATGAGAGATATATAGCATAGACAGGATATATAGAGATATAGCATAGACAGGAATATAGAAGATATATATCATAGACAGATATAAGAATATGCATAGAGGACAGGATATAGAGAGATATATAGCAGAGACAGGAATAGAGAGAATATATAGCATAACAGGTATCTAAGGAGATATATATAGACTAGGAATTATATATAGAGATAATATAGCATAGACAGGATATAGAGAGATATATAGCATAGACAGGATATAGAGAGATATATAGCATAGACAGGATATAGAGAGATATATAGCATAGACAGGATATAGAGAGATATATAGCATAGACAGGATATAGAGAGATATATAGCATAGACAGGATATAGAGAATATAGATAGACGAATAGAGAGATATTAGCATAGACGTATATAGAGAGATATATAGCATAGACAGGATATAGAGATATATAGCATAGACAGGATATAGAGAGATATATAGCATAGACAGGATATAGAGAGTATATAGTCATTACAGATATAGAGAGATATATAGCATAGACAGATTAGCGGAGATATATAGCATAGACAGGAATAGAGAGATATATAGCATAGACAGGATAAGAGAGATATATAGCATAGACAGGATATAGAGAGATATATCAGCATAGACAGGATATAGAGAGATATATAGCATAGACATTATAGAGAGATAATATAGCATAGAACAGGATATAGAGAGATATATAGCATAGACAGGATCTTAGGAAAAAAGGGGAGATATCTAGCATGACATAATATAGAGAGATATATAGCATAGACAGGATATAGAGAGATATTTTCTTAGACATCTTCCATAGGTTACGCCCCCAATTTAAAGATAAACCCCATGAAACAGAGGACACTTTTTAAGATATGCATATGCCACTACCCAGTATGCTAATATCAGTGTTTATTTGTGTTTGTCTGTATCTATTTTTATAGCCTGGTCTGTATATCTATCTTTTTCTGTCTGTCTACCCATCTGTCTATTTGTCTATCTATCTATCTTTCTGTCCATCTACCTACTTGTCTATCTTATCTATTTATCTCTTTCTGTCAATTTACCTACCTGTCTATCTTATCTATTTATCTCTTTCTCTCTGTCTGTCTACCTGTCTATCTGCATCTTTTTATCTACCTGCATATTTATTTATCTCTTTCTGTCTGTCTGTCTACCTACCCGTATCTTTCTATCTACATGTTTATCCATCTATGTCTGCCTGTGTCATCCTATATTTCTATCTTTGCCACATACATACGCTTAAAGGAGAACTGTTATCCCATTTTTGTAAGTTGCACAAACATGTCTAATTGTTTCTTAAACCCCTGCAAAGCTTTCTGAAGCTTTAAATATAAAAAAAATCAAAAACACATACTTTAAAATCGCCTTATAAAGTCCATACTTGGGCGCCGCCATCTTGGATTCCATCCCTTCCTGTTTCTGCCAAAAACTACAATCCCAGCATGCAATTTCCTGATGCTGGTGACATCACAAGCATTTTCTATTGGCCGCTCGGCACTACAGGGGGAGGGATGCGGAGGCGTGGCCTAACAAACAGGCACGCCTCTGTTAGAGGAGGGAGGCGGGATCGGTAATACAAACTACCTTTATGAATGGATTTTTTTTGTATATTATAACACATTGTTAAAAAATAATAATTGTTTGTAAAAATACTTAATATTTAATTACATTTTTAATTATTATATATGTAATATAACGCTGTTGTTAAAGGAGAACTGTGGTCCCAAAACAAGTTGGTCTAGTAAGAAAGGCAAGAATATTACCTGTAAAACGAGTCCTGAACCACCTCTCTAGCATACACCGTTCTCATTCTATCATCAAAAGAAGTAACAAATAGTTAAGGGGCTGGATGGCTCCACAGTCCTGCCAAATCCCATGATCCCAACCACTGTCGCCGACAGTCTATAAGGGCAAGCATGCTCAGTAATTACTAAGAGGCAGCATTGGAAGAGGGAACTTCCCATCATGCAATTCACATGATTTGCATGAACACTGTGTCCATTCCAGTAATAGCAAAACTGCACCTAGCAGAAGATAGTTCAGATTGGATATCTAAAGATAACCATTGTTTCAGTATAGATGTCCTTTTATACCTGTTACCTTTAAGAGAATGTACAGAAAGTGCTTGCAATAAACTTTGATTTTTTTTTGCTGCATTTGAAAGGTCTTTTACTTATGTGCGTCCTGCCACGGGAATGGCGGCAACGAAAGAGTTACTATGTTACATACCATAGTAACTCTTTCGTTGCCGCCATTCCCGTGCATTATCCAATCACTCATTTTCTGTATAATGCGGTATCCAAGTTGGTTTTTCCTGGCTATGCCAAGCTGGGTCTGGGATTTCTAACCTGCAGCCCTCCAGATTTTTGAAAACTATAACGCCCAGCATTCCTCCATTGCAGAAGAAACCAAGGAATACTGGGCGTTGTAGTTTTCCAACATCTGGAGGGCTGCAGGTTAGAAATCCCAGACCCAGCTTGGCATAGCCAGGAAAAACCAACTTGGATACCGCATTATACAGAAAATGAGTGATTGGATAATGCACGGGAATGGCGGCAACGAAAGAGTTACTATGGTATGTAACATAGTAACTCTTTCGTTGCCGCCATTCCCGTGGCAGGACGCACATAAGTAAAAAGACCTTTCAAATGCAGCAAAAAAAAATCAAAGTTTATTGCAAGCACTTTCTGTACATTCTCTTAAAGGTAACAGGTATAAAAGGACATCTATACTGAAACAATGGTTATCTTTAGATATCCAATCTGAACTATCTTCTGCTAGGTGCAGTTTTGCTATTACTGGAATGGACACAGTGTTCATGCAAATCATGTGAATTGCATGATGGGAAATTCCCTCTTCCAATGCTGCCTCTTAGTAATTACTGAGCATGCTTGCCCTTATAGACTGTCGGCGACAGTGGTTGGGATCATGGGATTTGGCAGGACTGTGGAGCCATCCAGCCCCTTAACTATTTGTTACTTCTTTTGATGATAGAATGAGAACGGTGTATGCTAGAGAGGTGGTTCAGGACTCGTTTTACAGGTAATATTCTTGCCTTTCTTACTAGACCAACTTGTTTTGGGACCACAGTTCTCCTTTAACCACACATATGACACACAAACATGCACTGACATAGACACACACATACATGGACACAAACTGACACACATACACTGACTGACATACTGAGACACACACACCAGCATACACTCTGACACACACATGCATTCATATACTGACACACACAAGACTCACACATGCACTGATATAATGAGACAAACACACACACACAGATATACTGAGACACACACACACACACAGATATACTGACACACACACGCACACACAGATATACTGACACACACACGCACACAGATATACTGACACACACACACACAGATATACTGACACACACACTACATACATGACACACACACAGATATACTGACACACACACTACATACATGACACACACACAGATATACTGAGACAAACACACACAGATATACTGAGACACACACGCACACAGATATACTGACATACACAGATATACTGACACACACATGACACACTACATACATGACACACACATACACGGATATACAGACACACCACACACATGGAGATATGCTGACACACTACAAACATGACACATATACACTGATATTTGGACACACAAATGCACGTATACTGACACACACTACACACATGCACTGATATACTGGCACACGCACAGATATAGTGACACACACTACACACACATGCACTGATACACACTACACACACATACAGATACACTGACACACTACTGACTAGATATGAGCATTACTATCTGTACCTAGCTTTGCAGGCACTGCACCCCTAACTAGCCCTTAGTGCCTGTATTTAACTGTGTGTTGGACTATCTAACTCTGTGCAGAATCCCCAGCAGCTCTGCTCTGTTAATAGCCCCGCCCCCAGCAGGCAGGACTGGGAGTCTCCAACTGCAGGGTCCTAAAGCCTGCTAGTGTACTTCCAGTTTAGCGTTTTTACCTTTAAAAATGTACCAGACGCCCGGGAAAAAACGGGGCAATGCGAGAACAGAGAGGGGGTGCCAGGACAGCGGGAAAGGACCCCAAAAACGGGACAGTAATGCCGAAAATGGGATGGTCGGGAGCTATGTGTGGGGTGGGTAAAAGTAATATACATAGGGACAGTGTTTATGGGTTGTTTAAGCACTAAATAAATAGTTATATCAATATTAACAAGTATGTAGTAATGACATTAAAGTATATTGAAATGTAAAGTACTTACACAGACCCCACTCCTGTTTTGTAATGGAATCTTCAAAATGGACTGTTAAGACACACCCCAGGAAGTTTTACAGGGAGGCAATGGAAGCTTACATAGGAACACATTTCTCACTTCCCTTTTAGTGTTGTATCCAATATGGGATAAGGGATATATTCGGTCTATTCTATATAGCCTGTCTATGCTATATTCTGTCTATTCGATATATTGAAACCCTCTTACTTTAACCAGATTGAAATAATAATGAAAACAAAATGGAGACAGTATACAGAGATATCTATATATCAGGGATAGGCAACCAGTAGATCTCCAGATGTTTTGGAAACTACAACTCCCAGAATTCCCTGACTACAGAGTGCTTGTAGAGGAATGCTGGGAGTTGTAGTTTGAATTCCCTAACTACAGAGTGCTTTAGAGTAATGCTGGGAATTGTAGTTTGAATTCCCCAACTACAGGGTGCTTGCAGAGGAATGCTGGGAGTTGTAGTTTTCAAACATCTGGAGATCTACTGGTTTCTTTTCCCTGCTCTATATGATAGGGGGACTGAAAGGAATACATCTCCATGCCCATTTCTCTGCCGCAGCCGAATTTGCTAGCGATCTAACACATTGACCAATAGTGATCTCTCTCTAACACATTTACCAATAGTGATCCCTCTCTAACACATTTACCAATAGTGATCCCTCTCTAACACATTTCCAATAGTGATCTCTCTCTAACACATTTACCAATAGTGATCTCTCTATAACACATTTACCAATAGTGATCCCTCTCTAACACATTTACCAATAGTGATCCCTCTCTAACACAATGACCAATAGTGATCCCTCTCTAACACATTTACCAATAGTGATCCCTCTCTAACACATTGACCAATAGTGATCTCTCTCTAACACATTGACCAATAGTGATCCCTCTCTAACACATTACCATAGTGATCTCTCTCTAAGCCTGTTCTTTTCTCTGTTGTTCACTTTCATTTCGTCTGATATTTTCTTTCTTGCCCCCCCTCAACGCACCCTAACCTTCCCTCCACTTCTTATCGTTTCTATTTCGCCTTTTTTTCCTATTCCCTTAGTCACTCCTTTATTATTACCATGGTTTTTCTACTTATAATCACCCTTTTACAGTCTGTGTCACTCTCGCCTTAGAGCGTTTGCTCCTCTTTCTAATTCCACACCCCCTACCTGATTTTTCCTCTTCTACTTTTTTTCACCCCTATTTTCTTGTATCACCTACATATCCCTGAGTAAGCTTCCTATAGGTAGCTCAATCCCATCTGTTCGCGTTATCCTAGTATCTTTCGCGCACGTTGCACAAAACATGTCTATGGTTCTAAACCACTGCAACTAAGCCCTCTCCTCTGAAGCTCTCGAACCTTATTATACATAAAAAATTGTCCAACAAACACAGACTTTCATATCAATAGCCTTGTATATTATAGTTCCATACTGGGCGCCGCCCATTGGTATCTCCAGTCCTGACTCCTTTGCATTGTGTTTCTGCCACAACATACCACCTACACAACCCAGCCTGCACATATTTCTGATGAATTGGTGAATATCAAAGCATTTTTATGGCGCGCGGGCATATTACAGGGGGCGGATGCTGGAGGCACGCGACCCTACCCACTACCAGTGCACACGGCCCGTGTTCGAGGAGGGACGGCGGGCACTCGTGTCAATACAAACTTTGACCGGGTATCGCAACTGGCACTCCCCGTTCCTTCTTGGCCCGTACTGTTATTATGTAACCATTGTTACATAAATACACTAATTGTTCTTGCAGAATTAGTCCCGTGTTTACAAAACATTAATATATACCCCACCTTTTTTTACTTATTCTACAGCTGTATCATTTTTTTAATTTTTTTATGATGTGTTATATATGACACGCTGTTGTTGAACCCCCCCCGGATTAGAACTGCTTCAGCCGCCCGTTATTCACCATCCCTTCTAAATTCCAACGTTGGTTCTAGCCCTACAGACACCCCCCGGGCAAGAATCATCCCTAACCGTGTTCTTCCCCCTAAACGATTTTTTTGTCCGGAACCTCCACCTCGTTCTCCTTATTTGGCAGACACCGCCCTCTTCATTCTATCAATGGCAAAAGACCAAGTATGTTATTCACTGTAAAATATAGTACAATCTTTAGACCCAGTAAACAAATAGTTAAGGGGCTGGATTGGCTCCACAGTCCTGCCAAATCCCATGATCCCAACCACTGTCGCCGACAGTCTATAAGGGCAAGCATGCTCAGTAATTACTAAGAGCAGCATTGGAAGAGGGAACTTCCCATCATGCAATTCACATGATTGCATGAACACTGTGTCCATTCCAGTAATAGCAAAACTGCACCTAGCAGAAGATAGTTCGATTGGATATCTAAAGATAACCATTGTTTCAGTATAGATGTCCTTTTATACCTGTTACCTTTAAGAGAATGTACAGAAAGTGCTTGCAATAAACTTTGATTTTTTTTTGCTGCATTTGAAAGGTCTTTTACTTATGTGCGTCCTGCCACGGGAATGGCGGCAACGAAGAGTTACTATGTTACATACCATAGTACAATCTTTCGTTGCCGCCATTCCCGTGCATTATCCAATCACTCATTTTCTGTAAATGCGGTATCCAAGTTGGTTTTCCTGGCTATGCCAAGCTGGGTCTGGGATTTCTAACTGCAGCCCTCCAGATTTTTGAAAACTATAACGCCCAGCATTCCTCCATTGCAGAAGAAACAAGGAATACTGGGCGTTGTAGTTTTCCAACATCTGGAGGGCCACAGGTTGGACATCCCTGCTCTGGGCACTAGAGCAATAAATTGTTAGTGGATGCGTGCGAATGTCGTTTTAAAGGGCAACTATAGTGTCCAACCTGCGATCACACGTGTGTATAGTAAGCAGGATACGCGTGTACTGGCAAATCAAGGAGAAAGTTCGAAGACATCTCTACCAGTACCCATTTGGATCTGGGATGTAAGGTAAGGATTTTATTACACTACAGAGTGGGGCCAGTAGTGGGGGGAATTATAGTTTGGGGGTGGACATGCCCTTTAATAAAGCAATAATCTTCAATAAACTCTCAGAAACTCGTAATCAAAGAAAAACCTTTTTATCCCATCTCTCTCCACACACATGTAAAAGCCATAAATGAAAGTTATATGGTAACAAACCTTGTATTGTACAGAGCCTGACAGACAGATTGATGTAATTAGCAGGGCTGCATTATTGTAAATTGATTTTATACTGTGATCATTCTAACTCAGACTGGCTACAGGTGTTTTACCTGATTAACCTGTGGCTCTCTATATGTTTTCAAAATACAACCCCAACCATTCCCTGACTGCCCTCTTCTATTAGAGAGTATCTTTAGGGTAAATGGTGATAGATGTAATTCAACTACACCAACAATAACTTTGTTCAAAGCCAGTGAATTTGATCAGGCACGGCAACTAAATTCTGAGAGAACTTATTGAAAAGTTTTTTTTTATACATTAAGCACCAAACAATCATTTATGAGATGGGCAAAACAGAGAGCAGCCACACTGCAACTACCAGGCACTAAAACAATGCATTTAGAAAGCTCAGTTAGGCACAGACATCCGATAGTTTGCTATGCTTGCAGCACAAACTAGCAGCTCGCTACTAAAACAGAACTAGGACTTGCTGAAGGCCTCTGGCTGTTTTATACTGTCTCCTTGGCACACCCCCAACATATGATTGGTCAATAATACAAGAGCAATCAGATTTAAGATTTGTTTGGACCAATCAGATTTTGAGGGTGTGTTTATGAGACACTTTAAAACTCATGAACTCCTCGAGCAGCTCAGTTTTGTAATCAGCAGTCAAACTAGCAGGTCTTGCCTTTGTATTTAGGTTAGAGATTTTGCAAGTAAGTGGCTGGTAATTTAGTTGGACTACAGAATGAATAATCTTTGCTCCTGGTTTATAGTGTCATTGTGTAGCAGTCCATAAAGCAACATACATGTTGATAAATGATAAAATTAGATTTTGTTTGCAGAACCTTAGTTTGCTTTACTTTAATCAAATAGTCTGCAAAATTGTAAGCAAGCCTAATAAATATGTAGTTGCACTACTAGTTCCACCATTTCCTGACAAGCACTCTCAAACAGCATAGGGCGTTAGGGGTTGTACATGAAATCATGCGTCAAGGCTGTCAGAATCACTGCAGTATAAATACAATCAGTGTTGTAATAACGCAGCCCTGTTTACTTACTTTAATTATAAGTGTCCCCCAATTATGAGATGATCTGATAACTAAATATATATCCACTAAAATTTATTGCTCTAGTGCCAGAGCAGGGATGTCCAACGTGGCCCTCCAGATGTTGAAAACTACAACGCCCAGTATTCCTTGGTTTCTTGCAATGGAGGAATGCTTGGGCGTTATAGTTTTCAAAAATCTGGAGGGCGTGCAGGTTAGAAATCCCAGACCCAGCTTGGCATAGCCAGGAAAAACCAACTTGGATACCGCATTATACGAAAATGAGTGATTGGATAATGCACGGGAATGGCGGCAACGAAAGAGTTTACTATGGTATGTAACATAGTAACTCTTTCGTTGCGCCATTCGTGGCAGGACGCACATAAGTAAAAAGACCTTTCAAATGCAGCAAAAAAAAATCAAAGTTTATTGCAAGCACTTTCTGTACATTCTCTTAAAGGTACAGGTATAAAAGGACATCTATACTGAAACAATGGTTATCTTTGATTCCAATCTGAACTATCTTCTGCTAGGTGAGTTTTGCTATTACTGAATGGACACAGTGTTCATGCAAATCATGTGAATGCATGATGGGAAATTCCCTCTTCCAATGCTGCCTCTTAGTAATTACTGAGCATGCTTGCCCTTATAGACTGTCGGCGACAGTGGTTGGGATCATGGGATTTGGCAGGACTGTGGAGCCATCCAGCCCCTTAACTATTTGTTACTTCTTTTGATGATGAATGAGAACGGTGTATGCTAGAGAGGTGGTTCAGGACTCGTTTTACAGGTAATATTCTTGCCTTTCTTACTAGACCACTTGTTTTGGGACCACAGTTCTCCTTTAACCACACATATGACACACAAACATGCACTGACATAGACACACACATACATGGACACAACTGACACACATACACTGACTGACATACTGAGACACACACACCAGCATACACTCTGAACACACATGCATTCATATACTGACACACACAAGACTCACACATGCACTGATATAATGAGACAAACACACACACACACAGATATACTGAGACACACACAACACACCACAGATATACTGACACACACACGCACAACACAGATATACTGACACACACAACACACAGATATACTGCACACACACACAAATACTGACACACACCACCATACATGACACACACACAGTACTGACACACACACTACATATGACACACACACAGATACTGAGACAACACACACCAGATATACTGAGACACACACGACACAGATATAACTGACACATACAACACATATACTGACACACACATGACACCACACATACAGACCACACAATACAGGACTATACAGACACACCACACACATGGAGATATGCTGACACACTACAAACATGACACCATATAAACTGATATTTGGACACACCAAATGCAGTATACTGACCACACACACATGCACTGTATACTGGCACACCGCACAGATATAGTGACACACACACACACACATGCACTGATACACACTACACACACATACAGATACACTGACACACTACTGACTAGATATGAGCATTACTATCTGTACCTAGCTTGCAGGCACTGCACCCCTAACTAGCCCTTAGTGCCTGTATTTAACTGTGTGTTGGATATCTAACTCTGTGCAGAATCCCAGCACAGCTCTGCTCTGTTAATAGCCCCGCCCCCAGCAGGCAGGACTGGGAGTCCCAACTGCAGGGTCCTAAAGCCTGCTAGTGTACTTCCAGTTTAGCGTTTTTACCTTTAAAATGTACCGACGCCCGGGAAAAAACGGGCAATGCGAGAACAGAGAGGGGGTGCCAGGACAGCGGGAAAGGACCCCAAAACGGGACAGTAATGCCGAAAATGGGATGGTCGGGAGCTAGGTGGTGTGGTGCGGTGGGTGGTTTGTGTAATATTTTGTAGCATAAAATAGTTAAAATGTTAACATACTGAGAGAGACTTATTAAAGTAATAAATTTGAGATAAAATGTGAAGGAACAAAGGAAAGAAGAAGAAAGTATTCAGTGAGAAGAGGGGGAGGGGTAAAGGTAGGGGAAACGGTTGAAAAGAGTGAGAGGAGGTGGAAAGGAGAAGAAAAGGAAGGAGGTGATCAGAAACAAAAAGAGAAGTAGCTAAAAGGGAGAGGAGAAGAAACACAAAGAAGATGGGAAAGAATGGGGGAGGGGGATGCAAAGGACATGAGCGTGTTGTAATTCTCTAATAACGGAATAGAATTTCTTCTAACACAGGATAATTTTTTTTTCTTTTTTAATTTCTAAAATGTAACTAACATAGGGACAGTGTTTAGGTTGTTTAAGCACTCAAAGAACAATAGTTACTATCCAATATTAACTAGTATGTCTCTATATATGACATCATTAATTAAAGTATATGGAAATGTAAAGTACTTACACATGACCCACACTTCCTGTTTTGTAATGGAATCTTCAAAATGGAGTTAAAGACCACACCCCCAGGAAGTTTTACAGGGAGCAATGGAAGCTTTAATAGGAACACATTTCTCACTTCCCTTTAAATGTTTTATCCAATATGGGATAAGGATATATCGGTATTTAATACTGTCTAGCATATTCTTTCTTCGATATATTGAAACCCTCTTACTTAAACAGATTCAATAATGATGAAACAAAATGGAGACATCATAACAGAATATCTTATATCAGGGATAGCAACAGTAGATACTCCAGAGTTTTGGAAACTACACTCATCCTACACATCTTTAAATGCTAGTTGTAGTTGATCCTAACTACAAGTGTTATATCAATTGTATTGAATCCAATACAGGTCTGCAATTAGTGAGTTCAAAATCTTATGACTGCAGATACAGGTCTACCATTTCTCCGCCAATGCTAGGATTCACATTGCCAATAGTGATCTCTCTAACACATTTACCAATAGTGATACCCTCTCTAACACATTTACCAATAGTGATCCTCTCTAAACACATTTACCATAGTGATCTCTCTCTAACAATTACCAATAGTGATCTATAAACACATTTACAATGTATCCTCTCTAACACATTTACCAAGTGATCCCTCTCTAACACAATGACCAATAGTGATCCCTCTCTAACCACATTTACCAATAGTGATCCCTCTCTAACCATTACCAATAGTGATCTCTCTCTTAACACATTGACCAATAGTGATCCCTCTCTAACACATTACCAATAGTGATCTCTCTCTAACACCATTTACCAATAGTGATCCCTCTCTAACACAATGACCAATAGTGATCCTCTCTAACACATTTACACAATAGTGATCTCTCTCTAACACATTTACCAATAGTGATCTCTCTCTAACCACATTTACCAATAGTGATCCCTCTCTAACACATTGACCAATAGTGATCTCTCTCAACACATTTACCAATAGTGATCCCTCTCTAACACATTTACCCATAGTGATCCCTCTCTAACACATTGACCAATAGTGATCTCTCTAAACATTACCAATAGTGATCTCTCTCTAACACATTTACCAATAGTGATCTCTTTCTAACACATTTACCAACAGTGATCCCTCTCTAACACATTTACCAATAGTGATCTCTCTTTAAGACATTTACCAATAGTGATCCCTCTCTAACACATTTACCAATAGTGATCCTCTCTACCATTTACCATAGTGATCTCTCTAACAATTTACCAATAGTGATCTTCTCTTAAAACATGACCATTAGGATCCCTCTCTAACCACATGACCAATAGTGATCCCTCTCTAACACAATGACCAATAGTGCTCCTCTCTAAACATTTACCAATAGTGATCTCTCTCAACACATTACCAATAGTGATCTCTTACACACATACCAATAGTGATCCCCTCTAACAACAATTTACCAATAGTGATCCCTCTCTAACACAATGACCAATAGTGATCCTCTCTAACACATGACCAATAGTGATCCCCTCTATAACACATTTACCAATAGTGATCCCTCTCTCAACACATTTACCAATATGATCCCTCTCTAACACATTTACCAATAGTGATCCCTCTCTAACACATTGACCAATAGTGATCCTCTCTAACACATTTGTACAATAGTGATCCTCTCTAACACATTTACCAATAGTGATCCCTCTCAACACATTTACCAATGTGACTCCTCTACACAAGACCAATAGTGATCCCTCTCTTAACACATTACCAATAGTGATCCCTCTCTAACACTACCAATAGGATCCCTTCTTAAAACATTACCCATAGTGATCCCTTCTAACACCATTTACCAAAGTGATCTCTCTCTAACACAATTTACCAATAGTGATCCCTCTCAACACAAATGACCAATAGTGGACTCTCTCTAACACATTTACCAATAGTGACCCTCTCTAACAATTTACCAATAGTGATCTCTCTCTAACAATTGACCAATAGTGATCCCTCTCTAACACATTGACCAATAGTGATCCCTCTCTAACACATGTACCAATAGTGATCTCTCTCTAACACATTTACCAATAGTGATCCCTCTCTAACATATTTACCAATATGATCTCTATCTCTAACACATTTACCAATAGTGATCCCTCTCTAACACATTTTACCAATAGTGATTCTCTCTTAACACATTTACCAATAGTGATCTCTCTCTAACACATGACCAATAGTGATCCCTCTCCGACAAATTTACCAAAGTGACTCTCTCTCTAACACAATGACCAATAGTGATCCTCTTAACACATTTTACCATAGTGATCCCTCTCTCTAAACACATTTACCAATAGTGATCTCTCTCTAACACAGACCAAAAGTGATCCCTCTCAACACATTTACCAATAGTGATCTCTCTATCTAACACATTACAATAGTGATCCCTCTCTAAACACATTACCAATAGTGATCCCTCTCTAACACAATGACCAATAGTGATCCCTCTCTAACACATTTACCAAAGTGATCCCTCTTAACACAATACCAATAGTGATCCTCTCTTAACAACATTTACCAATAGTGATCCCTTCAACACATTTACCATAGTGATCTCTCTAAACAAATGACCATAGTGATCCCTCTCTAACAAATGACCAATAGTGATCTCTCTCTCAACACATTTACCAATAGTGACCCTCTCTATACACATTTACCAATAGTGATCTCTCTCTAACACATTGACCAATAGTGATCCTCTCTAACACATTGACCAATAGTGATCCCTTTTCTAAAACACATTACCAATAGTGATCTCTCTAACACATTGTACCAATAGTGATCCTCTCTAACACATTTACCAATAGTGATCTCTCTCTAACCATTTACCACATATGTGATCTTCTTAACACATTTACCAATAGTGATCCCTCTCTAACCAACATTTACCAATAGTGATCTCTTCTAACACATTTACCAATAGTGATTCATTCTCTAAACAAATGACCAATAGTGATCCCTCTAACACATTTACCAATAGTGATCTCTCTCTAACACATGACCAATAGTGATCCCTCTCTAACACATTTACCATAGTGATCCCCTCTTAACACAATGACCAATAGTGATCCCTTCAACACATTGACCAATGTGATCCCTCCTTAACACAATTTACCAATAGTGATCCTCTCTAAACACTTGACCAATAGTGATCCCTCTCTAATACAAACAATACCAATAGTGATCTCTCTTACAACACTTTACCAATAGTGATCCTCTCTCTAACACATTTACCAATAGTGATCCTCTCTCTAAACACATTACCAATAGTGATCCCTCTCTAAAACAAATGACCAATAGTGATCCTCTCTAACAACATTTGACCAATAGTGATCTCTCTCTAACACATTACCAATAGTGACCCTCTCTTAAACACATTTACAATGTGATCTCTTCTAACACATTACCAATAGTGATCTCATTCTCTAACACATTTTACCAATAGTGATCCTCTCTCAACACATTACCAATAGTGATTCTCTCTTAACACATTTACCAATAGTGATCTCTCTTAAACATTACCAATAGTGATCTCTCTCAACAATTACCAATAGTGATCCTTCAACACATTGACCAATAGTGATCTCTCTAAACCATTACCAATAGTGATCCCTCTCTAACAACATTACCAATAGTGATCCCTCTCTAACACATTACCAATAGTGATCTCCTCTAACACATTGACCAATAGTGATCCCTCTCTAACACATTTACCAATAGTGATCTCTCTCTAAACACATTTACCAATAGTGATCTCCTCTAACACATGTACCAATATGATCTCTCTAAAACACAATGACCAATAGTGATCCCTCTAACACATTTACCATAGTGATTCTCTCAAACCAATTTACCAATAGTGATCTCTCTCTAACACATTGACCAATAGTGATCCTCTCTATAAAACAATGACCATAGTGATCCCTCTCTAACACATTACCAATAGTGATCCCTCTTAACCACAATGACCAATAGTGATCTCTCTCTCTAACACATTTTACCAATAGTGATCCCCTCTCTAACACATTTACCAATAGTGATCTTCTCTAAACACATTGACCAATAGTGATCCCCCTTAACACATTTACCCATAGTTCCCTCTTAACACATTTACAATAGGATCCTCTCTAACACATTTACCAATAGTGATCCCTCTCTAACACATTTACCAATAGGATCCCTTCTAACACATTGACCAATAGTGATCCCTCTCTAAACACATTTACCAATAGTGATCTCTCTCTAAACCACATGTGAACAATAGTGATCTCTCTCTTAACACATTTACCATAGTTGATCCCCTCTTAAACATTTACCAATAGTGATCCTCTCTAACACATTACCATAGTGATCTCTCTCTAAACACACATTTACCAATAGTGATCCTCTCTAACACATTACCAATAGTGATCCCTCTCTAAAATAACACATTTTACCAATAGTGATCCTCTCTAACACATTTACCAATAGTGATCCCTCTCTAACACATTACCAATAGTGATCTCTCTCTAAACACCATTACACAATAAGTGATCCCTTCTCTAACACATTTACCAATAGTGATCCCTCTCTTAAACAACATTTACCAATAGTGACCTCTCTCTAACACATTTACCAATAGTGATCCCTCTCTAACACATTTACCAATAGTGATTCCCTCTCTAACAATTTACCAATAGTGGATCCCTCTCTAACACATTTACCAATAGTGATCCCTCTCTAAACACATTTACCAATAGTGATCCCTCTCTAACACATTTAACAATAGTGATCTCTCTCTACACATTTACCAATAGTGATCCCTCTCTAACACATTACCAATAGTGAATCCTCTCCAAACACATTTACCAATTAGTGATCCCTCTCTAACACCATTTACCAATAGGGATCACTCTACCAGTAGTGATCCCTCCCTAACACATTGACCAATAGTGATCCCTCTTTAACACATTGACCAGTAGTGATCCCTCTCTAACACATTGACCAATGTGATCTCTCTCTAACAATTTACCAATAGTGATCCCTCTCTAACACAATGACCAATTTAGTGATCCCTCTCAACACATTTACCATAGTGATCTCCTCTAACACATTTACCAATAGTGATCTCTCTCTAACACATTTACCAATAGTGATCCTTCTAACACATTGACCAATAGTGATCTCTCTTAACACATATTACCAATAGTGATCCCTCTTAACACATTTACCAATAGTGATCCCTCTCTAACACATTGACCAATAGTGATCTCTCTCTAACCATACCAATAGTGATCTTCTCTAACACATTTACCAATATGATCCCTCTCAACACATTACACAATAGTGATCCCTCTCTAACACATTTACCAATAGTGATCTCTCCTATAACACATTTACCAATAGTGATCCCTCTCTAACACATTTACCAATAGTGATCCCTCTCTAACACATTACCAATAGTGATCTCTCTCTAACACATTCACAATAGTGATCTCTCTATAAAACAGTGACCAATAGTGATCCTCTCTAACACAATGACCAATAGTGATCCCTCTAACACAATGACCAATAGTGATCCCTCTCTAACACATTTACCAATAGTGATCTCTCTCTAACACATTTACCAATAGTGATCTCTCTATAACACAATGACCAATAGTGATCCCTCTCTAACACATTTACCAATAGTGATCCCTCTCTAACACAATGACCAATAGTGATCCCTCTCTAACACATTGACCAATAGTGATCCCTCTCTAACACATTTACCAATAGTGATCCCTCTCTAACACATTTACCAATAATGATCCCTCTCTAACACATTTACCAATAGTGATCCCTCTCTAACACATTGACCAATAGTGATCTCTCTCTAACACATTTACCAATAGTGATCCCTCTCTAACACATTACCAATAGTGATCCCTCTCTAACACATTTACCAATAGTGATCTCTCTCTAACACAATGACCAATAGTGATCCCTCTCTAACACATTTACCAATAGTGATCCCTCTTTAACACAATGACCAATAGTGATCCCTCTCTAACACATTGACCAATAGTGATCCCTCTCTAACACATTTACCAATAGTGATCTCTCTCAAACATGACAATAGTGATCCCTCTCTAACACAATGACCAATAGTGATCTCTCTTAACACATTTACCAATAGTGACCCTCCTCTAACACATTTACCAATAGTGATCTCTCTTAACACATTGACCAATAGTGATCCCTCTCTAACACATTGACCAATAGTGATCCCTCTCTAACACATTACCAATAGTGATCTCTCTCTAACACATTTACCAATAGTGATCCCTCTCTAACATATTTACCAATAGTGATCTCTCTCTAACACTTTACCAATAGTGGATCCCTCTCTAACACATTTACCAATAGTGATCTCTCTCTAACACATTTACCAATAGTGATCTCTCTCTAACACATTGACCAATAGTGATCCCTCTCCGACACATTTACCAATAGTGATCTCTCTCTAACACATTGACCAATAGTGATCCCTCTCTAACACATTTACCAATAGTGATCCCTCTCTAACACATTTACCAATAGTGATCTCTCTCTAACACATTGACCAAAAGTGATCCCTCTCTAACACATTTACCAATAGTGATCTCTCTTAACCATTTACCAGTACCCTCTCTAAACACATTACCCAATAGTGATCCTCTCTTAACACAATGACCAATAGTGATCCTCTCTAACACATTTACCAATAGTGGATCCCTCTCTAACACAATGACCAATAGTGATCCCTATCTAAACACATACCAATAGTGATCCCTCTCTAACACATTACCAATAGTGATCTCTCTCTCTAACACATTGACCAATAGTGATCCCTCTCTAACACAAGACCAATAGTGATCTCTCTCTAACCATTACCAATAGTGACCCCCTCTAACACATTACCAATAGTGATCTTCTCTAACACATTGACCAAAGTGATCCCTCTCTAACACATGACCAATAGTGATCCCTTCTAACACATTTACCAATAGTGATCCTCTCTAACACATTACAATAGTGATCCCCTTCTAACACATTTACCAATAGTGATCTCTCTCTACACATTACCAATAGTGATCTCTCTCTAACACATTTACCAATAGTGATCCCTCTCTAACACATTTACCAATAGTGATCTCTCTCTAACACATTTACCATAGTGATCTCTCTCCACATTGACCAATAGTGATCCCTCTCTAACACATTTACCAATAGTGATCTCTCTCTAACACAATGACAATAGTGACCTCTCTAACACATTTACCAATAGTGATCCCCTCTAACACAATGACCAATAGTGATCCCTCTCTAAACACATTGACCAATAGTGATCCCTCTAAACACATTACCAATAGTGATCCTCTCTCTAACACACATTGACCAATAGTGAACCCTCTCTAACACATGACCAATAGTGATCTCTCTCTAACAACATTTACCAATAGTGACCCTCTCTAAACACATTACCAATAGTGATCTCTCTCTAACACATTGACCAATAGTGATCCTCTCTAACACATACCAATAGTGATCCTCTCTAAACATTTACCAATAGTGATCCTCTCTAACACATTTACCCAAGTGATCCCTCTCTAACACATTACCATAGTGATCTCTCTCTAAACACATTTACCAATAGTGATCTCTCTCTAACACATTTACCAATAGTGGATCCCTCTCAACACATTACCAATAGTGATCTCTCTTAAACACATTTACCAATAGTGATCTCTCTCTAAAACATTACATAGTGATCTCTCTCTAAACATTGACCAATAGTGATCCCCTTCGACACATTGACCAATAGTGATCTCTCTAACACATTGACCAATAGTGATCCCTCTCTAACACATTTACCAATAGTGATCCCTCTCTAACACATTTACCAATAGTGATCTCTCTCTAACACATTGACCAATAGTGATCCCTCTCTAACACATTTACCAATAGTGATCTCTCTCTAACACATTTACCAATAGTGATCTCTCTCTAACACATTTACCAATAGTGATCTCTCTATAACACAATGACCAATAGTGATCCCTCTCTAACACATTTACCAATAGTGATCTCTCTCTAACACATTTACCAATAGTGATCTCTCTCTAACACATTGACCAATAGTGATCTCTCTATAACACAATGACCAATAGTGATCCCTCTCTAACACATTTACCAATAGTGATCCCTCTCTAACACAATGACCAATAGTGATCTTCTCTAACACATTTACCAATAGTGACCCCTCTCTAACACATTTACCAATAGTGATCTCTCTCTAACACATTGACCAATAGTGATCCCCCTCTAACACATTTACCAATAGTGATCCCTCTAACACATTTGCAATAGTGATCCCTCTCTAACAACATTTCCAATAGTGATCCCTCTCTAACACATTTACCAATAGTGATCCTTCTAAACATTGACCAATAGTGATCCCTCCTAAACACATTTACCAATAGTGATCTCTCTCTAACACATTGACCAATAGTGATCTCTCTCTAACACATTGACCAATAGTGATCCCTCTCTAACACATTTACCAATAGTGATCTCTCTCTAACACAATTACCAATAGTGATCTCTCTCTAACACATTTACCAATAGTGATCCCTCTCTAACACATTTACCAATAGTGATCCCTCTCTAACACATTACCAATAGTGGATCCCTCTCTAACACATTTACCAATAGTGATCCTCTACAACAAAATGACCAATAGTGATCCTCTCTAACACATTTACCAATAGTGATCCCTCTCTAACACATTTACCAATAGTGATCCACCTCTCTAACCACATTTACCAATAGTGATCTCTCTCTAACACAATTACCAATAGTGATCCCTCTCAACACATTTACCAATAGTGATCCTCTCTAAAACACATTTACCAATAGTGATCCTCTCTAACACATTTACCAATAGTGATCCCTCTCTAACACATTTACCAATAGTGATCCTCTCTAACACATTTACCAATAGTGATCTCTCTCTAAACACATTTACCAATAGTGATCCCTCTCTAACACATTTACCAATAGTGATCCCTCTCTAACAATTTACCAATAGTGATCTCTCTCTAACACATTTACCAATAGTGATCCCTCTCTAACACATTTACCAATAGTGATCCCTCTCTAACACATTTACCAATAGTGATCCCTCTCTAACACATTGACCAATAGTGATCTCTCTATAACACATTTACCAATAGTGATCCCTCTCTAACAGGATCCCTGGTGACAGCTGTGAGTTAGGGCTAGGCCACACTAGTGCTTTTTTTGCGTGTTTGCGCACACGTTTTCGTTCGCGATTGCACCTGTGTAAAATGGAAATCACGGGAACACGAAAATTCCCGCGATTTTCGATGTGCATGCGCTTTAACCTCCATTCGCGTTTTGGTTATGCATGCGTTTTGGTGCGTTGTAATGTGGCCTCGGCCTTAATGGGGAGGGTGACTATTGAAAGATAACTTTAATTATAGAATGATCCAATGGATCTGCTATTGATAGCAGAAAATTTTGTAAATACTGTAAATAGTTTTGGGACCTGGAAAATGGTTTGGGGAAAAGACAATTAGATTCTTTCTGAAAGAATCTGATTATAACCAATTCCAGGGCCGGATTTACCACTAGGCACAGTAGCCTTGAGGCCTGAGGTTGAAGGGGTGGCTGTCAATCTCCTCCCACCAATCCAACACCTTTATAGTTTATTTTCTTCCCAAAAAGAGAAAATGGGTGTGGTTTGTTTTTAGGGGTGGGGCTAAGGGCGCAAGGCTCTTTGGGCCTACAGGCTCCTGAGGTGTAAATCCGGCCCTGACCAATTCTGATTAGAATAGAATCTGATTGGTTACTATACCAATCAGATTATTTCTGAAAGAACCTAAGTGTAACCAATTCTGATTGGTTACAATCCGCTTTTTTTTTAGAAAGAATCTTATTGGTATACCAATCAGATTATTTTCCAATCAGAATTGGTTACAATCCGATTCTTCCAGTAAGCGTACCAATAAGATTGTTTCTAAAAGTATCTGATTGTAACCAATTCTGATTAGATACAATCAGATTCTTTTAGGAAGTATCTGATTGCTATACTAACCAATCAGATTCTTTTCCAATCAGAATTGGTTTCAATCAGCTTATTTCAGAAAGAGTCTAATTGGTTAGAATATCAATCAGATTATTTCTGAAAGTACCTGATTGTAACCAATTCTAATTAGTTACAATCAGATTCTTCCAGAAAGTGTACCAATAAGATTCTTTCTGAAAGTATCTAATTGTAACCAATTCTGATTGGATACAATCAGATTCTTTCAGAAAGAATCTGATTGGTATACTAACCAATCAGATTATTTTCTAAACAGAATTTGTTACATTCAAAATTCTGATTGGAAAAAATCGGATTATCTGTTCCCCAGACTATTTCCCAGGTCCCAGAGCCATTTACAGTAAGTTACTGTATCATTTTTACAAAATTTTCAAAAATTCCTTTAAACTTCAAATTTTCAAAAATTTTGGTGACCCTTGAAAATAGAATGTGTAATCTCGAAAAACAGTTCGATCGTGAGGAAAGGTTTTTTTTTTACACTTCTGGATGTATGTACGTTTTTCCCAGACCATTTTCCAGGTCCACAAGCTGAACGGATTTTAGCAGTTTTGCCTCTCTCTCAAAACCCTGGATTTAAATATCTTCCTGTATAGATTTATTAAAACAAATCGATAAATAAACAGAAAATGTGATAGTGTTATATAACAAATATCAGATGGATAATGTCTGTCTTATTTAGATGTTAGGCTGTACTTAATGTATGTATATTTAACATGTATTTCTAACGCACTGACACTTTCAGTACAATCCAAAAGATGTGTGTATATATGTCCCCTCTAATACCTAGAGTACACCCAATAGGTTCCCTTCTGCCTCTGTATATTGTGTAAAACACACACACACACACACACCTCCCCCCCTCAACAGCACTGGCAAGCACACGCCTCAAAAACATGTTGAAATTCTCACCTTAAACTGATAAAGACTTTCTCCCGGTTTTCCTGCATTGACTTCTCTTTCTGTCTTAGCACTGTACTTACAGTTCACATTCAACAGGTCATGTTTGGGGTCAGAATAAAATATGGACTATATGATTTTATGGTAATGTTCCGATACTAATAAACGTATATGGTTATTATCAATCAGTTATATATAATATAGTTTGATAAACCGTTTCTTTCCTTTGTATATTCTGAATATATCTAAGTCAAGTTCATTTTGTCTGTATCCATTTTATAGTTTGTTGTATATTATATATTGCCTGGGCCCCTGTATCTGTATTACTACATTACCTCCAACACTATCAGCATTCTGGGAGAAACATACTTGCAGAGCTGCTAAGGATCTGCATTGCTCTGACTGTCTCTCGCTTTCTCTCTGTCTGTCTATGTCTGTCTGTCTCTCTGTCTGTCTGTCTCGTTGTCTCTCTGTCTCTGGCACACGCATAAAATAAACTGCTTGGTATATCTAGTGGAAAATCACCTTCTCCTTACCTGACTATTAGCAAGGCCAACCATTGAAACACCTCATAGAGATGCTTATAGCTAAAATCTTCAATTCCCATTGCAGCTTCCTCAGGACCCAGTATAAGATATAATCAGGTAGTAGCAATGATTAGATTTGTATAATATCCAGACAGACAGATGAATGAACAAGTCCTGCCTGGAAGTCAAACGTTCAGCCGTGCGCCGCTTTCAATGAACTATAAAGCAGAGATCCTCTCTCTTAAGGTTCTAATCACGAACTAATCAAGCCGCTTCCTGAACTGTGATATATATTTACATAGCCACTCCCTGACATCTGACGTTTATATATTCACCCAGCATCTACCAGAGGGCGCAAGATCACTACCTTTGCAGCCACGTGTGCTGTGCTAAAAATAGGGGTTAAACTCGTGCTAACCTATATTGAATAGGTTATTGCAAGTTTAACATAATTGCACTGGCTGCACCAATTTCACAAAACCAGGGAATCTCTTAATAAAGGATTTGCACCACAATTTAAGACCAGCTAATGGCTCTGGGTAAATGAGGCCCCAATTGTGTTAAATATGATGATTGTATGGATGTCTGAATTCAATTTACCTCCAGGAGGAAACTTTCAATTAGATAGACATAAACAGCTGGGAGACAATTGTAAAAGGGCAATTATAGTTAGAAAAAAAATCATTTTTTAAAATTAATTCTAATGTATCCTATGTTATCCCAACCTCCAGGGTACGCCTTTCAATATGCTGCAATTTATAGGTGCGGCAACACCTCATCTGCCACTCAAAGGCACTTCCATGCAGTACTGTAAATCACACACTCCCTCACCCACCCTTTATACACCTTGTGCCACACAGTCAAATACGTAAACACAATCGCTAAACCATTTACCCAGCAATATGAGCATAACACAGTATAAAACAGCCCCTCCCCCCCAAAATAAAATCTCATACACATACAAAACAAGTGACTCAAATGGACATCACCATGTACCTCAAACAGTAATACAGTTTATACAATAATACAATGGTAGGGAACTGATAAACTAGTTATCCTTTTAGTCTTTTTGTTCTGGAAGTTCAGGATTTGGCTAGTAAAGGAGAGCTATGTGCTCAGCCTCTTTCTGACTTGGAGTTTCCCCAGATGAGCCTGGGATCTAGATAACTGGTAGGCCCAGTTAATGTGAGAATAGTCTCTGTTATAGATCACTCCAGGAGTGATAGATAGGAGTAGGGTGGCAAGTGAGCAGCCTGAGCTCCAACAAGGAGATTTAAGTAAGGACTAGAGTCCTGGGTATACCACCCAAGAATAGGGACATAGTGCCAGACATAGGGGTAGAAGATTCCACTACAGTGACCTGAGAGCTGGGACTAACAAGCTGATTGTTATTTATGCTGTTTCTGATCCCTCTGGTTTGTGAGTATTTATGTGATATTTGTGCCATGCTATGTCACCTCTATTGTACTAATTACAATGCCTTATTAATATTGTTCTGTTAATAAATAAGATACTGTTTAAGTTCAAGAACCACTGGTGCCCATTTATTGCATATTGGCAAACCTGGGGGAAATGCAGGTACTGGCAGGGGCCAGTAAACTGGTGGGTGGAGATGGGGCAGATAAGGTGGAGAAGGAAGATAGATTTGTAAGGGTCACCAGGGGAAGTAGGGGACGGAAGGATAGGGGGGCTTCTTCCCAGCTGGTCGATCCAAACAGATTTGCCATTTTAGGTGAAGATGTGGAGGACGATGGCTCGGAAGCAGCATGTATGGAGCGGGCCTTTCCCTTGAGCACCCAGGGGACGGCCATCTCCAATACGAGGGAGGGAGAACTGGGGGCTAGGAAGGATAGACAGGTGGTAGTGGTAGGGGATTCTATTATTAGAAGGGTAGATAGGGTAATCTGTCGCCAGGACCCTGCATGCCGAACAGTGTGTTGTCTGCCTGGTGCTAGGGTTCGACATGTGGTGGATCGTGTAGACAGATTATTGGGTGGGGCTGGGAGTGACCCGGCGGTCTTGGTTCACATTGGTGCCAATGACAAAGTTAGAGGTGGAGGTGAGGTCCTTAAAAATGATTTCCGAGAATTAGGGGCCAAGTTAAAAGCAAGGACCTCCAGGGTAGTGATTTCAGAAATACTACCGCAGCCACGTGCTACGCTAGGGAGGCAACGGGAGCTCAGGAGTATAAATGCGTGGCTAAGAGAGTGGTGTAAGGAGATGGGGTTTGGGTTTTTAGAGAACTGGGCTGACTTTTCTGTTGGCTACAGACTCTTTAGTAGTGACGGATTGCACCTCAATGGTGATGGTGCAACTGTTTTGGGGGAGAAGATGGCTAGGGGGTTGGAGGAGATTTTAAACTAGGTATGGGGGGGGAGGGAACGTTTAACTACACAGGGGTAGATAGAGAAGTTAGGGATCTGGGGGCTAGTAACACAACGGAGGGAGGAGAAGGAGGAGGGGGGAGCATAGAGGATAAGGAGGCATGTACGACCATGTATGGAAGTAAATCAATTGATAATCTAAAATGTATGTTTACAAATGCAAGGAGTCTGGCTGGAAAAACCGGCGAACTTGAAATAATAGCTCTAAAGGAAAGGTATGATGTAATTGGTATAGCAGAATCATGGCTTAATGATTCACACGACTGGACAGTAAATATTGAAGGGTACTCCTTATTTAGACATGACCGAGTTAATAAGAAAGGAGGAGGAGTATGTATGTATGTTAAACAGGAATTGAAGCCAAATTTAAAAGATGGAATAGATGGGGGAGCAAACGATGCGGCAGAAACATTATGGGTGGAACTGTGTACAGGAAGCAAGAAGGTAGGTAAATTAATTGTTGGAGTGTGTTATAAGCCGCCAAATGCCGGGGAAGAGGTGGAAATGAATCTCCATATGCAGTTGGCCAAGGCTGCTGGTATGGGGCATGTTCTGGTTATGGGGGATTTTAACTACCCTGAAATAGATTGGAGTAATGGAACTGCCAGCACCTCAAAAGGTATAAAGTTCTTAAATTTCCTATATGAGCATTTTCTTTCACAGATGGTAGAAGTTCCTACTAGAAAGAATGCGTTGTTGGATCTGGTGATATCTAATAACCCAGAGCTCATTTTGGAGATGAAGGTAATGGGAAGCTTAGGGAATAGTGACCATGATATAGTGTCATTTAATATAGGTTGCAGAAAACTAAAGTGCACTGGCTTAACAAAAACTTTTAACTTTAGGAAAGCTAATTTTATGCTTTTAAAGGAATCGCTCCTGCTCATAGACTGGGGGGAACTGTTTCTAGGTAAAGATACTGAGCAGATGTGGACCACTTTTAAAGGGATATTAAACTATAACATCTCCAAATCAGTACCTTTAGGAAACAAGTGTAAAAAAATTAGGTCCACTCCTGCATGGCTTAATGCTCAGGTAAAAAGGGAAATGGAAAAAAAGAAAAGGGCTTTTAAAATTTTGAAAGCAGAAGGCACAGAACAGGCTTACAGGGACTTCAAAAGTTGTAATAAAGAGTGCAAGAAAGCAATTAAACTAGCTAAAATAGAAAATGAAATACGGATTGCCGAACAAAGCAAGTCCAACCCCAAGATGTTTTTTAAGTATATAAATGGTAAAAAAATGAGGACTGAGAATGTGGGACCATTAAATAATGGAGCTGAGGTGGTTGTAGAGGATGCCGAAAAGGCTAATCTGCTAAACCGTTTTTTTACATCGGTTTTTACTGTTGAGAATCCTTACAGTAGGGATTGTAACAATGTACAGGGAGGAAATGAAGAGTTTTCACATTGGATAACAGAGGATATGGTACGGAATCAATTAGACAAAGTTAATATCAATAAAGCGCCAGGACCAGATGGATTGCATCCTAGGATTTTAAAAGAGCTTAGTTCAGTTCTAGCAAGACCACTGTGTCTCATCTTTTCAGATTCGCTTTTGTCTGGGGATGTGCCGCTGGATTGGAAAAAAGCCAATGTAATACCAATATTCAAAAAAGGTAGTCGTTCACAGCCTGGTAACTATAGACCTGTGAGCCTAACATCAGTGGTAGGGAAGGTGATGGAAACTTTGTTAAGGGATCATATCCTTGACTTTGTCTCCAGAGATCATCTTATTAGTAGTAGTCAGCATGGATTTATGAGAAATAGATCATGCCAGACAAATTTAATTGGTTTTTATGAAGAAGTGAGTAAGAAGTTAGATTCAGGCACAGCTGTGGATGTGGTATATTTGGATTTTGCAAAAGCCTTTGATACTGTGCCACATAGGCGACTAATGTATAAACTGAGGACTGTTGGCCTTGAAGAAAACATTTGTTCATGGATTGAGAACTGGTTATTGGACCGCAAACAGAGAGTGGTGGTTAATGGAGCTACATCTATGTGGGCTAAAGTTCTAAGCGGAGTTCCTCAGGGTTCTGTACTGGGGCCGCTTCTGTTTAATCTGTTTATAAATGACTTAGAAGGGGGCATTGAGAGCAAGGTCTCTGTGTTTGCTGATGACACTAAATTATGCAGAGCTTTGGAAACTTCCAATGATGTGCAAGTGCTGCAAGCAGACCTAGATAGATTATCAAAATGGGCAGCAGAATGGCAGATGAGATTCAATGTTGATAAATGTAAGGTGATGCATTTGGGATTTAATAATCCCTGTGCCACCTACACCATAAATAACTCTGTGTTAGGTGCATCTGAAATGGAAAAAGATTTGGGGGTTCTGGTAGATAACAGACTTAGCTGTAGCAAACAATGCCAGGTAGCAACAGCTAGAGCTAGCAAGATATTGTCTTGTATAAAGAGGGGGATAGATTCAAGAGAGAAAAATATTATTCTCCCTCTTTACAAGGCACTGGTAAGGCCTCATTTGGAATATGCGGTGCAGTTTTGGAATCCCATATACAAAAGGGACATCTTGGAAATGGAAGCAGTCCAGAGAAGGGCAACTAAATTAATAAGGGGAATGGAGGGGCTTGAATATGCAGGCAGATTAGACAAGTTAGGGCTGTTTACATTGGAGAAGCGGCGGTTGCGTGGGGACATGATAACCTTATACAAATATATTAATGGCCCATACAGTGAACTCTCTGGTGCATTGTTCACTAATAGGTCATATCAGAGGACTCGTGGACATCCTTTAAGGTTGGAAGAAAAGAAGTTTCATCTTCAAGTTAGGAGAGGTTTCTTTACAGTGAGAACGGTGAAACTGTGGAACTGTCTTCCAGCAGAGGTGGTAATGGCAAGTTCATTGAATAACTTTAAAAAAGGCCTGGATAAGTTTCTAAAACTAAAAAATATTGAGAATTACTGGTATTAATGCATATAGATCTGGTTGATCCAGGGATACTTTCCGATTGCCGTTTGGAGTCAGGAAGGAATTTTTTCCCCCCTTTTTTAGCTGGGGTTTTTTGCCTTCCTCTGGATCAACTGTTAGGTAGGGTTAAAAAAAAAAAAAAAAAAAAAAAAAGGGAATAGGTTGGACTTGATGGACGAATGTCTTTATTCAACCTTAATTACTATGTTACTATGTTACATTCTAGTGGTAGTGGTTGCATTTATTGCTAGAGTACTAATTCAGCAACACCCTGCCTCCAACATTTGTGAGGACCCAGTCCAGATAAATAAGAGTCTAGTGCATAGAATTTAGGTAAGGCTGACAGTCTCTAGAGCAATTAAAGGATATCTCCAACCCAAAATTAACCCTCCTCCCAACCCTAATCCCCATATTTAAATGTTAAAAAAGTGCCCAGAAAATTACATGCTAAGCTTCATTCCCTGAGGAAGGGACATTGCAGTACCGAAACGTCGTGTGTTGTTCACAATAAAGTATTGATTCTACACTTATAGTGTGCTCCCTCATTTGGATCTTTGTTCTGGAATAAGCTTCATTCCCCCAGGTCTCTGCCTCTAATGCAACTTCCAGGAATGAAGTAGCATTAGGGGATGGACCTGCAGCCGTGTCTGTGAGGATAGTGTTTAATTTGATTGTCTTCCTCTCCCATTGGACTGGCTGTTTCTACCTCCCTTAAATCTTGTGGATATCCAGACTGGGCCTTTGTCAAAAGAAGTAGAAGGAAAGAAAAGAACACGAATACCAACAGTGAAGGGGAAAAGCAAGACAGGAGGAAGAACATGGTCATCCCATATGTAGCAGGGGTCTCCGAGAAATTAACAAGTATTTTCAATAAACACCGTATCCCTGTCTGCTTTAAACCGAACAACACACTGAGGCAGCAATTGGTACATCCGAAAGACCCAATACCCAAACACAAGAAAAGCAACATCATATACACAGTGCAGTGCAGTGAAGAGCGACATCATATACGCAGTGCAGTGCAGTGAAGAGCGACATCATATATGCTGTGCAGTGCAGTGAAGAATGCTCTGATTTGTATGTGGGGGAGACCAAACAGCAACTGCATCAACGTATGGCCCAGCACAGAAGAGCCAATTCCTCGGGTCAGGACTCAGCCGTGTACCTGCATCTTAAGGATAAAGGACATACCTTTGAAGATTGCTCTTTTATTGATGAATTTTTACAACCCCTTGTTCTAGAACTTGATTCCTATGTACGGGACACATCGGATTTTATCCTCAAAATCAAAGACATTCCGGTGGAAACAGTGCATCTGTTAATTACCTGTGATGTAGGATTACAAGCCTGTAAATATTTTATGGATATGCAAACCTCTTCTTCTAGAGACAGATGTAACAGTGTTTTAGGTTTACTTGAATTCGTACTGTACCATAACTACTTTCTCTTTAATGGAGTGTACTATCTCCAGGTAAGAGGTACGGCTATGGGGGCAAAATGTGCGCCCTCATATGCCAACCTCTTCCTGGGATGGTGGGAAAGAGAATTAGTATTTTCAGATGATCTTATATGCTTCACAGCATATGTTGATATTTGGGCGCGTTATATAGATGATATTTTCATCCTCTGGCGTGGCCCAAAATCATTAGCAGAGGCCTTTATTAATATTCTTAACGGTAATAATATTAATATTCATCTAACATCAAACATCTCAGATGACATTAATTTTCTAGACGTCACCGTTAAAAAAGAAGGAGGAAGGCTGTGTACAGCAGTCTACTGCAAGTCTACAGCCACTAATTCCCTGTTATGTTTTGATAGCTCTCACCCAAGCAAACTGATAAAGAGTATACCTAAGGGCCAATATTTAAAGACAAGGAGAAATTTTACTGAACACAATACTTTCTTACAGGAGGCCGATAAATTGGAGAAAGAGGATACCCAAAACATACATTGGTCCAGCATAGACGTTTTGCTGAAAGACTTACTCAAAACGAACTTCTGAAACCAAAGGTCAGAAAGACAGATGACAAGGTGCAATTTATTACGAATTATAATTTAGAACAGCATTAGATAAGAAACTCTCTGGCTAAACACTGGGATATACTTGCTAATGATCCACACTTGTCTCAATTTATAGGTGTAATCCCAGAAATTACGTTTAGATGCTCACAGAATCTCGGTGACTCACCAGAAGTCACTTCAAGCAAAGTAGAAACAACTTTATACGTAGTTCTATACCAAATGGGACTTATCCCTTTGGTGAGTGTTCCTACTGCAGATACATGGCCAATATTGATTTCATACGAAACTCAGACCTTTCTAAGAACTACAAATTACAAGGTTACTTTAACTGTAACTCAAAAAATTTAGTTTATGGTATACAATGTACATGTAAAAAACTATATGTAGGTAAAACTACTCAGAAATTAAAATTAAGGCTGTCAAACCATCTGTCTAATATCAAGCTAGCCTTAAGAGATAGTAAAGAAAGTAAATATTTGACAAGTGTTGCACAGCATTTTCTGTATACTCATAATGAGCAAGCAAAGGGACTCAAATGCTTTGTAATTGACTCCGTTAAATTAAATTACTGAGAAAGAAAGTCGTTGGATTTATCAACTAGGAACCCTCGCCCCAAAGGGTTTAAATGAGGAATTGGACCTTATGCCTTATGTATGACTTTGACTGAATTGATCTTCTGTTTATTGACTGTATTTCTCAGCATAGACCAACTGGTCCCAACTGGCTCCAAACAACTACTGCTTTTCATACGGATATATTTACCTGGACATGTAATCCGCCTTCTTTCTTGAACCAATATGAAATTATTTTGGATTAAAATTTATTTCATTCTGACATCAATGATTGATATACTTACCTGGATTTGTGATCTACCTCTCTTTTTCTTGAATCAATACGGAATTACCTTGGATCAAAAAATCTACTTAAGTTTGCCATCACTCAAATCTATAAGGTACTAAGAGGATATACAATGCATGTGTGGACAATTCTAAAAAAGACTATCTCTATAAAAAAAAAGAATATAAATCTGAAATGGTATTCTTTTAAATGGATGGCATTAGCTTTAGCATCTTTATATATATACTGGCTTTTGCTATCAAATGCATCTTCCAACACTGATGATTGAAAAACTCTGTAATCTATGGGGCTGCGAGATTTAATTTAAAGTCAGGTGATAAGTGAAACAATGACATTTAAAATGGATCTAGTGAAATACTGTTATTTATTCTTATAAGCATGTATATAATAATTTTTTTTCTGTTTCTTTGTTCTCCCTTGAACTTTATTTACTCTACTTTATTTTTGTTGATATATTAGAAGTACATTACATTTATGGGATATATATGCCCATGAGTTATAATGATATATAGCCCTTTACCAATATTGTTGATTACTACAGATGACGTCACCTTGTTGATCGATGGTGCTTGATTAGCACCTCGATCAATTTCTAGAATACTCACGCATGCGCAACAACTCTTATTATCCGTTATTGTAAGAAAGACGGATACGTATATACAAGGATAACGGAATGACGTAACTTGCATCATGTACAATGAAGAAACGTGATGACGTAATTTACGTCATGCGCTTGCGCAGCGGAACTATCACGTAAATACGTGATAAACGTCTTCCTACCGGAAGAGAATATGGGCTATAAAAAGCGCATGGTTAGATAGAAAAAAAAGCACAATGGCGGGCGAAACGCGTTAGCGGAACTCATCCAGCACCTGATGCCTTTTACTTTGTTGTACTTTAGTCTAAGCCCTTTTTTCATGCTGCAACACATATATGCTGTGCAACTTTGCCAAGGGGGATAAGTATAGGACTATGACTTTTTATTATTACTATTAAGTATAGGACTGTGATTGCCTATTACTATTATCTAGTGGAGATTTGTTATTACGGTACTTGTCCTTTTACATATTCCTTATGTTTACTATTATTGAGCATATACTATTTATTGTGTTTGCATTAGGGTCTATTACACTATATTGTTACATAGCATGGGTTTCTGGTTGTGGATACATTTTTTAATTGTTTTTAAATATGGATTCCCCTGCACTGATATGTAATAAAGGGATTTTATATATAACTATACATGCTTGAGTGCCTCAAACATTTTCTTTTTGTTATATCCGATTTACATAAAAAGTTTTTTCTAGTTTGAAGAGCACCTCATATATACATATAGAGCAGTGCCCTGCCTCATATTATATTTTTTGAAGATTGTAATGTTAACATCTTGGCAAAGGAACGTGACTGGTTCAAGAGAGGTGTCAAAGAGGCCATTTATGTGAAAATAAATGGTTCGACACCAACTGTCTGCCATGTACAATGCTGTTGTACAAGTCAGACCAATGACAAAGACATTTCAATTGAAGACGAAATGTTTTCGTCATGGTCTGATCCCACTATGTCAAGTTGCACAACTTTGAAAGAGAAATCAAGTTGGTTCCCATCACATGTGGGATTCCCTAACATTGATAATTTTGTTAAAAATGTGGAAATGGATATTGAGAAATTGGGGGAACCCATGCTGCTGCATTCCAATGTATCTAAGGGAGAGAGAAAAGCCCTGAACTATATTAAAAATAGAAAGGATTGGATAATTCGTGGAGCTGACAAGGGGGGAAACTAAAGACCTATATGTAAAATAGGTGATGCACCAACTAAGTGATAAAGAGCAATATGCGCAATCAACCCACAACTCCCTGGGTCAGCTACAAAAGAATTTATCCAAAATCCTAATAGAAGGGATAAAGTTGGGTCTGATCAATACCCAAGAAAAAAGTTTTATGTTTAGGGCTTCTCCATCTGTTCCCACCTTCTACACTATACCCAAGATCCATAAAAATTTGAAGTGCCCATCGTGCCCGGGATTAGGGGACCCACGGAAGGTGTAAGTGAATATATAGACATTGTATTAAGACTGTTTTTATATACCCTGCCTTCATATGTACAAGATACTAAAGATGTGCTTAGAAGAATAGAAGGTGTAAATGTGGAGGGGGGAGTGATCTTAGCCACACTGGATGTGGAGAGCCTTTATTCCTCAATCCCGCACACGGTGGGCATACAGGCATGTAAAAATTTCTTGGGGACCAGGGGCATTGGACACAATGCTCATACGTCATTCGTAATAAAACTGTTGGCATTTGTATTGAATTATAATATTTTTTTATTTAATGGACAGTACTACAAGCAAGAAAGAGGGACTGCGATGGGGGTGTCCTGCGCCCCCACGTACGCCTGTCTACATTTGGGAAGGTGGGAACAGATGGAAATGTTAGAGGTGGCCCAAGATCTGGGTGTCAGCGACGGTGTCCTTCTATGGCTCTGATATGTGGATGGTATCCTTTTGCTATGGAAGGTCACTGTCGCTGATGTAACACGTTTTATAAAGACCTTAAATTCCACCTTACATTAAAGTACAGCAGCAAAGAAATAACGTTCTTAGATTTGACTTTAACAAAAGAAGGGGATAAATTAGTGAGTAAAACCTTTTGTAAAAAAACAGCAGTTAATTCCACCTTAAGAGCAGATATTCACCACCCACGAAATCAAATTAACTCGATCCCATATGGGCAATTCCTAAGATTAAAAAGAAACTGCTCAAAAGAGTCAGATTACATGACACAGGCAAGAGACATGCAAGATTTAAAGAAAGGGGATATTGTAATCGTCAAATAAAAAAAGGGTTTAATCAGGCGAAACACATTTCGAGAACACACCTAATACAAAATAACAAGAACAAAAGACACACAGAGAATAAACAACTAAGAATCATAACTAGAAATAATCAGCAGTGGGATGAATTACAGACCATTTTATCCCGACACTGGCATTGGCTAAAAGATGATGGTCAATTAAACACAGTGGTGGGGAGATTCCCCAGGCTCCCAGCTAGAAGAGCCAAGACCATTAAAGAAATGGTGAGCTCTAGTCATTTTAAGGGGGAGAGAAAAACCCTGGATGGGTGGATAAAGACAACAGGAGAGACTAAACCTAGAAGGAGTACCTATAAATGCAATAACTGTATAACATGTTCAGTAATACAGGAAGGTGGCGAAATAAAGGATGATAATGGAAAAATATGGCAAACGCAGTATCTTAGACTTAGGGTCTGACGTTATATGTGGGAAAAACGGTAATAAAATTTAAAGAAGGTATATAAACAAAGGGGTTTTAGTATACATTACTGTGATCACATGAATGAAAAACCTTCCAACCACGTCAAGGTAACCCCAGTCTGGAAGGTCCTAACAGTAATGTATACTAAAACCCCTTTGTTTATAAAGTATGCCAGTGTGCAGATAATATGATATTGTATGGGGCCTAGGAATGTGCATTGATTATCTTTCTATGTTTGTATAAATGTTTTGACCAGATCAGTAGCACTTCCGCTAAATGTAGTTGTAATTAGCCTAATTTGAGTGCTTCCACAATCCTTGTATTGTATGTATTTATGGGAGGCTTGGTCAAGCCTCCATGTGGTAATAGCACCCCCAACACGCCCCTTTTAATGGGAGGTCCTCTGCTTTAATATAAAGCACTGGATGGCCTCTTCCCTCATTTTAAAAAGCCTAAGGGCTGAGGGGGAAAGGAGAGAGCCTGTTACATGGATCCAGTGTGTAAGAATGAGAAATGCAAAAGTTTGCTAATCGTAATTGAAGTAAAAGAAATTGAAAAGGTTAGAGTTAGGACCTTCCAGACTGGGGTTACCTTGACGTGGTTGGAAGGCTTTTCATTCATGTGATCACAGAATGTATACTAAAACCCCTTTGTTTATAAAGTATGCCAGTGTGCAGATAATATGATATTGTATGGGGCCTAGGAATGTGCATTGATTATCTTTTCTATGTTTATAAAGTATGACAGTGTGCAGATAATATGATATTGTATGGGGCCTAGGAATGTGCATTGATTATCTATCTATTTTATAAAGTATGCCAGTGTGCAGATAATATGATATTGTATGGGGCCTAGGAATGTGCATTGATTATCTTTTCTATGTTTATAAAGTATGCCAGTGTGCAGATAATATGATATTGTGTGGGGCCTAGGAATGTGCATTGATTATCTTTTCTATGTTTATAATGTATGCCAGTGTGCAGATAATATGATATGGTATGGGGCCTAGGAATGTGCATTGATTATCTTTTCTATGTTTATAATGTATGCCAGTGTGCGATAATATGATATTGTATGGGGCCTAGGAATGTGCATTGATTATCTTTTCTATGTTTATAATGTATGCATGAGTGTGCGAGGGTCAGTAGGGCCAGGAGAATAATATGATATTGTATGGGGCCTAGGAATGTGCATTGATTATCTTTTCTATGTGTTATAATGTATCAGACGCAAAAAATTAGGAAAGAAAAGGTGGTCGGTATTTGTGATAATTGTTTTTTTTGCGTGTTTTAATTTAGAAGATAGGGGAAAAAAGGAAAGAGGGTAAGAAAAGGAAGGGGGGGAGGGGGGGGGGGAAGGCGGGGCAGGACAGGGGGGGGGGCGGGTGTTTTTTTTTTTAGTGTTTTCTTATTGCAGATAATATGATATTGATGGGGCATAGGATGTGCTTGATTATCTTTCTATTGTTTCTAATGTATGCCAGTGTGCCAGATAATATGAATTTATTATGGGGCCTAGGAATGTGCATTGATTATCTTTTCTATGTTATAAAGTATACCAGTGTGCAGATAATATGATATTGTATGGGGCCTAGGAATGTGCATTTGGATTTCTGGTATGTGGTCCACAGGGAATTGTGAAGCCAAATTAAAAGATGGAAGATGGGGGAGCAAACGATGCGGCAGAAACATTATGGGTGGAACTGTGTACAGGAAGCAGAAGGTATGGTAAATTAATTGTTTGGTGTGTTGTATAAGCCGCAAATGCCCGGGGAGAGGTGGAAATGAATCTCCATATGCAGTTGGCCAAGGCTGCTGGTATGGGGCATGTTTCTGGTTTGGGGGATTTTAACTACCTGAAATAATTGGAGTAATGGAACTGGCCAGCACCTCAAAAGTGATAAAGTTCTTAAATTTCCTATAGAGCATTTTCTTTCACAGATGTAGAGAAGTTCTACTAGAAAGAATGCTTGTTGGTCTGGTGATATCTAATAACCCAGAGCTCATTTTGGAGATGAAGGTAATGGATACTTAGGGATAGTGACCATGATACTAGTGTCTTTAATAAGGTTGCAGAAAACTAAAGTCACTGGCTTAACAAAACTTTTAACTTTAGGAAAGCTAATTTTATGCTTTTAAGGAATCGCTCCTGCTCATAGACTGGGGGGAACTGTTTCTAGGTAAAGATACTACTGAGCAGATGTGGACCACTTTTAAAGGGATATTAAACTATAACTCTCCAAATCAGTACCTTTAGGAAACAAGTAAAAAAATTAGGTCCACTCCTGCATGGCTTAATGCTCAGGTAAAAAGGGAAATGAAAAAAAAAAAAGGGCTTTTAAAATTTTGAAAGCAGAAGGCACAGACAGGCTTACAGGACTTCAAAGGTTTAATAAAGAGTGCAAGAAACAATTAAACTAGCTAAAATAGAAAATGAAATACGGATTGCCGAACAAAGCAAGTCCAACCCCAAGATGTTTTTTAAGTATATAAATGTAAAAAAATGAGGACTGAGAGTGGGACCATTAAATAATGGAGCTGAGGTGTGTTGTAGAGGATGCCGAAAAGGCTAATCTGCTAAAACCGTTTTTTTACATAGGTTTTTACTGTTAGAATCCTTACAGTAGGATTGTAACAATGTACAGGGAGGAAATGAAGAGTTTTCACTTGGATAACAGAGGATATGGTACGGAATCAATTAGACAAAGTTAATATCAATAAAGCGCCAGGACCAGATGGATTGCATCCTAGGATTTTAAAAGAGCTTAGTTTCAGTTCTAGCAAAGACCATGTGTCTCATCTTTTCAGATTCGCTTTTGTCTGGGGATGTGCCGCTGGATTGGAAAAAAGCCAATGTAATACCAATATTCAAAAAAGGTAGTCGTTCACAGCCTGGTAACTATAGACCTGTGAGCCTAACATCAGTGGTAGGGAAGGTGATGGAAACTTTGTTAAGGGATCATATCCTTGACTTTGTCTCCAGAGATCATCTTTATTAGTAGTAGTCAGCATGGATTTATGAGAAATAGATCATGCCAGACAAATTTAATTGGTTTTTATGAAGAAGTGAGTAAGAAGTTAGATTCAGGCACAGCTGTGGATGTGGTATTTTGGATTTTTGCAAAAGCCTTTGATACTGTGCCACATAGGCGACTAAGTATAACTGAGGACTGTTGGCCTTGAAGAAAACATTTTGTTCATGGATTGAGAACTGGTTATTGGACCGCAAACCGAGAGTGGTGGTTAATGGAGCTACATCTATGTGGGCTAAAGTTCTAAGCGGAGTTCCCAGGTTCTGTACTGGGCCGCTTCTGTTTAATCTGTTTATAAATGACTTAGAAGGGGGCATTGAGGAGCAAGGTCTCTGTGTTTGCTGATGACACTAAATTATGCAGAGCTTTGGAAACTTCCAATGATGTGCAAGTGCTGCAAGCAGACCTAGAATATATTATCAAGTGGCAGCAAATGGCAGATGAGATTCAATGTTGATAAATGTAAGGTGATGCCTTTGGGATTTAATAATCCCTGTGCCACCTACACCATAAATAACTCTGTGTTAGGTGCATCTGAAATGGAAAAAGATTTGGGGGTTCTGGTAGATAACAGACTTAGCTGTAGCAACATGCCAGGTAGCAACAGCTAGAGCTAGCAAGATATTGTCTGTATAAAGAGGGGGATAGATTCAAGAGAGAAAAATATATTCTCCCTCTTTACAAGGCACTGGTAAGGCCTCATTTGGAATATGCGGTGCAGTTTTGGAATCCCATATACAAAAGGGACATCTGGAAATGGAAGCAGTCCAGAGAAGGGCAACTAAATTAATAAGGGAATGGAGGGGCTTGAATATGCAGGCAGATTAGACAAGTTAGGGCTGTTTACATTGAGAGAGCGGCGGTTGCGTGGGGACATGATAACCTTATACAAATATTAATGCCCATACAGTGAACTCTCTGGTGCATTGTTCACTATAGGTCATATCAGGGACTCGTGGACATCCTTTAAGGTTGGAAGAAAAGAAGTTTCATCTTCAAGTTAGAAGGGTTTCTTTACAGTGAGAACGGTGAAACTGTGGCTGTCTTCCAGCAGAGGTGGTAATGGCAAGTTCATTGATAACTTTAAAAAAGGCCTGATAGTTTCTAAAACTAAAAAATTGAGAATTACTGGTATTAATGCATATAGATCTGGTTGATCCAGGGATACTTTCCGTTGCCGTTTGGAGTCAGGAAGGAATTTTTTCCCCCCTTTTTTAGCTGGGGTTTTTTGCCTTCCTCTGATCAACTGTTAGGTAGGGTTAAAAAAAAAAAAAAAAAAAAAAAAAAGGGAATAGGTTGGACGTGATGGACGAATGTCTTTATTCAACCTTAATTACTATGTTACTATGTTACATTCTAGTGGTAGTGGTGTGCATTTGCTAGAGTCTAATTCAGCAACACCCTTGCCTCCAACCATTTGTGAGGACCCAGTCCAGATAATAAGAGTTCTAGTGCATAGAATTTAGGTAGGCTGACAGTCTCTGAGCAATTAAGATACTCCAACCCAAAATTAACCCTCCTCCCAACCCTAATCCCCCATATTTAAATGTTAAAAAAGTGCCCAGAAATTACATGCTAAGCTTCATTCCCGTGGAAGGGACATTGCAGTACCGAAACGTCGTGTGTTGTTCACAATAAGTTATTGATTCTACACTTATAGTGTGCTCCCCTCATTTGGATCTTTGTTCTGGAATAAGCTTCATTCCCCCAGGTCTCTGCCTCTAATGCAACTTCCAGGAATGAAGTAGCATTAGGGACACCGAAAAGGAAAGGGCCTTCAGGGGGGGGGGGGGCCGGTAAAGTCTGGTGAGGGAGAGATGAAGAATAGTGTGTTAATTTGAGGGGTTGGGGTACGGGGGTGCCTGACAAGGGGGGGGGGAAGGGAAATGATAAGACAGGGAGCGATGCTTGAGGAGAAACAGGAGGGAAATAGGAGAGAGGTCCGGGGGGAGAAGGGTGAGGCCGGAAGGCAGTCGGCCCCTTAGTGTCGCATGTCATATCTTTTAGTCTGGTCATTCTACGCCGGACGGAGGAAAGAAGTGGCGACAGACCGAGAGGAGATGCAGCCTTACACCTTCGTTTTTTCTTCGTCCCTCCTTATGATAACACCTGGTTAAATTGCGCCACAGCTCCGTTCCCTTCGCCGCCCTCTCCCGCCCGTGCGCGCGAAACCCGGCGTTATCCTATATTCCCCTGTCCCTCCCTTGCTGTAGCCTCAGGTGGCCCCAGTTTTGCCTGAGAAAGAAAAAAGGGGAACGAGCAATAGTGGGGGAATGACGGAAACCACATCTTTCTGGCGCGGAGGAGGAGGGGAACAGGAAAACGAAAGGACGCGGGGTGATAGGTAAAAGGGAGGACATTTTTCCCCGGGTCAAACATAACTCTCGCTGGTGAAGGTCCTCGCAGCCTTCCTGTGCTCCCATACACCGCGGCACAGAACAAAGAACGTGGGCCTTACAAAATGGGCGGGGAAACGAAGCAGGAGCGGCCGCGAGGGACAGACGAAGAAGAAGGGCAAAGGAGCAGGCTACGGGGGGGGGAAGGAAGGACTTGTTAGGAGAGCACAAAGGAAGGTTCATAACCCTATTCTTCGTTTCGGAAGCCGCGGCCTCGCTCCCGGCCAAGCCTCCGGGGGAAACGGGAATTGCTAAGTACCAAAGGCTCCAGGGGTCACTAACGCCATTATTAGGTTGCCCGAAGCCCGGAGCGGGAGGGAAAAAAGAAAAAAGAAGAGAGAAAAAGAAATTGAGTGGGCTGGAAGATCGGTGGTTCGGGGTGGAAGATGTAAAATTAGGATTAGAAGTGAGGGACAGGCTCCTCGCCTCACCAACGTGCTTGCACGCAAGCCGCACCCCGACTCGCGGGAAAAATGCACTCCCCAAATCCGAACGCCGAGCAAGGTCGCTCTCCCCGCGTTGTCGCAGGTATTCCGATTGTCCTTAAAACTGCTCCTCAAAAGAGGGGTAAGGGAAAAAGAATAAGGCCTCACCCTCTCTCGTTCCTTTTCCTTTCCCTAACCTCTCTCAACCCAAGAAAGTGCAACTGCTCTTGCGTGATTATTCCTGTTTCTGCTTTGGACCATACCTTCCTAAATGCAGTTAGGGAACATAAAGAAGTTTTTGGTGCGTTGTTTTTGGTTCGGGTTTGGCATCGGGGAGAGCGGACCGGGGAGAACCCCGGAAAGCCAGAGGGGGCGCCGCTTGAATCCTCCCCTTCTATTATAGAACCCACGTCCCCCCGTGCAAGTTCCCCATGGTGGGGTCGGCGGGTCGGGGGAGTCCCGGGTCCTGGGTACGGCTGGGAGGGGGGAAACCTTTGCACCTGTCCCTGCTTCCTTTCGGACTATAGGGGCCCTGGGAACCCTGTAAGGTGGTCCGCATTGAAGTCGTGGCTGGGTAATGGGATTAACGTTTTGCTGGGAGCGTATGTGTTGTCTCCCGCCGCAAGGAGTCAAAAGGGGGAGCGGGGCGGGAGGGGACAGCGGGCAGCCCACCTGCTTTTCTCGAAGTGAACGGGGAGGGGGGGGGGGCGCGTGTGATTCCTATGGGGTACTAGGAGCGCCGGGGGGGGGGGGAAAGAAATGCGGTGAAGAGAAAAAAAGGAGAATTAAAAAAGGGTAATTCCTGTTCGAACACGTCTGCTTCGGTACGGGGGCGACAAGAACGGGGGGGTTCATTAGACAGTATGATTGCGGTCTCCGGGTGTACTGAGTGGCCCCTCCCGCTATCCCTTGCATCCTTGTATTGCTAACCCCCGGTTTCTCCGGTTTTTCCTTGGAAAGAGGTCCGGGCCAGATGGAACGTATTTCCTTGTGCTCTTTGGGACTTTGTTCGACTTTTACCCGCGTGGGCCTCCTGGTCCCCTGGCTCTAATCGGCTAGGCGGGCTCGAAGGTGGGAGCCCACACCCCCCAGGGGGGGGGGAGCTTACTTCTTTTCTCGCGCCCGCTGGGGTGGGCCACGGCGAGGAAACGGAATGTTAATGGTCGGGGGTATTGCGCTTAGCCTTCGTACGCTGTCGCGGGCGGCTGCGGAGGCTCCTTTATCGGGGGGGGTCTGTCCTGGGTCGGCGTAGGGGTCGCGGGATCAAGGTCGGGGAGGAAAACCGGGGGGACGGTCCCTGAGTCCGCGAGTCCGGCTATGGGGGCAAAATGTGGCGCCCTCATATGCCAACCTCTTCTGGGATGTGGGTGGGAAAGAGAATTAGTATTTTCAGATGATCTTATATGCTTCACAGCATATGTTGATATTTGGGCGCGTTATATAGATGATATTTTCATCCTCTGGCGTGGCCCAAAATCATTAGAGCAGGAGGCCTTTATTATATCCTTAACGGTTAATAATATAATATTCATCTAACATCAAACATCTCAGATGACATTAATTTTCTAGACGTCACCGTTAAAAAGAAGGAGGAAGGCGTGTACAGAGTCACTACTCAAGTACTACAGCCACATAATTCCCTGTTATGTGTTTGATAGCTCTCACCCAAGCAAACTGATAAAGGTATACCAAGGGCCAATATTTAAGAGCAAGGAAAATTTTACTGAACACAATACTTTCTTACAGGAGGCCGATAAATTGAGAAGAGGATACCCAAAACATCATTGGTCCAGCATAGACGTTTTGCTGAAAGACTACTCAAAACGAACTTCTGAAACCAAAGGTCAGAAAAACAGATGACAAGGTGCAATTTATTACGAATTATAATTTAGAAACAGCATTAGATAAGAAACTCTCTGGCTAAACACTGGGATATACTTGCTAATGATCCACACTTGTCTCAATTTATAGGTGTAATCCAGAAATTACGTTTAGATGCTCACAGAATCTCGGTGGACTCCACAGAAGTCACTTCAAGCAAAGTAGAAAACACTTTATACGTAGTTCTATACCAAATGGGACTTATACCTTTGGTGAGTGTTCCTACTGAGCAGATACATGGCCAATATTGATTCATACGAAACTCAGACCTTTCTAAGAACTAAAATACAAGGTTACTTTAACTGTACTCAAAAAATTGGTAGTATTGTATAGGACATTCAATGTAAAGAAAAACTATATGTAGGTAAAACTACTCAGAAAATTAAAATTAAGGCTGTCAAACCATCTGTCTAATATCAAGCTAGCCTTAGAGATAGTAAAGAAAGTAAATATTGACAAGTGTTGCACAGCATTTTCTGTATACTCATAATGAGCAAGCAAAGGGACTCAAATGCTTTGTAATTGACTCCGTTAAATTAATTACTGAGAAAGAAAGTCGTTGGATTTATCAACTAGGAACCCTCGCCCCAAAGGGTTTAAATGAGGAATGGACCTTATGCCTTATGTATGACTTTGACTGAATTGATCTTCTGTTTTTGACTGTATTTCTCGCATAGACCAACTGGTCCCAACTGGCTCCAAACACAACTTACTGCTTTTCATACGGATATATTTACCTGGACATGTAATCCGCCTTCTTTCTTGAACCAATATGAAATTATTTGGGATTAAAATTTATTCATTCTGACATCAATGATTGATATACTTACCTGGATTTGTGATCTACCTCTCTTTTCTTGAATCAATACGGAATTACCTTGGATCAAAAATCTACTTAAGTTTGCCATCACTCAATCTATAAGGTACTAAGAGGATATACAATGCATGTGTGGACAATTCTAAAAAAGACTATCTCTAAAAAAAAAAGAATAAAATCTGAAATGGTATTCTTTTAAATGGATGGCATTAGCTTAGCATCTTTATATATATACTGGCTTTTGCTATCAATGCATCTTCCAACACTGATGATTGAAAAACTCTGTAATCTATGGGCTGCGAGATTTAATTTAAAGTCAGGTGATAAGTGAAACAATGACATTTAAAATGGATCTAGTGAAATACTGTTATTATTCTTATAAGCTGTATATAATAATTTTTTTCTGTTTCTTTCTTTGTTCTCCCTTGAACTTTATTTACTCTACTTTATTTTTGTTGATATATTAGAAGTACATTACATTTATGGGATTATATGCCCATGAGTTATAATGATATATACCCTTTACCAATTTGTTGATTACTACGATGACGTCACCTTGTTGATCGATGGTGCTTGATTAGCACCTCGATCAATTTCTGAATACTCACGCATGCGCAACAACTCTTATTATCCTTATTGTAAGAAAGACGGATACGTATATACAAGGATAACGGAATGACGTAACTTGCATCATGTACAATGAAGAAACGTGATGACGTATTTACGTCATGCGCTTGCGCAGCGGAACTATCACGTAAATACGTGATAAACGTCTTCCTACCGGAAGAGAATATGGGCTATAAAAAGCGCATGGTTAGATAGAAAAAAAAGCACAATGGCGGGCGAAACGCGTTAGCGAACTCATCCAGCACCTGATGCCTTTTACTTTGTTGTACTTTAGTCTAACCCCTTTTTTCATGCTGCAACACATATATGCTGTGCAACTTTGCCAAGGGGGATAAGTATAGGACTATGACTTTTTATTATTACTATTAAGTATAGGACTGTGATTCCTATTACTATTATCTAGTGGAGATTTGTTATTACGGTACTTGTCCTTTTACATATTCCTTATGTTTCTATTATTGAGCATATACTATTTATTGTGTTTGCATTAGGGTCTATTACACTATATTGTTACATAGCATGGGTTTCTGGTTGTGATACATTTTTTAATTGTTTTTAAATATGGATTCCCCTGCACTGATATGTAATAAAGGGATTTATATATAACTATACATGCTTGAGTGCCTCAAACATTTTCTTTTTTTGTTATATCCGATTTACATAAAAAGTTTTTTCTGTTTGAAGAGCACCTCATATATACATATAGAGCAGTGCCCTGCCTCAATTATATTTTTTGAAGATTGTAATGTTAACATCTTGGCAAAGGAACGTGACTGGTTCAAGAGAGGTGTCAAAGAGGCCATTTATGTGAAAATAAATGGTCGACACCAACTGTCTGCCATGTACAATGCTGTTGTACAAGTCAGACAACATGACAAAGACATTTCAATTGAAGACGAAATGTTTTCGTCATGGTCTGATCCCACTATGTCAAGTTGCACAACTTTGAAAGAGAAATCAAGTTGGTTCCCATCACATGTGGGATTCCCTAACATTGATATTTTGTTAAAAATGTGGAAATGGATATTGAGAAATTGGGGGAACCCATGCTGCTGCATTCCAATGTATCTAAGGAGAGAGAAAAGCCCTGAACTATATTAAAAATAGAAAGGATTGGATAATTCGTGGAGCTGACAAGGGGGGAAACTAAAGACCTATATGTAAAATAGGTGACACCAACTAAGTGATAAAGAGCAATATGCGCAATCAACCCCACAACTCCCTGGGCCAGCTACAAAAGAATTTATCCAAAATCCTAATAGAAGGGATAAAGTTGGGTCTGATCAATACCCAAGAAAAAAGTTTTATGTTTAGGGCTTCTCCATCTGTTCCCACCTTCTACACTATACCCAAGATCCATAAAAATTTGAAGTGCCCATCGTGCCCGGGATTAGGGGACCCACGGAAGGTGTAAGTGAATATATAGACATTGTATTAAACTGTTTTTATATACCCTGCCTTCATATGTACAAGATACTAAAGATGTGCTTAGAAGAATAGAAGGTGTAAATGTGGAGGGGGGAGTATCTTAGCCACACTGGATGGGAGAGCCTTTATTCCTCAATCCCGCACACGGTGGGCATACAGGCATGTAAAAATTTCTTGGGGACCAGGGGCATTGGACACAATGCTCATACGTCATTCGTAATAAAACTGTTGGCATTTGTATTGAATTATAATATTTTTTTTATTTAATGGACAGTACTACAAGCAAGAAAGAGGGATGCGATGGGGGTGTCCTGCGCCCCCACGTACGCCTGTCTACATTTGGAAGGTGGGAACAGATGGAAATGTTAGAGGTGGCCCAAGATCTGGGTGTCAGCGACGGTGTCCTTCTATGGCTCTGATATGTGGATGGTATCCTTTTGCTATGGAATCACTGTCGCTGATGTAACACGTTTTAAAGACCTTAAATTCCACCTTACATTAAAGTACAGCGCAAAGAAATAACGTTCTTAGATTTGACTTTAACAAAAAGGGGATAAATTAGTGAGTAAAACCTTTTGTAAAAAAACGCAGTTAATTCCACCTTAAGAGCAGATATTCACCACCCACGAAATCAAATTAACTCGATCCCATATGCGCATTCCTAAGATTAAAAAGAAACTGCTCAAAAGAGTCAGATTACATGACACAGGCAAGAGACATGCAAGATTTAAAGAAAGGGGATATTGTAATCGTCAAATAAAAAAAGGTTTAATCAGGCGAAACACATTTCGAGAACACACCTAATACAAAATAACAAGAACAAAAGACACACACGAAAATAAACAACTAAGAATCATAACTAGAAATATCAGCAGTGGGATGAATTACGACCATTTTATCCCGACACTGGCATTGGCTAAAAAGTGATGGTCAATTAAACACGTGGTGGGAGATTCCCAGGCTCCCAGCTAGAAGAGCCAAGACCATTAAGAAATGGTGAGCTCTAGTCATTTTAAGGGGGAGAGAAAAACCCTGGATGGGTGGATAAAGACACAGGAGAGACTAAACCTAGAAGGAGTACCTATAAATGCAATAACTGTATAACATGTTCAGTAATACAGGAAGGTGGCGAAATAAAGATGATAATGAAAAATATGGCAAACGCAGTATCTTAGACTTAGGGTCTGACGTTATATGTGGGAAAAACGGTAATAAAATTTAAAGAAGGTATATAAACAAAGGGGTTTTAGTATAACATTACTGTATCACATGAATGAAAAACCTTCCAACCACGTCAAGGTAACCCATTCTGGAAGGTCCTAACAGTAATGTATACTAAAACCCTTTGTTATAAAGTATGCCAGTGTGCAGATAATATGATATTGTATGGGGCCTAGGAATGTGCATTGATTATCTTTTCTATGTTTTATAAAGTTGCCAGTGTGCAGATAATATGATATTGTATGGGGCCTAGGAATGTGCATTGATTATCTTTTCTATGTTTGTATAAATGTTTTGACCAATCAGTACACTTCCGCTAATGTAGTTGTAAATTAGCCTAATTTGAGTGCTTCCACAATCCTTGTATTGTTATGTATTTATTGGGAGGCTTGGTCAAGCCTCCATGTGGTAATACACCCCCAACACGCCCCTTTTAAATGGGAGGTCCTCTGCCTTTAATATAAAGCACTGGATGGCCTCTTCCCTCATTTTAAAAGCCTAAGGGCTGAGGGAAAGGAGAGAGCCTGTTCCATGGATCCAGTGTGTAGAATGAGAAATGCAAAAGTTTGCTAATCGTAATTGAAGTAAAAGAAATTGAAAAGGTTAGAAGTTAGGACCTTCCAGACTGGGGTTACCTTGACGTGGTTGGAAGGCTTTTCATTCATGTGATCACAGTAATGTATACAAAACCCCTTGTTTTAAATTATGTTCCAGTGTGCAGATAATATGATATTGTATGGGGCCTAGGATGTGCATTGATTATCTTTTCTATATGTTTATAAGTATGACAGTGTGCAGATAATATGTATTGTATGGGGCCTAGGAATGTGCATTGATTATCTATTCTATGTTTATAATGTATGCCAGTGTGCAGATAATATGATATTGTATGGGGCCTAGGAATGTGCATTGATTATCTTTTCTATGTTTATAATGTATGCCAGTGTGCAGATAATATGATATTGTATGGGGCCTAGGAATGTGCATTGATTATCTTTTCTATGTTTATAATGTATGCCAGTGTGCAGATATAAATGATTTGTATGGGGCCTAGGATGTGCATTATTATCTTTTCTATGTTTATAAATGTATGCCAGTGTGCAGATAAATGATATTGTATGGGGCCTAGAATGTGCTTGATTATCTTTTCTATGTTTATAATGTATGCCAGTGTGCAATATATGATATTATATGGGGCCTAGGAATGTGCATGATTATCTTTTCTATGTTATAAAGTATACCAGTGTGCAGATAATATGATATTGTATGGGGCCTAGGAATGTGCATTTATTTCTTTCTATGTTTAAATGTATGCCAGTGTGCAGATAATATGATATTGTATGGGGCCTAGGAATGTGCATTGATTATCTTTTACGTGGACAATTCTAAAAAGACTATCTCTATAAAAAAAAAAGAATATAAATCTGAAATGGTATTCTTTTAAATGGATGGCATTGCTTAGCATCTTATATATATATACTGGCTTTTGCTATCAAATGCATCTTCCAACACTGATGATTGAAAAACTCTGTAATTATGGGCTGCGAGATTTAATTTAAAGTCAGGTGATAAGTGAAACAATGACATTTAAATGGATCTAGTGAAATACTGTTATTTATTCTTATAAGCATGTATATAATAATTTTTTTTCTGTTTCTTTGTTCTCCTTGAACTTTATTTACTCACTTTATTTTTGTTGATATATTAGAAGTACATTACATTTATGGGATATATATGCCCATGAGTATAATGAATATAGCCCTTTACCAATATTGTTGATTACTAAAGATGACGTCACCTTGTTGATCGATGGTGCTTGATTGCACACCTCGATCAATTTCTAGAATAACTCACGCATGCGCAACAACTCTATTATCGTTATTGTAAGAAAGACGGATACGTATATACAAGGATAACGGAATGACGTAACTTGCTCAGTACAATGAAGAAACGTGATGACGTAATTTACGTCATGCGCTTGCGCAGCGGAACTATCACGTAAATACGTGATAAACGTCTTCCTACCGGAAGAGAATATGGGCTATAAAAAGCGCATGGTTAGATAGAAAAAAAAGCACAATGGCGGGCGAAACGCGTTAGCGGAACTCATCCAGCACCTGATGCCTTTTACTTTGTTGTACTTTAGTCTAAGCCCTTTTTTCATGCTGCAACACATATATGCTGTGCAACTTTGCCAAGGGGGATAAGTATAGGACTATGACTTTTTATTATTACTATTAGTATAGGACTGTGATGCCTATTACTATTATCTAGTGGAGATTTGTTATTACGGTACTTGTCCTTTTACATATTCCTTATGTTACTATTATTGAGCATATACTATTTATTGTGTTTGCATTAGGGTCTATTACACATAATTGTTACATAGCAGGGTTCTGGTTGTGGATACATTTTTTAATTGTTTTTAAATATGGATTCCCCTGCACTGATATGTAATAAAGGGATTTTATATAAACTATACATGCTTGAGTGCCTCAAACATTTTCTTTTTGTTATATCCGATTTACATAAAAAGTTTTTTCTAGTTTGAAGAGCACCTCATATATACATATAGAGCAGTGCCCTGCCTCATATTATATTTTTTGAAGATGTAATGTTAACATCTTGGCAAAGAACGTGACTGGTTCAAGAGAGGTGTCAAAGAGGCCATTTATGTGAAAATAAATGGTTCGACACCAACTGTCTGCCATGTACAATGCTGTTGTACAAGTCAGACCAATGACAAAGACATTTCAATTGAAGACGAAATGTTTTCGTCATGGTTGATCCACTATGTCAAGTTGCACAACTTTGAAAGAGAAATCAAGTTGGTTCCCATCACATGTGGGATTCCCTAACATTGATAATTTTGTTAAAAATGTGGAAATGGATATTGAGAAATTGGGGGAACCCATGCTGCTGCATTCCAATGTATCTAAGGGAGAGAGAAAAGCCCTGAACATATTAAAAAAGAAAGGATTGGATAATTTCTGGAGCTGACAGGGGGGAAACTAAAGACCTATATGTAATAGGTGATGCACCAACTAGTGATAAAGAGCAATATGCGCAATCAACCCACAACTCCCTGGGTCAGCTAAAAAAGAATTTATCAAAATCCTAATAGAAGGGTAAAGTTGGGTCTGATCAATACCCAAGAAAAAAGTTTTATGTTTAGGGCTTCTCCATCTGTTCCCACCTTCTACAACTATACCCAAGATCCATAAAAATTTGAAGTGCCCATCGTGCCCGGGATTAGGGGACCCACGGAAGGTGTAAGTGAATATATAGACATTGTATTAAGATGCTGTTTTTATATACCCTGCCTTCATATGTACAAGATACAAAGATGTGCTTAGAAGAATAGAAGGTGTAAATGTGGAGGGGGGAGGATCTTAGCCACACTGGATGTGGAGAGCCTTTATTCCTCAATCCGCACACGGTGGGATACAGGCATGTAAAAATTTCTTGGGGACCAGGGGCATTGGACACAATGCTCATACGTCATTCGTAATAAAACTGTTGGCATTTGTATGAATTATAATATTTTTTTATTTAATGACAGTACTACAAGCAAGAAAGAGGGACTGCGATGGGGGTGTCCTGCGCCCCCCAGTACGCCTGTCTACATTTGGGAAGGTGGGAACAGATGGAAATGTTAGAGGTGGCCCAAGATCTGGGTGTCAGCGACGGTGTCCTTCTATGGCTCTGAATGTGGATGGTATCCTTTTGCTATGGAAGGTCACTGTCGCTGATGTAACACGTTTATAAAGACCTTAAATTCCACCTTACATTAAAGTACAGCAGCAAGAAATAACGTTCTTAGATTTGACTTTAACAAAAGAAGGGGATAAATTAGTGAGTAAAACCTTTTGTAAAAAACAGCAGTTAATTCCACCTTAAGAGCAGATATTCACCACCCACGAAATCAAATTAACTCGATCCCATATGGGCAATTCCTAAGATTAAAAAGAAACTGCTCAAAAGAGTCAGATTACATGACACAGGCAAGAGACATGCAAGATTTAAAGAAAGGGGATATTGTAATCGTCAAATAAAAAAGGGTTTAATCAGGCGAAACACATTTCGAGAACACACCTAATACAAAATAACAAGAACAAAAGACACACAGAGAATAAACAACTAAGAATCATAACTGAAATAATCAGCAGTGGGATGAATTACAGACCATTTTATCCCGACACTGGCATTGGCTAAAAGATGATGGTCATAAACACAGTGGTGGGGAGATTCCCCAGGCTCCCAGCTAGAAGAGCCAAGACCATTAAGAAATGGTGAGCTCTAGTCATTTTAAGGGGGAGAGAAAAACCCTGGATGGGTGGATAAAGACAACAGGAGAGACTAAACCTAGAGGAGTACCTATAAATGCAATAACTGTATAACATGTTCAGTATACAGGAAGGGTGGCGAAATAAAGGATGATATGAAAAATATGGCAAACGCAGTATCTTAGACTTAGGGTCTGACGTTATATGTGGGAAAAAACGGTAATAATTTAAAGAAGGTATAAAACAAAGGGGTTTTAGTATACATTACTGTGATCACATGAATGAAAAACCTTCCAACACAGTCAAGGTAACCCCAGTCTGGAAGGTCCTAACAGTAATGTATACTAAAACCCCTTTGTTTATAAAGTATGCCAGTGTGCAGATAATATGATATTGTATGGGGCCTAGGAATGTGCATTGATTATCTTTTCTATGTTTATAAAGTATGCCAGTGTGCAGATAATATGATATTGTATGGGGCCTAGGAATGTGCATTGATTATCTTTTCTATGTTTGTATAAATGTTTTGACCAGATCAGTAGCACTTCCGCTAAATGTAGTTGTAAATTAGCCTAATTTGAGTGCTTCCACAATCCTTGTATTGTATGTATTTATTGGGAGGCTTGGTCAAGCCTCCATGTGGTAATAGCACCCCCAACACGCCCCTTTTAATGGGAGGTCCTCTGCCTTTAATATAAAGCACTGGATGGCCTCTTCCCTCATTTTAAAAAGCCTAAGGGCTGAGGGGGAAAGGAGAGAGCCTGTTACATGGATCCAGTGTGTAAGAATGAGAAATGCAAAAGTTTGCTAATCGTAATTGAAGTAAAAGAAATTGAAAGGTTAGAAGTTAGGACCTTCCAGACTGGGGTTACCTTGACGTGGTTGGAAGGCTTTTCATTCATGTGATCACAGTAATGTATACTAAAACCCCGTTTATTAAAGTATGCCAGTGTGCAGATAATATGATATGTATGGGGCCTAGGAATGTGATTGATTATCTTTTCTATGTTTATAAAGTATGACAGTGTGCAGATAATATGATATTGTATGGGGCCTAGGAATGTGCATTGATTATCTATTTATGTTATAATGTATGCCAGTGTGCAGATAATATGATATGTATGGGGCCTAGGAATGTGCATTGATTATTTTTCTATGTTTATAATGTATGCCAGTGTGCAGATAATATGATATTGTATGGGGCCTAGGAATGTGCATTGATTATCTTTTCTATGTTTATAATGTATGCCAGTGTGCAGATAATATGATATTGTATGGGGCCTGGAATGTGCATTGATATCTTTTCTATGTTTATAATGTATGCCAGTGTGCAGATAATAGATATTGTATGGGGCCTAGGAATGTGCATTGATTATCTTTTCTATGTTTATAATGTATGCCAGTGTGCAGATAATATGATTTATATGGGGCCTAGGATGTGCATTGATTATCTTTTCTATGTTATAAAGTATACCAGTGTGCAGATAATATGATATTGTATGGGGCCTAGGAATGTGCATTTATTATCTTTTCTATGTTTATAATGTATGCCAGTGTGCAGATAATATGATATTGTATGGGGCCTAGGAATGTGCATTGATTATCTTTTCTATGTTTATAATGTATGCCAGTGTGCAGATAATATGATATTATATGGGGCCTAGGAATGTGCATTGATTATCTTTTCTATGTTATAAAGTATACCAGTGTGCAGATAATATGATATTGTATGGGGCCTAGGAATGTGCATTGATTATCTTTTCTATGTTATAAAGTATACCAGTGTGCAGATAATATGATATTGTATGGGGCCTAGGAATGTGCATTTATTATCTTCTCTATGTTTGTATATCTCTAAATAAGGGTGTGGAACATTATGTTAAATCCAAGGATCCTAGTGTGAGAGACTATGGTGACTATTTGTGGAATTATCTACTCAAGTTAAGTTGAAGGTTGGACTATCAGGTGTAACTTAGGGGAGTTGTTGAGATATCCCTGCAAAATTTGGATGTATATAACGGAACATTTCAGCTTTCTATGTTATCTCTCCCGGTCACGCCTTGTAAGTTTTTAATCACACAATAGTGGTGTTAGGTGTATTGTATATTTATGTGTGACAATTTTTGTGGGCTAATAAATCTGATGTTTGATTTATGAGATATCTTTGAGTGCTGGGTTCCTTTATTTATATTTTATAGGTGACAATTGCCACCATACAGTAAGGGGATTATCATATATTATCTTGGGTAAGTGTGCCATGGGCAGATACTTTTTCTATTTTTGAAATATGATGTACTTATTATCTGCAGGCACTACCTAGAATTTAAGGCTACATTACAAGACCCCGTATTAGATAAAACCATGTGCTATAGAACACCATTATAACTTACTACTTACCCTGGGGCTCCTACCTTCAAAGTGATTTCAAACAGGGTTGCACCATTTATACTCGAGTATAAGCCAAGGAACCTATTTTTACATTAAAAATTTGGATAACCTGGTTGACTCGAGTACAAGCCGAGGGTTGAAATAATGACCACTACTGCCTTCTGATTCTGTATTGTTTTGAGGCTTAAGTTTCCCTTTAAATGAACAGCAGAAACCCCAAAACTAAAGCATGCTGGTAGTTGTAGTTTCCAAACATCTGTATGGGAATTATGTTGTTAATTTAAAGGGCAATTTAAGCCTGCAGAGGAGAGCCCCCCCCCCCCCCCCTCAATCCGGCTGCTACACACAGTGCAAGTATTGTTGATTTGCCGACTGATGTCACTACTGGGCGCCGGTTGGTGAGACAGGTGCCAAGTAGTGACGTCAGATGGCATATCAACAGTACTTGTGCAGCATGTGGCAGCTGAATTAAATACAGAGCCTGTGAGATACATTGATGCCGGAAAGGATTTGACCCGAGTATAAGCAAATGTTAGGTTTTCAGGTTTGTTTGGCTTATACTCGAGTATATACGCTACGTATATTTAGTGGATTGTTCACACTACATTAGTTTGTATGCAGGTGTGTTTTAAAAAATGGACAGACAGTATAACTCCATAGGATTTCACAATATGGTTCACACTTGCTGCGTTGCATTCCGTTCCGTTCCAGTCTGCAGGCATTTGCCTGTCTAAAATGCATTAAAACACGGTACAACGTATAACAACGCACACGTTTGTGTTTCGGCCCCTTTTTCGAAAATAGACAGAAACGCATAATAACGATCACACAAACGGCTAGCAACATATACAAAAACGGTGTTAAATCGTTGCATATTGACACGTTGCGGTAAGTTGCGTTTTTTTCCGTTCCTAGTGTGAACGAGCTCTAAATATTTTAAATATTCATCCTCCTCTGATGTGGCATATTTAATAATTATTGAACTATGTTCTGGTATATTTAGTTTTAGTTTGGTAGATTTGTCACGGAATAGGCTCCAGTAACTCTATTGGCTGTGTATTTTTTCAGCTGAATTTTGACTTGTTTTATCATTGTCTTTAAGAAAATGTTGTTATTCCAAAACCCGCTCCAGAGACAGCCACATATTCCACATGGGAGAGTTGCATTTTACAAATGTTTTAATTTTCCAAAGGGCCGAGGAAGAGGGTGAGAAGAAAGAGATTGTAGTTGTACAAGAGGCAGGGGATTATGATGCTTCCCAGGTCATTTGGTTCAGATGGAGACGGAAAGGACATTCGGTATCTCCTGGGACCCACACACAACCACAAGTTGGATTACAAATTTGGATACTCAAACTATTTTCCAATGGAATGATATGGAAGGGGGAACTGGATCTAGCCTGGGTTGGCACCATAAACCGTAAGTACCCAGCTGATTATGTGTCTTTTAAGTTGTATTGTGATTCTGCCTACAAGGAAATACCATGTGTTACACTAGAGGTTGTATTGCATTTTGGTGCAATTTGGAGCACATGTGTCTGTGATGTGGAAGGGAGAGATACGCCCCAACCTAAGCTGAGTGGGAGGTAAGACAAAACATTAGAGTCAACAGGGACTTCAGCTCAGGAATACTTTACCATTTCTTTAGTGCTTAGATCCAATTGTGGGAAACATCAGTGAAACTGCAGGGGCCCTATGCACGTTTAATGGCCGGGCCCCCTGACATCCCTCCAATCGGAGAGCTCTCATAGTCCCCATCCCCCTGCAATTGCTGACCCTGTAGTTACTGTACGTTACTGGTGGGAAACATTTGCAACACTTATTTCTGTTGCCCTTTAAATGTGCTAGGACATGTGTACACTTGGTGTAGCCTTAGAGGCAACCCCGATAGGGATTCGAATCTGGTTGAGAATGAATGTTTTTACCTTGTTACAGTCTGTCCTGCTGAACCATATAATGTGTATGAATGGGATGTTATGAATCAACCCCACCAATCAAGATGATTTTCACCTAAATCTGGCCAGGAAGGGACTGGTTAATAAGAATGTAGTTTATACTGATATAATTTACACTGCACTGTAGGGTCAGGAATGTGATGACCTCTCTATGAATGTTTGTCGTAATAAGATGTGAGGATGTGGTGTTTGGTTGACTGACACAGTGAAGAGATTTTTCGCTGTTCCAGATTGGACCGCTCACATCTCCTTGGCTAACCCCATAAACATTGGAACAATATACAGTAGGACCATGGATCCATCGCTGTAAATTTGCTGTGTGTTAGAATTAGATATTCCTATTGTGTGTTGTATTTAACAGGAAAGGGGGAGTTAATGTGACACTACTGAACTATGTGTCTCTGTACTGATATAAAGCTAATAAAAGGAAACTTCAATTTGCTTTGCCTAAGGTCACATAGCTGGTTATATCTTAATGAATGAATAAATAGCACAGAGCCCTAAGGGCCACACCAATACGTTTTAGTGTCTGATCCAATTGCGATCTGATTTCCCGTTAAAATCTCACACTTGTGTTGGACAATCTGGCCAAACGGTGCGCTGGGGTCCATAGCGATTATATCTGCTTATGGGACCTCGTGTGATCACCATTTTATGTGCGATTCGCATGTGACCCGATACCAGAATAATAAAGGGTCATATGTATAAATCGCTACCATGCACACCAGCCTTGCAGATACCGTGAGTCTTTATTGTTTCACACGCAGAAACACCAAAAGTGTGACGTTTCGCTACTGTCCAGTACCTTCTTCAGGCAAAGTGGCAGTACCGAAACGTCACACTTTTGGTGTTTCTGCGTGTGAAACAATAAACACACACGGTATCTGCAGGACCGGTGTGCATGGTAGTGATTTATACATGTCTTGTGAGATCCATAGGATATTTAAGCAGGATTTAGTGTCCTTTTTACTATTCCTGCACAGATTTGGTCTGGATTTGGGGCAATAACTGGTGCAGCTTAGAAGTGGCTGTTTTTCATTGGATTCTTTGGATTGCCGACGCATTCCCTTGTTTCAAGTCCAGATTTGAATGTGGAAACAAGCCCAATCAGCTCACCTGGCTCAATAAGATGGGACATGTTAGAAGGAGGGGCCTGGCTGCTGATGGTCTGGGGTGCGCTAGGCCCTAGGATTGTATATCCAGGGGGGACCTGGACAAGCAGGTGGCAGAGTGCCATAAGGTCCATGGGGTGTGGCCAAGAATGAGCCAGAGAAAGACGACAAAGACTTTAGGGTTACAGCAGAGTGACTTTGCAAATAACCCAAGGCGAGGGTTTGGCACACAAGCAGTGCAGTGTTTTGTGTTACCATTTTCTCCTTTAAATTGTAAATGGCGAAGATTGTCTGGACTTTATTTTTGGCTAAATAAATATTTTTTTCCTTTTTGTTTAACCCAAAAAGACTAATGTGGTGTTTTCCATATCCTACTGTGCCCTGATCTCTGCTGTCTACCAAGCTGATCCCTACAGTCTATTTACCTTGAACCATGGTTTGCCCTAGCACCCAGCATAAGTTGAGGAGTGTGCAGGATTAACCCCTTTGTACACTGTAAATTATAAAGTGGATGATAACGAGCACAAAATACCGTCCACTCTAGTGTGGCCTTAGCGAATACTCGGTAACGACACTACATCATGTTACAGACAGTGGGTTCCAGATTATACTGAAATACCATGAACCTCCTGTCTGTCAGTTGTGCGATGGCGGAGATGTTACTCTGTGTTGTTGGATATTCCTATGGCTACGTTCACACTAGAAACTGACAGTAACGCACAGCATATGTTTCTGTCAGTTTGTATCCGTTTTTTTCATACATTTGTATCCATTTTTCAAAATGTGTATTCCATCGATTTATATAGAAAACGGACAGGAATGCTGCACGCGGTGCGTTTTTTAAACGGACTGGAACGGTACGGAACACAATGCAGCAAGTGTGAACGATATTATGAAATCCTATGAGGTTTTACTGTCTGTCCATTTTTTTAAACGCACCTGCGTCCTGGGTTTGAAAAATGGATACAAACTGATATAGTGTGAACGAGCCCTAACACTGTGTTATTGTCAAACGGTGCACAGAGATGAATCCAGATACTTAATTGTGCAATCAATGATGGGTCCCCTATCCGTGCAATGGTAAGGTCTTTAGAATCCTGTTTCCTCAATACCCAGATTTAACAGACAGTCCCCAAATGACTTAGATTTGCAATAAGTGCTACCCTGACTCTGTGTTCTATTGCCATACAGGGTTATTCAATAAAAGTTCTTATTGTTTAAAATGGTGCTAATTTTACCCCAACCAATCAGATCTTATTTAACATTTGAATGCTAACATCTGATTGGTTGGGGCAAAATTAGCACCATTTTAAATAAGAACTTTTATTAAATCTCCCTGATAGACTTTCAAAAAAATGTTAACTGTTATCCAGATATTTTTTTTTTGTGTCTTATGGGGGCAGCCATTGGTTCTGCTCTTACTAGGACTGGGTACACACACAACTGACAGTTTGCCATGAATGATCGTGTGATCTATAGAAGACAGCACATTTACTGGAATGTCTGATCTGGATGGTCATGGCCAACTGATCAATACATGGAAATACTGGTTGGTCAGTCCTAAAAATCTTAGGCTGGGTACACACGGGGGGATAGTTTGTCCCAACCGAGCGTTCGCTACGAGCGAGTGCTCGGCTGGGACAAATGACTGTCAGTTGCGGCAATAGTGGCCGACAGTTCGCACAATCGACCGTGCGGTCCCATAGGGAACCGCATGATTGTGAGTTACCAACATGTCCGATCGTCCGTCCAATCTGGACGATCAAGGTTGGTTGCGGACGGCTTACCCACACCAGCAGATATTTCCGACTGACCAAAAGTGCTGTGAATCGGTGGGTTGGCCGAAAATATCTGCTGGTGTGTACCCAGCCTTACCGTGTGTACCCAGCATAAAAGGAGTCCTGGTATCAATTGGGAACTGCCAGTTCAAAAATCCAGTAGAAGATTTAAAAAATTGTGGGCAAAAACATAAAAATCGTAATTGAAAATGCAAAAATCTTGGTTAAAAATACCAAAATTGTGGTTGAAAATCACAGATGAAAATTTCAAAATTCATGGGCAAAGGCAAGATTTAGCAAATATTGCAAATGAAAATTCCGTTTGAATTGGGTTCAAGGCATTTTTTCAGAATTTCAATAAATTCACCAAAACTGCTAGCAGTTTGGTTTATCTCTAATCTATATCACTGCCAGATCTGCTGTCCTGAACTTAGCTCAGCTGGGATCAATAAGATTCAGACTATTCAATTCCACAACAGCAAAATCTTTCATTGGCAACATTGTATCAAAGTTTCTGACAGCCAAATACTAGGAAATAAACTGAGAGCCATCTGAATGAAGGCCGCCCAGTCAGGCACCCTAAAGCAAGCCCTAACTTGTCTAATCTGCCTGCATATTCAAGCCCCTCCATTCCCCTTATTAATTTAGTTGCCCTTCTCTGGACTGCTTCCATTTCCAAGATGTCCCTTTTGTATATGGGATTCCAAAACTGCACCACATATTCCAAATGAGGCCTTACCAGTGCCTTGTAAAGAGGGAGAATAATATTTTTCTCCCTTGAATCTATTCCCCTCTTTATACAAGACAATATCTTGCTAGCTCTAGCCGTTGCTACCTGGCATTGTTTGCTACAGTCTGTAATCTACTAGAACCCCCAAATCTTTTTCCATTAGAGATTCACTTAACACAGAATTATTTATGGTGTAGGTGGCACAGGGATTATTAAATCCCAAATGCATCACCTTCCATTTATCAACATTGAATCTCATCTGCCATTCTGCTGCCCATTTTGATAATCTATCTAGGTCTGCTTGCAGCACTTGCACATCATTGGAAGTTTCCAAAGCTCTGCATAGTTTAGTGTCATCAGCAAACACAGAGACCTTGCTCTCAATGCCCCTTCTAAGTCATTTATAAACAGATTAAACAGAAGCGGCCCCAGTACAGAACCCTGAGACACTCCGCTTAGAACTTTAGCCCACATAGATGTAGCTCCATTAACCACCACTCTCTGTTTGCGATCCAATAACCAGTTCTCTATCCATGAACAAATGTTTTCTTCTAGGCCAACAGTCCTCAGTTTATACATTAGTCGCCTATGTGGCACAGTATCAAAAGCTTTAGAAAAATCCAAGTATACCACATCCACTGCTGTGCCTGAATCTTAATACTTCCTCATGCTGATTATTTCTTATAAGATCAGTTCTGGAGATATTATCCCATAACAAAGTCCTCAGTATCTTCCCTACAACTGATATTAGACTTACAGGTCTTTAGTTACCAGGCTGTTACCTTTTTTGAATATTTTTGAAAGCCTTTGTCTCAAACACCATGATTCCTGCCTTAAAGGAGAACTAAAGTTAAAATTTTTAAACTGTGGTCAGAGAACAAAGCTGACTGTATAGAAAGGACGTCACCTCGGTAGCCTTGCGATTAAAAAGTTAATTTATTCAACAGTCCATACACGTGCATACAACAGCGCTATAGTGAAACACATAATAAAGGCAAGACGCCTAACACATTTCAGACTCCACACAAGTCCTTAATCATAGGCAAAGGAAACTTGCGGCCGTCATTTCCTTTATAGGGTGAACCTGCAACTCAGTACGAGGACTGCTCACATAGACAGATGCCAGGTGTGAGTCAACCCTGCAGGAAATCAGAGGCACGCAATATTAACAATCTCTGTTAGGAGAATGAATGGTTACAAAGCACACACATAATCAAGCTAAAGACATACAAAGCTTCATCTAACATCCTAAACAGTTACACATATTATACAAAAACCTGGAAAATGTGTCACTATATCTTACCTGCTGAGCAAGAGAAATACATTGTAAATAAGGATAATTAAACAGCAACAACCTGTTTACATTACATTATTTACATTATAGTAGATACAAAGATGACCTGGGGGAGGTACTGAACAAGATTTTGAATGATAATCCGTATAAAATAAGGTTCACTTACAGTATAGGACCATGTGAAGTCCAGTGTCTGGACCTCACCCTATCCATCCAAGGGGATACAAGTCGAACAAGGGATTTTAGAAAATCATTTTCTACCCAATACCTACCCACCTTGGATCAGGATCCGATTTTGAAGCAGAGCAGGATATAGATGTTTCCCACATAGAGCATGTCCACTTGGTAATTACTTGTCTTTGAGTAGTTTTGAGAGTAAAATAGAAAGCAACAAAACCTGGTTAAAATATAAGGGTATTTACCATTGTGGCACCAACAGATGTCTGACATGTGCTTATATACAAAAAGGAGAGTCGTTTAAAAGTCCCGTAGTGCGATGCACGATGTGTACGAATGTTCATACACATCGTGCATCGCGGGTTGGGAAACTTTACACAAGTGTCATCAGTCAGGAGAAGAGGGGATTGATTGGCTGAAAGCTTCTGAAAGCAGAGGCCACATGGATATTTTTATTAGCCACTAGATATCCCCATGGCCTAAATTCCATGGGAGATAGAACTTGTTTTGTAAAATAGACTGTTTAGGTCAGGCACTGTATCGGGTCATATCATTTTATTAGGAGGGATCCCCAGCTCTGATTTCTAAATCATGATATATATTGTCTATTCCCTGTGTATTTCACTTTAACAGAGACATAATGTAAGTTTATCTCTGCAGGTTGTTGCTGTTTAATTATTCTTCAGGGAGATTCAATAAAAGTTCTTATAGTTTAAAATGGTGCTAATTTTGCCCCAACCAATCAGAACTTATGTAACATTTGAAAGCTAACATCTGATTGGTTGGGGCAAAATTAGCACCATTTTAAATAAGAACTTTTATTGAATAACCCTGCTTATTTACAATGTATTTCTCTTGCTCAGCAGGTTAGATATAGTGACACATTTTCCAGGTTTTTGTATAATATGTGTAACTGTTTAGGATGTTAGATGAAGCTTTGTATGTCTTTATCTTGAATATGTGTGTGCTTTGTAACCATTCATTCTCCTAACAGAGACTGTTAATCTTGCGTGCCTCTGATTTCCAGCAGGGTTGACTCACACCTGGGATCTGTCTATGTGAGCAGTCCAGCCGGTTTTCAGCTGGATCACTACAGTGGGTTAATTCTCGTATTCGCTCGCACTGAGTTACAGGTTCCCCCCCTATAAAGGAAATGACGTTAGGCGTCTTGCCTTTAATATCATTCTATGTACATCAGACATTGCTATATATATATACAGCATACAGGTATTGGGCTGTTATATATTGGAGTACTGCACATTTCCACTTCTCCTTCACCCTAAAACAATTGCTCATGATTTACCAATGGGCCCGTTTGTCCATTCTGGATAAACACGTGACCGAGTTAGGTTGCGCCCTGCACACACGGTAAGTTGCATTTAGTACATGTAAGTAGTAGATTCTGTAAAAAAAAGGCTTCCGTGCTGTTGCATCACTGTCTGTATAAATGCACCTGCATTCATTGTTGGGTTGCTGGTGGCGCACCATGTAGATGTAGGGGCACTGTTTTAGGAACACACAGCCCAAGAAGTCACAAGTTCATATCCCCTAGTTTCCCTATTAAACAATATAGCGTAGTCTACTACCCGAGTTTATTGTTGGTTTCCATCATATTTTTAGAAAAATATAAAGTTGTACAAACTTTATTTATAGCAGCTCTTTTTTTTATTTGCCAAGCAGTGTGAATAGCTGATATAGAAACAAATTTTACGTTTCCAGTCTTGCCCATCATCTATTCACAGCAAGCAATCTCCTGATCTGAGTGTTCATCTCGCTCTGCAGTATGTTTTCCTCCGCCCCACCCCAGACAAGCGATAATAGCAAATATCCTTTCCTTAAAACACAAGCAATAGTATTGCACAATCTTATGTGTTTCAGGATACGATGCCCTATTACTCATAAACTCAAACAACCATCCACCTGTTTAAAAACAATTCTTAATTGGTAACAATCTGTCCGAGTTAACCTATTGTTCACTGTTTGCAGCTAAAGGGATACTTGATGAACAAAAAAAGAAGTTTTCTCCTTTAAAAGGAGTTTTTTCTTTCTTTTAATTCTCAATAACATTTTTGTACTTTTAAATCCCCCCTAGATATAGAATATATATATATAAAGGGGGGGGGGGGGGTTTAAAGGTAAAAACATTTTATTAAGAATTTAAAGGGCATCTATAGTGGAAAAATGAACTTTTTTTTTCTTTCTTTCCATGTGTTCTCTAATTCCCCACAACCCCCAGAGTGTCTTCACTTTGTTCAGATTCCCTCTCTGTCCTGAGATACACCAGTTAGAAGAATACGTGATTGCATTCCTCTACTCCTACTTGGACTGTCAATCAAATCCCTGTGACGTGATCCCCCCTCCCTGCTCTGTAATAAACATAGAGATAAGAGCATTAGCAGGGGGAGAGAGGTAGCTTTGATGGTAGATATAAGGCTGCACTTGACCCCCCTTCTTAATAGCTTTCACTGATTAATGATGGGTCACAAAGTGAGAGATCATAAACTGTACGGAGCTCCTTCTTCCGTGTCTCCAGGACAGCTTGCTTTCTATTGGCCACTGTGCGTGGGTGTGTTTATCAGGATGTTGAACTTTTAACTCCTACTGCACATGATAAGCTTGTCGGTTAGCCGGAGTTGAGACATGGAGTAGGTAACAGAGGGGAGGGGGAAGGGGGGAATGCTGCACAGAGATCTGACACCATGGTTAAATAAAGTCACTGACAGAGATAGGATTAAGGCAACACAGAGTATATGAATTTAACTTTACAAAGGGGCAATGTTTTTTCACTATAGATGCCCTTTAAAGAAAAAGAAAAAAACCTCATTATCCTTTTTAAAGGGAAAAACATATAATCAGCTGGGTATTCCTATTGTTTGTGTTGCATGTTTAACTGATTCTGCATGTTTTATTAATAAATAGAGAAAGGGCTATTTTAACCATTATGCAAACCCCTTCTGATTGGTGGACATATCTCCATAGACTACAAGCACACGGCCCACTATAGGAAGAGAGAAATCAATGGCTGCCCCCATAAGAAACACAAAAATGAAAATATCCAGATAACTGCTCCAAAAAATATGTATATATACACAGGATAGCAACATAGTAACATAGTAATTAAGGTTGAATAAAGACAACGCGATCATCAAGACCAACCTTTTCACCCTCCTTTTCAACCTAACAGTTGATCCAGTGGAAGGCAAAAAAAACAGCTAAAAAAGGGGAAAAAATCCTTCCTGACTCCAAATGGCAATCAGAAAGTATCACTGGATCAACCAGATCTATAGTATATGTATTAATACCGGTAATTCTCAATATTATATAGTATCCCTGGATCAACCAGAACTACAGTATATGTATTAATACCTGTAATTCTCAATATTATATAGTATCCCCGTACCAACCAGAACTACAGTATACGTATTAATACCAGTAATTCTCAATATTATATAGTATCCCTGTACCAACCAGAACTACAGTATATGTATTTATACCAGTAATTCTCAATATTATATAGTATCCCTGTACCAACCAGAACTACAGTATATGTATTAATACCAGTAATTCTCAATATTATATAGTATCCCCCTACCAACCAGAACTACAGTATATGTATTAATACCAGTAATTCTTAATATTATATAGTATCCCCGTACCAACCAGAACTACAGTATATGTATTAATACCAGTAATTCTCAATATTATATAGTATCCATGTACCAACCAGAACTACAGTATATGTATTAATACCAGCAATTCTCAATATTATATGGTATCCCCGTACCAACCAGAACTACAGTATATGTATTAATACCAGTAATTCTCAATATTATATAGTATCCCTTTACCAACCAGAACTACAGTATATGTATTAATACCAGTAATTCTCAATTGTTTATGAACACTGACCATGTTGGTCTTTGCTTTGAATAGGAAGAAGGGGGAGGGGTTTGTGCACCAACAGGAAGTGGGATTGTCACTTCCTGTTTCTATGTATATATATGGGTGTATTATATATACATATATATATATTATATATGGGTGTATTCACTGTGTTCCTCACATTTGAGAAAGGACCCCTGGTCCGAAACATGTTATGTGTGAATAAAGATTGCTGAATTGAGATATCCTAGGAGTCTCCTCATTTCTGGATCTGCCTACACCACTTACCTATCTAAAATGTTTGTGGTAACAAAGTGTATTTAAAGGAAAAGTTCACTTAAAAAGTAAACTATTCCTTTAATGCATTGATTGAAGACCAGGAGGTTAAGGAGCTATGCCTTACCTTCAATTCTTCAATCAATTGACCAGGAGCCACGGACGAAGATAGACAATATTTACCTTACACATGATCCTCCGTAGCAGAACTGACAGGCCCCGACCGCTTCCTGGTTCAGATTAACTATAACGCGCATTGTCGTACATGCGAGTTATAGTTAATCTGAACCATGAAGCGGATCATGTGTAAGGTACATATCGTCTATCTTCGTCCGTGGGTCCTGGTCAACTGATTGAAGAATGGAAGGTAAGGCATCACTGTTCTTAGCCTCCCTTTTCAAGTGAACTATTCATTTAATATTTTGAAAGACACACTCATTTGAACTATTGTAAATATTACTATTAAAAAAAGTGCCTTGGTGTCCTCAAAATTTTCATGCCCTCTTGAAGAAGCACAGGGGCAATAAATATATTGAGTAATGGTATATTGGAACCCATGTACTATAAAGTCAGCACTGTTTTATTGGTCCATTTCAGAAATGTTTGTTGTTAAAACTGTAGGCTTAAAACGTATAAATAATTGTAAAAAAAACAACAACTGTTAAAGTACAAGTTTACTCAAATTAATGAGAAGAAAGGTGGGTTCACTTTTTGAGTGAACCTATCCTTTAAATAAGGCTCAGATTTTTGAATACAGCAAAAGTAACCATCCTTCCTAATTTTCGAAAATAGCCTTGAACGTTCGATAATCCTGGAAAATATTATCGGAAACTCGAAAAATAGTCTCCGGTCTTATTTTCGAGGATAAAAATCAAAAATTCCCTATGTTTTTCGGATTTTCGGGATTTTCCTGAGATTCGGGAATCTGAAAACGGAATGAAACTGATGAGTTTCGGCCATCTCTACTAGTGCTGAATGGTGCTGATTTTACAATTATTGATATTAGGCCATCATTAATTTTCTCTGTGGTATCTTGACAGTACTTTGGGATGACATTATCTGAATGCAGACCTAGATAGATTACAAATATAGGCAGCAGAGTGGTAGATGAAATTCAATGTTGATAAATGTAAGGTGATGCATTTGTTGTTTAACAATTCTCATCCACCTACGCCACAAATAACCCTGTGCTAAGCGAATCTCTGTTGGAAAAAGATTTAGGGGTTCTAGTAGATAACAGAACTGTAGCAAACAAATCCAGACAGGAATGTCTAGAGCTAACAAGATACTGTCTTATAGAAAGAGAACGGTGACTAATGTAATGTAATGGAAAGTTCATTGGATAGTTTCAAGAGTTGACTGGATAAGTTTGTAAAACTGAGAATTACTGGTATTAATACACATACAGGGTTATTCAATAAAAGGTCTTATTGTTAAAAATGGTGCTAATTTTGCCCCAACCAATCAGAAATCATTTAACATCTGAAAGCTAACATCTGATTGGTTGGGGCAAAATTAGCACCATTTTTAACGATAAGAACTTTTATTGAATCTCCCCCATAGTTCTGGTTGATCCAGGGATCTTTTCTGATTGTTATTTAGGGTCAGGTAGCATTTTTTATTTAATCCCACTTCATTCTGTTTTTTTTTTGCCTGGATCAATCAGGCTAGTGGTAGGCTAAAAAAGTTGGACTAGAAGGACATATGTACCGTATATACTCGAGTATAAGCCGAGATTTTCAGGCTTTAAAATTACCCTGAAAACCTAACCTCGGCTTATACTCGGGTCAGCCCCAATTTAGATCCAAATGCTGCTGCAGATAGTAACCAGTAGGTGGCGCTGTGTTAAAAAAACTCCTTCACCTGCATAGAAAGTTACAGGAGCTGATCTGACTTTACACTCTTTCCTGCTTCCTGTAGTCAGGCTGCTGGACTCACTCTGCACTGTCACTGCTCATCTGGATGCTGTACATCTGATGGGTCTCCTCAGTTTGGGGCAAAAAACAGCTGCTAGTTCAGTGCAAATGACAGCTTGAAACTACAACTCTCAGGTGACATTTTTAACTATTTGTCAGAGAGTGCCCATTACTATAAGGGGGTCAGGAGAATTGCAAATGATGGTAAGCTTAATTAAAAGTTTATTGAACCTTGCCACTCCACATGTTTAGAAACTACAACTCCCAGCAACCAATGCATGCTGGGAGTTGTAGTTTCCAAACATCTGGAGTGCCAAGGAATTGGGGGTTACTTGTACTGGATTTGGCTATTACTGTTTGGGATTGCTGTATGGGAATTTTGCTGTCTATTTAAAGGGCAAATTAAGCCACAAAACAATACTAAATCAGAAGGCAGTAGTAGTTATCATTTCTACCCTCGGCTTATTCTCAAGTCAATCAGTTTTTACAAATTTTTCAGGTAAAAATAGGTACCTCAACTTATACTCGGATCGACTTCTACTCGAGTATATATGGTATTTTTTTAAATTAATAATTAAGTTTCATTATGCTTAAATAAAAATGATTGATCAAAACTAATACCTAACTCAAAGGAGAACTAAACCAAACATTTTCTACTCCATAATCTTAATGCATCCTCCCCCATGACACTAATAAATAGCAATTAACCACTCCAGTAAATAGTACTAAAGAGAGTGTAAATGCACTGTCTGGCCACACCTCCTGACTTGGTCCCCCCACCTAATATGGACTGTTACAGGATTTGCTACAGACTACTGGTAGAGTACTGGCCTGCTGTAACAAGTTCCTGTAGTGGCTTAGAATTGGGCATGTTCAAAGCACACAATGGTGACCACATTGTGGAATACTGGAAAGGTAAATTTCCCAGAACTCACATCAAAATGGCAGGTGAGACACAGATTACTGATTTTATATAAACATGCTCTGTCTTCTGATTCAGTGTTGTTCTGAGGCTTTAGTTGCCATTTAAAACAATTTAATTATTGGCACTTTTCTTCCCATGAACCTCTGCAGCTGTTGATGTCAGACCTATTCAAGTTTATGGGCATGGGGTCAAAGCCTGCTACGGTATATTGTTTCTTAGTAAATGTCATGGTTATCTGGGCTTCTCCATAGCACTTTATAGGGAAGAATGGCAAAAGGTTTTGCAGTTGGGGTTGATATCTTGTGGGTAAAAAAGTTGATGAAGTACATGCCTTCAGGTGAACATGCCTTTTAAGATTTGATTTATTATTTTTTAAATGTACGTATTACAAAAATTAAAGGAGAACCAAAGTCTCCAGACAACATTGTCCCAATAGACAGAGCATATTCCGAAACATACAACAAGCTCTTTATCACCTCTGTGGCTGCTGGTTAATTTATTAATTTACCCAGTGGGTCCTAGGTTTCAGCTCACATAACCCAATGCCTCTGTACTCTTCACTGCTCAACAGATCAAAACAAGGAAGTTGCATGTTGCATCCTTGCTTCCTTGAAGCTGACAACAAATTACAAAACAGCCCAGAGATCCTCTCCCTTCCTGACACAGAACAGTGATTTCGGTTTGTTTGTTTTTTTAATAACAATTTTATAATCCTTTAATTTTCATACATAAAAGAAAAGTAATCTTTTCAGTGTATTTCTAAGCTAGCATGGATGTAAAAAAATAACTTTTACCCCTAACCCACCTGACATACCATTACTAGGTGGAACACTAGTATATGTAGAATCTTTATCTTTTGCTAGAAACGTGATTGAAAAAAAAAATAGAAGTAAGCCTGGGAAAATAAACCTGTGACCTTGTGGACTGTGTGCTTTTAAAACAAGTGCTTTAGCAGGGGAGCCACCACAGCTCATGCAAGGTATATTTAGAAGCTTCATCTTTTGCTAGGAACTACATAAAAATGTCAGTAAAATGAGCTGATTATTTTGTATTGCCTCAGGAAGGCTGTATGAAATTGATACTATCAGATAAATAAACTGCAGGCTTACAAGCAGCTTTTATAGTCTTATCAGGGGCTTCCAAATTGGTGTGTAGATATCTGTATAGAAATCACTCTCTGCATAGAGACAATGAATAGTGGTGTCAGGGGACTGCATGAGCAGTGAATTGTACTGAAAACAACATGAAAACCTTCTTAGTTCCACAATCTAGAACTTACATGTACTAAATGCAACTTAATAGAGAATAATATTATAATGCATAGGTGTTCTGGAGAGAAAAGCTTTCATATTAGGATTTTTTTTTAAAAGTTTACTTCTTCTTTAAGTAAAATGATTAGTGAAGGTTAAGTACCGGTATTTGTAAAGCTACAGAGTAAAAGAGTAAACACTAAATAGAAAGATGAAAGCAGTATGCATCTCACATACTGGTACTCCACATACGGCACAACTGACTGTATATCTGGTTTTAAAATTCATTCATTACATTACATAGCCTATGGTTAACTGACAAGTTCTCTTTCCCTGATTCTAGGAGGAGCAAGGCACAGACTAAACAGGAAAACAAATAAAACTTTGAGCCATCTCTGTAATTCCAAAATGCATTGCAAATGAGCAGAATAATCAGTTCTCCTACTGCACAATTTTTATTTTACTTTTTGCATCTAGAAACATTTTCCAACCATGACGTTTGCATGTTAGTCTTTCAGCTTTAGCAGCCTGTTCAGAATTTAACCTAACACAGGCACACTTAAGGCATTACTGCTTTGTGTTGTAATTTCATTTATAATTACGCTTGACAGTGTCTCTAATAAAAAGAATTGGATGATGGATTTTGTCTGCTTTGGGAAATGCAGCTTTAGTTAATGGTTATTATGAATACAGGGAAGGGTGATGATGGGACAGACCTAATTTGTTTGCAAGTTGCATTCCTACTTAGAAAAAAAGCAGTGTAAGTATCCCTTAGGAGAAAGGAGGCTTGGATTGTATCCAAGGCACAGAGCTTCTGCTGTGCCTCGGCAGGAAGATCATTGCCAGAATGCACACTAAGCCATTGAATTAGCATTTCTTGGATGAATGTGGTCACAGTTTACAAGTGTTTTTTTTTTTTTTTTTTAACTATTTTTCCAAATCTCTGTTTATTTATTTTTTGCAGATGCTTATTTTTACAACACACAGGTACATGCACAAACTGTGAATGCTGCATAGATCAATGGTCATTTTGCAAAATTTTCAGCTCTTAAATCTTTAAAAGCCTATATAATATAATATAATATGATAAATGGTTGCAGAATATGATAATATTAATAATTAGGAATCAAGGAAACGTCATATATTTACGGTGGTTTAATGTTAATGTTATCTTGGGGTCTCGGGATAAATCCAGGGTTACATGAATAAAAATGAAGGTCACAAGTGACCCATCACACTTGCCTGTGACCCATCACACTCACCAGTGACATACCACACTCCCCAGTAATCCATAACACTCCCCAGTAATCCATAACACTCCCCAGTGACCCAACACACTCATTAATAACTGTCCTTTCTCACAATAACTCTCCAAATTCACCAGTGGACCTATCATAATCATCCAGGGACCAATCACATATAACAGCGACAGACCACACTCATCAGTGACCACTATACTCACCAGTAACCCACCACACTCACTAGTAACCCACCATAGTAACCAGTGATTCACCACACTTACCTGTGGACCATCACACTCACCCATGGATATATCACATGCAACAGTTACCCACCACACTCACCAATGATAGACCATACTTACCAATGACACACCATACTTACCATTAACCCACTGCATGCACCCATTAACTCACTGGTGGCCCACCACTTACCAGTGACCCACTTCACTCACCAATAATCCACCACACTCACCCGTGGACACATCACACTCACCAATAACCCACCAAACTCACTAGTGACCTATCACACTCACCAGTGACCCATCAAACTTACCAGCCGCCCACCGCACTCACCACACCCTGTGGACTTGGCTCCTGGGCCCCCTGCTCCCCTCTAGTTATGCCCCTGATTACACTCAACAATGAAACGCCTCACTCACCAGTAATCCACCAAACTTACCAGTTACCAACCATACTCACTAGTGTCCCCCCAAACTAACCAGTGAACCACCACTCACCATTAACTGACCAAACTCACCTGTAATTCACCAAACTAACCAGTGACTTATCACACTCACCTGTGCCCCATCAAACCTACCTGAAACTCACCAAACTTAAAAGTGACCAATTAAACTTGCTAGTGACCCACCAAACTCACAAGTGACCCACTGAACTAACCATATATTATTTACTAATGTATATATTTCTTAAAATATGCTTGTGAAGACAGGTCATGGTATATCTGATGTATTCAGTTAGTTAAACTGGACTTGAAGTTTAGTTCTTGAAGATGTTTTGTTAGTCATCCGACTGAGTTTCTCAATTCAGAATGACTTGTACAAGAATCTGTTGGCAATTAAGTACCCTGGAAACAGATTGCCAACAGATTCTTGTAAAAGTCATTCTTAATTGTGTAAGCCAGTTGGATAACTAGCAAAACTAAACTTCAAGTCCAATTGATCTGCTGGATACAACAGATATTTCTTAATATACAAAATAAATTTTAAAAAAAGGTAGAGAGATGACAGAAACATAAAACACAACCCCTACTCCACACAATACCAGTATATTGTAAATCAATAAATGATAATTATAGTAATAGATTCAGTTTTGAGCTCTGTAGCCAATGGGTGGTTACCATGTATTAGTACAATAAGAAGTGGTATCTGAATTTTACATCACGGTTGATAATTTACATTTCGGCTGTGACTGCTTGAAAAATTTCATATAATTAAAGCTTTACAGTTAGTTTTAATTGAAGTGAAGACTAACTTGTAGAAGAGGCTTTAAATACTATAACTAAACTGTATTCAACACATTATTATTAAATAAAGGATATTATGATAAAGCCAGACTATTTAGCGCTAAATGAAAGTGTGTTATTTTTCTCCATGCCACGTTCCTATTAAAACCAATCAAGTACAAAGATCATTTTCTGCTTCCTTATCTTACATGGCTAGGATATTATGAGCTTTTGCTTCGGTAAGATAAATCTTTCTCCATCACAAGTGGCAGGCTGGCAAATGTACTGGGAGCAGTGCTATGAATCACTATCTAATTGCTTTTGAAATGAGAAAGAAATGATTGCAGCACACCCAAGCTTTAAAATCCAATCCAGGGGATATGTTCCAGCAGCTTTTTATCAGCCAGCCTAGACATTTCTTCTCAACAAATAAAACCCTGGACTGGTGTTTTATTCAGGCACTTGCCAATCCTAGAAGGGTCCCTCTAAGCCATGTGCTTGTGTGCAAGTGAACTCAGAAGCCCTATACACAGGTTAAAATAGGCCGCGCGCAAAAATCTAGGTGAATATAGGCGTCAAGTTAAGTAGCACACAAAATTTGATTTTGTGTCTGCACAGATGATATATATATCTCCACAAAACAATAAATTAGGGAGCACATTGCCCTTAGCATGTCAATTTCATTGTTTTAAGTAAAACACACAATAGTTATGTGTTTCCTTAGCTTAGGATAGTGTGCCCTGCAGCCCACCAAACTACCAATGCTCTTTTGGGGGTTATGGGCATTTATAGTGTATTCTTATTAATTTGCTGGAGGCTTCCTCTTTTCTTATCCCAGCTCTAGAGGATGTTAATCAGATTGCTTGTGGTAGTTCAGCAAAAATGTTTAAACTGTCTGTCACATAGAATTTTAGTGAAAAAGAAATGTAGAAAAAGAAACTTTGAAGGGCAACTATACTGAAAAATCAAGTGCAACCTTTTCACTCACCTTTTTTACCCTACATAATAGTTGATCCAGAGGAAGGCAAAAAAACCTAGCTAAAACGGGGGGGAAATTCCTTCCTGAATCAGATGGACAGTATCCCTGGATCAACCAGAACTGCAATATATGTATTACTACCAGTAATTCTCAATATTATATAGTATCCCCGTACCAACAAGGACTACAGTATATTTATTAATAGCAGTTATTCTCAATATTATATAGTATCCCTGTACCAACCAGAACTACAGTATATGTATTAATACCAGTAATTCTCAATATTATATGGTATCCCCGTACCAACCAGAACTACAGTATATGTATTAATACCAGTAATTCTCAATATTATATAGTATCCCCGTACCAACCAGAACTACAGTATATGTATTAATACCAGTAATTCTTATATAATAGTATCCCCGTACCAACCAGAACTACAGTATATGTATTAATACCAGTAATTTAATATTATTAGTATCCTGTACCAACCAGAACTACAGTATATGTATTAATACCAGTAATTCTCAATATTATATGTTCCCCGTACCAACGAACTACAGTATATGTATAATACCAGTAATTCTCATATTATATAATCCCTTACCAACCAGAACTACAGTATATGTATTATACCAGTAATTCTCAATATTATATAGTATCCTCGTACCAACCAGAACTACAGTATATGTATTAATACCAGTAATCTCAATATTATATAGTATCCCTGTACCAACCAGAACTACAGTATATGTATTAATACCAGTAATTCTCAATATTATATAGTATCCCTGTACCAACCAGAACTACAGTGTATGTATTAATACCAATAATTCTCAATATTATATAGTATCCCTGTACCAACCAGAACTACAGTATATGTATTAATACCAGTAATTCTCAATGGGTATGAAAAAGATTTTGAATGATAATCCGTATAAAATAAGGTTCACTTACAGTATAGGACCATGTGAAGTCCATGTCTGGACTCACCCTATCCATCCAAGGGGATACAAGTCGAACAAGGGATTTTAGAAAATCTTTTCACCCAATACCTACCACCTTGGATAGGATCCGATTTTGAAGCAGAGCAGGATATAGATGTTTCCCACATAGAGCATGTCCACTTGGTAATTACTTGTCTTTGAGTAGTTTTGAGAGTAAAATAGAAAGCAAAAAACTGGTTAAAATATAAGGGTATTTACCATTGTGGCACCAACAGATGTCTGACATGTGCTATATACAAAAAGGAGAGTCGTTTAAAAGTCCCGTAGTGCGATGCACGATGTGTACGAATGTTCATACACATCGTGCATCGCGGGTGGGAAACTTTACACAAGTGTCATCAGTCAGGAGAAGAGGGGATTGATTGGCTGAAAGCTTCGAAAGCAGAGGCACATGGATATTTTTATTAGCCACTAGATATCCCCATGGTAAATTCCATGGGAGATAGAACTTGTTTTGTAAAATAGACTGTTTAGGTCAGGCACTGTATCGGGTCATATCATTTTATTAGGAGGGATCCCAGCTCTGATTTCTAAATCATGATATATATTGTTATTCCCTGTGTATTTCCACTTAACAGAGACATAATGTAAGTTTATTCTCTGCAGGTTGTTGCTGTTTAATTATTCTTCAGGGAGATTCAATAAAAGTTCTTATAGTTTAAAATGGTGCTAATTTTGCCCCAACCAATCAGAACTTATGTAACATTTGAAGATAACATCTGATTGGTTGGGGCAAAATTAGCACCATTTTAAATAGAAACTTTTATTGAATAACCCTGCTTATTTACTGTATTTCTCTTGCTCAGCAGGTTAGATATAGTGACACATTTTCCAGGTTTTTGTATAATATGTGTAACTGTTTAGGATGTTAGATGAAGCTTGTATGTCTTTATCTTGAATAGTGTGTGCTTTGTAACCATTCCTTCTCCTAACAGAGACTGTTAATCTTGCGTGCCTCTGTTTCCAGCAGGGTTGACATCACACCTGGGATCTGTCTATGTGAGCAGTCCAGCGGTTTTCAGCTGGATCACTACAGTGGGGTTAATTCTCGTATTCGCTCGCATGAGTTACAGGTTCCCCCCCTATAAAGGAAATGACGTTAGGCGTTTGCCTTTAATATCATTCTATGTACATCAGACATTGCTATATATATATACAGCATACAGGTATTGGGCTGTTATATATTGGAGTATGCAAATTTCCACTTCTCCTTCACCCTAAAACAATTGCTCATGTTACCAATGGGCCCGTTTGTCCATTCTGGATAAACACGTGACCGAGTTAGGTTGCGCCCTGCACACACGGTAAGTTGCATTTAGTACTGTAAGTAGTAGATTCTGTAAAAAAAAGGCTTCCGTGCTGTTGCATCACTGTTGTATAAATGCACCTGCATTCATTGTTGGGTTGCTGGTGGCGCACCATGTAGATGTAGGGGCACTGTTTTAGGAACACACAGCCCAAGAAGTCACAAGTTCATATCCCTAGTTTCCCTATTAAACAATATAGCGTAGTCTACTACCCGAGTTATTGTTGGTTTCCATCATATTTAGAAAAATATAAAGTGTACAAACTTTATTTATAGCAGCTCTTTTTTTATTTGCCAAGCAGTGTGAATAGCTGAATAGAAAAAAAATTTTACGTTTCCAGTCTTGCCCATCATCTATTCACAGCCAGCAAATCTCCTGATCTGAGTGTTCATCTCGCTCTGCAGTATGTTTTCCCCGCCCCACCCAGACAAGCGAAATAGCAAATATCCTTTCCTTAAAAACACAAGCAATAGGATTGCAATCTTATGTGTTTCAGGATACGATGCCCTATTCTCATAAACTCAAACAACCATCCACTGTTTAAAAACAATTCTTAATTGGTAACAATCGTCCGAGTTAACCTATTGTTCACTGTTTGCAGCTAAAGGGATACTTGATGAACAAAAAAAGAAGTTTCTCCTTTAAAAGGAGTTTTTTTCTTCTTTTAATTCTCAATAACATTTTTGTACTTTTAAATCCCCCCTAGATATAGAAATATATATATAAAAGGGGGGGGGGGGGGTTTAAAGGTAAAAACATTTTATTAAGAATTTAGGGCATCTTAGTGGAAAAATGAACTTTTTTTTTCTTCTTTCCATGTGTTCTCTAATCCCCACAACCCCCAGAGTGTCTTCACTTGTTCAGATTCCCTCTCTGTCCTGAGATACACCAGTTAGAAGAATACGTGATTGCATTCCTCTACTCCTACTTGGACTGTCAATCAAATCCCTGTGACGTGATCCCCCTCCCTGCTGTAATAAACATAGAGATAAGAGCATTAGCAGGGGGAGAGAGGTAGCTTTGATGGTAGATATAAGGCTGCACTTGACCCCCCTTTTAATAGCTTTCACTGATTAATGATGGGTCACAAAGTGAGAGATCAAAAACTGTACGGAGCTCCTTCTTCCGTGTCTCCAGGACAGCTTGCTTTCTATTGGCCCATGTGCGTGGGTGTGTTTATCAGGATGTTGAACTTTTAACTCCTACTGCACCTGATAAGCTTGTCGGTTAGCCGGAGTGAGAGACATGGAGTAGGTAACAGAGGGGAGGGGGAAGGGGGGAATGCTGCACAGAGATCTGACACCATGGTTAAATAAAGTCACTGACAGAGATAGGATTAAGGCAACACAGAGTATATGAATTTAACTACAAAGGGGCAATGTTTTTTCACTATAGATGCCCTTTAAAGAAAAGAAAAAAACCTCATTATCCTTTTTAAAGGGAAAAAACATATAATCAGCTGGGTATTCCTATTGTTTGTGTTGCATGTTTAACTGATTCTGCATGTTTTATTAATAAATAGAGAAAGGGCTATTTTAACCTTATGCAAACCCCTTCTGATTGGTGGGACATATCTCCATAGACTAAAACCACGGCCCACTATAGGAAGAGAGAAATCAATGGCTGCCCCCATAAGAAACACAAAAATGAAAATATCCAGATAACTGCTCCAAAAAATATGTATATATACACAGGATAGCAACATAGTAACATAGTAATTAAGGTGAATAAAGACAACGCGATCATCAAGACCAACCTTTTCACCCTCCTTTCAACCTAACAGTTGACCAGTGGAAGGCAAAAAAAACAGCTAAAAAAGGGGAAAAAATCCTTCCTGACTCCAAATGGCAATCAGAAAGTATCACTGGATCAACCAGATCTATAGTATTGATTTAATACCGCGTAATTCTCAATATATATAGTATCTGGATCAACCAGAACTACAGTATATGTATTAATACCAGTAATTCTCAATATTATATAGTGTCCCCGTACCACCAGAACTGCAGTTATGTATTAATACCAGTAATTCTCAATATTATAGTTATCCCTGTACCAACCAGAACTCACGTATATGTATTAATACCAGTAATTCTCAATATTATATAGTATCCCTGTACCAACCAGAATACAGTATATGTATTTATACCAGTAATTCTCAATATATATAGTATCTGTACCAACCACACTACAGTATATGTATTAATCCAGTAATTCTCAATATATATAGTATCCCCGTACCAACCAGAACACAGTATATGTATTAATACCGGTAATTATATATTATATAGTATCCCTGGATCAACCAGAAACTACAGTATATGTATTAATACCTGTAATTCTCAATATTATATAGTATCCCCGTACCAACCAGAACTACAGTATACGTATTAATACCAGTAATTCTCAATATTAATAGTATCCTGTACAACCAGAACTACAGTATATGTATTTATACCAGTATTCTCAATATTATAAGTATCCCTGTACACCAGAACTACAGTATATGATTAATACCAGTAATTCTCAATATTATATAGTATCCCCTACCACCAGAACTACAGTATATGTATTAATACCAGTAATTCTTAATATTATATAGTATCCCCGTACCAACCAGAACTACAGTATATGTATTAATACCAGTAATTCTCAATTTATATAGTATCCATGTACCAACCAGAACTACAGTATATGTATTAATACCAGCAATTCTCAATATTATATGGTATCCCCTACCAACCGAACTACAGTATATGTATTAATACCAGTAATTCTCAATATTATATGTATCCCTTTACCAACCAGAACTACAGTATATGTATTAATACCAGTAATTCTCAATATTATATAGTATCCTGTACCAACCAGAACTACAGTGTAGTATTAATACCAGTAATTCTCAAATTATATAGTATCCTGTACCAACCAGAACTACAGTATATGTATTAATACCAGTAATTCTCAATATATATAGTATCCCTGTACCAACCAGAACTACAGTGTATATTATACCAATAATTCTCAATATTATAGTATCTGTAACAACCAGAACTACAGTATATTATTAATACCAGTAATTCTCAATATTAATAGTATCCCTGTACCAACCAGAACTACAGTAATATGTATTAATACCAGTAATAATTCTCAATATTATATAGTATCCCTGTACCAACCAGAACTACAGTATATGTATTAATACCAGTAATTCTCAATTTTATATAGTGTCCCCGTACCAACCAGAACTACAGTATATGTATTAATACTAGTAATTCTCAATATTATATAGTATCCCTGTACCAACCAGAACTACAGTATATGTATTAATACCAGTAATTCTCAATATTATATGGTATCCCCGTACCAACCAGAACTACAGTATATGTATTAATACCAGTAATTCTCAATGTTATATAGTATCCCTGTACCAACCAGAACTACAGTATATGTATTAATACCAGTAATTCTCAATATTCTATAGTATCCCTGTACCAACCAGAACTACAGCATATGTATTAATACCAGTAATTCTCAATATTTTTTAGCTTTAGAAACTTATCCATCCCACTTTTAAAGCCATTTAATTAACTTGCCATTACCACATCTGCTGGAAGTTCCTGTTTCACCGTTCTCACTTTTTAAAGAAACCTTTCCTAACCTGAAGATTAAAATTCTTTTCTTTCATTCTTAGCACTCTCTGCAAATTTACTTTAAGTCATTTTGGCATTGGACATGCCCTTAAAGCTGCCCTGTAATAAATTTACATTTAGGGTTTCTGGGGCAACTAAAGCTTTTTCTGCTCACAAAAAAAAATCAGTGTTTTGTATTTATTAATTCCATCTAATAATGTTTATGTTTAGTAATTTATTTCAGCACTAAATGCCCAGGTTAGAAAACTACTCCCAGGGGGGCTATTACCATTAACTTGGGTTGGGCCACAGCTGACAGCTCATTGCTCAGCCTCTGCATCTCAAATATGTTCATCTCTCCATTAGAATTATTAGTAAAGACAGTCACCTGTGTACAGAGGAACAGAGTTGAGCTGTCAATCTTGGCACAAGAAAAACTCTGACAGCTCACCACTTGTAGTAGGGACCACCCAGGCAGGTAGGAGTAGGATTTCTACCCTTAAAAGTACTTAGTTGTCCTTGAAACATTTTAATGTGGGTGGGACAGTAACTAAAATGTTGAGATTCAGAATGAAATCCAATCCTTAACTCCAGACCACAAGAGAGTTTATCTGAAAGCCACAAAGTAGAAATTAAACCTCATTTCTGCTGAACATAATTCTTTGGCAGAACTTCAGGTTTCACAAATTTGTGAGCTGTTTTGAAATTTCAATTGTTCCGTAAACAACTTTCAAATCTCTGTTAACATTCACAGAATTATTAATATGTAAGTGTGAAAAAAAGCAAACTCTAAAACGGCGTATTGATATAAAATAGGGAGTCAGAAAACAGTACTACGGTACCGGTGCTAGAGGTAGGTAAATTACAAACATAAAGACTTAACTCTATTTATGTCAGAGTTAAGTGCCCATTCCCTATTGGGGTGGTGGAGGTGGTACTCTTGGGAGATACTTACATTAACATTCACAGAATTACTGTACTGACCTTGATCTTGTCCTAGTACAAACAGGAGCAGCTGGGAAGAAGCCCAGAAAAATTCCAGCTTTGAATAATCTCTGCAAAATGCAAGGCAAACATATCCTGTGAAACATTTATACGAACTGTTAACGGCAGCTTTACAACTAAAGTAGCCAGATCATTCAGATCCCATCTAAGCAGCAATCTCACCAACTAAAGGACACGGCTGGATAACCTGCATTTTACAGAGACTAATCCAAGCTGGATGTATTTCCCACAATGGTGAATTCTTTTCTGGTTTCTTGCCAGTTTTACCCACTGATATACCACGTGGTACTATCTTGGTCACCTTCCTAGTTGGTTATACTGGTAGAAGGGGAAGAAAAGTAGAGCTGCGACACCTTTTATTGGCTAACTAGAAAAAAAAATGAAGCAAGCTTTCGGGAGTCCTAAGCACCCTTCATCAGGCTGGACTGGTAGAAGGGCGGGATAGTGTATCTGTAAGTGTAGGTACCACACTGCACGTTGTCACCTTCTATTGAATGGGGTTTGGAAACTGTGATCAATTCAGTGAGAAGTGAGGCGGATTGAAACTTTGTGGTTTTGTTATCTCGAGCCACAAGCTGTTTCTTTGGTTAAAGATGAGAGAAAATGACAGACAAATACAGCAATGTTGAAACCAACCATATCTGTCCTATAAGGATTTACTTACCTCAATAAATCAGCAGTGTGTACAGTTAGTGGACAGATTGTAAGGATGGAAAAGCTTTGTAACAAATAAAAAATCAACCCAGTCCTTACTGCTAGGGATGGGCATAACTGTGCCATTTACCAGCTTCTTTGTGTGCAACATTCTGAGGTTTGGGGCCACATGTGCAGTCATAAAACTCTCTTTTTAAATCATTCGCCATGCAGGAGGTACTGATTTATAGGGGAACTAAAGCAGGGGCCCGGGGGCCTCCCGCACGAATAGAGGCTGGGCCCTTGACCCCCTCCTCCCTTCAAGATTCCAAGGTGCCTTCCGTGATCAGTTCAGTTCTGGAAGTTCGGGTCTGGTCTTTTAAACAGCTGACCATGCATATGTTTCATTCATACGCGCGATCAGCTGTTTAAAAACGTCTGTTCACAGAATGGTTCTTGGTCTTGTGGCGGGCCCTACTACTGTCCAGCCCCCCCCAGGCAGTAGAATATTTTATATTGTTTCATAAGTAAGCCACAGGATTCAAACTTGTGACTTCTTGGTCATTAAAAAAATGAAGTTTATATCTCCTTTAAAAGGAAAATTCCAGTACAATTAGATGATTACACTGAGTCAATCCCCAATCCTCCTGTATATACCATGTTCACACACACAAAACCAATGGTTTCATTCCTTGGTTAAAACCAGAAAACCTTACTAATGCAATTCTACATCCGCTTGTGTGGGTTTTACACTCATCAGAAGATATCACACTCTATTTCACATCCTCCTTTTCCGTTTAACCATAACAAAGAGATTCAATGGTGCTCTTATAATTACCATGTGTAAAATAAAAAACGGTTATTTTACAATAAGAAAGTTTTATAAATCTTGACAATTAAGTATAGAAACTATAGCGAGAAATCTCTAAAACAAAATATTACAGCGCAAGGTTAAGTGAATGTCAAATGAACTATTTTATTTCAATATTTCATTCACATAAACTCGGTATTTTACATCATGTAATCACTCTACATTGTTACAATGGGATGTTGCACAGAATCTGTCTGTCCTATAGGGGTAAAAATCACTTTCCCCAGCACCGTAAATAGCCATTCACCAGAGGAACCTGCCTGATTACTTATATGGTCAATGACTAATTGTATTTCCTTCCCCATTGGACACACATAGAAAGTAAGTTAGAGTACCATGACCCTATAAAAAGCAGAAGACCACAGCATCTCATGCTTATATTATTAGGGGTGCATTATATATATATTTTAATTTAGCTTGTGTACTATGTTGAAATAAATGCTTTTTATTTAGTTTTTTTCTTTAGTTTAGGTCAGCTAATTCTCAGGAAAAAAAAAGTGACAACCGGTTTCACAAGCTTATATACCAAAAGATTGGGCCTAGGCACTCCTTGTTGGCAAGTGCCACTGATGTTGACGGTGCAGCTCCTGTTCGTCCTCTACCTGTAGGACTCCCAGCTATAGCACAAGCGTTTAGAGATGGAAGCGCACACTTATCTTCAGATTTGACTGTTTATTATATAACACAAACGAACAACGTTTCGGAGAGCACTATGTCTCCTTCATCAGGTATAACTCACACAATGTGCCCCTTCACCTTAAGTAGACCATTAATCAAGCCTAACTCCTCCCTCCTCATCAAGTGGGAGGGATTAGTGCAACACAAAATTTAGTGACAATACAGCATATATAATAACCAGTGTCTATATGCACCAGGTTCCATGTATTTATAGTGTCCATTTTTGTCCAACATATCAATATATTTTATATAAAGTGAATCAAAACCTTTCCTGGTAGGTGGCGTAGATGTTTTCTTTACCTGTGGCTGTGAAATAAAAGAAAATTGCATATATATACAGTTTATAGCAATAAAAACTATAATTAAAAGTATAGAATCATATTGTAACATTTGTATCTATTGTATCCAATTACATTGTGTCAAAGCAATACATAGTCTTACATAATGTTACTTATAGATAAACGATATTTCTGACATGTTTATGAAGATCACAATGTAGCGAGTTACCTATGTTAAAAGAAAGTTGCAACTCTTTAACCTATAAGAAGCTGTTCAGACCTGAATCCTCGTTCAGGCCCCAAGGATTGAGTGTGTTGAGTCTATCGATCCATTCTGCTTTCTTTTTAAGGAGCATATTGTTATAGTCCCCTCCTCTAGAGTGTTCCTTAACCACTTCTAGTACTTGCCATTTCATTTGGGAGACTTGATGTTTCATTAGTGTAAAATGTTTACTTAACGGTGTCTCATACCTTGAGACACTACCATCATACTTAGATATGCAACTCTTATGTTCTCCAATCCTGGTTTTAACCTCCCTCTTTGTTTTTCCCACATAACCTTTTCCACAGGGGCATTTGATCAAATATATTACTCCCTTTGTGTTACAGGTGGCGAATTCTTTAAGATACATTTTATTACCCATGCTAGGATGATATACATGATTTCCTCTTATAATCGAATTACATATGCCACAATTTCTGCATGGGAATGTCCCTTGTTGGGGTGTGCCTAGAAACAACTGTTTAGTTCTCGGGGGGGGGGGGGGGGGGGGGTACCATATCTGTTTTTCACCAGTGGGGTACTTAAGTTAGATGCCGTTTTATAAGATAACAGAGGGGGTTCAGAAAAAAGTTTTCCATAGTCCGGATCTTCTTGTAATATCTTCCAGTGATTTTTCAGGATTCTGCCTATTCGGTTAGAATTAATATTGTATGTGGTTACAAAAGGTATTCTCTGTTCTAGTTTACCTATCTCTTTCTCTTTAAGGAGAGATTCCCTTTCAATTGCCATTGCTTTCTCGAGTTGTTTTTTTAACAGTCTATTATCGTACCCTCTATTACTGAATTTTTTACTCATTTCTTCCAGCCTTTGTTTACACATGGCCTCCTCACTGACAATTCTTCGGACCCTTAAAAATTGACTATATGGCAGACTTTGTATAGTGTTCCTAGTGTGAAAGCTGTCTGCTTTTAAGAGATTGTTTCTATCTGTTTCTTTTGTGAATAAATCTGTTGCTAATCCTTTATCCTTCTTCATAATCAGCACATCCAAGTAATTAATCTCCAGTTCATTGTAGTTCAGTGTGAAATTAAGTGTGGGGTGGGCATCGTTCACATATCCTTCATAGTTCTTTAGGGATGTCAAGTCTCCTTCCCATATATAGAATATGTCATCCACATATCTGGTATAACCCTTAATCTTATTTTTCCACCTGTCATTTTCCAATACACACCTTTTTTCAAAGTCTGCAACTACAATGTTGGCATACGTGGGTGCAAAATGGGCACCCATACTGGTCCCTGGCGTCTGGAAAAAATATTTGTCATAGAACCTAAAGTAATTCTTGGTAAGGTAGAGGTTTAACAGATCCATAATAAAGTATACGGTTTTAGTTTCATATCCCCAATCACACCATCCCTAGGTCATGTGGTATGGAGGTGTATAGCGCCTCAATGTCCATTGTACACAGATATGCTTGTTCACTTATGTCTCCTAGGCTTTTGATATGTCTTAAAAATTCAGTTGTATCCTTAAGGCAGGTCTTGTTACTTATAACTATAGGTTGTAAAAAGTGATCAATATATTTACCTAATGGTTGTAATAGATCCTATGCCTGAAACAATTGGGCGGCCTGGTGGTTTCTCTATGCACTTATGTATTTTTGGAAGCATATAGAAAATTGGGGTTCTAGGATGATCACATATCAAAAAATCTTTCGTTTCTTTATTAATGATGTCTTGACTAAAAGCATCTTGTAATAAAGTGTCTATTTCTTTCTTAATTTTGTTCGTGGGATCCCCTGGAGTTAATGTGTAATGTGTTCTGTTACATAGTTGTCTGTTGGCCTCATCCATATACATGTTTTTATCCATTATAACCAGAGCGCCCCCTTTGTCCGCTTTCTTAATTACAATGTCATCCTTCTTTTTTAACTCCCTTAACGCCTCTCTTTCCCTATGGGATAGGTTGTTATAGCCTTTTGTCCAGGATAATTTCTTAATATCTCCCATAACCATGTTTTCAAAGACCTGTAATGAGCTATTGACGATATTGGGCACAAAGGTAGATTTTTTGTTAAAGGGGTGGATTGTGTGTGTACACACTCATCAGAAGATATCACACTCTATTGCACATCCTCCTCTTACCGTTTAACCGTAAGAAAGAGATTCTTATAATTACCATGTGTAAAATAAAATACGGTTATTTTACAATAAGAAAAGTTTTATAAATCTTGACAATTAAGTATAGAAACTATAGCGAGAAATCTCTAAAACAAAATATTACAGCGCAAGGTTAAATGAATGTCAAATGAACTATTTTATTTCAATATTTCATTCACATAAACTCGGTATTTTATTATTTCCTCCTTCATAACGTTTGTCAAATCTTAATATCATGTAATCACTCTCCATTGTTACAATGGGATGTTGCACAGAATCTGTCTGTCCTATAGGGACCATAAATAGCCATTCACCACATTAACTTAATAAAGAGGAACCTGCCTGATTACTTATATGGTCAATGACTAATTGTATTTCCTTCCCCATTGGACACACATAGAAAGTAAGTTAGAGGACCCTATAAAAAGCAGAAGACCACAGCATCTCATGCTTATATTATTAGGGGTGCATTATATATATATATTTTATTTTGCCTGTGTACTATGTTGAAATAAATGCTTTTTATTTAGTTTATTTAGTTTAGGTCAGCTAATTCTCAAAAAATAAAAAAAGTGTCATCCGGTTTCACAAGCTACACAGACTATGACAAAATAGCCACTTCACAGATCAGAGACGGCAAATGGCAGTTCCGTCCTTACTGTGAGTCATTCCAATGTGCACTGCCTCTTAGGAAGTTCTGTGACAGTTGCGTTTTGGTATTTGTATTTGGATACAAAATCCTCGAACGAGCAGGCGTTTCATCCGATAAAGTGCCCATACACGATTACGCCCGTTTGTACACATCGTGCTTTGCGGGTCAGCACTCAAATCTTCAACATTACAGGAAGATTATCAGCCCAGCATGGGATTATGAGTTAAAGGATAACTGGAATAGGATTGGTAATTGCTACCTCGCAATATTGTTTCTGTGAGGAGCATTAGCCCAAAGGATAAATAAAGGATTAGTCCAGGACTAACCTGGCAGATGTACGTGCTGTAGCTCCTTAATGAAATGATATTGTGTGATAGGAATAATCCATCCAACCTCCCTGCCTTGGGGACTTTCCACTTTTATAAAATATGAATTTATAGAGTGTAGTTATCCTTTGCAGAAGCCACAAATTCCATTTCCTGGTAGGACACAATTTAGGGTGGAGATTATGTTTGGAGATTGTTTATTAAATGAGTCACACACAGTCACAGCATAACTACAAAAGTATCAGATTAAAATATTTATGTTTGGAGATTGTTTAGCTGCTGGTCAGAAAAAAAACCATGGCACTGTTAATATTTCGGAGTGACCGTCAGGCTGCCGCAATATTTTGGTTGAGTGGGACTAAATATCGGTGGAAATATCATGTCGGCCTGACGATCAGGCTGTTGACTGGGGAGTACCTGGCCTAAAATGGTTTGCGGATTCTCAAAGGGCAAAGTGTTTTTCCTAATTGATTGTTGGGGTGTTTCTGTAAATTGTCACGTGACTAGGAGAATAAAAATCTAAGTAAAGGGGAACTATGGTCTCTAAAGAAGTTGATTTTGAATGTAAGACCAGGTCCCTACCTTTAAAATGAGCCCTCAACCACCTCTATACGTGCTGCACTACCCAAGATATGAAGCAATCGCTGATCAGAAAGTTAGGGGGTGGGAGGTTCTGAATCTGCGGTCAGAATACTACTTCCTCCTTCTAATCTGCGGTTGGCACATGCTCAGTGCAGGAGAAAGCAGAAGAAACCAGGAAGAGATCAAGTTACAGTGACTGAAGTAGGCGTGGGAGGGGCCAAAGGGGGTTTCAAGGGGACTGCAAGGTGAGGGGCCATGGGTCCCACAAGGAGGAAGAGACACAGGGAAGAGGGATTATCACATGGCTTCAGAGCAGGAAGCAGGAAGTGCAGGGGATCTGGTGATGCTGCTACCATATCACACATAAAAATATCTTCAAAACTATGTAAAAAAGTAAACTGCAAAAATACCCAGGAAAGCAATTTTGTTGGTGGGTAACAAATTAAGATGTGTCTCACACTATGGTGTTACCAGAACCAGAGGCTCATGGGAAGAATAAATCCCTATAAATAATCATTTTTAGGTAACTGATAGCATTTCTAATGCTAAAAATCACTTCTTGTCCTTATTACTGGCAAAATCACCTACATTTAATCGATTTGACTTTCATTATTCTTTAATTCCAGGCATTTGCTTGCAGTATGAAGTCAGTGTAGGGTATTGTCAGACCGTGCGTATCTGTATTTAGGAAATAAACACTGGTACAGTTACGAGTCCTGAAATCGTACACTGGGTCACCGCTAATTAAAATATTAATTTAGTAAATTATTTAAGTTCTTTTCAAGGGTCAGTTTTCTGAAACTACAATTTGAGAGAAGTAAAATGATGGTACTCATATATTTATCTGTGATTGCTTTATCATTAAATTATTAATGTTTAGTGAGTGTTCCTAATTCCCCCCACCCTCCCTTACTCACTGCCTTCTTGTAGTGCGACACTTATAAATTCTGCACAGCCTCACTATGGACACTGCTCTGCTTACACATCTCCCTCCCCCTGCCTTCTTTTCTCTGCTGATTCTCATAATTATTACAGAAAGTGTACTGGCAGGCAGCTAAAGATCCTAGTAAGAGGTCAGGGATGGGAACATATTATAATTTCTGCTCTTGGAGTGACAGGTCTTTCCCTGTAAATGCTGTGATTTCAAATTATGATTTCTCAGGATCTACAGCCCAGATTTAAAAGTTTTGGAGGAGTGGGATATTGCTGTAAATGTACTATTTTTGAAAATTAGATTTTTTAAAGCTAGGTACACACCTAGCGATTTTTCCTCCTGACCGACCGTTCGATACTTTCGAACGGTCGGCCAGGAGGAAGGACTGTCGGTCGCGGCAAAAGCAGCCGCGTCCGATAGTCACCGCGACCGATCGTGCGGTCCATAGAGGACCGCATGATCGGACGAGGTTTTCCACCCTGTCCGATCGTCCTTTCGTCCGATTCGGACGAACGGTCGATCGGACATGGGCACATTCGGATTCGATAATTTCGGTCCGATCGACCGATACACTGAACTATCGGTCGATCGGACCGAAATATCTAATCGTGTGTACCCAGCTTAAGAGTAAAGATACCCTTTAATTTGCAGGATTTAGAAGTCGTTAGATAATCTCATGGTCTCTGCTTTATAATCTGCTCGGTAATTAGATTTTCATTTTCTAGATTTTATCGTGAAAGAAAACAAACAAAAGGAAAGTAACAATAACTAATTAGAGAGATCTTGTGTAGTACATAATGGGGGATTTCTAATTACACTTCCAACACCCTCCTGTAGTTGGGTAAATGATGTAACATTACATTCCAATTCACATTCCAGTTCACAGTCTGGAAATCCCCTCAAGTCCTTTCTCTCTCTCAAGGGCACTTCTAGGGTTTTTGCTGCCTGAGCCAAACTTTTATATGCAGCCCATTCTGCACGTCGCGTTAAAGGGATGTGGGTAAAATGTTACAATTTTGAACTTCCTATCACATAGGTATTTACACAGTTCCTCAGACAGTCAGTTAGCAATTCTATAAATTACTAGAGACAGATATTACATCCCTTTCTCAAACAGCTTGTGTTGCCACTACCATATTGCTCCTTTCAGGTTTTTGTTGATCAAAATAACTTATTTTATAGTCTGTGTTATACATGTTGGTTCAACTGTTACAATACATTAGAAATGCCATACGTTCTGTAGTATAAAATATTTTAGACAAAAGATTTGTAAGCCTTCCACCATGTCAAGCCCTAACTAGCATAACTAGACTTACCTAGCCTAACAAACTAAAGCTAACCTAACCATATAACATGTTGAAGTGAAGTCATGTGGGCGGCTCTCGCACTTCTCGTGCACGTTTGCCAGTTTAGGTATTTTTTTTACTACTGCCTGTCTGCTGCCTTTCTTCTTCAGTGCAGAGGTGCCGCCTGAGACAAATGTCTCACTCTGCCTAATGGTAGATGTGGCCCTGCCAGTGCTCTCTTTACCTTCTAATCTCCTGTACAGTTACCGTAACACCGTAGCCTTGTGTAGCTTTATAACTGGCTAAAAATCCTCACACTTTATTAGTAAACTTTCTTTTATTCCTCTTAAAGGTTGAGGCTACACTATGGCGCACGGAAAAGCGTGTGCACATGCGTGTGCAATTTCCTGTGTTACTGTTCGCTTGTGCTGCAATGTTGCATAATCAGAGTGCATTCGATTCGAAACAAAATAAATCGCATACGTTACAAAAACGGATCACAGCACAGCGCATGAAATTTGACCACCCACTTACACTTACACTCCTCTGCGGTTTTCAAATGGATTGCAAACCGCGATCGGAAATGCTCTACTGTGCCCTAGCCCAAAGGGTCTATTTTTAAAGGGGAAGTACAGACCAAAACCAGTTTAATGACATTATTATTGATTTATATAGCGCCAACATCTTCCGTGGCGCTTTACAATTACAGTCAAACATTACATACAGGGTAATGCATAAGAAACAAAGGTTAGGGCACTAGTATAGTGTACTATAGACACTGCATAATATAATGCGGTGCTCTACAGGTATACATTTAAACATAACAAGTTCAAGGAAAGAAGAAATCCTATTGTCCGCATACAGGTGATACTGAAATCCAAATGAACTAATGAGTTGTCCAAGGCCACAGGTGTAGATGGAGAAAAGAAGAGGACCGAGTACTGAGCCTTGCGGGACCCCCACAGGGAGGGGGCGAGGGGTAGAGCTAATTCCAGAGTGTAAAACACTCTGCAATAGAATCATATCTCATCCATCAGTGGGGTCTCATCTGAAGAATATGGTTAGTTTGGGGGGTGAATTTAGATGTATATACCTGGAAGCTTCTCCCCTACAAAGGATGAACACACACACACACCACCGGCTTGGTTGCGGTGGTTGTACGACCCTCTTTTTGCAAACTGCGGTGTGTGTGTGTGTGTCTGTGAGTGGGGGGGGAGTTGAATATTATCCCATCATTTGAGCCTCGAACACAGGGACGTTTTCTACCCATCTACTGTAGGTGTCCACGCATTTAACCCCCCCCCCCCCCCCCCGCAACATTGGCCAGCCAAACTGTTTGCAGCTGGGTTTCTCAATTCCTACTGGCAGACTGTCACTGCTGCTGTTAACCACTTTGCCACTTTAGTAGTTGGTAAGAGGCACGCGCTGTACCAGGTGGGGAGGGCGGGCATGTATACGTATGTATCCAATGAAATACCAATTGGAGGAACAGGATAGGTTTTCTGTGGATGCGCGGTATGTGGCGCCAGTGTTTTCTCTAGCCACCTGTGTTTTTGCTTTGCCACCGGCTGATTCCAGTCGGGTGGCAAAGTAGCTGGGTGGGGTGGAAAAGGGAAATTTGGTGAGATATTAGATGTTTAACACTTTCAGTGCCAGCACTTTCCCAGAGTATTGCCATTAACACTTTGAGTGCCAGTACTTTCCCAGACTATTGCCATTAACACTTTCAGTGCCAGTACTTTCCCAGAGTATTGCCATTAACACTTTCATTGCCAGTACTTTCCCAGAGTATTGCCATTAACACTTTCAGTGCCAGCACTCTCCCAGAGTATTGCCATTAACCCTTTAGTGCTAGCATTTTCCCATTAACACCTTTAAGCAGAGTATTACCTTTAACCCTTTCAGCTGCCAGCATTGACATGATATACAGTATGTACCAGCATTGACACGATATATAGTATGTACCTGCATTGACACGATATATAGTATGTACCTGCATTGACACGATATACAGTATGTACCTGCATTGACACGATACACAGTATGTACCAGCATTGACATGATATACAGTATGTACCAGCATTGACACGATATACAGTATGTACCAGCATTGACATGATATACAGTGTGTACCAGCATTGACACGATATACAGTATGTACCAGCATTGACATGATACACATTATGTACCAGCATTGACATGATATACAGTATGTACCAGCATTGACATGGTATACAGTATGTACCTGCATTGACATGATATACAGTATGTACCAGCACAGCCATTGACACGATATACAGTATGTACCAGCATGACACGATATACAGTTATGTACCAGCATTGACACGATATACAGTAGGGGTGTACAACACCAGCATTGACATGATATACAGTATGTACCAGCATTGACCATGATATACAGTATGTACCAGCAATGACATAATATACAGTATGTACTGCATTGACATAATATACAGTATGTACCAGCATTGACATGTTATACGTGTGTACCAGTATGACATGATCACAGTATGTACCAGCATTGACATGATATACAGTATGTACCAGCAATGACATAATATACAGTATGTACCAGCATTGACATGATACACAGTATGTACCTGCATTGACATGATATACAGTATGTACCAGCATTGACATGATATACAGTATGTACCAGCATTGACATGATATACAGTATGTACCTGCTTTCCATGTCGCCTCCATTGAATTGTTCACTCCTCACCTACTCTAAGTTCTAATTGGGAGTTGGATGGAAGGAAGAAAGGCAGGGATAGTGATCTCATGGCTGCTAGTCACAGGGTCACTGTTATAAAGTCTGCAGCAGCTTTTACTTGCCATTTTAGAACTGTTCTCCTCAGTACTATTAGCTGATCTCATCCTCCCCCCCCCCTTCCTTCTCCTTCAGTTCATTTGGAACATTGTATCCAAGTAGAGGAGGCTGAGTTCAGGCTCTGTACTAGATACAATGTTACAAATTACAAGCAGAACAAGGAGAGCAGTTCTAACACAGCAAGTAACAGCTCTCAGGGAGATGGTAGGGGATCACTGGGCGCCCTGGTTTAACATAGGGCCCTAGCTCTTTACCTAGGTGGCCTATGCATAGAAACCTCCCTGCTTGCATATACTTCATATTACAATTATCCCTGGTACATCAGTGAATGTCTGTGCAATGGATTATTGTCCTTGGCCTGTAATAGAATCTCTCCCATAAAGAAAGTGAGTGCAGAGTGACTAAGTTTGATAAAATACTCCTACACTGAAATCAGATACTTATTGTCCATCGGCAACCTCAACTCTCATTTCCCACATTTCTCAGTAAAGGCTCATACACACGTGTGATTACAGGGGCAGACCCGCAACACACAGTCAGGGTTATTCAATAAAAGTTCTTATCGTTAAAAATGGTGCTAATTTTGCCCCAACCAATCAGATCTTATTTAACATTTGAAAGCTAACATCTGATTGGCTGGGGCAAAATTAGCACCATTTTAAACAATAAGAACTTTTATTGAATAACCCTGCTTGTGCATGAAAGTGCGTTTTGGCCGACAATCGTGCTGTGTGTGGGTGTTTTATCAGCCAAAAAAAGCCATTTGGTCGGGCTACGTTGGCAGATGTTCCAGATGAATTATCCACACACCCTGACCACATGGCCGATGCTTCGCCCATACACAGCTCGATTGTCTCCCATAAATCACTATCGTACACATTGTGCACAGCGCTGGGTAAATCCAATCCCTTACGTGAGTGTTACACCAGCTACACAGAGATCGCACTGATTCTGTCCTGATCGCGATGTACAGCAAGATCATGGAGAAGCAGAAAAAAGAGGATACAAGTGGATACATGAGTTATTAAGTTATATGTAAAACTATTCAACACATCGCAGAGAAACGGACACCAAATAATATGTCATGCAGTGGACACGTCCCCTTAGGGGAGGGCGGGCAGGGAGGATGGGGCAGGGCACCAGTTCCTAGTTCGTCTTCATTTTTGTGTATTTATTTGTTTTACAAGATGTTTTTTTTTTTTTTTTTTTTAAATTAAATTTCTTTTAAAAAATTACTAAGGCCTTAGAACACTAACCGGGAGATTCAATAAAAGTTCTTATCGTTTAAAATAGTGCTATTTTGCCCCAACCAATCACATGTTAGCTTTCAAATGTTAAATAAGATCTGATTGGTTGGGGCTGAATTAGCACCATTTTAAACGATAGAACTTTTATTGGGTAACCCTGATGGTGCATTAATCTTCTAGAGAATCGATTTAACGATGTATGAAAAAGGGAAAGCGAAGAGCTAATCTGGATAATCACCGCTAAATGACTGACATCCGAGAGCATTCCATTCATAAAAAAACCAGTGTAACAACCATAACATAAACAGATGACACACTTCCACACACACTACTAGTTAAACGATTCATAAAAACTTCCGTCTGCTTTATAAACATTAAAGCTCACTGGCTGGAAGGGAACAGGTGTCTGTATATAACCACATAAAATGTTACAATGTTTGAATTAGGAATTAGGCTAACACACATGGTAAGTAACACAGACTCTAGGCTTTTAATTGAGTGAAGAACAAATTTGAGTGTTGGGGTCTGTACACAAGTCCGATGGCAGGTACAAGGCAGTGTATACACTCCTGAGTGTAATCTATGCATTTGCTCTGGTGTTGTCAGGGCCAGCCTTAGAGTAAATAGTTCCCTGGCTGGCCCCCCCTGGTTATGGAACCTGTGCCCATATCAAAGGCCGGCCCTGGGTATTGTTCATTGACAGGTTACAGCAGATTGCCGAACGGCGCCTGAGCGAACGCATACACACGCAGTTTATCGGCTGACATGCCTATTCTTCCACGTGTCCATGCACTTGGGTGTTGCCCGTGGGCTGTCGGATGGTGTGAACGAGGCATTAGGCTTAGGCAGAATTACCTAATGTTACTTATAGTAAACGATATTTCTGACATGTTATGAAGATCACAATGTAGCGAGTTACCTATGTTAAAAGAAAGTTGCAACTCTTTAACCTATAAGAAGCTGTTCAGACCTGAATCCTCGTTCAGGCCCCAAGGATTGAGTGGTTGAGTCTATCGTCCATTCTGCTTTCTTTTTAAGGCAATATGTTATAGTCCCCTCCTCTAGAGTGTTCCTTAACCACTTCTAGTACTTGCCATTTATATTGGGAGACTTGATGTTTATAGTGTAAAATGTTTACTTAACGGTGTCTCATACCTTTAGACACTACCATCATACTTAGATATGCAACTCTTATGTTCTCCAATCTGGTTTTAACCTCCCTCTGTTTTTCCCACATAACCTTTTCCACAGGGGCATTTGATCAAATATATTACTCCCTGTGTTACAGGTGGCGAATTCTTTAAGAACATTTTATTACCATGCTAGGTATATACATGATTTCCTCTTATAATCGAATTAACATATGCCACAATTTCTGCATGGGAATGTCCCTTGTTGGGGTGTGCCTAGAAACAACTGTTTAGTTCTCGGGGGGGGGGGGGGGGGGGTACCATATCTGTTTTCACCAGGTGGGTACTAAGTTAGATGCCGTTTTATAAGATAACAGAGGGGGTTCAGAAAAAAGTTTTCCATAGTCCGGATCTTCTTGTAATATCTTCCAGTGATTTTTCAGGATTCTGCTATTCGGTTAGAATTAATATTGTATGTGGTTACAAAAGGTATTCTCTGTTCTAGTTACCTATCTCTTTCTCTTTAAGGAGAGATTCCCTTTCAATTGCCATTGTTTCTCGAGTTGTTTTTTTTAACAGTCTATTATCGTACCCTCTATTACTGATTTTTACTCATTCTTCCAGCCTTTGTTTACACATGGCCTCCTCACTGACAATTCTTCGGACCCTTAAAAATTTGACTATATGGCAGATTTGTATAGTGTCCTAGTGTGAAAGCTGTCTGCTTTTAAGAGATTGTTTCTATCTGTTTCTTTTGTGAATAAATCTGTTGCTAATCCTTTATCCTTCTTCATAATCAGCACATCCAAGTAATTAATCTCCAGTTCATTGTAGTTCAGTGTGAAATTAAGTGTGGGTGGGCATCGTTCACATATCCTTCATAGTTCTTTAGGGATGTCAAGTCTCCTTCCCATAATAGATATGTCATCCACATATCTGGTATAACCCTTAATCTTATTTTTCACCTGTCATTTTCCATACACACACCTTTTTTCAAAGTCTGCAACTACAATGTGGCATCGTGGGTGCAAAATGGGCACCCATACTGGTCCCTGGCGTCTGGAAAAATATTTGTCATAGAACCTAAAGTAATTCTTGGTAAGGTAGAGGTTTAACAGATCCATAATAAAGTATACGGTTTTAGTTTCATATCCCCAATCACACCATCCCTAGGTCATGTGGTAGGAGGTGTATAGCGCTCAATGTCCAGTTACACAGATATGCTTGTTCACTTATGTCTCCTAGGCTTTTGATATGCTTAAAAATTCAGTTGTATCCTTAAGGCAGGTCTTGTTACTATAACTATAGGTTGTAAAAAGTGATCAATATTTACCTAATGGTTGTAATAGATCCTATGCCTGAAACAATTGGGCGGCCTGGTGGTTTCTCTATGCACTTATGTATTTTTGGAAGCATATAGAAAATTGGGGTTCTAGGATGATCACATATCAAAAAATTTTCGTTTCTTTATTAATGATGTCTTGACTAAAAGCATCTGTAATAAAGTGTCTATTTCTTTCTTAATTTTATTCGGGATCACCTGAATCCAATGTGTAATGTGTTCTGTTACAAGTTGTCTGTTGGCCTCATCCATATACATGTTTTTATCCATTATAACCAGAGCGCCCCCTTTGTCCGCTTTCTTAATTACAATGTCATCCTTCTTTTTAACTCCCTTAACGCCTCTCTTTCCCTATGGGATAGGTTGTTATAGCCTTTTGTCCAGGATAATTTCTTAATATCTCCCATAACCATGTTTTCAAAGACCTGTAATGAGCTATGACGATATGGGCACAAAGGTAGATTTTTTGTTAAAGGGGTGGATTGTGTGTGTACACACTCATCAGAAGATATCACACTCTATTGCACATCCTCCTCTTACCGTTTAACCGTAAGAAAGAGATTCTTATAATTACCATGTGTAAAATAAAATACGGTTATTTTACAATAAGAAAAGTTTTATAAATCTTGACAATTAAGTATAGAAACTATAGCGAGAAATCTCTAAAACAAATATTACAGCGCAAGGTTAAATGAATGTCAAATGAACTATTTTATTAATATTTCATTCACATAAACTCGGTATTTTTTATTTTCCTCCTTCATAACGTTTGTCAAATCTTAATTCTAATGTAATCACTCTCCATTGTTACAATGGGATGTTGCACAGAATCTGTCTGTCCTATGGGACCATAAATAGCCATTCACCACATTAACTTAATAAAGAGGAACCTGCCTGATTACTTATATGGTCAATGACTAATTGATTTCCTTCCCCATTGGACACACATAGAAGTAAGTTAGAGGACCCTATAAAAGCAGAAGACCACGCATCTCATGTATATTATTAGGGGTGCATTATATATATAATTTTATTTGCCTGTGTACTATGTTGAAATAAATGCTTTTATTTAGTTTATTTAGTTTAGGTCAGCTATTCTCAAAAAATAAAAAAGTGTCATCCGGTTTCACAAGCTACACAGACTATGACAAAATAGCCACTTCACAGATCAGAGACGGCAAATGGCAGTTCCGTCCTTACGTGAGTCATTCCAATGTGCACTGCCTCTTAGGAAGTTCTGTGACAGTTGCGTTTTGGTATTTGTATTTGGATACAAAATCCTCGAACGAGCAGGCGTTTATCCGTAAAGTGCCCATACACGATTACGCCCGTTTGTACACATCGTGCTTTGCGGGTCAGCACTCAAATCTTCAACATTACAGGAAGATTATCAGCCCAGCATGGGATTATGAGTTAAAGAAAACTGGAATAGGATTGGTAATTGCTACCTCGCAATATTGTTCTGTGAGGAGCATTAGCCCAAAGGATAAATAAAGATTAGTCCAGGACTAACCTGGCAGATGTACGTGCTGTAGCTCCTAATGAAATGATATTGTGTGATAGGAATAATCCATCCAACCTCCCTGCCTTGGGGACTTTCCACTTTTTAAAAATATGAATTTATAGAGTGTAGTTATCCTTTGCAGAAGCCACAAATTCCATTTCCTGGTAGGACACAATTTAGGGTGGAGATTATGTTTGGAGATTGTTTATTAAATGAGTCACACACAGTCACAGCATAACTACAAAAGTATCAGATTAAAATATTTATGTTTGGAGATGTTTAGCTGCTGGTCAAAAAAAAACCATGGCACTGTTAATATTTCGGAGTGACCGTCAGGCGCCGCAATATTTTGGTTGAGTGGGACTAAATATCGGTGGAAATATCATGTGGCCTGACGATCAGGCTGTTGACTGGGGAGTACCTGGCCAAATGGTTTTGCGGATTCTCAAAGGGCAAAGTGTTTTTCCTAATTGATGTGTGGGTGTTTCTGTAAATTGTCACGTGACTAGGAGAATAAAAATCTAAGTAAAGGGGAACTATGGTCTCTAAAGAAGTTGATTTGAATGTAGACCAGGTCCTACCTTTAAAATGAGCCCTCAACCACCTCTATACGTGCTGCACTACCCAAGATATGAAGCAATCGCTGATCAGAAAGTTAGGGGGTGGGAGGTTTGAATCTGCGGTCAGAATACTACTTCCTCCTTCTAATCTGCGGTTGGCACATGCTCAGTGCAGGAGAAAGCAGAAGAAACCAGGAAGAGATCAAGTTACAGTGACTGAAGTAGGGTGGAGGGGCAAAGGGGGTTTCAAGGGGACTGCAAGGTGAGGCCATGGGTCCACAAGGAGGAAGAGACACAGGGAAGAGGGATTATCACATGGCTTCAGAGCAGGAAGCAGGAAGTGCAGGGGATCTGGTGATGCTGCTACCATATCACACATAAAAATATCTTCAAAACTATGTAAAAAGTAAACTGCAAAAATACCCGGAAAGCAATTTGTGGGTGGTAACAAATTAAGATGTGTCTCACACTAGGTGTTACCAGAACCAGAGGCTCATGGGAAGAATAACTCCTATAAATAATCATTAGGTAACTGATAGCATTTCTAATGCTAAAAATCACTTCTTGTCCTTATTACTGGCAAAATCACCTACATTAATCGATTTGACTTTCATTATTCTTTAATTCCAGGCATTTGCTTGCAGTATGAAGTCGTGTAGGGTATTGTCAGACCGTGCGTATCTGTATTTAGGAAATAAACAATGGTACAGTTACGAGTCCTGAAATCGTACTGGGTCACCGCTAATTAAAATATTAATTTAGTAAATTATTTAAGTTCTTTTCAAGGTCAGTTTTCTGAAACTACAATTTGAGAGAAGTAAAATGATGGTAATCATATATTTATCTGTGATTGCTTTATCATTAAATATTAATGTTTAGTGAGTGTTCCTAATTCCCCCCCACCCCCTTACTCACTGCCTTCTTGTAGTGCGACACTTATAAATTCTGCACAGCTCACTATGGACACTGCTTGCTTACACATTCCCTCCCCCTGCCTTCTTTTCTCTGCTGATTCTCATATTATTACAGAAAGTGTACTGGCAGGCAGCTAAAGATCCTAGTAAGAGGTCAGGGATGGGAACATATTATAATTTCTGCTCTTGGAGTGACAGGTCTTTCCCTGTAAATGCTGTGATTTAAATTATGATTTCTCAGGATCTACAGCCCAGATTTAAAAGTTTTGGAGGAGTGGGATATTGCTGTAAATGTACATTTTTGAAAATTAGATTTTTTAAAGCTAGGTACACACCTAGCGATTTCCTCCTGACCGACCGTTCGATACTTTCGAACGGTCGGCCAGGAGGAAGGACTGTCGGTCGCGGCAAAAGCAGCGCGTCGATAGTCACGCGACCGATCGTGCGGTCCATAGAGGACCGCATGATCGGACGAGGTTTTCCACCCTGTCCGATCGTCCTTTCGTCCGATTCGGACGAAAGCGTCGATGAGCATGGGCACATTCGGATTCGATAATTTCGGTCCGATCGACCGATACACTGAACTATCGGTCGATCGGACCGAAATATCTAATCGTGTGTACCCAGCTTAAGAGTAAAGATACCCTTTAATTTGCAGGATTTAGAAGTCGTTAGATAATCTCATGGTCTCTGCTTTATAATCTGCTCGGTAATTAGTTTTCATTTTCTAGATTTTAGTTGAAAGAGAAAAAACAACAAAAGGAAGTAACAAAAACTAATTAGAGAGATCTTGTGTAGTACATAATGGGGATTCTAATTACCTTCAACCCTCCTGTAGGTTGGGTAGATGTGTAACATTACATTCCAATTCACATTCCAGTTCACAGTCTGGAAATCCCCTCAAGTCCTTCTCTCTCTCAAGGGACTTCTAGGGTTTTTGCTGCCTGAGCCAAACTTTATATGCAGCCCATTCTGCACGTCGCGTTAAAGGGATGTGGGTAAAATGTACTAATTTTGAACTTCCTATCACATAGGTATTTACACAGTTCCTCAGACAGTCAGTTAGCAATTCTATAAATTACTAGAGACAGATATTACATCCCTTTCACAACAGCTTGTGTTGCCACTACCATATTGCTCCTTTCAGGTTTTTGTTGATCAAAATAACTATTTTATAGTCTGTGTATACATGTTGGTTCAACTGTTACAATACATTAGAAATGCCATACGTTCTGTAGTATAAAATATTTTAGACAAAAGATTTGTAAGCCTTCCACCATGTCAAGCCTAACTAGCATAACTAGACTTACCTAGCTAACAAACTAAAGCTAACCTAACATATAACATGTTGAAGTGAAGTCATGTGGGCGGCTCGCACTTCTCGTGCACGTTTGCCAGTTTAGGTATTTTTTTTACTACTGCCTCTGCTGCCTTTCTTCTTCAGTGCAGAGGTGCCGCCTGAGACAAATGTCTCACTCTGCCTAATGGTAGATGGGCCCTGCCAGTGCTCTCTTTACCTTCTAATCTCCTGTACAGTTACCGTAACACCGTAGCCTGTTGTAGCTTTATAACTGGCTAAAAATCCTCACACTTTATTAGTAAACTTTCTTTTATTTCTTAAAGGTTGAGGCTACACTATGGGCGCAGGAAAAGCGTGTGCACATGCGTGTGCCATTTCCTGTGTTACTGTTGCTTGTGCTGCAATGTTGCATAATCAGAGTGCATTCGATTCGAACACAAATAAATCGCATACGTTACAAAAACGGATCACAGCACAGCGCATGAAATTTGACCACCCACTTACACTTACACTCCTCTGCGGTTTTCAAATGGATTGCAAACCGCGATCGGAAATGCTCTACTGTGCCCTAGCCCAAAGGGTCTATTTTTAAAGGGGAAGTACAGACCAAAACCAGTTTAATGACATTATTATTGATTTATAGCGCCAACATCTTCCGTGGGGCTTTACATTACAGTCAAACATTACATACAGGGTAAGCATAGAAACAAAGGTTAGGGCACTAGTATAGTGTACTATAGACACTGCATAATATAATGCGGTGCTCTACAGGTATACATTTAAACACTAACAGTTCAAGGAAAGAAGAAATCCTATTGTCCGCATACAGGTGATACTGAAATCCAAATGAACTAATGAGTTGTCCAAGGCCACAGGTGTAGATGGAGAAAAGAAGAGGACCGAGTACTGAGCCTTGCGGGACCCCCACAGGGGAGGGGCGAGGGGTAGAGCTAATTCCAGGTGTAACACTCTGCAATAGAATCATATCTCATCCATCAGTGGGGTCTCATCTGAAGAATATGGTTAGGTGGGGGGTGAATTTAGATGTATATACCTGGAAGCTTCTCCCCTACAAAGGATGAACACACACACACACCACCGGCTTGGTTGCGGTGGTTGTACGACCCTCTTTTTGCAAACTGCGGTGGTGTGTGTGTGTGTCTGTGAGTGGGGGGGAGTGTGAATATTATCCCATCATTTGAGCCTCGAACACAGGGACGTTTTCTACCCATCTACTGTAGGTGTCCACGCATTTAACCCCCCCCCCCCCCCCCCGCAACATTGGCCAGCCAAACTGTTTGCAGCTGGGTTTCTCAATTCCTATGGCAGACTGTCACTGCTGCTGTTAACCACTTTGCCACTTTAGTAGTTGGAAGAGGCACGCGCTGTACCAGGTGGGGAGGGCGGGCATGTATACGTATGTATCCAATGAAATACCAATTGGAGGAACAGGATAGGTTTTCTGTGGATGCGCGGTATGTGGCGCCAGTGTTTTCTCTAGCCACCTGTGTTTTTGCTTTGCCACGGCTGTTCCAGTCGGGTGGCAAAGTAGCTGGGTGGGGTGGAAAAGGGAAATTTGGTGAGATATTAGATGTTTAACACTTTCAGTGCCAGACTTTCCCAGAGTATTGCCATTAACACTTGAGTGCCAGTATTCCCGACTATTGCCATTAACACTTTCAGTGCCAGTACTTTCCCAGAGTATTGCCATTAACACTTTCATTGCCAGTACTTCCCAGAGTATTGCCATTAACACTTTCAGTGCCAGTACTTTCCCAGAGTATTGCCATTAACATTTGAGTGCCAGTACTTTCCCAGACTATTGCCATTAACACTTTCAGTGCCAGTACTTCCCAGAGTATTGCCATTAACACTTTCTGCCAGTACTTTCCCAGAGTATGCCATTAACACTTTCAGTGCCAGCACTCTCCCAGAGTATTGCCATTAACCCTTTAGTGCTAGCATTTTCCCATTACACCTTTAAGCAGAGTATTACCTTTAACCCTTTCAGCTGCCAGCATTGACATGATATACAGTATGTACCAGCATTGACACGATATATAGTATGTACCTGATTACGATATATGATTACCTGCATGACACGATATACAGTATGTACCTGCATTGACACGATAACATAGTACCACATTGACATGATATACAGTATGTACCGCATTGACACGATATACAGTATGTACCAGCATTGACATGATATACAGTGTGTACCAGCATTGACACGATATACAGTATGTACCAGCATTGACAAGATACACATTATTGACCAGCATTGACATGTATACAGTATGTACCAGCATTGACATGGTATAACAGTATGTACCTCATTGACATGATATACAGTAGTACCAGCATTGACACGATATACAGTATGTACCAGCATTGACACGATATACAGTATGTACCAGCATTGACATGATATACAGTATGTACCAGCATTGACATGATATACAGTATGTACCAGCATTGACATGATATACAGTATGTACCAGCAATGACATAATATACAGTATGTACCTGCATTGACATAATATACAGTATGTACCAGCATTGACATGATATACAGTATGTACCAGCATTGACATGATACACAGTATGTACCAGCATTGACATGATATACAGTATGTACCAGCAATGACAATATCAGTATGTACCAGCATTGACATGATACACAGTTGTACCTGCATTGAACATGATATACAGTATGTACCAGCATTGACATGATATAACGTATGTACCAGCATTGACATGATATACAGTATGTACCTGCTTTCCATGTCGCCTCCATTGAATTGTTCACTCCTCACCTAATCTAAGTTCTAATTGGAGAGTTGGATGGAAGGAAGAAAGAGGCAGGGATAGTGATCTCATGGCTGCTAGTCACAGGGTCACTGTTATAAAGTCTGCAGCAGCTTTTACTTGCCATTTTGAACTGTTTCTCTCAGTCTATTAGCTGATCTCATCCTCCCCCCCCCTTCCTTTCTTCAGTTCATTTGGAACATTGTATCCAAGTAGAGGGAGCTGAGTTCAGGCTCTGTACTAGATACAATGTTACAAATTACAGCAGAACAAGGAGAGCAGTTCTAACACAGCAAGTAACAGTCTCAGGGAGATGGTAGGGAGATCACTGGGCGCCCTGGTTTAACATAGGGCCCTAGCTCTTTACCTAGGTGGCCTATGCATAGAAACCTCCCTGCTTGCATAACTTCATATTACAATTATCCCTGGTACATCAGTGAATGTCTGTGCAATGGATTATTGTCCTTGGCTGTAATAGAATCTCTCCCATAAGAAAGTGAGTGCAGAGTGACTAAGTTTGATAAAATACTCCTACACTGAAATCAGATACTTATTGTCCATCGGCAACCTCAACTCTCATTTCCCACATTTCTCAGTAAAGGCTCATACACACGTGTGATTACAGGGGCAGACCCGCAAAACCAGTCCGGGTTATTCAATAAAAGTTTATCGTTAAAAATGGTGCTAATTTTGCCCCAACCAATCAGATCTTATAACATTTGAAAGCTAACATCTGATTGGCTGGGGCAAATAGACCATTTTAAACAATAAGAACTTTTATTGAATAACCCTGCTTGTGCATGAAAGTGCGTTTTGGCCGACAACGTGCTGGTGTGGGTGTTTTATCAGCCAAAAAAAGCCATTTGGTCGGGCTACGTTGGAGATGTTCCAGATGAAATCCACACACCCTGACCACATGGCCGATGCTTCGCCCATACACAGCTCGATTGTCTCCCACCATAAATCACTATCGTACACATTGTGCACAGCGCTGGGTAAATCCAATCCCTTACGTGAGTGTTAACACCAGCTACACAGAGATCGCACTGATTCTGTCCTGATCGCGATGTACAGCAAGATCATGGAGAAGCAGAAAAAAGAGGATACAAGTGGATACATGAGTTATTAATGTTAATATGTAAAACTATTCAACACATCGCAGAGAAACGGACACCAAATAATATGTCATGCAGTGGACACGTCCCCTTAGGGGAGGGGCAGGGCAGGGAGGAATGGGGCAGGGCACCAGTTCCTAGTTCGTCTTCATTTTTGTGTATTTATTTGTTTTACAAGATGTTTTTTTTTTTTTTTTTTTTTAAATTAAATTTCTTTTTAAAAAATTACTAAGGCCTTAGAACACTAACCGGGAGATTCAATAAAAGTTCTTATCGTTTAAAATAGTGCTAATTTTGCCCCAACCAATCACATGTTAGCTTTCAAATGTTAAATAAGATCTGATTGGTTGGGGCTGAATTAGCACCATTTTAAACGATAAGAACTTTTATTGGGTAACCCTGATGGTGCATTAATCTTCTAGAGAATCGATTTAACGATGTATGAAAAAGGGAAAGCGAAGAGCTAATCTGGATAATCACCGCTAAATGACTGACATCCGAGAGCATTCCATTCATAAAAAAAACCAGTGTAACAACCATAACATAAACAGATGACACACTTCCACACACACTACTAGTTAAACGATTCATAAAAACTTCCGTCTGCTTTATAAACATTAAAGCTCACTGGCTGGAAGGGAACAGGTGTCTGTATAATAACCACATAAAATGTTACAATGTTTGAATTAGGAATTAGGCTAACACACATGGTAAGTAAACACAGACTCTAGGCTTTTAATTGAGTGAAGAACAAATTTGAGTGTTGGGGTCTGTACACAAGTCCGATGGCAGGTACAAGGCAGTGTATACACTCCTGAGTGTAATCTATGCATTTGCTCTGGTGTTGTCAGGGCCAGCCTTAGAGTAAATAGTTCCCTGGCTGGCCCCCCCTGGTTATGGAACCTGTGCCCATATCAAAGGCCGGCCCTGGGTATTGTTCATTGACAGGTTACAGCAGATTGCCGAACGGCGCCTGAGCGAACGCATACACACGCAGGTTTATCGGCTGACATGCCTATTCTTCACACGTGTCCATGCACTTGGGTGTTGCCCGTGGGCTGTCGGATGTGTGAACGAGGCATTAGGCTAGGTAAAAATGAACACGCGATTGGAAAAGAGTACAGCTACTAGTTGTCATTACCGATAGTGATCCATTAGTGGCCCTTGGTTTCAAATCCATAGGTGAGGACTGGGACCTTTTAGCCTGGAAGGCAAATACAACTAAGTGACCCTTTCACGTTAGATCGCAATATTTTTGACCACACCCACTTTGCTAAGGTCACACACTTGGTTTAGGTTATTTACATTTTTAAAACCACTATTCCCATTTTACATTTTCAAATGTATGATGTGCTTAAAGAACAATTATATACTCAATACTGGCAAATGAACTGAAGGGCTGATTAACACTTCTAATGAACTGGAGGGCTGAATAATACTGCTAATGAACTGGAGGGCTGACTAGCACTGCTAATGAACTCAAGGGCTGACTAATACTGCTAATGAACTGGAGGGCTGACTAACACTGCTAATGAACTGGAGGGCTCAAAATAACGCAGCTTCGGGAGTCCTAAGCACCCTTCATCAGCTGACTGGTAGAAGCGGATAGTGTATCTGTAAGTAGGTACCACACTGCACGTTGTCACCTTCATTGAATGGTTTGGAAACTGTATCAATTCAGTGAAGAGTGAGGCGGATTGAAACTTTGTGGTTTTGTTATCTCGAGCCACAAGCTGTTTCTTTGGTTAAAGTGAGAGAAAATGACAGACAAATACAGCAATGTTGAAACCAACCATATCTGTCCTATAAGGTTTACTTACCTCAATAAATCAGCAGTGTGTACAGTTAGTGACAGATTGTAAGGATGGAAAAGCTTTGTAAATAAAAAATCAACCCAGTCCTTACTGCTAGGGATGGGCATAACTGTGCCATTTACCAGCTTCTTGTGTGCAACCATTCTGAGGTTTGGGGCCACATGTGCAGTCATAAAACTCTCTTTTTAAATCATTCGCCATGCAGGAGGTACTGATTTATAGGGAACTAAAGCAGGGCCCGGGGGCCTCCCGCACGAATAGAGGCTGGGCCCTTGACCCCCCCCTCCCTTCAAGATTCCAAGGTCCTTCCGTGATCAGTTCAGTTCTGGAAGTTCGGTCTGGTCTTTTAAACACTGACCATGCATTTTTTCATCCTACGCGCGATCAGCTGTTTAAAACCGTCTGTTCACAGAATGGTTCTTGGTCTTGTGGCGGGCCCTACTACTGTCCGCCCCCCCCAGGCAGTAGATATTTTATATTGTTTCATAAGTAAGCCACGGATTCAAACTTGTGACTTCTTGGTCATTAAAAAATGAAGTTTATATCTCCTTTAAAGGAATTCCAGTACAATTGATGATTACACTGAGTCAATCCCCAATCCTCCTGTATATACCATGTTCACACACACAAAACCAATGGTTCATTCCTTGGTTAAAACCAGAAAACCTTACTAATGCAATTCTACATCCGCTTGTGTGGGTTTTACACCATCAGAAGATTCACACTCTATTTCACATCCTCCTTTTTCCGTTTAAAACCATAACAAAGAGATTCAATGGTGCTCTTATAATTACCATGGTTAAAATAAAAACGGTTATTTTACAATAGAAAGTTTTATAAATCTTGACAATTAAGTATAGAAACTATAGCGAGAAATCTCTAAAACAAAATATTACAGCGCAAGGTTAAGTGAATGTCAAATGAACTATTTTATTCATATTTCATTCACATAAACTCGGTATTTTACATCATTTAATCACTCTACATTTGTTACAATGGGATGTTGCACAGAATCTGTCTGTCCTAGGGTAAAAATCACTTTCCCCAGCACCGTAAATACCCATTCACCAGAGGAACCTGCCTGATTACTTATATGGTCAATGACTAATTGTATTTCCTTCCCCATTGGACACCACTAGAAAGTAAGTTAGAGTACCATGACCCTATAAAAAGCAGAAGACCACAGCATCTCATGCTTATATTATTAGGGGTGCATATATATATATTTATTTAGCTTGTGTACTATGTTGAAATAAATGCTTTTTATTTAGTTTTTTCTTTAGTTTAGGTCAGCTAATTCTCAGGAAAAAAAAGTGACAACCGGTTTCACAAGCTTATATACCAAGAATTGGGCCTAGGCACTCCTTGTTGGCAAGTGCCACTGATGTTGACGGTGCAGCTCCTGTTCGTCCTCACCTGTAGGACTCCCAGCTATAGCACAACTTTTAGAGATGGAAGCGCACACTTATCTTCAGATTTGACTGTTTATTATATACACAAACGAACAACTGTTTCGGAGAGCACTATGTCTCCTTCACAGTATAACTCCACCATGTGCCCCTTCACCTTAAGTAGACCATTAATCAAGCCTAACCCTCCCTCCTCATCAAGTGGGAGGATTAGTGCAACACAAAATTTAGTGACAATACAGCATTATATATAACCAGTGTCTATATGCACCAGGTTCCATGTATTTATAGTGTCCATTTTTGTCCAACATATCAATTATTTTATATAAAGTGAATCAAAACCTTCCTGGTAGTGGCGTAGATGTTTTCTTTACCTGTGGCTGTGTAAGAAAATTGCATATTTACGTTTTAGCTTATTTGTTAGATCATTGGTACATTTGTTCTTTGTTCCATTACATTGTGTCAGCTTGTCTTCCATTGTTCTTATGATTGTTTCTGCCTGTTTTGGATCAATGTAGCGAGTTCCCTTGTAAAGAGTTGCCCTCTTTAACCTTAGGCTGTTCAGCCTGATCCCGTTCAGGCCCCTAGTGTGTTGTCTTCGATCCTTCTTCTTTCTTTTTAGGGCTTTGTTTGTCCCCTCCTCTAGTGTTCCTTCCCCACTTCTTTTGCCATTTTTGGGGACTTGATGTTTCATTAGTGTATGTTTCCTTAACGGTGTCTCATACCTGGAGACACTACCACCATACTAGATACAACTCTAGTGCCCAATCCGGTGGTAACCCCCCGTGCCCACAAACCTCCACAGGGCATTGACAAAAATACTCCCGGGTACGGGGGCGACACAGATACATATTACCCATGCTAGGAGATAACGACCTCATAATCGAATTACATATGCCACAATTTCTGCAGGGGGAAGCCCGGTTGGGTGTGGCCTAGAAACAACTGTTTAGTCTCGGGGGGGGGGGGGGTGGGGGGGGGGGGGGTACCATATCTGTCACCAGGTGGGTACTTAGTTAGATGCCGTTTTATAAGATAACAGAGGGGTTCAGAAAAAGTTTTCCATAGTCCGGATCTTCTTGTAATATCTTCCAGTGATTTTTCAGGATTCTGCCTATTCGGTTAGAATTAATATTGTATGTGGTTACAAAAGGTATTCTCTGTTCTAGTTTACCTACTCTTTCTCTTTAAGGAGAGATTCCCTTTCAATTGCCATTGCTTTCTCGAGTTGTTTTTTTAACAGTCTATAGTACCCTCTATTACTGAATTTTTACTCATTTCTTCAGCCTTTGTTACACATGGCCTCCTCACTGACAATCTTCGACCCTTAAAAATTGACTATATGGCAGCTTTGTATAGTGTTCCAGTGTGAAAGCTGTCTGCTTTTAAGAGATTTTTTCTATCTGTTTCTTTTGTGAATAAATCTGTTGCTAATCCTTTATCCTTCTTCATAATCAGCACATCCAAGTAATTAATCTCCAGTTCATTGTAGTTCAGTGTGAAATTAAGTGTGGGGTGGGCATCGTCACATATCCTTCTAGTTCTTTAGGGATGTCAAGTCTCCTTCCCTATATAGAATATGTCATCCACATATCTGGTATAACCCTTAATCTTATTTTTCCACCTGTCATTTTCCAATACACACCTTTTTTTCAAAGTCTGCAACTACAATGTTGGCATAGTGGGTGCAAATGGGCACCCAACTGGTCCCTGGCGTCTGGAAAAATATTTGTCATAGAACCTAAAGTAATTCTTGGTAAGGTAGAGGTTTAACAGATCCATAATAAGTATACGGTTTTAGTTTCATATCCCCAATCACACCATCCCTAGGTCATGTGGTATGGAGGTGTTAGCGCCTCAATGTCCATTTACACAGATATGCTTGTTCACTTATGTCTCCTAGGCTTTTGATATGTCTTAAAAATTCAGTTGTATCCTTAAGGCGGGTCTTGTTACTTATAACTTAGGTTGTAAAAAGTGATCATATATTACCTAATGGTTGTAATAGATCCTATGCCTGAAACAATTGGGCGGCCTGGTGGTTTCTATGCACTTATGTATTTTTGGAAGCATATAGAAAATTGGGGTTCTAGGATATCACATTCAAAAAATCTTTCGTTTCTTTATTAATGATGTCTGACTAAAAGCATCTTGTAATAAAGTGTCTATTTCTTTCTTAATTTTATTCGTGGGATCACCTGAACCAATGTGTAATGTGTTCGTGTTACAATAGTTGTCTGTTGGCCTCATCCATATACATGTTTTTATCCATTATACCAGAGCGCCCCCTTTGTCCGCTTTCTTAATTACAATGTCATCCTTCTTTTTTAACTCCCTTAACGCCTCTCTTTCCCTATGGGATAGGTTTGTATAGCCTTTTGTCCAGGATAATTTCTTAATACTCCCATAACCATGTTTTTCAAAGACCTGTAATGGCTATTGACGATATTGGGCACAAAGGTAGATTTTTGTTAAAGGGGTGGAGTGTGTTTGTACACACCATCAGAAGATATCACACTCTATTGCACATCCTCCTCTTACCGTTTAACCGTAAGAAAGAGATTCTTATAATTACCATGTGTAAAATAAATACGGTTATTTTACAATAAGAAAGTTTTATAAATCTTGACAATTAAGTATAGAAAACTATAGCGAGAAATCTCTAAAACAAAATATTACAGCGCAAGGTTAAATGAATGTCAAATGAACTATTTTATTTCAATATTTCATTCACATAAACTCGGTATTTTATTATTTCCTCCTTCATAACGTTTGTCAAATCTTAATATCATGTAATCACTCTCCATTGTTACAATGGATGTTGCACAGAATCTGTCTGTCCTATAGGGACCATAAATAGCCATTCACCACATTAACTTAATAAAGAGGAACCTGCCTGATTACTTAATGGTCAATGACTAATTGTATTTCCTTCCCCATTGGACACACATGAAGTAGTTAGAGGACCCTATAAAAAGCAGAAGACCACAGCATCTCATGCTTATATTATTAGGGGTGCATTATTATATATATTTTATTTTGCCTGTGTACTATGTTGAAATAAATGCTTTTTATAGTTTATTTAGTTTAGGTCAGCTAATTCTCAAAAAATAAAAAAAGTGTCATCCGGTTTCACAAGCTACACAGACTATGACAAATAGCCACTTCACAGATCAGAGACGGCAAATGGCAGTTCCGTCCTTACTGTGAGTCATTCCAATGTGGCACTGCCTCTTAGGAAGTTCTGTGACAGTTGCGTTTTGGTATTTGTATTTGGATACAAAATCCTCGAACAGCGCGTTTCATCCGATAAAGTGCCCAACACGATTACGCCCGTTTGTACACATCGTGCTTTGCGGGTCAGCACTCAAATCTTCACATTACAGGAAGATATCAGCCCAGCATGGGATTATGAGTTAAAGGATAACTGGAATAGGATTGGTAATTGCTACCTCGCAATATTGTTTCTGTGAGGAGCATTAGCCCAAAGATAAATAAGGATTAGTCCAGGACTAACCTGGCAGATGTACGTGCTGTAGCTCCTTAATGAAATGATATTTGTGATAGGAATAACCATCCAACCTCCCTGCCTTGGGGACTTTCCACTTTTATAATATGAATTTATAAGTGTAGTTATCCTTTGCAGAAGCCACAAATTCCATTTCCTGGTAGGACACAATTTAGGGTGGAGATTATGTTTGGAGATTGTTTATTAAATGAGTCACACACAGTCACAGCATAACTACAAAAGTATCAGATTAAAATATTTATGTTTGGAGATTGTTTAGCTGCTGTCAAAAAAACCATGGCACTGTTAATATTTCGGAGTGACCGTCAGGCTGCCGCAATATTTTGGTTGAGTGGGACTAAATATCGGTGGAAATATCATGTCGCTTGACGATCAGGCTGTTGACTGGGAGTACCTGGCCTAAAATGGTTTTGCGGATTCTCAAAGGGCAAGTGTTTTTTCCTAATTGATTGTTGGGGTGTTTCTGTAAATTGTCACGTGACTAGGAGAATAAAAATCTAAGTAAAGGGGAACTAGGTCTCTAAAGAAGTTGATTTGAATGTAGACCAGGTCCCTACCTTAAATGAGCCCTCAACCACCTCTATACGTGCTGCACTACCCAAGATATGAAGCAATCGCTGATCAGAAAGTTGGGTGGGAGGTTCTGAATCTGCGGTCAGAATACTACTTCCTCCTTCTAATCTGCGGTTGGCACATGCTCAGTGCAGGGAAAAGCAGAAGAAACCAGGAGAGATCAAGTTACAGTGACTGAAGTAGCGTGGAGGGGCCAAAGGGGGTTTCAAGGGGACTGCAAGGTGAGGGGCCATGGGTCCACAAGGAGGAAGAGACCAGGGAAGAGGATTATCACATGGCTTCAGAGCAGGAAGCAGGAAGTGCAGGGGATCTGGTGATGCTGCTACCATATCACACATAAAAATATCTTCAAAACTATGTAAAAAAGTAAACTGCAAAAATACCCAAAAGCAATTTTGTTGGTGGGTAACATTAATGTGGTCTCACACTATGTGTTTACCAGAACCAAGGCTCATGGGAAGAATAACCCTAAATAATCATTTTTAGGTAACTGATAGCAATTCTAATGCTAAAAATCACTTCTTGTCCTTATTACTGGCAAAATCACCTACATTTAGCATTGACTTTCATTATTCTTTAATTCCAGGCATTTGCTTGCAGTATGAAGTCAGTGTAGGGATTGTCAGACCGGCGTACTGTATTTAGGAAATAAACACGGTACAGTTACAGTCCTGAAATCGTACACTGGGTCACCGCTAATTAAAATATTAATTTAGTAAATTATTTAAGTTCTTTTCAAGGGTCAGTTTTCTGAAACTACAATTTGAGAGAGTAAAATGATGGTACTCATATATTTATCTGTGATTGCTTTATCATTAAATTATTAATGTTTAGTGAGTGTTCCTAATTCCCCCCCCCTCCCTTACTCACTGCCTTCTTGTAGTGCGACACTTATAATTCTGCACAGCCTCACATGGACACTGCTCTGCTTACACATCTCCCTCCCCCTGCCTTCTTTTCTCTGCTGATTCTCATATTATTACAGAAAGTGTACTGGCAGGCAGCTAAAGATCCTAGTAAGAGGTCAGGGATGGGAACATATTATATTCTGCTCTTGGAGTGACAGGTCTTCCCTGTAATGCTGTGATTTCAAATTGATTTCTCAGGATCTACAGCCCAGATTTTAAAGGTTTTGGAGGAGTGGGATATGGCTGTAAATGTACTATTTTTGAAAATTAGTTTTTTAAAGCTAGGTACACACCTAGCGATTTTTCCTCCTGACCGACCGTTCGATACTTCGAACGGTCGGCCAGGAGGAAGGACTGTCGGTCGCGGCAAAAGCAGCCGCGTCCGATAGTCACCGCGACCGATCGTGCGGTCCATAGAGGACCGCATGATGGACGAGGTTTTCCACCCTGTCCGATCGTCCTTTCGTCCGATTCGGACGAACGGTCGATCGACATGGGCACATTCGGATTCGATAATTTCGGTCCGATCGACCGATACACTGAACTATCGGTCGATCGGACCGAAATATCTAATCGTGTGTACCCAGCTTAAGTAAAGATACCCTTTAATTTGCAGGATTTAGAAGCGTTAGATAATCTCATGGTCTCTGCTTTATAACTGCTCGGTAATTAGATTTTCATTTTCTAGATTTTTCGTGAAAGAAAACAAACAAAAGGAAAGTAAACAATAACTAATTAGAGAGATCTTGTGTAGTACATAATGGGGATTTCTAATTACACTTCCAACCCTCTCTGTAGTTGGGTAAATGATGTAACATTACTTCCAATTCACATTCCAGTTCACAGTCTGGAAATCCCCTCAAGTCCTTTCTCTCTCTCAAGGGCACTTCTAGGGTTTTTGCTGCCTGAGCCAAACTTTTATATGCAGCCATTCTGCACGTCGCGTTAAAGGGATGTGGGTAAATGTTACAATTTTGAACTTCCTATCACATAGTATTTACACAGTTCCTCAGACAGTCAGTTAGCAATTCTATAAATTCTAGAGACAGATATTACATCCCTTTCTCAAACAGCTTGTGTTGCCACTACCATATTGCTCCTTTCAGTTTTTGTTGATCAAAATAACTTATTTTATAGTCTGTGTTATACATGTTGGTTCAACTGTTACAATACATGAAATGCCATACGTTCTTATATAAAATATTTTAGACAAAAGATTTGTAAGCCTTCCACCATGTCAGCCCTAACTAGCATAACTAGACTTACCTAGCCTAACAAACTAAAGCTAACCTAACCATATACATGTTGAAGTGAAGCATGTGGGCGGCTCTCGCACTTCTCGTGCACGTTTGCCATTTAGGTATTTTTTTTACTACTGCCTGTCTGCTGCCTTTCTTCTTCAGTGCAGAGGTGCCGCCTGAGACAATGTCTCACTCTGCCTAATGGTAGATGTGGCCCTGCCAGTGCTCTCTTTACCTTCTAATCTCCTGTACAGTTACCGTAACACCGTAGCCTTGGGTAGCTTTATAACTGGCTAAAAATCCTCACACTTATAGTAAACTTTCTTTTATTCCTCTTAAAGGTTGAGGCTACACTATGGCGCACGGAAAAGCGTGTGCACATGCGTGTGCAATTTCCTGTGTTACTGTTCGCTTGTGCTCAATGGGCATAATCAGAGTGCATTCGATTCGAAACAAATAATCGCATACGTTACAAACGGTCACAGCACAGCGCATGAAATTTGACCACCCACTTACACTTACACTCCTCTGCGGTTTTCAAATGGATTGCAAACCGCGATCGGAAATGCTCTACGTGTCCCTAGCCCAAAGGGTCTATTTTTAAAGGGGAAGTACAGACCAAAACCAGTTTAATGACATTATTTTAATTTTATAGCGCCAACATCTTCCGTGGCGCTTTACAATTACAGTCAAACATTACATACGGGTAATGCATAAGAAACAAAGGTTAGGGCACTAGATAGTGTACTATAGACACTGCATAATATAATGCGGTGCTCTACAGGTATACATTTAAACATAACAAGTTCAAGGAAAGAAGAAATCCTATTGTCCGCATACAGGTGATACTGAAATCCAAATGAACAATGAGTTGTCCAAGGCCACAGGTGTAGATGGAGAAAGAAGAGGACCGAGTACTGAGCCTTGCGGACCCCCACAGGGAGGCGAGGGGTAGAGCTAATTCCAGAGTGTAAAACACTCTGCAATAGAATCATATCTCATCCATCAGTGGGGTCTCATCTGAAGAATATGGTTAGTTTGGGGGGTGAATTTAGATGTATATACCTGGAGCTTCTCCCCTACAAAGGATGACACACACACACACACACCGGCTTGGTTGCGGTGGTTGTACGACCCTCTTTTTGCAAACTGCGTGTGTGTGTGTGGTGTCTGTGAGTGGGGGGGAGTTGAATATTATCCCATCATTTGAGCCTCGAACACAGGACGTTTTCTACCCATCTACTGTAGGTGTCCACGCATTTAACCCCCCCCCCCCCCCCCCCGCAACATTGGCCAGCCAAACTGTTTGCAGCTGGGTTTCTCAATTCCTACTGGCAGACTGTCACTGCTGCTGTTAACCCCTTTGCCACTTTAGTAGTTGGTAGAGAGGCACGCGCTGTACCAGGTGGGGAGGGCGTGCTATACGTATGTATCCATGAAATACCAATTGGAGGAACAGGATAGGTTTTCTGTGGATGCGCGGTATGTGGCGCCAGTGTTTCTCTAGCCACCTGTGTTTTTGCTTTGCCACCGGCTTATCCAGTCGGTGGCAAAGTAGTGGGTGGGGTGGAAAAGGGAATTTGGTGGATATTAGATGTTTACCACTTTCAGTGCCGCCCTTTCCCAGAGTATGCCATTACACTTTGAGTGCCAGTACTTTCCCAGACTATTGCCATTAACACTTTCAGTGCCAGTACTTTCCCAGAGATTGCCATTAACACTTTCATTGCCAGTACTTTCCCAGAGTATTGCCATTAACACTTTCAGTGCCAGTACTTTCCCAGAGTATTGCCATTAACACTTTGAGTGCCAGTACTTTCCCAGACTATTGCCATTAACACTTTCAGTGCCAGTACTTCCCAGAGTATTGCCATTAAACACTTTCATTGCCAGTACTTTCCCAGAGTATGCCATTAACACTTTCAGTGCCAGCACTCTCCCAGAGTATTGCCATTAACCCTTTAGTGCTAGCATTTTCCCATTAACACCTTTAAGCAGAGTATTACCTTTAACCTTCAGCTGCCAGCATTGACATGATATACAGTATGTACCAGCATTGACACGATATATAGTATGTACCGCTGACACGATATATGAGTATGTACCTGCATTGACACGATATACAGTATGTACCTGCATTGACACGATCACATATGTACCAGCATTGACATGATATACAGTATTACCAGCATTGACACGATATACAGTATTACCAGCATTGACATGATATACAGTGTGTACCAGCATTGACACAATATACAGTATGTACCAGCATTGACATATACACTTATGTACCAGCATTGACATGATATACAGTAGTACCAGCATTGACATGGTATACAGTATGTACCTAGTTGACATGATATACGTATGTACCAGCATTGACACGATATCAGTAGTACCAGCATTGACACATATACAGTATGTACCACATTGACATTAATACAGTATGTACCAGCATTGACATGATATACAGTATGTACCGCATTGACATGATATACAGTATGTACCAGCAATGACATAATATACAGATGTACCTGCATTGACATAATATACAGTATGTACCAGCATTGACATGTATACATGTGTACCAGTATTGACATGATACACAGTTGTACCAGCATTGACATGATACAGTATGTACCAGCAATGACATAATATACAGTATGTACCAGCATTGACATGATACACAGTGATCCTCATGACATGATATACAGTATGTACCAGCATTGACATGTATACAGTATGTACCAGCATTGACATGATATACAGTATGTACCTGCTTTCCATGTCGCCTCCATTGAATTGTTCACTCCTCACCTACTCTAAGTTCTAATTGGAGAGTTGGATGGAAGGAAGAAAGAGGCAGGGATAGTGATCTCATGGCTGCTAGTCACAGGGTCACTGTTATAAAGTCTGCACACTTTTACTTGCCATTTTAGAACTGTTCTCCTCAGTACTATTAGCTGATCTCATCCTCCCCCCCCCCTTCCTTCTCCTTCAGTTCTTTGGAACATTGTATCCAAGTAGAGGGAGCTGAGTTCAGGCTCTGTACTAGATACAATGTTACAAATTACAGCAGAACAAGAGAGCAGTTCTAACACAGCAAGTACACGCTCTCAGGGAGATGGTAGGGAGATCACTGGGCGCCCTGGTTTAACATAGGGCCCTAGCTCTTTACCTAGGTGGCCTATGCATAGAAACCTCCCTGCTTGCAATACTTCTATTACAATTATCCCTGGTACATCAGTGAATGTCTGTGCAATGGATTATTGTCCTTGGCCTGTAATAGAATCTCTCCCATAAAGAAAGTGAGTGCAGAGTGACTAAGTTTGATAAAATACTCCTACACTGAATCAGATACTTATTGTCCATCGGCAACCTCAACTCTCATTTCCCACATTTCTCAGTAAAGGCTCATACACACGGTTGATTACAGGGGCAGACCCGCAACACACAGTCAGGGTTATTCAATAAAAGTTCTTATCGTTAAAAATGGTGCTAATTTTGCCCCAACCAATCAGATCTTATTTAACATGAAAGCTAACATCTGATTGCTGGGGCAAAATTAGCACCATTTTAAACAAAAGAACTTTTATTGAATAACCCTGCTTGTGCATGAAAGTGCGTTTTGGCCGACAACGTGCTGTGTGTGGGTGTTTTATCAGCCAAAAAAAGCCATTGGGTCGGGCTACGTTGGCAGATGTTCCAGATGAATTATCCACACACCCTGACCACATGGCCGATGCTTCGCCCATACACACTCGATTGTCTCCCATAAATCACTATCGTACACATTGTGCACAGCGCTGGGTAATCCAATCCCTACGTGAGTGTTAACACCAGCTACACAGAGATCGCACTGATTCTGTCCTGATCGCGATGTACAGCAAGATCATGGAGAAGCAGAAAAAAGAGGATACAAGTGGATACAGGAGTTATTAATGTTAATTGTAAAACTATTCAACACATCGCAGAGAAACGGACACCAAATAATATGTCATGCAGTGGACACGTCCCCTTAGGGGAGGGGCAGGCAGGGAGGAATGGGGCAGGGCACCAGTTCCTAGTTCGTCTTCATTTTGTGTATTATTTGTTTTACAAGATGTTTTTTTTTTTTTTTTTTTTAAATTAATTTCTTTTTAAAAAATTACTAAGGCCTTAGAACACTAACCGGGAGATTCAATAAAAGTTCTTATCGTTTAAAATAGTGCTAATTTTGCCCCAACCAATCACATGTTAGCTTTCAAATGTTAAATAAGATCTGATTGGTTGGGGCTGATTAGCACCATTTTAAACGATAAGAACTTTTATTGGGTAACCCTGATGGGGCATTAATCTTCTAAGAATCGATTTAACGATGTATGAAAAAGGGAAAGCAAAGCTAATCTGGATAATCACCGCTAAATGACTGACATCCGAGAGCATTCCATTCATAAAAAAACCAGTGTAACAACCATAACATAACAGATGACACACTTCCACACACACTACTATTTAAACGATTCATAAAAACTTCCGTCTGCTTTAAAACATTAAGCTCACTGGCTGGAAGGGAACAGGTGTCTGTATAATAACACATAAAATGTTACAATGTTTGAATTAGGATTAGGCTAACACACATGGTAAGTAAACACAGACTCTAGCTTTTAATTGAGTGAAGAACAAATTTGAGTGTTGGGGTCTGTACACAAGTCCGATGGCAGGTACAAGGCAGTGTAACACTCCTGAGGGTAATCTATGCATTTGCTCTGGTTTTGTCAGGCCACCTTGAGTAAATAGTTCCCTGGCTGGCCCCCCCTGGTTATGGAACCTGTCCCATATCAAGGCCGGCCCTGGGTATTGTTCATTGACAGGTTACAGCAGATTGCCGAACGGCGCCTGAGCGAACGCATACACACGCAGGTTTATCGGCTGACATGCCTATTCTTCACACGTGTCCATGCACTTGGGTGTTGCCCTGGGCTGTCGGATGTGTGAACGAGGCATTAGGCTAGGTAAAAATGAACACGCGATTGGAAAAGAGTACAGCACTAGTTGTCATTACCGATAGTGATCCATTAGTGCCCTTGGTTTCAAATCCATAGGTGAGGACTGGGACCTTTTAGCCTGGAAGGCAAATACAACTAAGTGACCCTTTCACGTTAGATCGCAATATTTTTGACCACACCCACTTTGCTAAGGTCACCCACTTGGTTTAGGTTATTTACATTTTTAAAACCACTATTCCCATTTTACATTTTCAAATGTATGATGTGCTTAAAGAACAATTATATACTCAATACTGGCAAATGAACTGAAGGGCTGATTAACACTTCTAATGAACTGGAGGGCTGAATAATACTGCTAATGAACTGGAGGGCTGACTAGCACTGCTAATGAACTCAAGGGCTGACTAATACTGCTAATGAACTGGAGGGCTGACTAACACTGCTAATGAACTGGAGGGCTGACTAATACTGTCTAATGAACTGGAGGGCTGACTAACACTGCTAATGAACTGGAGGGCTGACTAATACTGTCTAATGAACTGGAGGGCTGACAACACTGCTAATGAACTCAAGGGCTGACTAATACTGCTAATGAACTGGAGGGCTGACTAACACTGCTATAACTGGAGCTGACTAACTGCTAATGAACTGAAGGTCTGACTAATACTGGCTAATGACTGGAGGGCTGACTAACACTGCTAATAACTGAAGGGCTGACTATACTGGCTAATGAACTGGAGGCTGACTAACAATGCTAGGAACTGAAGGGCTGACTAATACTGGCTAATGAACTGGAGGGCTGACTAATACTGGCTAATGAACTGAAGGGCTGACTAATACTGGCTAATGAACTCAAGGGGCTGACTAATACTGCTAATGAACTGGAGGGCTGACTACACTGCTAATGACTGGAGGCTGACTAATACTGTCTAATGAACTGGAGGGCTGACTAACACTGCTAATGAACTAAGGGCTGACTAATACTGGCTAATGACTGGAGGGCTGACTAATACTGTCTAATGAACTGGAGGGCTGACTAACCCTGCTAATGAACTGAAGGGCTGACTAATACTGTCTAATAACTGGAGGCTGACTAACAATGCTAATGAACGGAAGGGCTGACTAATACTGGCTAATGAACTGGAGGGCTGACTAATACTGGCTAATGAACTGAAGGGCCTGACAATTACTGGCTAATGAACTGAAGGGCTGACTATACTGGCTAATGAACTGAAGGCTGACTATATGGCGTAATGAACTGGAGGGCTGACTAACACTGCTAATGAACTGAGGGGCTGACAACACTGTCTGATGAACTGGAGGGCTGACTATACTGGCTAATGAACTGGAGGGCTGACTAACGCTGCTGATGAACTGGAGCGCTGGACTAATTCTGGCTAATGAACTGGAGGGCTGACTAATGCTGCTAATAACTGAAGGGCTGATTAACACTTGTGAATATGATGTGTATGCTGTGTATACTGTTATGATGTAATATGATGTGTTATATGTGTATATGGTGTGTATAGATGTGTATATGATGTGTATCTGCTGTGTATATGACTACTCGGCGTCTGGAGATCCGCGCAATGGTACAGATACATGCGGTGTAGCTCCCCACTTGAGTAGATCAATATATTCATGTGTATATGATGTGGTATATGGTGTGTGTATGATGTGTTATGATGTGTATATGATTTGTTATGCTGTGTATATGGTGTGTATATGGTGTGTATATGGTGTGTATATGGGTGTATATGGTGTGTATATGGTGTGTATATGGTGTGTATATGGTTGTATATGATGTTCATAGGGAAGACGCCCTGGAATGTGTGTATGGAGATCTTACAGATCCTGTTTTTCATCTTTCAGAAATCTGTACTGTGTGTACCCAGCTTTAGTGCTAGGAAAGCTTCGCTTTTCAATCATTTTAGTTAGCCAATAAAAGGTATTATTTCATATCCAAGACGTCTTCACTTTCATCAATGGCAACATGGTACAATTCTCTACTTCTATTTGTACATATAAAATGTAAAAAGCCCCATAACGGGATTGTCATTTTAAAACAATATGATAAGTTCGATCTGATCACTTAAAATCAAAAAACATTTTTGTCTGATCAGAAAATAAAGATCGGGACAGTTGGAAAATATTCTACCAAACCCCATTCTCAGTCCCCATCTCTCCATAGTGAAAAATCTGTGGAAAGATCGAGGCTCAAGGAGGGAGGCTTCAAGCGGTTCATCCAATTGGATTTCCGATTGTTGCACTCGATCAAAATCCATTTGGAAAGAACATCTGCTCATGTATGGTTAGCTTAATAAAGAAAGATACCAAGTACACATACTATATATCAGGCTAGGCACACAAGCGAAAAATTATGCCCAGTTTTGATCTATCAAAACCAATCAATCAAAAGTCTAAAAGCCTGGCATACACAGGGAGATGTTTGCAAGAATTATTATTTATTTTGATTCTCTTGAATTCATTGATCAGAAGTTGGTTCCTGTATGGCTCATGTCCAAAGTATCTTTTTTTCTGTATTTTTTCTGCTTTGAGCGGGGGACCAATTAAATAAACTAATGTAATACTTACGCTCCGCACTCCTCTTAATACAGTGTAATATAATAATATGCCACAAGACTTTCCCTGACCACGCCTGGTTACTATAGACCTGTAAGTCTAACTCAGTGGTGGGGAAGATACTGGAAACTTTGTTACAGATCACATTCTGGACTTGGTCTCCAGAACTGATCTTATAAGTAGTAGTCAGCATGGATTTATGGGAAATAGATCTTGAGAAGTGAGTAAGAATTGTGGTATACTTGGATTTTGCAAAAGCTTTTGATACTGTGCCACATAGGCGACTAATGTATAAACTGAGGCCTGTTGGCCTAGAAAAAAACATTTGTCCAGGGATAGAGAATTGGTTATTGGATCGCAAACAGAAAGTGGTGGTTATATGGGCTAAAGTTCTAAATGGAGTGCCTCAGGGTTCCATACTGGGACCACGTCTTTTAAGTTTTAGTTTAAGAAACTTATCCAGGCCATGCTTGTGAAGGTTCTCATTCATCCAGGTCATGGTATTCTGATGTATTCAATTAGATCAACTAGAACTAAACTTCAAGTCCATTTGATCTAATGAATACATCAGATTATCCAGGCCACTTTTAAAGCTATTTAATGAACTTGCCATTACCACATCTGCTGGAAGACATTCCACAGTTTTCACCATTCTCACTGTAAAGAAACCTTTCCTAACCTGAAGATGAAACTTCTTTTCTTCCAACCTTAAGATGTCCACGTGTCCTCTGATATGGCCTATTAGTAAACAATGCACCAGAGAGTTTTATTTTAGGTCCTATTTGTTATTGTTATAAAGTGACCATTTACTCGTGCAATTGTCGCTTCTTCAGAGTTAACAGTCCTAATAGAGTCGGCAAAATTCCAGTCCGATCTGGATTTTAGAAACGATTATGAACCAACAGTATATCGATTGCTTGGGCAAAAAAACCTACTCATCTGTACCCAACCTAAAGAGCGCCTTTCACATTCATTGTGATCGCAAATTGATTGCAAAAAGTAAAGGCTAGGAGGTTTCTTAGATGGATGATATATTCACCCAAAGACACATATCTAATCTATCTAATATCTAGGTAGTGTATGGGCATCTACAGATTCTGTCATCTTTTAATTGTTACACGTGTACCCAGCTTTACTTTACACATCAATGAATTTTATTACATCTCTGTAATTATCTGATCACGTGAGACAGGACATACTTAAGCTGGGTACACACATTAACGATTAAGCCCTGATCCCTCGGATCCGACGTATCGGGGCTTAATCGTTACGTGTGTACGTCTTTCCTCCCGAACGAGCGCGCGCCGCCAAACATCGGGTCGGCCGAACGCTCGTTCGGGAAGGCCGAAAATTTCCATCGGCTCCCTATAGAGGAGTCTAGCGCGGCCGATGGAAACACACAGTCCCGAGCGTTCTCACATAGGAGAACACTCGGGACTGTGTGTATGCAGATCTTTGAAAGATGGCAGACAGGATCTTGCAGATCCTGTCTGTCATCTTTCAGAAATCTGTACAGTGTGTACCTAGCTTTACGTTTCTCTTGCATCATGTAACTGAGTTGATGTGTTTTCTATTTTATCTCCCAATGACTTTGATCAGACCACAGACTAGGGGGCCAATCAGATCAATTACAAAGTCACACCAGCTTTCTTTCCAAGTCTTAGAACAATGGGTATTCCCTAGTAGAGTATTAAACTGAGAGTGACAGCAGACACACACCCAGCCACCCTGTAATACAACATTATTTAACAAAAGAAAACAATTAAACTGAAATGTTTTGCACCCTACATATACCATCACAATAAAAATGATACTTATATAAACTATCATCACACATATAAATTATATATATTGATAGAAGACCTCAAATGAGCAGCACTGGTAGTTTTACAACTCACACTTTGTTAATTAAAGTTTCTTTATTCCAAATATCAATGTGACGTTTTTTAGAGTCCCTGCTCCAATTATCAGACTGGCAATAAAGATCTATACAACAGCATCATCAGCCAGAAGTTATGTCCCAGCTGTAGCCAAATCTCGGAAGAGGGCTTAGTGAAAAAGAATCAAATTTTTATCAGATGTGGGTGTGGTCTGTGTATATCTTTTGTACCTATTTGGAATGTTGGGAGGTGTTGGGGTGGAGTCTCCATGTCCACTAGCGAAACTGCAGGTCGTGGCCCCTCTGCAAGTTACATGGCTGGGGGAAATTTTCAATGCCTAAATCTAAAAAAAACCCCACCATCCAGCACCTGGAAACTTCACCGCGCTTCCAGTTTTGGCATTCCCACGCAGTATTTTCGAGATTTCTAGAAATTTCTAAAATTGATCATTTTATAAATTAGAAATTTCGAGAAATAATGAAAAAATTTAAATTTTTAATTCAACATTTTTTGAATGATCGATAATTATCGAAAAAAGTCCCACGGTTCGGGAAGAAGTCAGAAATGCCCAAAGTCCGAATTCTGATCCACGAAATCCGCTTGGGAACTGGGTTCAGGTGCAACTCTAGTAGCCATACATTATCTTATCAATGACACGTGTAGATTTCACACGTGTTAGGGTCTTAAAGGGATAGGTGGAAACCCTAGTTCCCTGTGGTGTCTGGACACCTGGCTGTATGTCATCTTCACAATGGCAACCACACAGAATGTGGGAACTGCCAAACTTTCATGTAAACAATTTGGGAAGGGCAAGTAAGGTTGGCAACTCTCCCCGTTAAAAATGAACATATATGAAATCTCATTTGTGCATGGCTAGTACCAGTTCGTTAAATCCAATGCTGCATGTCTACACTAAAACCGTACAGCCTGCATCATGATGCTAATGGAAGTAATGACCAGACTGGTTTTAAAGGGATGAGATGGTAACTTTAGGCTCAAGTCAAAATGAAATTGTTTGGCATTAATGGGTTGAACCCCCTTTATACCCAGAGAATTTCCAATTTTATATTAACCCAATAGACCATGCCAGTGTCTCTTTAAGACCCTGCACTGAATATTCATGTGCCCTGTATATACAATTATATATATATAAAGTTCCCCCTATGCTGTTCTATTTGCAGTAGCCTAGTATAAAGCTAACATTTGATTGGTTGGTTGCAAATGAACAAATGGTCAGTTCTTTGCTCCTCTTGGACTGTGTGCACACTATGCAATTTTTTGGATGATCACTGATAGTTCGGTGTATCGGCCAAAACATTTGCATAGATTTTAGGCTGGACACGACTGACGTCTGATGGTTTCGGCTCATCTGAAAACCACAACCTCAACGGCCCGCACGCTTATTCACGGCGAACTGTTGGCTGCAGCTACTTTTGCCGCAACCCATTCCTTCAGCCCGGCCGTTTGTGTGAGTTAAGCTGGGTACACACAGTAACGATAAAGCCCCGTTCCTTACCGTGGATCCGACGGTATTGGGGCTTTATCGTTATGTGTTGTACCTTGGTTTCCTCCCGAATGAGTGCGCAGCCGCCGAATGATCAGTCAGATCGTTCGGGAAAGACCAAAAATTTCCATCGGCCGCGCTGGACTCCCTATAGAGAGTTTAGCGGCGGCCGATGGAAACACACAGTCCCGAGCGTTCTCCCTATGATGTGTATATAAAGTGTATATGAAGTTCATAGGAGAATGCGTCGGGACTGTGTGTATGCAGATCTTGGCAGATCCTGTCTGTCATCTTTCAGAAATCTGAACTGTGTGTACCCAGCTTTGGGGATGACTCACCCATTGATTTAGGCATCTCTGACACCCAGCCCATCTCTGACACATCCTTTGCGTGATTGAGGTTACTGGAGGTCCTTTAGACTTTAATAAACTCAGTGCAGAGTCTGTACAGGACCCACAATGTATTTATTTCATCAGTGGCACATGTGATTCCAGAGAAACGACTGATTTTAACCCTCCAATCAACCTGTCACTTTATTTATCAGCTGCTAATATCCTGACTGCCAATGCTGCCCTCCTCCTACACACTTCACACATATTCTTTCCTATTCCATCAGGTTGGCCCAGGCCTTTTTTAACCCATGGTGCAATAGTGTTTATTATAGGACGTATAATGCCAATGTCGTGTTTCTTTTCTGTTAATATTTTCCATTTTAAGTCGAAATGATTTTTAAAACCTCCACCTGCTACTGAAACTGCAGCTCTCAACCCTTTTCTTGAAACCGATAAACATCCATTTTCTGAAATGGCTGTCTAAGGAAAAGTCTATTCCACCCCCCAGTACATAATGATAATTATGTAAAGACCCCCAACCCGAGAGATGTCTCCTGGTCTTCTCCAGCCCAGTATTGGATGTGTCCACACCTCCTCTCAATAAGCTTATTATCGACAATGCAGCTGCAGTGTTTCCCTTTAGTTATTGTTTCCGGATGTCACCATCATTCCATGATGCAGGTTACTGGTATTGGTACATAAAGTAGAGTTGATCCAGGGATATTTCCAATTGCCACTTGGAGTCAGGAAGAATTTTCCCCCTTCATACGTTAATTCTGGTGGCTTTTTTGCCTTCATCTGGAAGTTAGCAGGAAAGGGGTATGCTGAGTAGATTTTACTGGATAGACATATGTCTTTATTTAACCTCAAATACTGTAATATACTATACTGTACTATACTGTAATAACTATACTGTACTATAATGTCTATAACTATATACTGTACTATACTATAAACTGTACTATACTATATACTATAATGTACTATACTATATACTGTACTATACTGTAATATACTATACTGTACTATAATGTACTATACTATATACTGTACTATACTTTATACTATACTATACTATATACTGTATTATACTATACATATTATACTATACTATACTAGTATAGTATAGTATACTGTATAGTATACTGTATATATACGAATACTGTATTTACTATACTGTGCTATAATGTACTATACTATATACTGTACTATACTATATACTATACTGTACTAAAATGTACTATACTATATACTGTACTGTACTATACTATACTGTACTATTATGTACTATACTATATACTGTACTATACTATATACTATACTGTACTATACTATATACTATACTGTAATATACTATACTGTACTATAATGTACTATACTTTACTGTAACTTATATACTATATACTATACTGTCACTTAATGTACTATACATATACTGTACTCTACTATATACTATACTGTATACTATAATATACACTGTACTATACTATATACTATACTGTACTCTAACTGTACTATAACTATATTGTACTATTACTATATACTATACTGTATCTATCAATGTACTATACTATATACTGTACTATACTATATACTATACTGTACATCTAATGTACTATCTAAATACTTGTACTATACGATATACTATACTTAATATACTATACTGTACTATATACTAGTCCTATATACTGTACTATACTATATCTATATGTACTATACTGTTATATTAATGTACTATACTATATACTGTACTTACTATATTATAGCTTACTATAATACACTGTACTATACTATATACTATACTGTACTATAATGTACTATACTATATACGGTACTATACTACATATACTATATGTCTATACATAGTACTATACTATAGGTACTGTACTATACTATATCCTATATACTGTACTATAATGTACATATATATATCGTACTATACTATACTGTCCTATACATATACTATACTGTAATATACTATACTGTACTACATACTGTACTATAACTATATAACTAGTACTATATCTATAATACTATAACTGACTATACTGTACTATACTATACTACTGTGACTATACTATATACTATACTGTAACATATAATCTACTACTGTATATACTATATACTATACTGTCTATACTGTACTATAATACTATACATATGTCCATATGTCTATAAGTACTAATATACTGTATATATTAGTTATACTGTACTAACTATTATTATGCTATGTACTATATTCTGTACTAATGTACTATAATGACTATCTATTAGTACTCTATAGTATATACTTTAGTATACTATCTGTACTATAGTACTATATATAGTCTATTTTTGTAACAAGCTATAGTATTATCGACGAATGACAAGTTAGTGCGAAGCGCTCCCCAAGGCCACGTACATTACCAAGGCCTTGGGAACGTTGCAACTTTCTGAAAATTTCCCTCGTTGATGGCTGAAGTATCCAAGCCGGCTGCAGTCATAGGGAATTTGTCAGTGCTGAAAGATCACCCTATACTTTATACTGTATATACTTTATATAGGGAGACAACTCAAGATGGTGACATGATAGGATCTCTGGGGCCCCCAGCAAACTATGATGGGGCCCCCATCCGTGCTTCTGTCATAGGAAAAATAGATGGGGCTTCCCTGGCTCCTGGGCCTCCGCCTCCTGCTCCACTGGTAGTTACGCCCCTGTGTATGACTCTGTCTGCCATCTTTCAAAAATTGCTACAGTGTGAACCCAGCAACTGTGTCTGTAGAGAGAACTGTTCCCTATTTCAGGGTCTTAAATGGTGCGCCAGACACAGTGGTGTGACTTCAGAGGGTCAGGGTGTGCCTCAGAATTATGGATTTCGAATATTTTTAACTAATATAACTTAATTGTGGGATAAATTACAACACAGTCATGAGTGCACACTATCCACTACATTGGATTTAATTACAATTTACAATAAAGTGCATACAATCTGGATAATTACTTTACGTATGAAGTCAGTGTAGGGTATTGTCAGACACCGTGTGTATCTTATTAGTTTTTATTTTCAATGTAAAGGATTAAACACTGGTAACAGTTACACCCTGGGTCACCATTATATTCTTCAATCAATTAAATTTAAAATATCGTTAATTAGTAAATATTTAATTCTTTAATTTGCAGGATTTAGAGGAAGTCGTTAGTAAATCTCATGTCTCTGCTTATAATCTGCTCGGTAATTAGATTTCATTTTTCTAATTTTAACGTGAAGAAAACAAACCAAAGGAAGTAACATAACTAATTCGACTAATTAGAGAGATCATGTCTAGTACATAAATGTGGGATTTCTAATTACACTTCCAACGCCTTCCAATGCCCTTGGTAAATTATGTAACATTACATTCCAATAACCACAGTTCACAGTCTGAAATCCCCTCAAGTCCCTTCTCTTTACCTCGAATCTCCTGTACAGTTTACCGTAACACCGTAGCCTTGTGTAGCTTTATAACTGGCTAAAAATCCTCACACATTATTAGTAAACTTTCTTTTATTCCTCTTAAAGTTAGGCTACACTATGGCGCACGAAAGCGTGTGCCATGCTTGTGCAATTTCCCGTGTTACCGTTCGTCTTGTGCGTGCAATGTTACATAATCAGAGTGCATTCGATTTGAAACCAAAATAAATCCGCATACGTTACAAAAACGGATCACAGCACAGCGCATGAAATTTGACCACCCACATATAATACACACCGTGTCCCGTAGATTGTAAACTAGACCGGTAAACCCACTAGTGTGCCCTAAGCCCAAAGGGTCTATTTTAAAGGGGAACTACAGACTAAAACATTTAATAACTTGTAGTTGTGAAACTGATAAAATGAAATATCTCGTACATAGGTTATGTATATACCTGAAAAGCTTCTCCCTCCCCCTATAAGTATGAACCACACACCATCTCACTTGGATTTACAGTATGGAAGGTACTTTGCAATTCATTTTAATGTTTCATGGAAGCCAAACCACAAAACTACACTTAAAATGAAACTGTCACTTGTAACAGTCATTCCAACCAAATCCTGGTGGTTGCAGATTCAGCTGTCATGTTTTTGATCTCTCGATTTGAAAGCTAATATCTGATTGTCGCTGGGGCAAAATTTAGCACCACTTTAAACGATAGAGAACTTTTATTGAATAACCCTGTTAGTGTCCTAGGTGCCCACGCTTTAACCCTCCCCCCCCCAACATTGGCCAGCCAAACTGTTGCAACTGGGTTTCCCCCCTCACTTCTTCCTGACCAGACTGCTCACTGATGCTGTGGACCACTTTAATAGATTGGGTAAGAGACACACGCTGTACCAGTGGGTGGGCGGCGTGCATATATACGTATGTATCCAATGAAATACAGATTGGGAGGACAGGATAGGTTTCTCCTGGATGCGCCAGTGTTTTCTCTAGAAATTTTATCCGTACGGTTGATAAAGTAGCTGGGTGGGGCGGAACAGGGAGATATGGTGAGATATTAGATGTTTAACTATTTCAGTGCCAACTATTTCCCCAGAGTTTTTACATTAACACTTCAGTGCTAGTACTTCAGGGCCACATCTACAATGAGGCATTTGTCTCATGCGCATCCCGGCACCGAAGAAAAGGCGGCACGCAGCAGTTGTAGAAAAAATTGTTCCTTAACCATCAGCAAAAAAAAAAAAAAGAATTTTTCCCGTAACAGATATGATATTGTTAAAATCCTTTAATATGGTTAGGTTAGCTTTGATAAGTTTGTTAGCCTGTAGTTAGTTAGGGCCCGGCTGGAAGAGTCTACGTTGACATGGTGGAAGGCTTACGATATTTGGCTAAAATCTTTTATACTACAGAACGTATGGCTTTCTAATGTATCGTAACAGTTAAACCAACATGTATACACAGACTATAAAATAAGTAAATCTGATTTGAGCAACAAAAACCTGAAAGGAGCAATATGGAAGTGGCAACACAAGCTGTTGAGAAAGGGATGTAATATCTGTTTCTAGTAATTTACATTATTGCTAATTGACTGTTTAAATACCATGTGATAGAAAGTTAAAACAGAAAACTTTAGCCATGCCCATCCACAAAGCCACACCCATTCTAATATGGCAGCGGTGCACAAAAGGGCGGCAATAAAGTTTGGCTTAGTCAGAGTAAGAGCATTGCCATTATCACTTTCATTAGCAGCAGATTATTAACTTTAACCATTCAGTGCCAACAGACTTTCCGATAAATCCTTTAAGTGCCAGCACTTTCCCAGAGTATTGCCATTTAACCCTTCAGTGCCAGCACTTTCCCAGAGAATTGCCATTAAACCCTTCAGTGCCAGCACTTTCCCAGATTATTGCCCATAACCCTTCAGTGCCAGCATTTTCCCAGAGAATTGACAGTAAACACCTTTAAGCAGAGTATTACCTTTAAAGGGCAGTGTCCACCCCCAAAAAAATCAATTTAACCCCATACTGGCCCCACTCAGTAATGTACAAAAATCCTTACCTTACATCCCAGCTCCTTATGTTGCCATGCTGTGCCCCTCTAAAGTCCATGAAAGTTATGTGTAGAAAGTCTGGGTCACTCATCCTGCGCCTGTCCCAGCCTCAACCTCGACAGGGTCTGAAGGTGCCGATACATTAGGCCGATTTTATGTACAATCCAACATACAATCCAACATTTCCATCGATTGGGCCGAAAAATTGTACATTTTCCCATTCTTATCACACGACATTAGATCGTAAAATCGATCGTAATATACAATCGGGAAAGTCGGTTTTTTAAGTCGATTGGTAAAATGATTGTAGTTGTTTTCCTGAAGTTTCCGATTAAATTTTAATGTAATGTAACCTCCACAATGGACGACATTCGACATTAATCACAAAACAAATTGAATGTCGAACATATTTATTGTACATCTTGGTAACAATTAACACTTGTACATCTGTCTATCACAAGTATCGGTCGGTTTAAGATCGTAATTACGATCGTAATAGTGTATGGCCAACCTTAAAGCATACGCAGGAAGTCCTCCCCCCTCCCTCTCCCTCCCTCTCCCTCCCGTTTTTTTCTCCCTCCCCCCTAGTGTAAAATCCCCATTATAGATATATATATTGAATCCCCCAGCCCCAACAACCACTGTAACAGATTTTTAGAAAGTGCCCAGATCTGTACTTACCTTCCCTCTATCCTCCGGCGTTTCTGAGGCATCCGGCAGCTGCGTCCCTGATTTGGCTGAGAGCCCACTTGCATTTTCCGTGCAAGCAGAGGGCCTAGAGACTGCCACGGGGGAAGAGGGAAGGTAAGTACATATCGGGACTTTCTAATAATTTTATTACGCCCTTGGGGCAGGGGGATCAATATGTATAACATGTAAAAAGAGTTCAAAAAAGGGCTGGACATGTCCTTTAAACCCTTCCAGCTGCCAGTATTGACATGATATACAGTATGTACCAGCATTGACATGATATACAGTATGTACCAGCAATTGCCATTATATACAGTAATGTACCTGCCCATTGAACATGATATACATATGTACCAGCATTGACATGATATCAGTATGTACCAGCATTGACATGATATACAGTATGTTACCTGCTAAATGATATACAGTAAGGTACCATCATTGACTACAACATATACAGTATGTACCCTGCATTGAACATGATAACAGTATGTTACCAGCATTGACATGATATACAGTACGTACACCAGCATTGATCAACAATAGCATAAAAAAAAAAAAAAAAAAAAAAAAATTATACAGTACGTCCGCATTGCACGTATCAGTATGTACCAGTATGACACGATATCAGTATGTACAGCATTTTAAACAACGATATACAGTATGATACCAGCATTGACAACTATACGTATGTACCAGCATTGACCGAATACAGTATGTACCAAAGCATTTGACCATGATATACTATATGTACCAGCATTGACCTGACCAGTACATTAACAGTACCATGATACATCAGCATTGACATGATAATACAGTATTACCACATTGACATGATATACAGTATGTACACAGCATGTATTTTGACATGTATACAGTTACTGTACACATTGACATGAATACAGTATGTACCAGCATTGACATGATATACAGTTGTATACCATTATTGAAATGATATACATATGTACCAGCATTGCATGATATACGTATGATACAGCATGCATGATATACATATGTACCTGCATTGACATGATATACATATGTACCATTATTGACATGATATACATATACCTGCATTGACATGATATACAGTATCTACCAGCAGTATGTACCGGCATTGACATGATATACAGTATGTACATCTATTGACATGATATACATTATTTACCTGCATTGACATGATATCAGTATGTACCAGTATTGACATGATATACATATTACCTGCATTGACATGATATACATATGTACCAGCATTGACATGATTACATATGTACCAGTTTGACATGATATACGTATCAGTATGACAGATATCAGATCCTGCATACTGACAGTTGACTTGACTAACAGTATGTACCTGCTTGTACATGATATACAGTATGTCCTTGATGACTGATCAGTATTTACCACTTGGACATGACGTATACTATGACATATATGTAAGACCTGCCTACATATAACGTACACATGACTTCAGTAACCTAATTGCATGATAAACAGTATGAACCGAGCATTGACATGTATTACAGTATGTACCCGATTGACATGATATACGTAGGACCGCCATGTGACA